>JAKRGL010000055.1:1677334-2340416 GCA_022392935.1 Ophiostoma cf. undulatum | reverse complement strand
CCTAACCCTAACCCTAACCCTAACCCTAACCCTAACCCTAACCCTAACCCTAACCCTAACCCTAACCCTAACCCTAACCCTAACCCTAACCCTAACCCTAACCCTAACCTTGATGTCTATGCTGTCCCTGCTGTCTATGCTGTCCCTGCTGTCTATGCTGTCCCTGCTGTCTATGCTGTCCCTGCTGTCTATGCTGTCCCTGCTGTCTATGCTGTCCCTGCTGTCTATGCTGTTTATGTTGTCCTTGCTGTCTATGCTGTCTTTGCTGTCTATGCTATCCCTACTATCTCTACTATCTCTATTGTCTTTGCTGTTTTTGTTGTCTTTACTGTCTTTGTTGTCTCTACTGTCTTTATTGTCTCTATTATCTTTATGTCTTTATTATCTTTACTATCTTACTGTCTTTATTATTTTTATTAGTTTTAGTATCTTTACTATTTTTACTGTCTTTACTATCTTTATTATCCTTACTATTTTTACTATCTTTACTATCTTTATTATCTTTACTGTTTTTGCTATCTTTACTATCTTTACTGTCCTTACTATTCTTACTGTCTTTGTTGTCTCTATTATCCCTACTATCTTTACTGTCCTTATTGTCCCTATTGTCCCTATTGTCCCTGCTGTCCCTACTGTCCTTACTGTCCGTCAAGACACGTTTATATCTAGCGCGAGCTTATCGAACTCATCCAGCCGTTCCGCGCTAGATTCTCACTGAATTCGGTCCACTTTAATTATGGCAGAATCTTGATGTAATATACATAGCAACTTTTAGATGATGCGACAACGGATCGAGAGATACGAGCTTAATATATTTATAAATAAGTAACATTAAATACCGAAACCCTACTCTAAGCAATTACCAAATCTTCTCCCAGGTTCTATGGATAAAGCTCAGCTGAGCAAGGCGCTCCTTCTCGCGCTCTTCAACTCCACCCTCTTCCCAGATACGGCACTCGGCGTCAACCTCAGCCTTGCCGCTGATGAGATCGGCGTCGGCAGGGCTGACAAACTTAGTGCGCTTAACAACCTTCCAGAAGACAAAAGTAAAGACAGCAAAGCCGATGGCAAAGTACGAGGTGATGAAACCGCGAACGCTAAAGGGCTTGAATACATCAAAGCCAACAAAGATGAGAGCAAGAATGCCGAGGACGAGGGCGACTGCAGGAGTGTAGGGAGCAAAGGGGGTCTTGTAAGGCAAGGTGTTGCGGTCGAGGCCCTGGGCCTTGCATGCGCGGTACCAACCAAAGTAGACAATGAGCATCATAACGTAGGTTGCAATGAGCGCAGTCGTGGTGAGGTCGACGAACCAATAAAAGACGTCAGAAGCCTTGTTGGAAGCACAGAGGAAGGTAATGCACGACAGCAGAGACACAGTGGCAACGCTGAAGATAGGTACGCCGGATTTGTTGCAGTAAAGCAAAAACTTGGGAGCTTGGTGGTCTGTAAAAAGTTAGTACATGTCCTTCCATTGTCAGGTTGCGTCATACATACCGCGAGCAAGGCCGTAAAGAGTACGGGATGAGGCGTAGAGGAAAGCGTTGCCGCACGACCAAGCAGACAAAAGAATCAAGGCGTTGATAAAATCAGGGAGACCCTTGATGCCCAAGTTGTGGATGCCAATGACCCAGGGACTGGCTGCAGCACCGACACCGTCACCATCGATAGCATCGCGAAGGCCGGCATCAGTGGCACTGCAGATAATACCAACACATAGCACGCCAAGGACGTAAAAGGCAATGATGCGGTAGAAGATCAGCTTCGCGACACGGGGAATAGTGTGGCGAGGGTTGGCAATCTCACCAGCGGCAATGACGATCAGATCAGGGCCAGCAATGGTAAAAGCTGCGTACAGACAGACACTCCAGAAGCCGAGGAAGCGACCAGTGTTTCCCTCGTCGACGTACTCGATCATGACGTCGGCTGTCTTCCAGTTACGGAAGCCATATGCGTCACCCTTGGGGTTGCCACCGCACATAGTGACAAGGGTAATCATGACGAGGAAAATGAGCAGGAAAATCTTGGTCGAAGCCATGTAAAACTCGGACTCTCCGTACCAGCGAACAGCAACAACATTCAGCAGAATGCAGATGACCATGGCCATGGCGACCCAAACAGCAGGGTTGACGTCAGGAAGCCAGTATTGCATCCTTTGCAGTTAGTATGAGGTATTCGTGGTGGGGGTAGGGTCAGAAATAACTTACAACGTAGCGACAGCCGAGTACTCTGTGCAGAGGAGCATCAGTCCGGCAAAGAAATAAGTCCATCCCATGGCGAATCCGAGGGCAGGGTCGACATAACGGGCAGCGAGTTCGAAGAGGGTACCACGGATAGGAAGATATGTGATCATTTCGGCGACAGAGAGGTAAAGAGGCCAGATGAAGACGAGGCCCCAGAAGAGGTACCCGAGAATCAGACTCAGCTATATGATTAGCACGTGTCGAGTAGGAGTTAATGACTGAAAGTATCTTACCGGACCGGCGCGCATAAGAACGCTG
Source organism: Ophiostoma cf. undulatum (assembly GCA_022392935.1). Taxonomy (NCBI): domain Eukaryota; kingdom Fungi; phylum Ascomycota; class Sordariomycetes; order Ophiostomatales; family Ophiostomataceae; genus Ophiostoma; species Ophiostoma cf. undulatum. The sequence continues at coordinate 2,337,918 of JAKRGL010000055.1, read as the reverse complement.
CCAATACCGACCCAGACACCGACACCGATGGAACCACCGATGGCCATGAGCTGGACATGGCGAGGCTTCAGGCCGCGGTGTGTCTCGCCATAGGTCTCAGTGATGCCGGGAGTGAGGTCGAGGCCGATCTTTTCAGACCCCTCGGGGCTCTTGTTGTCGACAGCAGCCATGCTTGATGTATTGCAATTACGTGACGAAACGTCGTCCAATCACCAAACGAGGACTGTTGCAACTCTATTAAGCCGGCTTCGAGGTAAAGATGGTAATGCTCGTCAGCGGCGTCAACGATCTACAACATTTGTGAAACCACATGGGCATCAAAGCTATATACGCGTTTCTGAGCGTTGCAATGGACATATCGCTACATATCTATGGAGTCCCTCTCTCGATGCCAAGCATCGCCACGCCACCCGATAAGAGGCTCGTCATTTCATGAATAAAGGTGCAGATAAAGGGAAGATTGCTTTGAGGAACTACAGTGTATCATCGAATGTTCGTGATGTGTCTTGGCAGTTGGCAGACAAGAGATATGTTGTTGGAGCGCATACACTTGCCCATTAAGGGTTAGCTCTCCATGAAAACAGTCTGGGGAGCCGTTTTGGTGGCCCGACAAAGCAATAACAGGCCGCCAAGGGCGGTGGACAGCACTGTATACAGTGCCCGCCCAACGCCATACCAGCAATACACAACCATGCCCTATTGTATCCACTAAACAAGAGATAAGACAGACCGGTCATACCGGGGCCAAACCCGCAAAGAAATCTGACCGCAGTCCGGAACTAGTCTAGCGGATCTTGGCTTTAATAACATTTACCCAGCAAAGGTATTCGTCGATAAGATTGGCTCTGGGCATGGCTTGTCCAAGAGATAAGGAGGACTTCTGTACGTCAGCTAGTTGTCGTCTGTTATCAACTGCAACGACCAAGTATCAGTAATCTGTATGCACATCTCTACTGTAAGAGGATGCCCAGATGTGGTACTGATTCAGAAGATTAAAAAAAAAAACAGCTTGATTTTATTTATTTATTTAAAGTGTTGTTTTGCTTCCACAGAGTAGCATATATTTTGGAAGTGTCGCCGCCTTTAACTACCATTTCCGTACGTCTTACAGCATTTTTTTAGGCGAATTTATCTGGGCCTGCAGAAATACTGATCAAAATTTTCCCTTCTAGAAGAAGTCTCCGGAGACTTGGCAGGGGCCAGGCCTCTCTCGGGATGCGCGAGAACCATGCAAAACTGCGAGCTTGGAGGAAAGCACCGGAATAATGGGTAATCTCGCAGTGATTGGCCAGCCATGTCTTCATCTGACGACAAGTTTGGCAGCAAGACACGAAGAATACGTGAGACCTACTTGTTGACTGGACCTGACGCCACTAATGAATCCTTTCCGCAATGATGCGCCGCCAGTCAACTGTTGTTATTGGATTTTTTCGGTAGGCAAAAAAAAAAATTGTGCTAGTGTGCAGCACGCAGAACGCCCCTAGGCTGGGCAGTCACTGGCCCGACAAGGAGAATTGGAACAGCCGTAGGCCAAGTCTTGAGGTTCATGTCAACATCCAAACGATGTGATACGATGTACATAGTACGGTACAGTACACAGTATTGTTGCGATATATATAACTTGTTCTCTATGATGACTGCCCCGAAATTACCCCATGTCTGATATCGATCAGATTCCATTACAATGCAAAACCGAGATACGTGACAAACAAGTATGGGGTTCCTGTCACTCATTGGGTGTCGATCCAGTCGCCACAGCCAATTTCTATGACCAACTAGATCGAGCATGGCCAAAGCACGGCAGCTAGTAAAGGGAGGTAAAGTCACGTGAGGCCTGTCGATGCCGCGAGCGGCATTGCAATCGCTTGTATGACGTAAAATGTTTGCTGCAGCATGGAAAGTGCACGCATTCTATGGCTGGGGCCTGTTTGTCAACAGCCAGCTCTAATTACACCTGAAATGCATGCCGTAGCTTTCCTTCTATACCAAACTACCGTTTGGATCAGCGCACTTTGTTATGGTCACTGGGGCATATGCATGCCAATATTGAATTGCATTGATAGCCATAATACAGAAGGCGCTCATGAAGAACGCGTAAGGGCGGCCCATACGACAACCGATGCCTGCCGATGCCCCAAAATCTCACTGCATTACAAAGTATGTAGCTCGAGAGACAGCCGGTTCCGGGTTTGCCCATAAGTAGATATATTGATGCCGTAGCTCGTCCTGTCAGCTTACTATGTTTATTTTGGTTCGAATTGCATAGCCTGGCCCCGTTCGAGACGCTTGTCTATCCTGATTAGAACTTGGTGCCACAGCCGCGCGATTTTACAAGACTTTCCCCCCGGAGTCGTCGAATAAAAATTGGAGGCATGTCGCCACTTTTGGCTAGCGCCGGGAGCGTAGCGCGCAGTACGTATGGTGAATGGTCGAGACGGGAATTGGAGAGTCCTGTCAATTGGGCAAGCAAGGCTGGAAATCATCACGGCCGGGTAGCATCACTACGGTGGTAGACGTTCAAGACCGAGATTTTTTACAACTTTTTTTTTTCGCGTATCTTCTACCCGACTTATTACTAGCGATAGTGTCTGCTACTATGGCTAATTTTTTCAAATCCTAGTCTTGTTTGCAAATATCGCCACTGCGCGGAAGTCCCAGGCCAGTGACTAAAATTTTCAACAAAGGGGAGAAAACCTTCAAAAAAGGAAAATTTTTCGTAATAGCAACCCACATCAGATAAATGCAGGTGTGATTCATTAAGACCTTTGGAGCAAGTTCCATAATATATACCGTGCATCCTCCATGTTCACTTATTATCAGTCGGGCTCATTCTCGACATCATTCATCTTCTAATACTGACTATTACGCTCACACGGACCACGCCGGCTCACATATATTTATCAAGGATCCCGTGCTAGCAGTACAGCTGGGAGTTCTCAAGACCGCGGCTTCGACCTATCAAAAGAATAAACGAACATATTTGGACACTTGGTCGAGACAATGTCTGAAAAGGACACAGCACAGGCCATCGGCATGGCGCCCAGCAAGGCTGCCTCCGAGAACAGCGGCAACGTGTTTGAGAAGAGCAGCAACGGCAACAGCAACGACATGACTGATATTGAGGCGACCCCAACCACGGCTGGTGACTTGACTCGCGCCCTCACTAGCGGTCATCTGCAGTTTATCGCCATCGGTGCCACTGTTGGCACTGGTCTCTTCCTTGGTATGGGCGGTGCTCTCGCCAAGGCCGGGCCCGGCTCGCTCCTAATTGCCTTTGTATTCATCAGCACGGTTCTCTACGCAGTCATGGTCAGTCTCGGCGAAATGGCCGCTTACATCCCTGTCGCCGGCAGTTTCACTGTTTACGCCGGCCGCTTCCTCGACCCTTCTTTCGGCTTCGCTCTCGGATGGTTGTATTGGTTCAACTGGGCAGTCACCTTTGCTCTGGAACTTACTGCTGCCGGCCTTATCATTCAGTACTGGGCCTCAGGCCTCAGCATTGGTATCTGGATTGCCATATTCTGGGTCATCTTCGTCGCTATCAACTACATGCCTATCCGCTGGTACGGCGAGCTTGAGATGTGGCTCTCAAGCATTAAGTGCGTCACCATTGTCGGCTTCATCATCTACGCGATATGTGTCAACGCTGGTGTCGGTGACGAGGGCTATATTGGCTTTAAGTACTACAATACTCCGGGCGCCTTCGCGGAATATCTCGTCGAAGGACCTGCTGGCCGCTTTGTTGGCTTCTGGGCCGTCCTCATTACTGCAGGCTTCAGTTACCAGGGTGCCGAGCTTGTCGGTGTTGGTGCCGGTGAGACCGCAAACCCTCAAAAGGCCATCCCTTCGGCCATTCGCTGGACGTACTGGGGTATTTCTGTTCTCTTCGTGAGCTTGATCTTCTTCGTTGGCATCGACGTCCCCTACACGGATGACCGCCTGCAAAGCAGCGCCACTGACGCTTCGGCGTCTCCTCTTGTCATCATTGCCCAGCGCGCTGGTGTCAATGTACTAGCCCATATCATTAACGCTGTACTTTTGACCGCCGTTCTGTCTGCTGCCAACTCCGACGTCTACTCCAGCAGCCGTATTCTTGTCGGCCTCGCCAAGGAGGGCAACGCCCCTGCGTGGATGGCCAACACGAACCGCCACGGCACGCCGTACTGGGCAGTCTTCTTCTCTTCCCTGTGGGGACTTCTTGCTTTCCTGCAGCTGTCTTCGAGCGGTAGCAACGCCTTCGACTGGCTTCTGAACGTCACCTCCGTTGCTGGTTTTCTCACCTGGGGCCTCATCAATGCGTGCCATATTCGTTTCCAGAAGGCTTTGTCTGTGCAGGGCATCGCCCGCACCAGCCTTCCTTACTTGGCACCATTCCAGCCTTACCTGTCTTGGTATGGTCTGTTCTTCAACTTCCTGATCCTTATCACCAACGGCTTCGCTGTATTCATCGAGTGGAACACTGGCGACTTCTTTGCTGCTTACATCAGTGTCATGGTATTCATTGCACTGTATCTGGGCCACAAGATCACAAACCGGACAGGCTTGGTCCCGCTGGCCAAGATCAACCTCAGCGAAGTTCTGTAATTTTTTTCTTCTTTTGTTTTCCTGTATCATAGCCTCAAGTTGTTGTTGCATTAGCCTGTGATTTAATTTATTCTTCTTTATGTTTTATTCTTCCAACTCGCTGTAGTGTTTAATTTTATGCATATTGAGATACTTAACTTACCTTTTATGTGCGAAGAGTTTTGTTTTATAAAATTGTGTTGTATACGCAGAGACAAGTTTTAAAAAATCTGTTTAAATTATGTGACTTGTTTTATAATATACAGGCGTTCAATGAAAACTTTAACGGAATAGAACAGTATCGTACTCATCCTCAGATGATTTCGCTCATACATAAACCTTGATAAGTTTACCAAATATCAAAATAATTGAAGATGTCCTTGGTCTGCCAACACGGATTGATAGATGAGCCGGCGTTTTCGATTTGACTATGTTCTACTTACAAATTTATATGGTACGTGCTCCCAGAGATCATACACGTAAGATGACTTGTCAAACCCTTCAGAAAGAGAGATGCCCTTGAAACGGCCAAGTCTTTATATCTGTATGACGCGACGTAGCACACAGGACCGACCGAAACATACTATGAGCTATCGAAAGAACTGCAACCACAATTCAATGGTGTTACCTCCTAAGCTCAGGTAAGTCATTGTTTTGCCTATTTACCTACCACATAGTAAATATATGTTAATTAATAATCGCTACAGAGCCAAAGTCGACACAAAGGCAATCGGCGAAACCGGATCTATCAGCATAAGATTAGATAAAGAAAGGACGAAATGATAGCATTGCGTTGTAGAACTGCTGGCACTTGATCAATAATACGCGTCTTGCAATATGCCGAAATGAAATCTAGACAGCGCGTGTATACGATAGACTACTCTCGTTCTGTACTAATCACCATGAATCGCTACACCTAATAGAGGAGCACCTCGTTGTCATTATTTTTTTTTTAAAAGAGAGTAAAGAGAGAAAAAAGAAAATACAGAGACCAAAGAAATATAAATATGAAATATACAAATGCAGAAAAAGATCGTGCGGGATTGGGATGTGTGATGCCAGCATCACGACAAGGCTCCCATTTAATCATCAAGTCGGTATCGTACGAGTGTCCCAGACACATTTGTTGTGTTGTTGCCATTGCCAGACCTTTCAGCGTCTTGCGTAGGGGTTGTCTTCGTGCATCGGTCCCATGTTTGAACGACCGTTGTGGGAGTTGTCAAGCTCATATGCGCCGCTTTCTTGGGTGGCGTGGCTAGGCATGATCTTAAGACCCATCTCCTCTTCCACCTGTGTGTGCTGGTCAGGCTTGTTCGCCCCCATAGAGATCCAGCCACCGGCAACGAGGGAGATTGAAACACACAACTGCACCAGAAACAGGAGAACGAATCTTGTAGCGAAGCTGCCGATGACTGGATCCAGGCTGGTGACGGTCGGGTTCAAAGCATATGTAGCGCCATATGCAAGCCGAACGAGTTGGAATGGCATGGCCACGACACAAGTCCGCAGAAGCCAGCGGGACTTGGTAAAGTTGGGGTGGTTGTAGTATAGATTCACGCGCTTGAACGTGGGCCACATCCATCCACACACAGTGAACATGACAAACAGCATCATGAGATTGCCAATGACGTTGAAGTTGCTGTTCACCAAGCCGCCCTTTGGAGATGGGGCGCCGCCATACGTCGCCAGGCCAATGCCACCGGTGTTGAATAAGTGTGTCACGCCAAGAAAAATCTTGTCAGTCCAAGTCTTCTTGGGCTGCGGAAGAATAACATTGCTTGTTTTGTTAGATATGTTACTGCAACTTGAGCAAGGATTTACTTACGCCTCATAGACGAGACCGATGATGGCCAGAGAAAGACAGGCAAGACTGCCCGAGTTGGTCATGATGACAACCTGATTGTACATTTCTATGGCGCTGCTATTGACAATCTGGTAGACGTCGGCGACGATGCGTAATGGGAAGAACGAAAGGAGAATTGGCCAGCAGACCATTCCAGCCTTGCCATGTTTCCAAGCGACCCAAGCGGCTGGTGGCAGCAACAGCGAGTTTAGCACCAGGTCTGCATAGTCGAGGTTGATGATAGCCTGAGTCGGTGGGTGGCCTGAAGACATTTTGAAGGTTGTAGATGTTGTAGTTGATGGAGTTGTTGGGAAATAAGAGAACAAAGCAGAGACGAAAACTTAGAAAAGAGGCTTAGTTGTAAGATAAAGACTTGCTCAAGTATGATACCAACGTAGAAGAAAAGATGAAGATGCAAAACCCATATTTGAGGACAAAGAGCAAAGGCATGCTAGATATAAACATTTTCTTCTCGAAGTCTATGGCTGTCAGTACGCTGGCGCACGGTTTGACACTAAATAAACCTGAGACAGGTAAACTGCCGTGATGCTGCGACTAACGATGCGCTCCCTGCAAAACACGGCAAGACCACTCCGCCACAGAGAAATAAGCATTGAAGGTAGTGGTGATAGGGACGTCAAGCCCCAAACTGCAAGGATTCTGAGCAAGAAAACTCCCTTTGATAGTGGGATCTGCTAGGGTACCCGTCGATCGTGTAAATATCTTACCTTTATTTAGCGTTAGCGAGACCGAGGTTTCCACAGTTAGGGGTAAAGGGCTTGGTGTTGTATCCTAAAAGGAGTGCGTTTCGGGCAATTCCAGGAGCGTCCTTTCAAGTTTTGTTGATGGGACGAGCGCTAACTGACTGACTGGTTGAATGGGGGCAGCCCTATCAAGGGCCACGCTGTGGAGGGGATGTACGCACGTATCCTCTTGTGCTTCTAGAGTTGAACACTGGATACCCCCCGGTAGGACGTGTAAATGTGTTGGCGTGTACGATGTATGGTTGCCAAAGTGGAGAGCTAGTGTTATTTGAAATGTTGTAAATATACTCCGTGGTAGACACTGCTACCAATGTTGCCTTGCGCACCAGCGGCACAGATATATACAAAGTGTTATCGACAAGCACATGCCACCTTGACAACATGGTACTGCATCGAGGAGGCAGCATAGCCGGATGCGGACGTGTTGACGAGTACATTTACGATATTATGGACTATGCCGTCTTGAAAATCACAAATATCACAAATATCACAAATATCACAAATATCACAAATATCACAAATATCACAAATATCACAAATATCACAAATAAATACCACAGTCCCATAAAGATGATGTGGATGTCCAGAGTGATGGTCTTCAACTGCGATTATTGTCTTGCCTGTTCCTTTCTCCTCTTCTTCAATACAATAGAGCCACAGGTTCAAAATCGTTGCACGACCAGTCTCTACATAGTAAGAGCCAAATGTAACCGTCGATCTAAGATCGTCGCCACTACAGATACCGAAGTCTAAAGCCCCTTTCCGGATCTGACTTTTGTGTAAATGCCGACGGTGTTTTGTAATTATGAACCTGATCTAGGGCTGGATCTTATTGAGAGGATTTAGTAGCCTATATTATCATCAGTCTAGTAAGCTTCCTTATGTATGACAAGCGTATGAAGAGAGACGGAGACGGATCAATAGAGAGAGACGTGAAGATGCATCAAGCTATTTATTGCAACTAGTTGGGAAAATCATCAGTTCGGTAATGCATCAATTGCATATGTGCTCCGCAAACTGCTCGCAGATAGCAGGATGTTGTCGTGTACGGTTTAATATCTCTTCCTGCAAGCGAATCGCCAAGGGTGTTATTCTGTTGCCTGGTGTTTACGGAGCAAGGCGGGTGGCTTGTGCGAAGAGATATGTTACTGACCCCTTTCTAGGCCGACGATAGCTCTTCTCTCAATGTTCAATGCGGCCGGGACATGTTTTGGCTAGCCTGCCGTTATGTCTTATGCGGCAGCCTCCCTTGACAGTTGGGAGCGAGACCGAGGCGGACCTAAATTAATTCTGCTGCCTGAGAAAGTCACCCTATCTGTATTCGGCCAAGCCCCTCTGAGAAAAGCTAGTGTAAGTTATGTACTCCATAATGGGCCTATTTTCAGTTGATCTATTGGACAATTCTAAACCGGCCAAGCTTTTGCTCCCTAATAAAGTTTTATTGTAAACAGATCATTGAAAGGCTACCGCATACAGAGCTCTGTAGCCTCGCGGATCCAAGACATCTAGATGTCGATACAAAACAAATTATTGAGCTACCCAACAAAGCGAAAGCGAATATTTCTGCTGCGCTGGAAAGCCAAGACAAAGGCAGATGAAGAGTCTCATATGAAGCCATCATGAAGACTTATATATTCTGTGGTGCCGCCTTGAAGATGGTGATTTGATCTCGCAAGACATCCTCACCTTTGCAACCACGACATACCAGCGGCAGCTTCACATCTTTTCAACGTTTTCTAGACATACCTTCTAGACATACCTTTTCAGAAAAGCGCGAAATATTAAAAGTCATTCATACTCGACCTCTACCCTGGACATCATCAACATTAGCAACACACAAACAATAACAATACCGCCTCGCCAACATGAATCTTGCAAAGCTCGCCATCTTTAGCAACCGCTACAAGACAATTATTTCTCTGGGCCAGCTATTCATTGTCATCATCGTCCTCATCGTGTCGGTTGTGCGCATGATGACGCGCCCGGCAACGGCTCCCCCCAATCGTGCCTCGACAATGTCACTCGGCATGGTATGTCAGCCTAAGTTCAATATCAACGACATATTTTCTTTACTAACAAAAAAGTCTGCCAAATCACTTGCACTGCTTGGTTACGAGCTTCTGACAGAGCACGTCAACGCCTTCAAGCGCTGGGCAAGCTACAAGGCTTACTTCATTATCAATGCTATGGAGATCGTGTTCTGGGGTGCAGTGGTCTTCCTAATTATCCAGGCCAGCATGCAGTTCTGCGAGGGCACCAACTGCATTCTAGGCTGGGTAGTGGTGGTTCTGGGTATCATTCTCAAGTATGTTGATATCTCTGTTCACATGTGTAAATCAGTATGGGTATCAAAAACTAACGAATATAGCGTCGTCGCCAACCACGTCGCAATTATCTGCTGGCTCGACTGGCGCTACCATAAGCGCACGGGCAACCACCGTCCTGCTGTATACTCCGATCAGGACTATGAGATGAAGAACGGCACCTCCGCCAACACACACCTCCGAGACGGCAGCAGCAACAGCAGTTCGGGCCAGAACTGGCCTCGTCCTTCCCCTGGCTTTACTGCCAACCCCTCGGTTATGGAACAGGGCCACGCAGGCCAGCAGAAGTCACCAAGTTATGTCCAGACACGCGAGGTGACCCCCAACAGCCAGACCGGCCACTACCATTCTCAGCCGGCCACCTTCAACAGCCAGACGACAAACGATAGCCGCGGCCGCTATGGCAGTGTCCACGATGCCACCACTGGCCAGGTCCACAACCAGAGCCGCACACACAGTCGTCCCCATAGCCACAGCCGCACCGGTAGCCACGGAAACAACCAGCAGCACAACTATAACCGTTCGCGCCGCAACAGTGGCAGCGGCCAGGGCAGCCGTGTGCGTGAGTCCAGCGTCGCCCGCCACCAGAACCTGCAGCAAATTCGCGGCGGTGACTACCCGGCGCAGCAGCAGCATCAGGGCGTGCCTCTGCAAGCTTCTACCCAGTCTCCCTGGACTCCTCTCAGCTCCGAGCAGCAGATGCATGCAGGATTAGTGAGCCCATATGATGTCCCTCCCGTCTACCACTCGCAGACCGGTAGATGAAATGCTGAATGAATTTCTCTGCTGTCAAATAGTTCCTTTGTTTTTCGTCATTGTTTTATTTATTTTGTTTGATACTTTCCTTTGTTATATAGAGTATAGAAGTGTTATGAATCATAAACAATTAGCTGGCTTTCTCTGAACTGACTATTGTTAAAACGCGCCGATGCAAAGTTCGTTTAATATTTGTTAACAAAGGCTTTTGTTACATCAATTGGTGCACTATATTCCGAGTCTTTTGTCTATCTTCTATCTATACTTACTAAATATATCACGACGTAAATGTGGATACATAATTCTCCCGTTCCATCCAAATCCAAAAATCCCATTGGTCAGTACTGTACTACCGTCTGTTTAGGTCGTTTCGGTAATTTTCGACTAGATACAGTTCACCTTTGGATTCACTTTTGTAATTTTATTTAATTGGCTGCTGAGGTCGACCCGTTTTAAACCTTTGGCGGTACGGGACATTGTTAACGGTATTAAATAAAAGTACGAGGGAATAAAAGGGATGACTGTACAACTAACTGCCCGACAGACTGTAGGAGAGACTAACCGACTAAATACACGACAGACTATAGAAAATACTGTAAAAGAAACCGCCCAACCGACTATACGACGGACTGTAGAATAGACTGTAGAATAAACTGTAGAGACTGTACGACTGACTATACCAGGATGAGAACGATTTGAAATAACGGAATCTCGGGCGGTGGACTGGACCCAAATCAGTATATTTTGTGTATATTATGGATCCCGAAACTCCGTGGTCGCCATGCCGATATTCCGTCTAATACGGGGAATTATTGACCACATACGAGATCCATATTAATCTAGAGATATAAAGGAGACGTAATTTCAGATTCTAAACACAGCAAATTCTCAACTGTCTTTCCTGTCACCAACCCATTTCGCATCACTACCCAATCTTTCTCAAGTTGTTTATACATCAAAGCATACAAAATGGGCTCTCTTGCTGTGAACCCGGCCGAGACAAGGCTCTTCAAGCCACTGAAGGTTGGCAACGCCACCCTCCAGCACCGAGTTGTTCTTGCCCCACTCACCCGGATGCGCAATGACAACAATCATGTTCCTCTGCCCTTCATGGTAAAGTACTACGCAGACCGCGCCTGCGAGCCCGGCACACTTGTCATCTCAGAAGCCACAGGCATCTCTCATTTCGAGGAGGGATATCCTAACGGCCCGGGAATCGTTAACGACGAGCAAGTTGCAGGCTGGACCAAGGTCATTGAGGCCGTGCACGCCAAGGGCTCGTTTTTCTTTCAGCAGATCTGGGGCATGGGCCGTGCATGTCAGCCCGACTACATGGAGAAGAGAGGTTTCCCTTACCGCTCCAGCAGCTCCATGCCAATGGCGGGATCAGATATTGCACCGACGGCCATGACTGAAGCAGATATTGCCCAGACCGTTCAGGATTTTGCAGATACCGCCAAGCGGGTTATCGCTGCTGGCGGCGATGGTGTTGAGATTCATTCTGCTCATGGCTACCTCCTCGACCAGTTCCTCACAGAGTCAATCAACAAGCGGACGGACCGTTGGGGTGGCTCCATTGAGAACAGGGCCCGTCTCACACTTGAGGTGGTCAAGGCAGTCACTGAGGCCGTTGGCGCCGAGAAGGTCGGCATTCGTTTCTCGCCCTACGCCGCTTTCCAGGGTTCCGAGAAAGACGACAGCGAGACACTGTATATCTACCTGATTTCGGAGCTGAAGAAGATGGACGTCAAGTTTGCTTACCTGTCTCTGGTCGAAGCTGCTGGCGACCCTGGTGTGCTCATTTTCGGCGACAAGCAGGTCCGGCAGCAAGAGAAAACGCTCGACTTCATCCTGGAGGCCTGGGACAACCTTTCGCCGGTCATGGTGGCCGGTGCATATATGCCCGAGTCCGCTGCAGTGGCACTCGAGAACCACTACAAGAAGTGGGATGTCCTGGTTGCATTCGGGCGATACTTCATCTCTAACCCCGACTTTGTTTTCCGGGCTAAGAACGGTATCAGCCTCACACCATACGATAGATCGACCTTTTACAAGAACATGTCCGAAGACGGCTACAATGACTACTCCTTCAGCGAGGAGTTCCTGAAGGCGCACTCTGAGCAATAAGTGTACGAAATGGCCAAGGCTGGTTTGTTGTTTTGTTGTGTCGGCTGATTGTCCAGCTGCAATAGAAATGAGAAAGACGCATAGACTGTTGATTAAATAGAAAAGCTTTTATAGAAACATAATAATGAACAAAATTAAGTTACTTTGTCCTTGCACATGAACTAACAGAACAAAGAAGCTGAAAATTTTTTTGACAGGCGAGCGCCTAGTACTATGTAAGGGGTTAAAGGCGTGTTTGCCACCTGGCTTTCAAATCTTCCAGAATGTGGGTCAAGTACAACAATTAGAAATCCCACAACCAGGCCAGTCCCGAAGCTCCGCAAACATATGATGCTAATGTACAGCCATCTGATTCCAACAACGTAACAATCCGTGGCTCGACCAGTATGGAGAGTCTTCCAGATTCAGATTCGCCCATTCTTGGGGTTGGTACAAGTCCCAGCGTCTCGAAAACACCGCGGAAGCAGGTCTCGCGTGCATGCGACTTGTGCCGTGCCCGGAGAATCAAGTGCGACAACGGCCAGCCATGCAAAGCATGCCTGCAAAGGAACACAGACTGTACATATAAGGGAGACAATGAGCCGAGGACATTGTCAATGGCACTTAGGTATGATTACTTATAGATACTGCTATGGATGGCTCTAATGGGACAAACTTACAGGGAAATTGATCGATTGAAAGGCTGCATAAAGTCGCTTGAAAACGAGCTCTCGGCACTCAAAATTGACAACTGTGGTGTATATGTTCCTACGCCGGAGTCAGTTAGCTCCAGCAACCGCTCCCATGCAAACAGTCAAAACATCTTGCCCATGTCATCGTCTGCCACGTCTTACCAAAGGCCTCAGTGGGAGGGCATTCAAGTGTCTACTACCCGGACAGACCAGCCGTCGTATTATGGGCCTGCTTCGTCCTTTTACCTCGTGCGGCGTATTGGTGGTTTCTTGAGTAAATTTTTGGATCAGCCCTATGCCGAACAGAAACTTCATCCATGGTCGCGGAGCGCCGAATCTCGGATTGCACAAATTCAAGGTGCAGAGGTCGGCATCGACAGTGGGCCACCACCAGTCACATCTGCGGCAAACTTAGATAATGGGATGAGCGATCTTTCTCGCGTACAAGAAGAGTCTCTTCTGCGGCTGTTCTGGGAGGGATATCACTGCCTAATGCCCGTGGTAGATGAGATGGAGTTCCGCGGCCACTATGCTTCATTGTGGCTGTCCTCTTCAAAGGTCCGCAAAGACTCGCCGCTGGCTGATATAATTATTGCTCTGTGCCAGCAGTACAGCTACGCCTTCACGCCCCATCGACAAAACACATCTCAACCAGACATCTGTGGGCCATGTGATGATGCGGGTACCGTGGGACGGTGGCATTATCGTCGCGCACAGTCTCTTCTCGCAGCAAGCCTCGAGAATCCCTCCATTACCACAGTGCAGTGCTATATTTTTATGATGGTCTACTTGTGTTGCGCCTCATTCCACAACATGTGTCATGTCATGGCAGCACAAGCCATTCGAACAGCACAGGTCCTTGGCCTTCATCTTGAGCCACCTCCGGACTTACCAGAACCCCAGCGAGAGCTTCGCAAGAGAATCTGGTGGACTCTTTGGATTCTTGATGCAAAGACATCTACGAAACTCTGTCGTCCGCTTGCTGTTGATATCGCTCACACGACTGTGTCGATGCCCTCCGACGGACAAGCAGCAGCAGAGCATAGCGGCACGAATCTACGGCCTTTCTCTGAAGGCATAACCTGGCTAACCTACATCACACATCAGACCAAGCTCTACATTGTCATGCTCGGGATCTACGACCCGCTGTACCTCAAGTTTGGAGAGTCTATTCATCAGCACAAACTCGCATGCATCTACCACGATCCGCAGGTGCTGGAGGTGTGTGCTGTCACATTGGCAGAGAAAATCCCCAACATGAGATTGTGGGTTGAAAATCTGCCTCGAGAGCTCAAGTGTCGCCGCCAGGACGAGGGACGGCCTTTTTCTACCGACCGCGCTGCCTTTGACATTGACGATCTGGCTCCGACTTGGCTGACTCGTCAACGCGTATGCATGGAACTTACATACCATCACTTCATGGTCTTGCTGACCAGACCTTTTATCACTTTCTACACCCCAGCAACAACGTACACGCCACTGACAGAGCGTCACGCCACGACGTGCGTGGAGCATGCAATCAAGTTCTCAAACCTCATGCACCAAGTCGTGACCGAGTCGGATATCTTCAGCGGCTGGACGGAGTATTTTAGTCTCCTGTGGAATTCGTCTATAACGATGGTTGGTTTTCTGCTGGCTTATCCAATTCATCCAGCAACACCGAGAGCACGAGAAGCATTGGACAAGGCTACCGCCGTCTTTGATATACTTGGTGCCAACTTTGGTGTGAGTGAAGATGCTGCGGCAATCACAAGATACTTGATTGAAAAAGCAGACCTCGTCGCCGCCGGGCTAGGCTCCGGGATCAATTCACTGAGAGCAAGTGGCGGCACGCAAGGCACTGAAAACTTGGTTGACACAGATCTACCTGTCGACAATGATCTTTCCTGGCTCGATCCTAGCCAACAGTACGATGCAGGCCAATTCAACGACCTGATTGACTGGGCACTTTCTGTGGATTCTTTCAATAGCTTCGAGAAGTTTTTCAACTTTAGTAATGCTAGCGCTGTATAGTACAGTTAAGTTTCCTTTTACGATTATTGTTTAATATGTCAATTCCTTGCGATATGAGAGAAATAGTAGCGCATCAATGGGGTGAACCAGTTTAATATGAATATTGCAGTCATGCGGGGATTAGGATACATCAAGGAACAAAATGAGACAAAAAGCCAACCTAAGGAGACGTCGCGCCAACCATTTTGCGCGCGCGCTTCGCAATCATCTCGTCAATATCGTTGGTCGTGCTATTACAGACCGCAGCAGAATGTCGCTTTGCCGTGAGAGGTGAACGCTGTTCCTCTCGTGTCTGCACCGCAACCGCAGCCGTAGCACCGACGGAGGCCTGGTCAAAGTCCAGGCACATGACGCGCCCTACCTCAGCATTCCACGCTAGGTTGGCCTTGCTGGCATCGTCGTGGCGCAGACCCGCACTAAACAGCTCGTCTAACGTGCGTTTGGCCTCGATCACCGGATCAAGGCCGTCCGGCAGACTCAGGCGCGACAACAGCGTTGGGCCCACGTACGAAAGCAGCAGCATGTAAGGCACGCGCGCACAGCTGTGCAGTGGCAAGGGCCGGGCCAAGGTGACGAATCCGAGGCACACAGGCAGCAGACGACCCTGCAGCGCACTGAACTCTGTGTAGACAGCAGCCTCCTGCTCGATCACGCGACGATGCGCCGCCTGCACGGCCTTGGCGACAAACGTGTAGCCATAGCCCGTGACCGTCAACCTGAACAGAACGCCGTACCGACCGAAGCAGCCATATTTCTCTAAGCTCTCGCAGTCCTTATCCATGTTCGCGTCCAGCTGCTCCACAATACGCCAACGAACCTCTGGCGCGGTGAGCGGGTGGTTGTTGTCGGCCGCGCCGTAACTGCGGCGGGGTTGTGCGGCGCGATGGAGTGCTACATTCGGGCAGCGGTCGTCGAGATGCGAACCATCACGGAGGCCGCGGAGGCACAGTTGGGTGCAGTACGGCAAGGTGGGTGGCTTTACAACAAATTGGTGGCCGGCCGTGGATGAGCCCGTGCCCGATGCCGTCTGTTGTGTCTGTTGTGTCTGTTGTGTCTGTTGTGTATCTGATGTTCGAGAGCGCTTGCCGGTAACCGTTTTGTGGCTGCTGCCACTGCTAAGACCGCTACTGCCACGTCCGCCATCGCCGCCACTGCCGCCGTCACCGCCGCCGCCATCGCCGCCTCCACCTCTTCTATGCGGTAGGTGCGGCGACGGCCGCACGACTTGCGCAGACAGAGGCGGGATGCCGCCATATGGCTCGGGCCATTTCGCCAGGTCAGTATCGCGCGCGGCAATCCACGACATGGGCCGCGCAGTCGTTTGCATCGCGAGCATGCAAAGACTTATTAGGTAGGCCATAGCTGTCTGGTGCGGCTCTCGCGTCGTGGCCACGTCTGCGGCAGTCGCCGCGGGCTCCGGCACGGGAAAGACGGACCAAAAGTAGTGTAACGTGCGAGGATCGTCTTGGAGCACGCGAAGAAATATGAGGCCGTCGCCGCTCGCAACGTAGCCAAACTCGAGGCCCGACGTGATTATGTAGTGGTATGCCTGGCACAGAACGCGTGCAACAAACATGTCATCGGCCGGCATCTCGGCCTTCTTCTGCCCGGGCAGTGGGGCCTGGGTGGCTTGCACGGCCTGCACAAAAAAGTCTTCGCCCGGCGGTTTGGCCAAGACGCTTCTTAGTTTGCGCGATGGCAGCTTATGCGCGGCCTTGTACTCGCCAACGAGAAAATGCGTGCGGACGCCATTGTCATCGAATCCCGCGCCCCAGCGGTCCGGGATGCCAATGTGCTTGACGGGCGAACGCCTTCGCTTCGCGGCTGGCGAATCATCGGCGTCGGATGCCTCGGCCGTCATCTCAGAGGATATTCTAAGCCCGTAATAGTTGTTCTGGAAGCCGATACGGGCAAATCGCCGGCTATTGTCGGGCAGGTGCTGCAGGTACTGCGTGATCGTGCGAGCCGCGGGCTTCTCTATAGCGGCGCGGATAAAGGGACGCAAGTCCTGTTCGTCCGCCGGGGCCGGGCTCAGATCGCGGCTAACCCCCAGCACATCGGTCAAAGCCGGGAACACGGGCGCGTCGCCAAACGCGGCCACAACCGTCTGGAACAACGCGGTGTGTTCGGCCTCGAAGCCCCACGGCCGCATGCGCAGGGGATAAAACTTTCCATCAACGCGCGTCGTGGTCTGCTCCGACGCGGAGGAGTCGCGCAGCGCTGGCTCAATATAAAAGGTCCGGTACAAAATCTGCTCGGCGTTCCGCACGTAGTCGAGGAAAGAAGACGGTGCCTCCCGGCGTTGTAATATCTCTTTCTCGCGTCTCTCTTGCTCTTTCTCACGTCTCTCCTGTTCTTTCTCTCGTCTCTCTTGTTCTTTCTCGCGTGTCAATTGTTCCACCAAGCGTAGGAGCTCCTCGTTTGTTGCTGGCATGGCTAATGTTTTGTCGGTGGGCAGCGTGGTGTCAGCGGAGCCGGAGGATTCCGCACTTGGTATTTTCGTTAACAGATCGTTGAAAGTTGTTCGGTGATTTGCTTCTAGCGATTTAGTTATTGATTTAGTACCTTATTAAAGTTGGTAATGTAAAACAGTGGTAGTGTAATAATAGTAAAGCAGGTAGTTATTCAGAATAGGTTTTAAAACAAAGACGAGGTCTTTGTGTGGCCCGTGCGTGCAGCTTTCGACTTACCCCGCTCTAGCCACCGAGGCTCTGAAGCACAGTAATCAAAGGGTGCAGCATAGTGAATGTGTGGCTAGATAAAAAAAGGTACATTGACTGACTAAATGATACAAGCGAATAACTAGATTTTACTTATGATTCCTTATTCAAAAATACTTCTTAATAATTTCAAACGAAAATAAATCTAAACTTTACTGTAAAATACTCAACGCCTTAACAGAGTTAAATTTAACTAAAAGGAGATTATCTAAAATTTCACAACGTAGAACAGGCTCTACCTTCCATTGTTGATTCAACCTTTATCGTTGACGAAAAGGCGTCGGCTCTGAGTTCGGCTTTGGTTTTAAAAGCCAACAACGCAGTCCACCGGTGCTATCGGCCAGTCACAGTGTATTGATAGTGTCGGCGAGCTACGATAAGAGCGTGTCAGTCCAGCGGCTTTGGCGGCTTTGGCGGCTTTGGCCCGGGGAGCTTCATTGGACTCATTTAATTCATTTTTATTGGAGGTCCCTCGGAGGTCGATATAAATATATAGAGCGCTCCGTCTATGGTTTGTCGATATCTATTTGTCTACGATATCAACGCCAGCCAAATACCGTTGACATTATGGCACCGTCATCGACAGCACTGGCCTCGGCCGTGATTGAAGCCCATGCAACATATCTTGCAAGCAACCCAAAGTCTGCGCAACTACACAAAGATGCCGCGCAGCACATGCCCGGCGGCAACACCCGGACCGTTCTTTACGCAGAACCTTTCCCTCTCGCAATCGAATCTGGCGCCGGCAACAAGCTGACCTCGGTGGATGGCCGTACATACACCGATTTCCTCGGCGAGTTCAGCGCCGGTCTTTTTGGCCATTCCCACCCCCGGATTGCCGAGGCAGTGCAGGGCGCTCTTGCGTCTGGATGGAACTATGGTGGCGAGTCAGTTTGTGAAAAGAAGTTGGCAGCAAAGGTGACCGAGCGTTTCGCCGCTGGTGGTGTTGATCTTATCCGGTTCACCAACTCTGGCACGGAAGCAAACACTTTTGCCATTGGTGCCGCTCTTGAGTTTACAGGGCGCAAGAAGATTGTTGTATTCAGTAACGGTTACCACGGTGGTACTTTCGTCTTTCCCATGGATCTGTGCCGCTGGACGCACAATGGCAGTATCGGCGACGCCCCGTGCCGCAACATGAACCTTCCTCACGAATTCGTGGCTGCACCCTACAACAATCTGGCTGCGACTGCTGCAATTATCGACGAACTTCCCGAGGACAGTCTCGCAGCCATCCTGATTGAGCCTGTTCAGGGCTCTGGTGGTTGTCGCCCCGCATCTCCTGAATTTCTGCGCTTTTTGCGTGATACGTGCGACAAGCTGGGTTCCCTGTTGATTATGGATGAGGTCATGTCTTCCCGTCTTGGGATGGCTGGAGCACTGGCATCGGTGCCCAGCCAGACCCTCAAGGCGGACCTCATGACGTTTGGCAAATGGATCGGCGGCGGCATGACGTTCGGTGCATTTGGAGGACGTAGAGATGTCATGTCGCTCTTTGACCCGGCTCTTGGTCCCGCCCGTCGTCTGATGCACCCGGGCACATACAACAATAATGTCTTCACTATGAACGCTGGCCTTGCAGCGCTGGAGATATTTAATGCCGAGGCCGTGGATGATCTGAATGCTCGTGGTGACTTGATGAAGAAAGGCATTACCGAGGCCCTGTTCGAGACGGGCCTGTACAGCTACGAGCACGAGGCGTACCTGCACGATGTACTCGAGGTTGACAGCTTTGACGGCGACACTAAACTTTACACCGGAAAGGACTCAGAGCCTGTTGCACTGCCTACAGTATTCCTTGCCAGCCGTGGAAGCATGCTGAACTTGCGGTTCTCCGGCCCCAATTCTGGCTACTGGCACAACATCTACTACCACTTCATGCTTGAAAAGGGCATCTACTTGGCCAGTCGTGGTTACACACCGCTGAACCTCGTTATTACGAACGAAGATGTTGCTACGTTTGTGGCAGCTGTCAAGGAGTTTCTTGTAAAGTACAAAACTGAGCTCGCTGTTTAGACTGACATGTGGTTTATACTTGGTAGATTTGAATATATACTCTTCTACTTCACGCTTCTCAACTTATCTAATATCTAGGATGACTCAATCTTCAATCCCGAGAATGTGACTTTCAGAGCCTCGCCCTTGGAAACATCATACGGGTCTGGCTGGGCTGCGTAGGCACCCACGAGAATGTCACTGCCTAGCTTATCAGCCGGGTCTTCGAGAAAGACCCACGGCACCTTGCGGATGATTAGCTTTTTTGAAGCTTGTCCTGCGTTTGGATCTTGAATCAGCCAGATCATCAGGGCATTTTTCTCGCGAGTGAATATTAACGTCACAGGTACAGCTGGTCCAAGAGTAATGCCGATGAGGGACAGCGGAATCAGACTCCAGTTAGCCCACCCCCCTGGGGCCCTGTCGACAATACTGACACACGGTGAACCGTCGTTGCACTCAATACCGGCCTTGATCCATGCCGGGTGTGTATCCAGCTCGGCAGCGTTTCTTGCATCTGGGTCCGGGTTGTTCTTAGTGGGTACAGTGAAGATGAGGCCGGCCTGGTCGTACTGGGTGCGCCACTTTGCCGTTGCAGTTACCGACAAAGACACAAATTCGTCTTTGGCAATGCGCTTGTATACAACTGGCGCAGTGTAGTCGAACAAGGCCTTGGGCGTCCGGGGCGATACATAGATGTCGGACTTGGGTGGGGCGAGTAGCGTGAAGTCGGCGCCGGTGCCGTCGGTGGCCGTGACCACTGGTGGTGTGCCGGTGATGTTGACATATTTGACAGAAGTCATGCTTAGGTTTGGTGGGAAGTGAGAATTCCAAGAAATTTTAAAAAGTAGAAGCTTTGATTTGGTGTGCGAGCCGATGATAGACCTCGAGATGGTGACGTAGACGAGCAATGTACAAAATAAATCACCGACAATATGAGGAGCGGGGCCGACTTATAAGGCCGAGAGGCGGTAATGCGGACCGAGTAATGCAGTGATGTAGTAGTGGCAAAACTTCGGGTGAAGCCCGAGCCCAGTAAGCAGTGAGATTTAAAGAGGCGCTGTTTTCTACGTTCTGCTTGGCTTATAGTGTGACACTAGGGAGGCCCGCCTCGGCGACTTTGGCGAATAACAAAGAGGCAACAATTCACCTCACTGCCTGACCTCGTACATCATAGACCCGTTAGCCATTCGGCTTTATCGACTCGGCGATTCCATTATTGTGGCTATCGTGAGCGGGCATCGGCGAGCTGTAGATGTAAAAAGCTTCATCTACTCTGCAATCCGATCCGAGTGATGCAATGTAGTTTCTTTGGACGACTTTGATGGACAACATTCAAACCACTACAGATACAGCACTATGGCAGATAGCTACAAAGTAGTCGAGGAGGCTATGGGCGCCGGCCGACCAATCCGTATCGTCGTGATTGGTGCCGGTGCAAGTGGTCTTAACGTCATCCGCAACATAAAGGTGCACATGAAAAACGTCGATCTGCAAGTCTACGAAAAGAACAGTGTCGTGTCGGGCACTTGGTTCGAGAACAGTTACCCTGGCTGCGCATGCGATATTCCCAGCCACAACTATCAGTACTCGTGGGAGCCGAATCCGGGTTGGTCAGAATACTATGCATCGCAAAAGGAGATCCGGGCTTACCTCGAGAGGGCCGCCACCAAGCACGAGCTGCTACCCTACATCAAATTTGGCCAGAAGGTCAGCGGTGCAATGTGGCACGAAGAAGAGGGAGTGTGGAAGTTCAAGGTGGAAGATGTACAGTCCGGTACCCTTACCGAGGACTATGGCCACTTTTTCATCAACGCCAGCGGCTACCTGAACAACTGGAAGTGGCCGACAATCGAAGGACTGCATTCGTTCAAGGGTCCTATCCTACACAGTGGTGCCTGGGACACAGCAGTTGACCTGAAGGACAAGAACGTCGCCGTCATCGGGTACGGGTCCAGCGGCATCCAACTTGTCACGGCTATTCAGCCCATTGTCAAAAAGCTCACGACGTTCATCCGAGGCCCTACTGTGAGTGGACACTATTACCTTTCCTTTTTACCTTGTAGCCCAGAGACTGGAAGACTAACGTTGTAGTGGATTACGGCAGGATTTGGCAGCAAGTATGCAGCTCCCGGCGGTCTCAACTTTACCTTTTCCGAGGAGCAAAAACAAAAGTTCGCGGAGGACCCCGCCGCGTATCTAGCCTACCGAAAAGGCGTCGAGTACGAGCTTTCCAGTCGTTTCAAGATGCTACACAAAGACACAGCGGAACAGGCCGCAGCTGTCGAGTTTTCGAGAGCAGACATGAAGCGCCGCCTGGGTGAAGGCAACCCGCTAGCCGACTTTATCATACCAACTTTCCCAGTTGGCTGCAGGCGGCCATCCCCTGGAAACGGGTACCTCGAGGCATTGTCGGCATCTAACGTCGACGTCATAACAGGTCCCGAGATCACGCGCATTGAGGAGGAGGGCCTCGTAATTACCAGCGAGAATGGCGAGAACGAGAGCAAGGTCAAGGTTGATGTACTTATCTGCGCAACAGGCTTTGACCTCTCTTTCCGGCCCCGCTTCCCCATTGTAGGACGCAACGGCGTTGACCTGCGGGACGCCTGGAAAGATCGTGCCTCAGCCTATCTGTCGATGGCGCCCGCGGACATGCCCAATTATTTTGTGTTCCTGGGCCCGCAGGCCCCGGTTGGCCACGGTTCGGCCATCCCTATTATCGAGCACCTCACCAAGTACATGCTGAAAATGGTATACAAAATGCAGACGGAGGGCTACCGTGCAATGGTACCAAAGAAGGCTGCCATCGACGATTTTGTTGAGCATGCCGATGCATTTCTGCCGCGAACAGCCTGGGCCGGCAAGTGTCGCAGCTGGTTCAAAAACGGCAAGGAGAGCGGTCCGGTGACGGGCCTCCATCCTGGAAGTCGGCTGCACTGGTTTCATTTGCTGAAAGAGCCACGATATGAGGACTGGGAGTGGTCGACATGGAACAAGAATAGGTGGGCATACCTCGGCAATGGATTTAGTACAATGGAGGGACAAGGCCGAGATCTGACGTGGTACTTTGATGAGCCCGAGAAGGAGTACGATGCATTTATTTATTAAGTAGAAAGCAATAACTATTGAGCTCAAACTTCATATTTATCATGTTCTTCTTTTTCTTCCTTGAACTTTGTGATGCTGCTATCTGCTACCCGGGTCTCGTTCAAACGTTTTCGCTAACCACACGAATCATAATGATTCTCGTGGCCACCATGCATTCATATCTCAGGTAAAAAGTGTTTATGTTACTCTGTTGTTTTACTACTTATAATATACCCATTTCTATCTCTCACGGCCTATTGCGCAGCTGTCTCACTCGCTGGTGGCAGGTCCTCATCACTGCGCAGGTATTCCTTAACAACATCACCCCATACAGGGATCCGCTTATACCGCGAGAAAGCAGGAACATTCCCCTTGGCATACCCATCTATAGCGCGTATCATGGTCTCTGCCAGCCCGACCCGCTTGATTTCACGGATGGGGTAGAGGTACAGATGTACACCGAGGATGCGGGCATTGTGGCGAGGCAGCGCAAAGAGGGTTTGTAGCTCACACCGCACCCAGGTATCGTCCAGGTCGACATCAGCAGCTGTGATGGCAGACACCTGGTTGTCATCGTGCAGGTGATACTCGCCACGCTCGCAGAGTTTGGAGTTGGTGGCCACAGCCCAGTTGATACGGTCGACAATACTGCCAGGCTGGAGGCGTGCAAAGTACCGATCCATCGACTTCTCAAGGTGCTGCTTGTAGCCCGGAACCGGCTTATGCGCATCCCGCAGCTTGATCCCCAGCTTCTCAACGGGGTCAAAGCCCACGGGGTATAGCCAGACAAAAGCGGTTAGCTGGTAACCGTCGTCGTCGGCATCTGGCTGGAGCATCAGAAAGTCTTCATCGACGATCAATGCAATGATCCGCATGGTCTCATTAATATCGGTCGGGGACTGTGACGGTATCTTCTCATCCAGGATCTTGTTGTATAGATAATTTGTTTCCCTCTCAGACTGGTCGCAGGTTTCGATCATCTCAAACACAGTCGGGTATCTCTTGGGGAGCAGGTGTGTAATCAAAAACTCGTAGAACTCGCGCACCATGGGCTCAGCTGACGGCATACAGCCCAGGGCACCCGGATACTGTTCCAGAATCTTTTTGCGCTCTCCAATACGTTCGACGTATTGCTGGTCGATGCGGGCAATCGTGTTGACGGATGTCTTGCGCAGACCCATGGTGAGGTTGTACCGGTCCGAGAACTTGTAGATGCGCTCAGGCCGTTCTGCACTCCAGTCAAAGTCTGTCAGCGGCTCAATCTTTCCCATGCAGTCAAACCCTTCTGGGAACACATCGGGCTGTGTCTCTCCCGCATTCTTAGTGTCTGTTTCTTTCGCTGTTGGCGCTGCGGGTGCTACCAAAGCTGTCGGCTTGTTGACGAAGTACCAGGCGATGCCGCCAATAAGAGCTACAAAGGCAATAACAGACAACGGACTGACGGCAGACTGGGCCAAAGATGAAGCCAAACCCCGGAGTAAAGTCAGGAGTAAAGTCATCTTGGGCTTCGTTTGTAGGCGCCTCTCGAGATGTGGTTGTGAGTGTATAGCTCTGTGTTGTTTGATGTACGTTAAGCTTGCCAAACTAGGACAGTTGCTGTATTAAATTCTCTAAATTGGCAACGGCCGGGCCCGGTTTGAGTCGGGCTATGTCTCCATACCGAGCATAGCTTGCAATCAAGAAATACCAGCTCGGCAACCATTGGGTGCTAGTGCCGCTTTGCTATGTAACTTGGATTATCAGATCTCAGATCCGTAGCGCATATCGTTATCGCCGGCGTCGTGCATTTGACCGCCGAGCACAGTACTACGTACAATGAGCTCATTGGCGTATGAAACCTTGGGTGGTCTTTAATCCCATTTCGAACAAGATATCAGAGAAGGGGAGAAGCTGATCGTCGTATATTTTTAGCTGCTATATCTAAATTACGGAGTAAATTACAAAGAAAGATACAGAGGCATATCAGAAAACGGACTCAAAGAAGCAAAGCCGGAATTTTCCCAGTACAGACTCGTCCAGTCCAGCTGTTCATTCATCGGTACCAGGTGCGGCTGCTGCATTGCCCCCGAGGACGACAAAATGAGAGACTGTAGACTATCCACCGGCACGCTCGTTCCTCCCGGCGTTGTAGGCTCTTGTGATGGCCGTGGTCGTGGAGAGTAGCCTGTGGATGCTGCAGATATGTCAGGGCCTCTATCTGCATGTTGACCTTCCCCCATCGCAACTGAATTTTGCACTGCAGGTGCTATGGGATACACTGCTCGGGTAATCTGGCTTGTCCCGTTCTGTTGTCTGTACTGGACTCCAGTCTTGTTAATGCCATTACAAGCACTACCAGAAAAGCTCGAACTGCCTTTCCCGATGAGTAGTTCAGCCCGAGTTCTCTCTGAACTATCCTCAAAAAGCCTCAGTATTATTTCGGCGTTGAGCCAAATGCCCGACAAGCGACGGAGGATGTCCATGGCCGAGTCAAAGCGCTGCATGGCATGGCCAGCTAGTATTGGGTTGGACATCCGTATCTCGGCACTCAGTTGAATTAGCGTCGTCAATAGCGCATCAACAGCAAAGATGTTAAGAAACCGTAGCTCGCCACGTGCTACTACCGCTTCGAGTAGATTGACAATCGTACCCGCAGCCGCTGAGCAGATACCCATGTTCTCCTGGCTGGTTGCATCTGCAAACGATGTCGATGTCGGTGTCGGTGGTGGTCGGTGAAGCAGGATGAGAAAGTTGTTGTATGTGAGATGCAGCATTGCAGACCATGGTGATGAAGCCCTGCCGTCTGGCTTGCACCGCAAAGACACAGGCAGCCTGGCCATCCAGAGTGCAAGACGCTGATCTGCATCAATGAGGGCTTGTCTTCTGCGGTCTTCTGGAACTTGCAGGCCGAACCGGTCCCGCAGGGTATTTGCAATAATGCAAGACAGGTGCATCTGGTGAACAAGGTACTCTCCATCAATGCCACAGTCTTCACGGCCATCGTGTGTCACGATATCCTCCAGCTCTTTGGGAACAAGCTCGGGGACATCGCTCTCGGCGAGATTAATAGCCATGGGTCGGCCATAGGACAGTGACACAATCACATCAAACTGTACAAGAATCCACCATAGCCGGCGCCAAAGACGCTTGTCATGTGCAATCAGCGTGCTAGCTCGTGTGTCGCGATGCATGCCCAGGCCGAGCGCCGTTCGAGCGGCAACACCCACCCAATAGTATGAGTTGGCGCCAATATCTTCAACACCCTCGGAATGCCACATCATGAGGAGCGCGGCCTGGACAACAACGTCGCGGTTCCACTCGAAGCGGGCATCGAACAACATCTTTGCACGCCGAAAAAAGGCAGCTTTAAGAGACGCACGATCGTTCAATAGAGCCATGTGCATCTGCATATCCGCCTCTGGGTTCGCACCCGTATCTGTGTCCGCTCCTGTGCTTACAAAGGACCCGTCATCCCGGTACACATGAGCACCTACCATCAATACCGCCTGCAGAACCAGTAGACTCAAGGGATTCATAGGGTCACGTCGGTGGTACTGTCCCATAAACGCATCCTTGTCCAGCACGGGGAAGCCAGGGTGCACATAGCGAAAATATGCAGCTAAGAGAGCATCTACCATGGTCTTGGGTGGCAGCTCGAATGCCTCGCGTGGGATACGGTCAAGCTCGTGACTGGTGAATTTGCGGGAGATCTGGTTGGAGGGGAAGTGGTGGACTGATGCCGAGGCACGGCGGGCACGTTGACGAATCAGATAGTGGACATTTGAGTACTCCTGGCCGACGAATACGATACGGACGCCGCGCTGCATCACTCTGTTTTCGATATCCTCCTGGGAAAGCATCTCCACAAGGTGTCTCTTGCCATCGCTAGGGTCTGCATTTGCAGCGGTGGGCTGTTCTTGAGGCTGTTCTTGCGGCTCTCTACCATCATCGCCACCGTCGTCGCCATGATGATCTTGCAAACTCTCGACTGTAGCTGTGGTATCCTTATCAGCATTGTTAGTGCCTACAGCGGACAGGGACGACAAGACTGCTGCTGCTTGGCCGACTTCTTCGGTATTCTGCGACACAGGTCGAGGTAAGGGCTGTTGTTGTCTCGATGCATCAGGACTTTTGACAGGCGTCGGTTTTCTTGTATTTATGCAGTAGTCGATATCACTGTCCCCGTCCCTGTCCTGGCCCCGCTCCCGCTCCCGCTCCCGGCGAAATGGTGCTGATGTTGGTGTCCATGGAGCCCCGTCTATAGCAGAGTCCACATTTACAGTACTTCGGCTTCCTATCGGCGGCGACGGCAGCAGCATAGGCATCGTTGTCGGCCGAGCAGGGCCCCGCTATTCGTCAGCTAGGTCTACAAACAAAGTAGCCCGGTGGTATCAGGTCCGAGATCTACTTACGTTACGCCTCCGCTTTTCATGTGCAATGCATGGGGTGCCAGACGACCGGCAGCCTGAGCATGGCTCGCTGTTGGCAGCATCGCAGCGCACCTAATATGTAAGCATTGCTGAAGAGTAGGGATAAAACATAAGAACGGAGAATAGGGCAGCAGAGGCCCCAAGGCGGCGCTTCGGCTTACTTTTCGAGCATGGCACCGTTGGCTAATGGTCAGCTTCGTGTGCGAGATTTCAGTTATTCTCAATCAGTCTCAGCCAACCCGTGTTCCATCTCCAATCAGACTCACCATGCAGTTCGTTGACTCCGGCCCCACCCCGTGCTGTTCAGCGGCCGTTTTTCCTGTCTTTGCATCGAATCCGACATGAAGTGATTTTGGGGTGTTTTATCGTGATGTTGTTGAATTCGGCGAACTCAAGTTCCGCGAGAGGCGTCCAACCTCCGAGGCTGTACTAGTATTAATATCTATGATCAGTGGTCCGACTCTCTGTGCAGCTCCTCGGCTACCATTCTCCTTCTCCCCTTCTCTCCTGCTCTTTTATCCATTTGATTATCTTCGCCGTCTTAATCTGTCTAGCTCGCTCCACCGCGCTGTATCACTATCTCCCCTCAGACCTCGAACTCGAAAGATAAACGAGTTGTCTTATCTCGGGTCTAAGAGCAAATAGAATTGCCCCGATTAGCCAGATACACTAGTGACTTACACCAGTTCTGATACCAGCACCCACCACATGTCCACTACGTACTGTATGTAATTTCACCGTTTAATATACTTATGTAGTATCAACTCTAGCACCATCATTAGCACCATTAGTGCTAACAGTCAGTCTCACGTCCACGAAGCAGATACGGAGACGGAGCTGGCCATAAACTCGATGCAAAGCACACTAGCCACAACAAGGTGTACAGGGAACACACCGGCCGTTTGCACCAGTAAACAAAAGGCATGAGATCGACGCAAAATATCCCCGTCATGCTCAAAGATATCTCGAGGCACATACTCTAGTACCAAGACAAGCTCTGGCTAGATATGCGTGGCCGCTGATACGACTGCCGCTATACCTCTCTCTCGGGACAGCCATCTCTTGTTATCTCAGTTTTACCAACTTGATTGCGTTGGATTTACAGTCCTTATACCTTGGTTATTTGCTTCATCGCTCATCAACGAATATATAGCCGTCTTCCCCGGCCTTTCACAGATCATCATACGACTCCCCACGGCGTTTCCACGTGTCGAGTCAACTCATCCACTTCCCCCGGCCCGCCTTCTTGTCGTTTTCCCATCTGATATTCTGCTTTCTTTCTCTTTGATCTACAACATGTCCAAGGACGACATCGTCATGGCCCCAGCCCGGGACTCGGGTGAGGTGGCCGGCGAGGTGTTGAAGACCGGGCAGCCCTTGGAGCAGGGTGATGAGTACGCCAATAACGGGGCCACTGCACCACAAGGCCAGCTTCGCCGGTCATTTCGCACCCGCCATATTCAGATGATCGCCCTGGGTGCCAACATCGGCTCCGGTGTGTACGTCTCTAGCGGTACTGCACTGCGTAACGGCTCGGCTCCAGGCATGCTCATTGGTTATGGTCTGATTTGTATCATGGCCATGACAATGATGCAAGTCCTCAGCGAGGCCCAGAGTCTGTTTCCCACCAGTGGCTCTTTCATTGACCACGCCAGTCGCTTTGTCGATCCCGCCCTTGGCTTCTCCATTGGCTTCTGTGAATGGTTTGGTGCTCTCACTGTCGTTGCTGCCGAAGGTGCCATTGTGCCTATCGTCATCTCCTACTGGAACACATCAATTCACTCTGCTGTCTGGTACACTATCTACCTGGTTGTCGTTGTCGGCCAACACCTTCTGCCCAACCGCGCTTTTGCTGAGTTCGAATTTGGCACCGGTGTTATGAAGGTTACTTTTACCTTTGTCGTTCTGTTCACCATGCTCGTTATCTGCTGTGGATTTGGCGGTGACTCGATTGATCGTGGCTACAACTACACGTCGCTGTCGGCCTTTCCCAATGGATTCAAGGGCATTGCCTCCGTTTTCCTGCTAGCGTCTTGGGCCACCGGCGGCCAAGAGATCATTGGCATCTCGTCGGGCGAGTCGGCCTTTCCTCGCTGGGAGCTGCCCCGCGCGGCCAAGAATCTGTTCATACGCATTGTGCTCATTTATATGTCGGCCTGCGTGTACATTACAGTGCTCGTTCCCTACACTGAACCCAAGCTGCTCGATCAGTCGAGCAAGATTGCCAGCTCGCCTTTTGTCATTGTGATGGAGAAGGTTGGCATCAAGGTCTTGCCGGACATCATCAACGTTGTGCTTTTGATAGGTCTTGCCGGTATCGGTTCCGAGTCGCTCTTCATTGCATCGCGAGTGCAGACATCCATGGCGCGCATGGGCTACTTCCCTCGCATCTTTGGCAAGGTTGACTCGCTTGGCCGACCGCTGTACTCGACCATTTCGTGCGCCGTTATTGCTATTGTCATGACTTACATCAACCTGTCATCCGGCGGTTCCACTGCATTTACGTGGTTCAGCTCCGTGTCAGCGACGACGACGTTCTTTGCCTGGATGACGATCCCAATTACCAACTGGTTCATGCACCGCGCTCTCGTGGCCCAGAACGATCCGGCTCTGCAGCTCAAGCATGCGTTCCGGCTGAAGTGGTACCCACTTGCCCCGGCCTTTTTGTTCCTGTCAACACTGTTCACGTTTGTATGCACAATCTATGTCTCTGCCAGCCCCATCGGTGACGAACCAAGCGCCACTGCCTTCTTTGAAAACATGCTGTGTGCGCCGCTGTTTATCTTTGCCTTTATCGGCTACAAGGTGTACTTCCAAACCCAGGTGCAGGACCCCGCGACGGCAGATCTGCAGAGTGGGCGTCGTTTCCTGTCCGAGGATGAGCTGGAGTATCTTGACAACTACTACTCACAGCCGATGTGGAAGCGTCTACTGTCTTACGTCACTTTTTAGTTGTATTTTTGTATCAGTTTCTATTTTTATGTCTTCATCAATTGATTCTATTAATCTGTCGACTAGGTGCATCATGGGGTACAGTAAATACCAGATAGGCAGCCTTGCTTTTCAACGTCTGTCGAGATATCATAACCGACCTTTTGTCATCACGATATTGACGTGGATAACCAGTGCTGCATATTGTAATCGTTGTAAAATAGCCGCAAACAGTTGCTCTAATTGGCTCGGCTTTGTTTTGCAGAGCTATTGTCTACGTCGCAACCAAATCAACTGGTGTGGTCTTAGAAGTAATAATTTTCCGCTCCTTTCATAGTTCTTCTTACAAAGAAAGAGAAAGAATGTTCAGCCTTATCAGGCAGCTGCAAGTTGCACTATTTCCTCGCATCTTCCTTCTTGCTAATCCCCAGAAGCGGGAAAACGTGGGAATGATGCGTAAGCACCAAATGCGGTTAGACTGGCCCGTTGACGGCAACCTCACTTGCTTGATGACTTGCGTTGGTAAATCTTACTCTTCCAACTTGCTTACAAATGTCGATATATCATGATGTTTTATCTAAGCAGGGAAAAAGAAGCGCCAGACAGTTCATATTGTAGCAATAGTAGTAACTGCTACGGGTCTTACACGAGGGCATGGATGCAGGTCGAGAAGCCTCAAGATTCCGAGGACGATGATGACGGGATTTGTAAGTCACCGAGAGAACAGGAAGGAGTCGATGGGTGTTCTTTTACTATATAACGATGCTCTATCTCCTTCTTGGATATCATTTTAGCCATCACACCATTTTCACTTCAGCACATTCCATTACATCTTGTCTTCTACATCAAACGCCTCGAACTCAACTTCAGCTTGTATTCAATCTCGTCTTACAATCAATCTCAACTCTCCCCCTTCAGCTAAAAAAATGCCAGCCTTCCAAGGAAAGCTCGCTATTGTTACTGGCGCCAGCAAGGCCAACGGTGTCGGCTTTGCCACCGCCTTGGCCCTGGCCCAGCAGGGCGCTGATGTTGTCGTCCACTACAACAGCAACAAGGAGGCCGCACTCAAAAACCTCGAGACCATCAAGGCCCTCGGCGCCAATGCCATTGCCGTCCAGGCTGATGCCAGCAGCGTCACATTTGGCACCGACATTATCAAGGCCACAACTGATGCCTTTCCGGGCCGCACGATTGATGTTCTCGTCAACAATGCTGCCGCTCTGACAGCCAAGCCCGATCTCGCTTCTTTCACGGTCGAGGACTTTGATACTATTTTCAACGTCAACGTCCGCAGTATCTTTCTCCTTATCCAGGCTGCCGAAACGCACTTCTCTGCTCCGGGCGCTCGTATTGTCAATGTCAGTAGTGTTGTTGCCCGCTTCGGCCTGGCCCCAGGCAACTTCTACGCCGGCTCCAAGGCCTCTCTGCACGCCATGACTCGTGGCTGGTCCGAGTACTTTGCACCGCGTGGCATTAATGTCAACGTTGCACTGCTGGGCCCTATTGAGACCGATCTTGTCTTCCCCGACAACCCGTACGTCACCCGCTTCCGCGAGGACCAGCACATCAAGCGCAACGGCACTACCAAGGAGGTGGCCGATGCTATTATCTTCCTTTCTGGCACCGGTAGCTCCTACGTTACCGGCCAGGTCCTCAATATTGACGGCGGAATGACCTACGCTTAGTGTGTGGTTGTCTGCTTTCTTTTCTTTTCTTATATTTTCTTTATAAAATAAATTGACAGCTTTTGGTATGCTTTCCTCTGCTCTTGCATCTTTAGATAGAAAGTTACAACTACAAAATACAATAACTATACTTTCATACTTTCAATACTATATTTATACACATATTTGAGTGAAAAGAACTGTACGGAGTAATTACATATAAGAGAAACCTTTCATGAAAAACTTTAAGTATAATTCAAAAATATGCCTTTATTGGTATGATCGCCAAGCAATGCATATATTAATTCCTCTTTTTGTGAAATTAATAATAACCAGCCTCGATGAAAAGAACTCATTAGTCGAACAATGACAAAAATAAAAAAATAAAATAACTGCGAGCTGCCTGGTGCAGGACGACGTTAATTAAAGTGGGTCTTCGGCCCTAACACTTTTTATCGCGACAGCCAAGCTCTGGACCATTCATCGACCCTTCATCGTCAACATCAACACTACACGCGCAACAATAAGTGCACTATCGATTGTTTCCCGACAATGGAAAGCCAGGCGCCCTTGCCCCTGGGCTGGACCGAGAACAAAGCCCCTTCTGGCCACACCTACTACTACAATGCGCAAACCAAAGAATCGACCTACCGCCGCCCAGGAGCTACCGCGGCATTGAGCAACCTCCCACCGCCGCCACCACCGCCACCACCGCGTGCAACAGTTCCGCCGCCAGTTGCAGGACTACCACTGCAAGCCAACCCCAATGCGCCCTTTCCTCATCGCCCATATTTTCCACAACCATCCCACCAGCCGTTCCCCCAACACGGCTCGCAGGCGCCTCTCCTCAACCTCTCTGACCCCCGTATCGCAAATGCGTTCATGGCACAGCAGAATGCACAAAATGCACAAAATAGAGATGCAAGTGGTAGCAGCGAAAGGGGTGGTTATGGTAGCCGGGGCGGCCGAGGCGGGCGGGGAGGAGCAGCCAATGGCCGGCCGCGACCACAACCCAACGACAAGCCACGCTCACGTTTCCCTATTCCGGGCCACGAGCCATGGGTGCTCGTGTATACAAAGTATGGACGCCGCTTTGTGTATAATCCTGACAAGAACACCAGCTTCTGGCGTATTCCAGAGAAGCTGATGCCTGCCGTGCTGGAGATGGACAAGGCGGGTATCAGGCCAGAGACGGGCAGGGGCAAAAAGTCCAAAAAGGACGAAAACGCAAAAGATTCAAAGGACAAAGGTGACGAAAAAATGGAGGATGTACAGGAAGGCGTTGTCGTGCCATTAGCAGCTGACTACGACTCTGAATATGAAGAGGTCGAGGTGACCGATGACGAGGGCGATGTTGAGGGAGACGGCGGCGAAAGCCGGAGGAAACGGCAGCGGACAGAAGAGGCTGACACGGACATGTACGGTGGCGGCGACAATAATGGCACTGATGGCCCGGTAGAGTTTACTGAAGATGATATTGCGTTCCAGCTGGCCGCCGCAAATGGCATGATGGACGAGCAGTACTACGACGACGGAGACGAAGACTGTGGCGACGAGCCATATTACGATGAGGAAGACGGCGGTACCGATGGCGCCACGCTCTTCAAAGCACTGCTGGACGACTTCAAGATCAACCCGTTCAGTGCTTGGGAAAAACTGATCGAAGAGGGTGTCGTGTTTGACGACCCGCGGTACACGGCACTGTCGACAATGAAGACGCGCAAGGCCGTGTGGGAGGAGTGGTCGCGAGAGCGGATTCGCGAGAAGAAGCAGCGGGAGAAAGAAGAGAAAGAAAAAGAGAAGGCAAAACAAAAAGACCCAAAGGCAGCCTATCTCCGACTGCTGCAGGATTTCGCGTCGCCCAAGCTGTACTGGCCCGAATTCAAGCGCAAGTACCGCAAAGAGCCGGCCATGAAAGACGCGCTGCACCCGCCCGAAAAGGAAAAGGAGAGGCTCTACCGTGACTACGTGGCCCGACGCAAACTGCCTGCAGCCACGCGCAAGGCGGACCTGCTCAAACTTCTCGAGTCACTCCCCAAAACAACAGTGGCACAAGACGACGATCTGCCACTCGAGCTGACGGCTGACCTACGGTACGTCGCCGTCGAGCCCGCTGTCCGCGACCCCCTGGTTGATGCATACTTCAGGTCGGCGGTATAGAGATTATGACCTAATTTACATGGCATTATGAAATATGTATTGTCCTAGTTCTGTTCTGTGAAAAGGTTCTGTTCTGTGGGAATCTGACGTGTGACACTTGCTGTGGCCTTTGTTTTAACAAAACAGTTATAAAAGAGTAGCAAATAGTAAACAATATCTCCGACACACTGCATTACCAAATTCGCTTGGCCACCATCTCGTATCTTGTAATCTTGCCCAGGTCGACTTCCTTCTTGCCACTGCCGCCCTTGCGCTCCTTATCGCGCTGCTTCTTGAGTCCCTCGGGGTCGTCATGGAAAATCCAGCGCCGTCGCTCTTCACCCACTTCAATCTTGCCATAGCCGCCCGTGCGTTTTCCCGTTGCCTCATAGGACTCGGGCTCGACCTTGCCCTGCGCCTCGGCATGCTCGCGTGCCTTCATCGACGCGTACCGGTTACGTGCGTAACGCAGCAACGCCATGCTGAGCAGCATGCGTGCAATCAGCAGGATCAAAAATACAATAAAGAACACAACCATCATGGTGATGCTAGCAATTGCATCGTCGCTGGACCATGTCCACCATGTCCACCACGATGCTGAGGCAGTGGCGGGCTCGTTTGACGAGTAGGGGTTGCCGTGCACGGATCTGCCAAGGGCGTTGCGAATAAGGAGATCCAGCCGTTCAAGAGAGGCTTCCATGGCTGGACTCGATGGCTTGGCTGCCGACGGACCGCCCATGGCCGTTGCGAGCGATGTATGTGGTGATGGCAGGGAGGGTGACGGCAGGTGGGTGGCGAGGAACATGTGGTACGTCTGGATCGACGACCGGAGGAACAGTGTGCATAAGGGGATCAGGGGCAGGCCGAGTCGGCGCATGAGAGCCGGGGCCATGAACGCGTTCGTGTAGTAGTCCTTGCACAGGATGTCAAGCACGCGGCTGTAGAACTGCGGCTTGATGTTGTTGAACTTGTTGATATAGCCATGCTTGATCCAGTCCACGACCATCTCGCTGCCGATGACAATCAGGAACGGCGACAACACTTCGACGGACACGAGCCACGACGGCAGGATCGTAAAGCTTGCCGGCAGAATGGACGTGTTGTGTAGAGGCACCCGGTTGGCCAGCTCTTCGCCGAGACTGAGGTCGTTGCTGCCCGGTACAGACAAACCGCCAATCTCCACGACATTGCGCATCGCAATGATAAACAGCACGATCCACAGCTGAAATCGCTCGACAATATCGGCACATGCGAGCTGGAAAGTGTTTTCCTTTTCAGTGCGCTTGAACACGCTGCTCTTTACCTCGACAAACTGGTTTGACATGAGGAGCGATAGCAGAGCATTCGAGTACGAGTTGACGGCCACGTTCAGCGTGATAACCTGGTAGAATAGCACGACGGAGTGCGCAATGTTGTATACCAGGCCCAGGCAGAACATGCCAAACGGCAACAGCAGCTTCGAACGGCCCGAGGCTGTGCGCGAGAGCGTCTCGGCACTAAACAAGCACTCAAACACGTCCTGCCCGAGGGCAGACAGCAGTCGGTCGCCCACCTCTACCAGGTTGTAGATGACATAGAGCTTGACGGCCGACTGCGCCCGGATAAAGTGGTACATGCGGCTGGCATCGAGGTTCATGAGAGCGACGGCGCTGCACACAATGACGGCGCCCTGCAGCAAGTCAGCTTTGTGAAAGGACGTGAGATTCGAGGGCATTGATTTGGTGCGGCGGTGGCCCCACGAGGACGTTTTGCTGTTCTGGCCATTATGGCTGTTATGTCCATAGTGTGACGAGACCTGCCGACGGGGTGCTAGTGCAGGGGGCACGGGGGATGCCTGTCTGCGCGTGGCCGTCGAGCCCGAGCCAGCCACGGGAGGCACACTGCCGCTTGTTGAGCTGCCATTGCTGCGGCCACGAGGCCGCCCTGTGCTTTGCGAGGTCTGACCTAGGGCCTGTGTTTGCGACGTGTTCAGAGGAGGTCCTGCAGAGCTCGGCCGGCGGTCACGGCCTCGCTTCCACATGCGACCGAGTCCGCGCCATACGTACGCCGTCATGAACCGCACCTCTTTGCCTACCAAGTAGCCCCACCAACGCACGAGCACGCCCAGGGCAATAAAGAAGCGGATGGGCAGAATCGTCAGTGTCCAAAGCCATGCATCCAGGCATGCCAACGCGCCGAAGTAAATGGTCCGCTCCAGGTAGGTGGGTAGCAGCAAAAAGTTCTTGAGGCGTTCAAACTTGACTGCATTGGACTCGTAGGGCAAATCAGCGGCGTGTGAGTGATGAATATAGAGTGGGCTGGGCCGCTGGCCTGCAAGTTCAAGCTGCAACAGTGTCGGCAGGGACATGGGCGGCAATGGGATGGATGAAGGCGCAATAGGTGATGGCAGGCGGTCCGTCGTCTCTCTTAGGTTTGGGTTAATGGAGCTGGACTCTGCGTCGATGTGGAGAGGTGGTGGCCGCGAAGCACTATTCTGAGACTGGCGCCGCGTGCTCGTGTTGCTAGCCACGGGCGGTGCAGACAGAATAGGCGGTGGAAGGGTAGATGACAAAGATCCTGGCACAGCAGCCGCTGCAGGCTTTGGGAATGCTGATGGCGTCGGCTCCAGGGCCACCGCAGACGCAGGCTGTGACGTGCCAGACGACCTGCGCCGTCCGCCGATGGTGGGTGGTGTCGAAGCCGACAGCGTCCGCAGCGACCCGGTCGAGTTCCAGTGTCTCTGGACGCGCGGTGCACCGTCGAGCATGGGGATGGAGGAGGAGGTGGAGGGAACTGGCTCGTCAATGTTGGCGTCATGAACAGCCGAGTTGAAGACGTCGCTAAACACGTCATTGCCAGCACTACCAGACGATGGACTGAAGCCGCTCCTGCTCCCACTCCCAATGATGACGCCATCAGATCTGCATAGCCTGTCCTTGCTTCTGTCGCACACCCGCCCCCGCGTGGCAAGGGCAAGGTCAATGTCGATGCCGCCTGGTATCGCTGCTATCGGGAGGGACTCCGTCAGCTCGGCCATATTGTTGGCTGACAGCCGCCGCACTCCTGGCAGGTGCTTTGAGGGCTGCTTGTCGCCGTTGGCGATGGTAGCGGTAGTAGCAGCGGTGGTGGTAGCAGGAGGCAGTGTTGGTTCTGGTGTCGGAGATGGTGATAGAAGATGGGGTGCTGCGTGCGGCGCCGCCTCCTCGTCTTTCGCCGCCCCGTTGAACGTCGACGGAGGCATGTTCTCGTTACCGTCGGTCATCGATGTCTCTGTTGGCGTTGGCGTCGGTGCTCGTGGTGCTTGTCGAGTGATGCCATGCGGTCGGTTGCGTCGTGCGTTTGGGTCGCCTTCCGATAGAGCTGCCATGGCTATCGTGTGATATTTCCTGGTATTTGAATGTTTGGGTATGTCGTCCTCTCGAGTGTACTGATCATCTGCTCTCTGCTCGCTACTGGTGTCGTTGTTCGCGTTTTCATCGGTGAAGCATCGTGGTCGATGAGCTCGAGGTTTGTCAGGTCGGCATGGATATTGTGTGTGGGAGTGTGTAGATTTGCGATTAGAGTAGACTTGGGCAATCTGTATACAGAAGTCAAAGACGTCACCGTGGTATACAGCGTACGAGAGCTACTATAGTACTCCCGTCGCCGCCTGTGGGGCAAGGCTGGAGAAATGACTAATCTTCCGACTTTCCTGTTAGGCACTATTGGAACCCCAGTCTAGCAGTTCTCCACTGTAAATCAGTGCTAACGCGAGAGCGCTGCTTGCGCCTGCCCTAATAATAAGCTGGAGAGCTGTTTGTGAGAAGGCAACGTCACTCGTTCGTATTCCCACTCGGCAGACGACAGCCTCACCAGTTTGTGCGTTATTCATGCTTCCACCCCTCTTCGGCCTTCCCAACCCATCTGATATGCTCTGGTCGCTCTTCAAGGCTACACGGGGACGGTGACTACGCGGACTTCACGAACTTAACGAACTCCACGAACTCCAAGCCATGGCGCCAACGTCATCTGCACGCCCCGGCTCGGCCCCGGGCAACGGCATGCTTGGGCCAGCCATCCGGTTCTGGAAGGGATCCTATGCCTCGGACTATGCCGGCCTCAGCTTTCTCCTTGCCGGCTATATATTTGTATGTTTTCTAGTGGCCTACGATAATGATTCCGTCTAACAGCTAGATCCAATTCTTCGTCGAGCCCTTCCACCGCATGTTCTACATCAACAATCTCAACATCTCCTTTCCACACGCCCTTGTAGAGCGCGTGCCCGTGGCCATGAACTTTGTCTACTCTCTATTCATTCCCCTCTTTCTTCTGCTCCTCTACAACACCATTGCTGGGTCGTCGGTCCACAAGCACCACGTGTCCATCCTCGGCATCGCCATCGCCCTCGTGCTCGCTTCCACTGTCACTGATATCATTAAGAACATGGTCGGCCGTCCACGCCCAGACCTAATTGCCCGCTGCAGTCCGGCCCCTGGAACACCAACCAACACTCTTGTGTCGATTGATGTCTGCACAGAGATCAATCACCACACCTTGCACGACGGCTGGCGCTCATTCCCCAGCGGCCACTCGAGCTTTGCGTTTGCCGGCCTGGGCTATATGAGCCTATTTTTGGCAGGCCAGCTACAGATCTTTGTTCTCAGCAGTTCTGACGATAAGATCCATGTGCGCGGCGACCTGGGCAAGGTGCTGGTATGCCTCACGCCGCTGCTCGGCGCTGCTATGATCGCCATCAGCCGTTGCCAGGACTACCGCCATGATGTCTACGACGTGTGCACGGGTGCATTGCTGGGCTGGACGATTGCCTACTGGAGCTATCGGCGGTATTGGCCACACCTGGCTAGTGCTCGTTGTTCGGAACCGTACCCTGGCCCGGGGCCAGCACGCCGCGACGATACTGCTTACGACCGGATCCGGGATGAAGAAGAAGGCCGTGAGGTAAGAGTGTCTTGTTTTTTTGCTCCATCTCTTTCCTAAGCAGTACTAACTCTTAACTTAAAGGATTAAATATGACACGACAGTGAAGGTCGAGTTGGAGGTATGATTTCTTGAATAGTATGACGTGTACTGTGCCAAATACTACATTATAACGATGCTGTGAAGTGATAAGGATCTTGTTGGATTTTTGTATTTTGTATGGTAGATAGTAAAACATCATCAATGCAATGACAGTCATGAATTGGCAGCGCCGCGTGCAGGATATAACCTTAGTCCATGGTAATTGTGTTGTATTTTTGCATTGCATTTTGCATTCTGATTTCTGATTTCTGCATGGATCTCATGCTTGTGATTCATGTATACGTAACGAGGTGTACTCCATGCCATCATTCCCAGCCGCCACTTGCTAGACCGCCGTCATGTGTCCTACTTGTCGTCTGCCGACTCCTCTTTTGCCAGGTCGTGCTCCTTCAGCAGCGCCGTGATCTCATCGGCACTCCACAGCCGGTGGTAGATCTTGCCGTCCGTGGTCTGGCCAACCGTTGCAAACTCGACTGTCTTATTAGTATTTCAAGCTAAGAAAGGGAGGGAAAGGTAAAAATGGGTAGAGAAACATACTCTTCTCACTGCTCAGCTTTGTCGAGTCCATTGTCTTGCTCAGCACCTTCACCGCCATGCCGCACGCCTCCTTCAGCGTGCAGTCCTCCTTGTAGTCCTGCTTCAGCAGACTCTGCGCGCTCGCATTGTTTGCGCCCGCGCTCGTCGCCTTCCAGCCGCCGTAGTTGCCCGACGGGTTCGACAGGTACAGCTGGAACTGGCGCTGTGGGTCCCAGCCAGCGTAGATAAACGACACACCAAACGGCCGCAGACCACCATGCTGCGTGTAGCCTTGCTTCAGATCACATAGCCGCCGCACCAGCTGCTCGCACGGGATGTCTGTGTTGTACGTCAAGAGGTAACGCTGTGCTTGCTGGCGTGCGTAGTTGATGAGGATGTTGGCGTCGGCCGTCATACCCGCGACGGCGCAAATCATGTTGTCGTTGAGAATGTACAGCTTTTCGGCCGACGTGTCCTGCTCTAACAGCTTGGACGTGACCTTGCGCTCGGCCGCGAGCACAATGCCGTCCTTGGCCAGGATGCCAATGGCCGTACCTGCGTGCGAGATGGCTTCGAGGGCATATTCGACCTGATAGAGGCGGCCTTCGGGGGAGAAGATGGTAGTCTACAGGTCAGCCGTGTCCAATGTGTTCGAAGACACATAGCAAAGTGTCATGCACTTTAAACCGTCTCAGCACTTACACGGGAATCGTACCGTCTCGACATGGTGACGGCGGGGCTCAAGGGAGCTGGTCGGAGGTAGTAGAGAAGTGGATGGAGAAGATAAACTGGAAACGATGCCGACTCTTACTCGAGGTTGACAGGGTCGTTAATTATAGGTCGTGGATCGTAGATTGCGTGGCGGTAGCAGCTGGTCGTCGTTGTGCTGACGGTGACAGTGGTGATGGGATGCTGTCCACCAAGCGACACCACAGCCAGGAAAGCACCAAAGCTACCCGCAGGCCAACGACAGCAGTGACAGCCTGGTGCTCTACCGGGTGGGCCCACATTACACTAGCCACACATAGCTCTAGCCTCAGCAGGCAAGCGACCAGACGCGTAGCTGTGTGCATGGAGTGGGAAGGAGCAAGGAGCTACAAAGTACTATTGCAGGTCGTGCCTTACTATCAAGGCATCTCTAGCGCAATTACCCTCGTTTATTCTTCTTTCTATTACAGAATATTCTTGACAGAGCGATTATTGGCAATACTTTAGATTACATAATCACTCACCGATGTCTCAACACGTCGCCACTCTCCCGCTACTGTCGCAAACCCACGCCAGCTTTTCTATCGCTGTTTCATCCACCACATTACATTGGCAGTTTTCCCTCCCTCGCGACGAGGCACCTCTCTGGATACAATCCTTCAGAGGCATCCTTCCATCATTCTAGGCACTTCCCTGCCACTATTCGATCGCGATAAAGCTGCGCACGTGATCGCGCGCAAAGTGGAAAGAGCTCCTTCCTGTTTTTTTCTTTTTTTCGAAAGCTTCCACCTCCTTCCTTTTCCAACGACAAAATACGCAGACCGTTGCCATTGCCACCTCGCGCTTACTGCATCAACGACTTTGCCACGCCCACATCGCCACTTTACACTTTACGACATCGCCAAATTATAATCGACTTCATTTTTTGTCCTTCATTGTTCCTGCTTTTGCGTTTTGTCCTCTTCGGTTGCTCTGCTCCTTGCTCTTTATGACCCTGTCACATCCCATGACATTATACGCGTAGTTTATTGCTTCTTTCTTTTTCTCTTTTCTCGCGGGACATCGGCAACGCGAAAAGACGAGCATCTAGTAGAAAGTCGCGATCGTCGTGCATCCGATCTCAGTAGCAAATCGTATACTCACTCTACATTGAGCTCGGGTCTTGCTCCTACACGCACATGCAAACCGGCGACTGCATGAGCACGCATCGCGGGACGACACATCACATCAACAGGCCACTGGGCCAAGACAAAACATCATATCAACACGGAAACACCATGTCAGGTAAGCTTTACTTATTGCTAGCTATTGCTTGCTACTGTCATCGCACTGGCTAACTCTCCAAGACGCAGAACCGCGCCGCTCCGTGCGCAGCACCAAAGGCCAGCACAAGTCCCTCGACCAGCTCGACCTTCCACTTGCACCTCTGTCCGCTGCCGCCACGCACCCGAGGGCCTCGCCTTCTGCGGCTTCCACAACCACCACCGCTACACCCGCACCCTCCACAGATGCCGGCAATTCCAAGAAACGCGGCCGCAAGTCAGGCGGCGGCAAGAAGTCCGCCGGCGAGCCTGAAGACGATGAAGAGATTATCCGCTGTGTGTGCGGCGCCACGGAGCAGGACGGTGACCCCGACGAGCCCTGGATTGCCTGCGATACCTGCACAGCATGGCAGCATAATGTGTGCATGGGTATGAGTCGTTTCACGGAAGACTTGCCTAAGCACTACTACTGTGAAAAGTGCCGGCCTGAGAACCATACAGAGCTCCTCGAGGGCATGGCTCGCGGCGAGAAGCCATGGGAAGAGTTCCGACGCCAGTACGATGAGGAAAAGGCCAACGAGAA
Source organism: Ophiostoma cf. undulatum (assembly GCA_022392935.1). Lineage (NCBI taxonomy): Eukaryota > Fungi > Ascomycota > Sordariomycetes > Ophiostomatales > Ophiostomataceae > Ophiostoma > Ophiostoma cf. undulatum. Next base: position 2,295,842 of record JAKRGL010000055.1, on the reverse strand, counting down.
GAAGCGCAAGGGTGGCCGCAAAGTCAAGGGCAAGCGGAACAGCGATGCACGGGACCACAAAGAAGGCTCGGCCAAGCCATCGCCAACACCCGAGGCGCGGCGGGAGTCCAGGGACTCCAAGGGCCCCAGCGGCACGAAGCGGAAAACTCGTGCTGATTCTGAAGATCAGGATGGAAAGGTATATCGCATTGCTCGCAGTATTGAGTAAGAAGGTTGAAAGGTTGAAAAACAATACTGACTTTTAGAAACGCAAACTCTCCGAGACAAAGTCGCTGCCCGTCTACAACGTGCCCGCCGACCTACCAAAACATATTGTCAACCTTATTGACACTCGCCAGATACCGGCCAAGGGCATCAGTCGAGTCATCACCGAGGTGCTGGGAAGCCTACAAAGACGTGGCGAGTTCACGCCAGCTGAGGGTGCCACCCTCGAATCGACATCAGAACAGTACGCCATCCAGATTGAGCGCGCAGTCTACGATGCGTATGCAACAAGCAAGGAGTATGGAGCTCAAATCCGTACACTGCGGTTCAACCTTAAGGAGAACCACGAACTATGTGCACGCCTTGTGCAAGGCTCCCTTATTCCGCCCATGCTCGCCATCATGAGCAGTGACCAGCTGGCATCACGAGAACTGCAACAAAAGACGGCCAAAATGAAGGCCCAGGCAGAGCGGCAAAGCATCCTGGATACTGAGGATTCTGGTGCGCCGCGTCTTCGCCGGACACACAAGGGCGAGGAGGTGGTCGAGCGCGATGGCGCTGCTGGCATTGTCGAGGAAAAGCCAGCAGTCCTTCGGCGGCCCGCGCGTGATGATGCTTCAGGTGACTCTGGCTCTAGCTCGCGGCGCGCAACCCAACAGGGTCGGGGCGCAAACCTGCGTGTCGAAACCAAGACGGAAAAGGGCGAAAAAGGCCAAGGTGCGAGCAGAAAGAGCTTTGACCTCAAGCGTGTGTTCAATAGCGTGCGCTCACCCACATCTACATCTACTCACCAGCGCCGGCCGTCTGGGGCTCATCTACCAGTAGACGGTCCTGGCCACGATCCGGACGTCGACCGCATGCTGCAAGACGATGATGACAACGAAAACGAATCACCGCCGTACTCTCCGACAGAAGATTTTTGGGAGGAGGATCCCGATGTGGTGTGGCGCGGCGAAATCGACATGGTCAATGTCGGCGGGTTCCAGGCCACGGCACGCCACGTCGGCGGTGTTAACCTCAACGCAACAATCGGCCTGCCCTGGACAACACTGCTGCCGAAGAAGCTCACTGTGGCCGGCCGTATCGACGAGAAACTTGCCACCGAGTATCTTTGCAGCCTCCGCTACAGCGCACCCACGGACATTAGTGTCGCCAGCCTCAGCCCGGGCACGGAAGCAGCCAAGTCGGACTTCTTGACCCTGATTGACTACTTTACACAACGGCACCGCTACGGCGTGATTGGGGAGCGCAGCGCGGATAATGTTCGCGACACGTACCTGGTACCTCTTCCTGCGGGCTCAAGCACACATCCCGAGTTCATGCTCAATCTTGAGGACAACTTTATCCCCACATCGCGCACAGCGCCGATGCTGCTATTAGTTGTCGTGTACCGCAACGACCCGGCGGATATGGAGCGGCTACTGGGGCCAAACTGGGCAGCGCAGCACAATGCTCCCAACACCGGGACAGGCGGTTCGGACACAATCGATGGTGTCAATGGCAATGCCGCCAACGGCCTCACCGGCGCCAATGCCTCCAATATCAGTGCTGTCTCTGCGGCCCCTCTGCGGAATTTGTCCCTCGAGAGAACACCGAGCCAGATCACGGCTAGCGCTGTTAATGGGAACGGGAACGGTACAATCAGTAAAGAAAGTGCAGGAAATATGCTTGCCAGCGGGTCGCGCAATGCATCCCTGCCGTTGTTAGGAGCTCCAGCATTCTCTCCAACTGCGGCACACGGTCAGAAACCTCCAGCAGCACCTCCAGCACAACCTCCAGCGACAGCATCGACAACACCAGCGGCGGCACCTCGGACAGCAGCTCAGAACCAGCTTCCGTCGGCACCTGCACCTGCACCTGCAACAGCCGCAACAGCACTTCGTAGTGAGAAGATTATGGCGCAACCGGCAGTGCAGCCTATCCAGCCTCAGCAGAGCCAGCCGTCTCAAGTGCTGCAACCGCCTCAGCCTATTGCCTCCCGGCCTGTGCCTGCGGCTGTTCAACACCAACAGCAGCACCCGCACCACCAGCAAAAGGCCCAGCACCAACAGATTCAACCACCCCAACCGCACGTCAAGGTCACCGCTACGCCACCACCTCTGATGCACCCACAGCCTGTTCCACCGGTGACAGTGGCCAACATCAGCATGGCTTCTCATCAACACCAGCAGCAACAACTGCAACAACAGCATCAACAACATCAGCTCCAGCTCCAACAGCAACAGCAACAGCAACAGCTTTTGCACCACCAGCATCAGCAGCACCTCATGCAGCAACAACAGCAACACCACCCCCAGGCCAACCTTGCCGCTGCTGCTGCTCAGCGCGAAAAGGCCCAGCGCGACGGCGAGGCAATCGCCCGCGAGATACTGGGACCTCTAGCAACATGCTCCGCTGCCGGCTACCTCATGACGCAGGCAGCTAAGATGCAACGTAATGAGTGGCTTCTGGTGCGAAGCGTCTTTGAGCAGCAGCCCCAGACTCGTGATGATCTACAGCTACTTAAGCACGAGCTTGAGAGATATAACGAACGGCATGTGCACACGCAGCAGGCTCAGCAGCAGGCTCAGCAGCAGGCTCAGAAGCAAGCGCAGCAGCAGGCCCAACAGGCCCAACAGGCTCAACATGCCCAACACCCTCAGCACCACCCTGGTGCAACACACGCACAGCCCAAGCCGCAGGTGCAGATGCAGATACAGACGCAGACGCAGACACCCGTACCGATTCCCCGTGTGCCCGTGCAGCCTGCAGCCTCTTCGTCTACCTCCACCTCTGGGGCCCCCGCTGCCGGCACTCCTATCCCGCGTACGGCCGCCTACTCTGCAGCCGGGGCAGCGCCTGGGCCAAAGCCGGTATCACGCTAGAATCTGATACTACCCACCCCGCTTGCACCCAGTCCGATGCTGAATTATGGCCATCCATTCAAGCTCAATGCGCCGTACCTTTTCTACACGCCAGCGACTCCAGTTACGCGAAACGTGCACTCATACCCAGATGAAGCGTTCGCCAACGATGTTCTGATGGGGAGACGCTCGCCTCCGGGTTTGCCTCCGAGGACAGCACGCCCTCTTGGTAGACACGGCCATGGCACGTCTAGATGAGGCGGTTCATATCCGTTGGTCTGTTTTATTGACTTTTTGTGTCTTCTTTTGTGTCGTCTGTGTCGGTTGTCTTTCTAAAAGCACTTTTGCACCCTTTACTTTATATTTTAATCAACGAAAACCCATGTTTTTATTACAACAGCAAGTAAATCTGATTTTATTATTGTCAGTTACTCTGTTTTTATTGTTGCTTGCTTGCTTTGTACGCAATGTATGTGTTTTTTAATGCCGTTTTTGTTAGTCTTCGCATTTGCTTCTCGTGGTCTGTTTTTACTAAAGCTATGAACAAACACTCAACTGCTTACAACAGTCAGATTAAATCTATTATGAGATGAGGCTTATAGTTTTATAATTCATTGTTGTCGAATGTAATGTTTGGTAAAATACGATTAAAAATTGAATAAAAATAAAAAAGAGTCACCAAATTGAATCAAATAATCTTGCAATTACTATAACTCTTTTGACACAAGTTATGTTGTTCTGATAAAAAATGTAGGAAAACCAGTGAGATACAAAGAACAGTTATAAATCTAGATTAATCAGCACTCTTTGATTCCGGAGAAGAATTATTTTTAATTACAATATCATCTCGGCTATATTTGACACATAACAGCACACTCAACTGCAGGTTTCTTCACCCGCGCAATCGTTCTTGTCGACGTGTCTTGCTATACAAAGCATTAAATAACTACAAAGAGTAAATAGTCTTCTGGATTGAATAGGGGCTGCATGACTTTGTCATTGTCGCGTGTGAGCCCTCGGTGGCGAGTAAGCGAACTTAGCGAGCAGCCAAGGAGATGTCGCATTCTTGGTTCGCATGTGGGGTAGGACAAAGAGGAGAAACACGAAAATACAGCACAGCTGGGTTCTTTGTTTTCCCGCATGACACCGTCTCACGCAAAATGTGGAGTCGAGTGTCGGGCACAGCGGTGTATATAGAAAATCATAATAGTAAATCACTATAAACACCATATGATCGTTCAACACCTCTCTGAACAACACCAGGGATCGTCATCGGTGCCGTCATCTACTATCAACACCTCTACAATGAGTAGCAGCCTTCGCCATTGCATTCCAATGTCGACTTTGTGACGGACGCGATAAACGGCCGTCGATCCACAGCATGCCGTGTAAAGCTAAGAAGCAAGATAAACCTTGATCGTTGGGACCGACCCTTTTTATTCCTTTCTCTTTCTAGATCTTCTTATTCGGGACCGACACCGTTGCTAAAATGGACGGGATCGCACACGGTGCGCGCGAACTTCCAAAGCGCAGCCGTGCCGCACTGGCCTGCAATGCGTGCCGCAAAGTCAAGTCCAAGTGCGACGGCGGCCGGCCCGTCTGCGGCCGATGCAGTCGACAGAGCTCCGAGTGCACGTACACGCTGAATGTGCATGACCGGAGGATGGACCGACAAGAGGAGCGGCGCGCACACTTGGCCTTGAAGCACAAGGTCAGCGAACTCGAGGCGAAACTCAAACGGGCAGAAGCAGCAGCACCAACGTCTACAATGTCTACGTTGTCTTCGGGAGCCGCAAACTCGACAGCCAGCCCGGGCAGCATGGGCAGCAGCTTGCACGGCGACTCGCCTCTGCCAATACCATTAACACAACCACCAACTAGCAATACAATATCCGACGAGCACAGCAGGGCCGCGACAAACAACACACCCGGCTCGGCCGTGGACGCCCTGGCTACCGGAGCCTTTGACCACCGTCCGGCGGCTGAGATCGGCTACTTTGGCCCGACATCAAACCATGCCATGTTTCGGTCGGTCACAAGTGCCATGGTCAATTCGGGATACCGCCTGAGTGTTTTGCGGCAACAAGACCAAGAAGGAGAGGCAGCTGGAGGACCGCACAAGCACCAGACGCACCAAATCCAAATACAACCACCAATGCACCAAGCACCAAACCCAAGAGACCTGCCCTCGAGTATGTCTGTTGCAGCTGGAGAAATCGGAGTAGCAATGCGCGATGAAATGCCGAGCCAGACAGTAGCGCGTCAGTGGGTGACGCAGTTTTTCGACACGGTGGGATCTGTGCTGCCCTATGTCAACGAGAGTGCCATTCTCAGGGACCTTGCGATGCCATCCTTCCTGATAGCCAGTGGCCCTGTCAAGATACCCATGTCCGCATCTATATCTACATCTACATCTATACCGCGGAGCACAGGCCGGCGCAGATCACGCGCAACAGAGGGCCTGCTGAATATTATGTTTGCACATGCGTTAGTCGCCATGGCCGCACAGCCACAACCTCAAAACAGCGAAGAAGCTGCCGAGCCCTTCTACCACCGTGCCGTGTCGCTCGTTTTGCAAGACGAGCAAGCCGTGTCGACGCAGACAACACAGACCGTGCAGGCGCTCTTGCTGCTGGGCAGCTTTCAGCAAAACAGCCAGCGCGCCATGGCCAGTCTCGCCACCCACGCGCTGGCCGTCAAAGCATCCTACCAGCTGGGCCTGCACTCGCCGGCCACCTACGATGGCCTCAGCACGTCCGACAAGGAACTGCGCGCTGAGCTGTGGTTTGCCGTCGTAAACCAGGACATGATTCTGGCCACCGCGCTGGGCCGGCCGTGCCTCATCCCGCCCTCTTATGTCCAGTATAAGATGCTCGCCATGCTGGACAATGCATCGTCTTCGTCATCGACCTCGGCCGAGAGTGTCTACTACTTTCGCCACGTCAGCTCGCTGCACCAGATTATGGGAAAGGCGGTCGAGTCCATCTACGGGGCCAACATCGGCGGCCTGTCGGAGCTTGAGCCGCGCGAGTTTGTCTCGAGGACAATGGACCTAGTCTTCCAGCTGCAGGCATGGCGTGCATCGATCCAGCCGTTCAGCGTCTGGCCACCATCTCCAGCCCCCGAAACCGGGCAAACAGACATGTACAACTGGAGCACGAGCAAGTTCCAGTCGGAGCGGTACTCGCTGTGCCTGTCCGTGTACTACTACAAGACGATGATGATTGTGTGCGCGCCGCTTCTCATGCGCGTTCTGGAAGAGGTCACCGATAGTGCGGGCAGCAACAGCAGCCACGGAGCGGTCCCTGATACTAGCCATAATCATAATCATCAGCACAGCGCAAAACCTACGAAAACGCCGGCTACTCCGTCGTCCAGTGTGCTGCTGGAAATGGCCGTGCCCGTGCTGCGCAAAGAACTGCACGCCATTGCGGCGTACCAGAGCGTTGCCACCACCCTGATGCACCGCCACCCCTCCTTCTTCAAAACCAATGCAATATGGTGGGTGTGCAACTTCAACTCCCTAACCATGTCGCTGCATTTGTTTGCGCTATGGTTGGTCTGCAAGCTGTCGGATGGCATGTCGTCTGTGCTGGACACGAGCGTGGACGCCGTCGAGTCCCTGCTTCTCGAGGCCGTGTCGATTTTGAGCGACATCGGCGGCACCAGCATGATGAGCATCAAGGCATACCATAGCCTGCAGCGGTACATGCGCCTGGCCAGGGCCATTGCCCCAATGAGGGCTCCTGCGAGTCAGGCGGGAGGACTGCAGATGGAACAGGAAATCATTACGGGCGGCCTTGCTGACCAAACCGGTCACCAATACAATGGCAACCACGGCGGCAGCTCCAGCGGGAACGCAAACGCAAATCCTGCTGTCCCTACAGTCATCGACCCGCAGGTTCCCATCAACTTTGACGAGCTCCTTCTGCACGAACCACATCAAGGTGCATTGTTTACTGGCGGCGCATTCCTCTGGGACGGGTTCCCGGATGCAAGCATGAACATTGTCGGCGACATGTTTTATCAACAGATGGAAGGCGACTTTCTCAGCAACGGACTGCAAGGGTTTCAAGGGATGTAGTGTTGGGAGATGAAGTATATTAAGACCCGATTTAACAAAACCTGATTATACCAAAACTTGACTATATCAAAACATGAATAATGCAGAACAAGTAAACAAAACATCACAGCAGCTCGTACAGGCCGCTAAACATCTCGCCGGCCAGCTTCATGCAGTCGTGTGAGTAAATCATCTTTTGCACCTCAGGCGACGCCCACTTGTCCGGCACGTTGCGGCCCGACGCCTTGCTGTCGGCGAACAGGCGGTCGCGCTCTTCCTTGGCCTTGCTGTCGCCCAGGTGCAGCGTGCGGCCGGACAGTGCCGCCAGGTCCACTAGCGTCGTGGTGCGCTTCTTGCGGATAAATTCGTAAATCTTGAGACAGCGGTGGAGTGTAGCTGGGTCCGTGTCTGGCGCACGTGCCAGAACCTCGGCAATCACGGCAGCATCCTCGATGGCCATGGCTGCGCCCTGGTTGAGGTGCGGCAGTGTCGGGTGGCACGCGTCACCAATGAGCGCGGCTGTCTCGTGTACCCACGTCGGCAGCGCTTTGTGCATGCGCAGCTTCCACTCACACACCTCGCCTTCGGGGACAAGGTCCATTAGGCGGTGCACGAGCGGGCTAAAGTCATCAAACACCTTGATCATGTCGGCCTTGCTGCCGGTTGTGGTGTAGGTTGCCGACGGTGCCGCAGCAAAGTGCTCGTCGGGCTGCGTAGATGACATGTTGTAGATAGTCTTGCCTTGCACGGGATATGCGATCCAGTGGCGCTTGGCCCCGATCCAGCGCGTGACCTGGTTGCTGTCGATCAGTGCCAGCATCTCGGGGTCGTTGACCATCTTCTCGCGCGGGATCATGATGCGGTAGGCCGCCTGGCCGGTATCCTCGACGCTGGCCTCGATACCGAGCTCGCCCATCATCTGTGCGCGTGCCTTGGACTTGACGCCGTCGGCCGCGAGAAACACGTCACAGGTTTCCTGCAAGGACGCACTGTCGGCGACGCGGGTCACAGTAAACGATACACACGGCGTGTACGAGGTAATCTGTTCAAAGGTGTGACCAAGGTGGAATGTGATGGCCTTTTCTTTGAGGCAGGCGTCGTAGATGCTGCCGGCGAGCGATGCGCGGTGGCCGGTGCAGTGTGGGTAGCCATACATCTTGCGAATGTTAGGCATGTGCACATGTGTCAGTTCCTCGTCCGTGGCGCCATCTGTTTGTTAGTTTTCCTTCTTGTTTCTTTCTTTTTGGTTTCTTTCTTCTTTTCGTTCTTTTCTTTTCTTTTCTTTTCTTTTCTTTTCTTTTCTTTTCTTTTCTTTTCTTTTCTTCTCTTTTTGTTTTCGTACCTCCCCGAAATTGCAGCTGGACTTACCTCTGATACTAGTCTCCATAACCTCTGTCGCCTCTTTTTCGATTGCATCCCAGCAGCCGAGACGCGACAGGATACGCACTAGGTTGGGTGCCAGTTGGATGCCAGCCCCGACAAAACCAAGGCCGGATGCATTTTCATAGACGTGGATATCCGTGAATCCCTTCTTTGCCAACGCGAGAGCAGATGCCAAGCCACCCATTCCCGCACCGATAATGGCGATGCGCAAGTCCAGCGGACTCGGGCCTTGAGGCGTGGGCATGGCTGTAGGTGTGCTAGCTTTTGATGCGGCAGCAGTGCTGTCAGTGTTTTCAACTTCAATCTTTTCAGCTTTGGGGATGGAGGGCGTCCGTGTGCGTCCCTCGCTGCTAGTCTCACTGTTCTTTGAGTTAGAGAAGCAGCTCTTGATGTAGTTCATGATAGATATGAAGGAGTGCAGCAGATGAGTAGACGAGTAGAGTAGACGACGTGAGCAGAGAGTATGGTGAGAAGGAACAAAGTTCTTATGAATTAAAAGCAAGACAATAAATGCAATGAAGCGAAATGGCTAAGATATAAATCTTAAAGAAAAAGAGGTCGGATTAGCTATGTATACCGCGTACCGATGTGAACACTGCTCAAGACTTCGGCTTCTTCGCCGGGTAGCTCTAGTCTTCCTGTTTTTCATATGAAAGAAATGCGTATGTTAATGATGCAAATAATCAAGTAATTCCAAGAAAACCACCATCCCTCCCCCTCGATCCGATAGCCACCTGCGGAGGATCAGTTCTTCCATCCCAACGATCTTGCTCACGCCTCGTCGTGCTGAGTTGTTTGAATTCGAGGGTTCCTATTTGCTGCTATCCGAGTCGATCCTCCGCATTCTCGGTACTCCACACACAATTGATATTTCAATATCAACCAATATCAAACTAACGTGGATTCAAGCTGGTCAGTCTGACCTCGTGGGGAGATGGTGATGTTGCGTACGTAGTAAGTGGTCCTAGATAGAACCCGCCAATCGGGATGCAGACGGCCGACTGTGTTTTGAGGTGGCCGTTGACCAATCGACGACAAGATATCCGGTTGCTCCCTGAGTCTGAGTTGTTTCAATATGGGGTTCCTTTGTATTTTATTTAAAATTATGTAGCCGGTATTTAATTTGAATATTATTTTTCTTTTGTGGTTGACTGTGGAGATTGGGCTATCTTTATTCCACCGTGAGGGGTAAAGCAGAACTGGGAATAAAGTAATGAGAACAATTATACAAGTAAAATAAATATTGAGCTCCGGCTAGGCTGTGGGGGTGGACTGCGTGTATAGTGTTTACCACGCTTTACTGACTATATGCACAGTCCACTTACTTACATCTTCAACATCTTCGACCTTGAACCGCATTTCGTTGTTGTCTTCCAAGATCAAGATACCAGATACCACCACCGCAGCCATGCCGTCCCCTACATACCGCCTGCTTACTGTCAACAACGCCCCTGCCCGGGCCAAGCTTCTCATCGGTCGTGTCACGACTAACCTCGCCGACCAGTACAGCATCGAGCACGTTGCCAACTGCCTGTGTATGTCTCTTCTTTTCCCGTTTGTTGAGCCGCACTAATGATGCTAACAAACAGCCCTCGAGGAGGTCAAGGACAAGGTGACCGAGCTGAACCCCGACATCATCTGCTGTGCCAGCATGTGGACGCCCGAGCAGGCTGCCGAGATGCACGCTGTTGCCCGCGAGGTCAAGCCCGATATCAAGACGCACGCCATTCCACAGGGTCTGCAGGTGCGCGAGGGCCCCGATGCCATTGTTGCCCACCTCACCGAGGCACTTCCCAAGCTTCTGCAGTAGGATTCTATAGATTTTGTAATTAGATTAGAGATCATTTTCAGTCTTTATATGAACAAACTTCTCTTTCGCATATATGTTTGAGATCAATGTCAGTCTTTGTCATAGACTAGGTGACTATGTATAAATTCAATCTATATCGATACTGTCCATTTACTCGTTCTTGAACAGGTTGGTCAGAGTGCCAATATGTGGCAGGATCTCAACAGAGAACTCGTCGCCGTCCTGCAGCGTCTCCTTGGGCTTCTTGCCCATGCCGACACCGGCCGGAGTGCCCGTGATGATCAGGGTGCCGGGCAGCAGGGTAGTGCTCTGTGATAGGAAGCTCACAATCTTGGGCACCGAGAAGATCAGGTCGTCGACACCGCAGTCCTGCACAACCTTGCCGTTCTTCAGACCGCGCACACGGAATGCTGACGGGTCGGGCACGGCGTCCTTGGAGACAAGCGTGGGGCCAATGGGGCACGCGCTGTCAAAGCCCTTGGAGAAGCACCACTGCGACTGGTTGAGCTGCGACGTGCGGCTGGACACGTCGTTGCAGGCCGTGTAGCCTAGCACATAGTCCATGGCATCGGCCTCGGAGACGTTCTTGGCCGTCTTGCCAATAACCACTCCGAGCTCGGACTCATAGTCGCCGCAGTCGTCGGCCTGCGTGAGCTTGGGCAGAACCACGGGCTCGGGGTAGGGGCCAGCCAGAGCAGTGTTGGGTTTCCTGCATTAAAGTCAGCCTTGGTATAATTTATACCGAAACAATCAAGAAAATATACTCACATAAAGACGGTGGGCACCTCCGGAATAGGCATGCCGACCTCCTGGGCGTGTTGCTTGTACTGTAGAGTTAGGTGTCACCTTCTAATAGTGGTATATTATTCAAAAAGAAGACTCACGTTCAAGCCGATGCACCGGATGGTGCCGACTTCGGCCTGGGAAAGCGGCGACAGGATCTTGTCGATTGTCTCGACCTGGTTGGTGGGCTTGCCGGGCGACAGCACAGAGGAGCCGTCAAAGACGGTGACCTGGACGGCAGAGCCCTTCCGGAGAGCGGCACCGACATCGACGGTGGTGTCTGTCGGCTCGCCGATGAGGGCCGCGGCCGGGTTTCCCTTGGGCACGAAGCGAACAAGGCCTGGTTGTTAGATAAGACAGTCGGGGGAAAAGACGAGCGAGGGACTAACAGCTTACGTTTGAACAGAGTTGCCGACATGGTGTTGATGGTTTTGAATATTTCGCAATACTTGAGAATATCTGAGAATATTCAAATACAATTCGATCAAATAGTCTTGAATCAAAGCTGTATATCACCACATCCAATCCGCTAGACCCCGATAGAACTCAAAAAGTATCTTGAATTAAAATTATATAAATCAAATAGCTATAAGGCCCCTCATGACACATAATAGCTTCTCCTTCGCAGCATACTGAGTAGTGGCCGACCCCGGCAGTGCTCCATTCTGTAGGGGTTGGCGGTGTTCAGGCACGCAGACAGGCTAGAATGTTGTGTTCAGTGGTAAAGCCAATAGGGGGCGAGTATGCCGCGCATGCGTGGCAAGAAATCAGAAAGAAGAAGTAAGAGTAAAATAGAAAAACTAAAAAAACTAAGAAAATGGCTTATGTTTTCCCCGCTGTTGCAATAAAGCAAAAGCACTTTTACAGAGTACAGTTCCCCTCACTGGAGACCTCTCGTGTTTTATTGCAAGGTACGGCACTGAAGCGGGTGACAGCTGGAGCTACAGTATCTACCGAAGGATACAAATCGAGGTGAGGGTCTATCGATGGATCCTGTAGAGCACATGATGTTGGATCAGGCCATCACCAGAGATGATAACCCGATAATATAATAGAACAAAAAAGGTAATAAAATAGATAACGAAATATAGAAGACAATAACCGGACTACAGAAGATATATTTGGAAGAGCATCTCCTCGACAGTTCGGAGATTCAACTCGATTGAATTTCAGGCCATAGAGTACTAGATAAGCTAGTCGCCATCACAGGATTTATGTTCCCGATATCTTCTACTTCTACAACTCTTGACTCTTTTCTTGAAATCGTTGAATCCTCAACACTTGACATCTACATACATCGATAGACTCTACACAATGGCGTCTCCGTTTCGGCAGTTTCTGCCCGACTTGAGCATCCCGCGCTTCACGACCATGAAGACACAGGATGCTCGTGCGTACGCAAAGGCCTTTATGGAGGGCGGCAACCCGCCGTGGATCCATGGCCTGTGGAAGCACTGGCTGTCACTCTGGAAGGAGCCGTTCAAGGGCGTCACGTCCGACGGCAAAGTGCGTGACGACCTGTTCCAGCTGCAGAACGAGGGCGTGCCCATCGACGCGATCGTCGCCGCCACCAACGCAGCACTGGCTCTGTTATCGGACGAGCAGCGCAAGGCCACGCTCTACCATATCGACGCCCCTGAGTGGCGCACCTGGTCTAACCCCGAGTTTCTGCTGAGCGACAAGGGCGTGCGTCTCGACGAGATCACCCCCGCGCAGCGCGATGCCGTCATGGGCGTGCTGCGTGCGTCGCTGTCGGCCGAGGGCTACAACAAGGCAGTCATTGCCATGCGCATCAACGGCTTCCTTGGCGAGCTCGTCGAGTCGCCCGCCGTGCTCAACGAATTCTCGTACAACTTCGCCCTGTTCGGCACCCCCTCGACCACCGAGCCCTGGGGCTTTTCCTTTTATGGCCACCACCTGTGCCTCAACGCATTCTTCCACAAGACGCAGATGGTTCTGTCGCCCTGGTTCACTGGTGCCGAGCCCAACCTGATCGACGAGGGTCCCTACAAGGGCAGCCGCATCTTGACGACCGAGGAGGCCACGGGCCTTCAGCTCATGCAGACCCTGCCGGCAGAACAGCAATCAACAGCACAGATCTACAAGCTGATGCACGACCCGGCCATGCCCCGTGGACGCTGGAACCACGACGACCAGCGTCACCTGTGCGGCGCCTACCGCGACAACCGCACCGTGCCGTACGAGGGCATCCTGGTGTCGGAGATGCCTGCTGCGCAGCAGGCTCTGGCCACCAAGATTGTGGACGCCTTTTTGAGTTATTTGCCGGACAGCGTGCGTGCGGTGCGGCTGCAGCAGATCCAGAAGTGGTACCACGAGACGTACTTTTGCTGGATTGGCGGGTTCGGCGACGAGGATCCATTCTACTACCGCATCCAGAGCCCGGTGCTGATCGTCGAGTTTGACCACCACTCGGGCGTCTTCCTCAAGAACGCAGAGCCCGCCAAGTTCCACATCCACACGTTGCTGCGCACACCCAATGCAGGTGACTATGGTGTGGCGCTGCGGAGGCTTATTCCGGGCAAAGAGCAGGGATTTTTGTGGGAGCCATAGTATAGTTGTGTTTCAGTCAATTGCGAGCCTTAATATTATAAGACGTAACCAAGAAGCCTAAAAAGTGTGTACCAATTACTGCCACCTAACGTATTGGATGTACCGGCAAGATGCCGCGGTTCGCTACTGTACTGGTGCATTAATGGGAGTAATTAGCAAGAGAGATAGAAATACGAAAGATAGAAAGAAAAGATAAAAAGAAAAGATAAAAAGAAAAGATAAAAAGAATAGAAAAGAATAAAAAAAGTACTATTGGCCAATGACGGGCGTGCGGTGTGTACGGAGTAAACAGTATACTATGTAGGGTGAGCCGAGACAGCTGGCAATATCGAGATGGAGACGGATGGAGATATGGAGATGGATGGAGATATGGAGATGGATGGAGAGGAGATATGGAGATATGGAGATATCGAGACATGAGGAGAACGCGGAGAAGAAATGGAGATATTGCAAGTGAGGAGTATAGTCACCGTATCAGACTAATCAGAAAGTTGGGGAAGGACATTGGATGATACTCCAGCTGCCTGCAGAGACGAAAGCGGACTGCCGTCGTCGTCGTCGTCGTCCGCATATTGACAGACGGTCATCTCGAAGCCGATTGGCCTGGGCCTTGTTGTAAGTGAGTGGGTCGGCCTCCCTGTCGTCACTGAGGTGGTCGTTGCTTTGTCTTGACAATCCGGGGGTCTGGGGCTATTATGGGGGTGTCTGGGGTCTGGGGTAACTCCCTGTACCGGCAATAGAACTGTATTAGTTGGTCAGCAGCAGTGGTCAGAAACATACAGAGTGCTCGCTCTTATTCTTTTGTTCTGAATTTTGATTTGTGACGCATGTATTGACTGCAGTGACAGTTCTCGTTGTAATTAATGCCTCCTATGCGGCCAACGGTCAGCTGCTACTATGAACCCCTCTCCTCGTCTACATTGACAGCAGTATCTGCCATCTGATTTAGAATATAGAACACAGACAGAGCATGTGCTTGGACGCCATTTACTTTGCATTAATATCTGCCTTGTCCTCTCCTGATCTTTTATATTTTTCAGCATCACATCGAGCCATCTCTCTTCAGAGTAAAGATCGTACCCATACCAAGTTCACCTGATCATTCTTGTTCTTTTGTCTCTGTTTTTCCCTTTCTTTCTATTTATCTACCTTCTATTTCAGTCATGTCTAAACTAGAAGAGCATCAGGTCGAAGACGGCTCGTTCTCAGTATGTTTCTCCTTCGCAACTCTGTATGCTTATTCCTTGTAACCTTTTCTGACTGACAGCCCGAGATCGAGTCGCTCTCGAGCGAGCATCGGGAATACCTGCTTGCCCGCCATGGAACCTTTGAGCTAGACCCCGTGCCTTGCATGTCCGATCTCGACCCCCTGAACTGGTCGTCGTCCAAAAAGATTATCAACCTCGCGCTCGTTGCCTTCCACGCCATGATGGCCACATTCACGGCATCGGCCATCCAGTCGGCCTTTGTCGACATTGCCGCAGACCTGGGTGTCAGCATCCAGCGCACGGCCTATCTCACATCGCTCGTGATTGCTATTCTAGGCGGCGCGCCGTTATTCTGGAAGCCCGTCTCCCAGGCATACGGCCGGCGGCCCGTCTTCTTGGCGAGCTTGATCGGAAGTCTGGTGTGCAATGTCGGCTGTGGCCTGTGCCACTCGTATGCCACCATGGCACTGTGCCGGGCCCTCACGGCATTCTGCATCTCGCCCGCCGCATCGATTGGAAGCGGCGTTGTGTCCGAGATGTTCTTCAAGAGACAGCGTGGCCGCTGCATGGGAGCGTGGACGACCATGGTGACACTTGGCGTGCCGGTGGCCCCCTTTATTTTTGGTTTCGTGGCCATGCGTGTGGGCTACCGCTGGATCTACTGGACCCTGGCCATTGTCAACGGCGTGCAGTTTGTCCTGTACTTTTTCCTCGGGTCCGAGACACGGTACGTCGAAACGACTGCTACTTCGGCAGCTAGCCTCCCGTACGCAAAGCAGCTGTTTCAATTCCGGCGCATCGACCCCACCCCCCTCGGAGTGTTCGATTTTATACAACCCCTGATGCTTGGCCGCCTTGCCTGTGTCGCTATTCCCGCGGCAGCATATGCCATGGTTTTCCTCTGGGCTAGCGTCATGACCACTATCGAGATTCCGCAGCTGTACCCCGACCTGTTCGGTTTCAACACCCAGCAGGTCGGACTACAGTTTGCTGCCGTCATCATCGGCACGCTTCTGGGCGAGCAGGTCGGCGGCTTGCTCTCGGACAAGTGGATGTGGCGCAAAAAGGCAGCATCGCCAGACCACCACGACGCCGAGCCAGAGTACCGTCTCTGGATCAGCTACGTCGGCTACTTGCTGTCCATCTGCGGCGTGATCGTCTTTCTCGTGCAGACTGACCGCACCGGCGCCAACGGCCACTGGAACGTCACGCCGCTGGTGGGTGCAGCGATTGCGGCGGCCGGAAACCAGGTCGTTACGACGGTTCTCATTACATATGCGGTCGACTGCTACCAGGCGGAGGCGTCAGCTGTCGGTGTTTTCATCATCTTTGTGCGGCAAATCTGGGGCTTCATCGGCCCCTTTTGGTTCCCCGAGATGATTGAAGATGTCGGCCTCAAGCCAAGCGCCGGCATTGCGACGGCTCTGATGGTTGGCGTATCTGTTTTTCCCACGATGCTTCTGCAATGGAAGGGGCACTCCTGGAGATAGTGAGCAGATGCTTACCGGATGGTTTTGATTTATTGTGGTTTATTGTGGTTTATTGGGATACAGGGATAATGAATAAGTGAATAGTGATCTGCATAACGATGGTCTTCTGCGTCCTGCTGTGACTGTGCCGCTTGTGTCTGCTGCATCGCTCAGTGGCTGTATATGTCTTGGCTCTCTATTTTTGGAGCATTGCCACAATGCCCGGACCATATCCAGCCTGTGTGAAACTCCAACAGAAATCCAGCTACGTCAGCGTCAGCAATATAAGCTACCTCGTAGTCTTTCTTCGCGTCACATCACAACTTTTCATCTTCTCAACTTCACTACCATCATCATCGGCCTCACATATCAGTAAGCACCCCGATAAACACGCCCGAGCTTAGAAATCAGAACTCAGAAACATCAATCAGAATGCTAACTTACAGTGATCAACGCGTCTGCCCTCACGAACCACAAAGGCCCTGCCAGCGCCGTCGTATCAGCTGCCAGCAGCATCACCAAGCCCAGCGGTGCCGGCAAGACCAAGTGCATCGAGTGTGATGGGTACAGCTGCTGCTGCATTCCCATCCCCTGCACCGTCATGAAGAGACCGTCATTCTAGCTTCACTATCACTCTCTCGCTGTTTAACTCTTAATTTGTTTTGAATAAAACTTGTCAAACTTATAACTGGTATCTTTTGTCATTATTCGTACATGTAGCCAAGTCGCCCGCATCATCTGAACGCCTCCTCCATGGACGCCCAGATTTCTTTTTGTCGTAACTTTTCAGACGCATGTAAAGGCTCGTCTGCCGTATTTGACAAAGCCGTCTTTGAGACCGTCTTCACACTTGTGTCCTTCTCGCCCACTGCGGCATCGGCAAGCCCGACCAGTGTGCGACGCACGCTTTCCGTCACTTCGTGCAGCCCCCGCGTCTCGTTGCGTGTCCGCTCCAGCTGTGCCTGAAGCATCGATATCAAAGCCTCGCGCGTCTGGTGTGGCCGCCATTCGTTGATGTGCTGGTGCATGTTGAAGAAAATGGTCTGCAGGTCCGCCAGCTTGTCGGCCGCGTCGTGCGGGTTGATAGACAGAATGCCAATCAGTTCAAGGAAATTCAACAGCAAACTCTTCGAGAGCTTCTTGAGCTCAAAGACCTTGCTCACATGCGCATCCTTCTCAGCTGCAGCCGACGGCACGGCTGCACCGAGTCGCGGAACGCCCTGCTCTTCGAGAGTTGGCAGCTGGTCGCCGAGCGAGTAGAGCTGGCCAAACACGCGCCAGCGGCCTGTCTCTGGCGGCGGTGGCGGCTGCAGCACGGCGATCTGGTCGGGGACGGGCGCATCGGCAGGCAGTACCGACGCGGCAGACAGTATCTGTCCGGAGGTGGCTTCGTACTTTGCGCGGAGGTCGGCCATCTTGTCGACATTGTCTGGAGTGAACTGCGTCCATAGGTAGGCGGGCGGCTGTGGGAACGGGGCTAGCGAGGCCGCCACATCTTCCTGGTCGGCCATGTTTGTTGTCAGGGTGGCCTGTAGAGATGAAGAAAGCGAGAAAGCCAGTCGGAGTGACGCCCACCTGTGGCAGTGGGAATAGGTGAACGCTCATTACATAACGTATTACATAATATTTCAGAATGCGGGCGTGGCTGAAGCTAGTTGAGTGGCGCGTCTCTTAACCAATCAGATGCTGTCGCTCTTGCTGACGCTGTATTTTATGCCGCACGGGGGATGCTACCACCGCATAAGCGCTGTGTTTCCCGGTCTCAGCAGTCTTAGTGGTCTCAGCGCGTCTGTCAGACGGTCTGAGCCTAGTCAGATAGCAACGACGACGATCATCTCAACGACGGCGAAGAATGTTCTTCATCACTGTCTAGTGTCTGCCGTCTGCGTTATTCCTCATTCCTCACATTTGTCAATCTTCAATAACGCCGCCAACCCCGCCGGCATGAGCTGACCTCGTCGTCGACATCCTCGTCTTTGCATCTGCGACCTCATCCGACTTGACTCTATTTGATACTCCCCGGTATCCTCGAGAATTCATTACCATGGCCGACGTTCGTGCATTACTGCGCCAGCAGCGGTCTGCTCGCCGCATCGATCATCCCCACGCCGTCTACTCCGACTCCGGCAAGCTATCATGCTCTGTATGTTGCGAGCCCGTCCGTCTCGAATCCTCCTGGGACGACCATGTTCGGAGTCAACTGCACCGCACATCTGTCACCAAGCAACACACACAACAAGCAAATACCAACGCTAATGGAAACGCTCTTGGCCTGTCCGATAGCACGGGCAATGGCAATGCCAAGCGCCGGCGAAGCGATGCCATGGACGATGATGTCGAGATGGGGGGCATTGACGGTGACGACGAGCGTGGCAAGAAGCGGACACGGTCAGAAGCGGCATCAACAAAAACAAAACCACACATCCAGATCCCTGAATTCCAAATCTCAAACGACAGCTTGACGGCTGCCTCGACAACCTCTACCACCTCGACGGCCTCAACAACCTCTGCATCTAACGGAGAGCCACGAAAGTCATCCGCACAGTTGACACCACCATTGGGCCGCCGTAGCTCTGGCACACCGGTCCATGGTGTTGAGATGCGCATTCCCTCTCGGCCCGCAACACCCATTGCGAATAAGGACAACTTCATGGGCGGCAGCTCGTTTGGTGGAACCAACAGCAACGGCAGCAGCGGGCTCATGTCCGCGGCGTCTACCCCCAAGATTGGCCACCTGGGACGGTCACCCCTCATCCCACAAGGCGACGACAGCAGCAGTAAATCCGCACCGGCTTCCAATGCAGTGGCATCAGCTGCGGCTGCTTTGTCTGCTGCCACTTCTTCTTCTCCTTCTGCCTCTGCCTCTTCCCTTGCCCCACCGGCTTCGGCAAAGTCTACGCTAGCCCTCGCCCAGGTTGACGAGGATGAGTGGGCAGCTTTCGAAGCCGAGGTTGTCAACGCACCTGCAGTCGCAGCCGCAGCTGCAACCGCAGCCTCTGCAGCAAAGCCAGACTTTAGCGGTGCAGATGTCATTTCTGGTGCTGCAGTAGCGGCCGATGGTACCTTGGCTTCAATGCAGGGCGAAGAGACGTCACGCCGCGAAGCCGAAGAGGCCCAGCTCGTGGACGAACGGGAAGAGGCGACGCGTGCTCTGGAAGACGAGTTCGAAGAGATGAACGAGCTGGAGTCGCGTGTGCGCAAGCTCAGGGAGAAGCGCGAAGCTCTACGAAGCCAGCCCAGTGGGGCCAATGGCAATAGCAACCCTGTGGCCGCAACTCCTGTCACTGCCACCTCTACGGCGGCAGAATCGTTACAAGTGCGCAGGCCGTCGGCGACAATGATTGACAAGGATAATATCCGTCAACAACTGGCAGCAGCGCAGAATAAACAGAATAACAATCCTCGAAAGGGGTCGGCAGTTGGCAAGGGCGAGCCAGCCATTGCTGAGGAGAGGGAAGACGAAGATGACGATGAGGAAGACGAAGATGACGAGGATGAGGACGCGGACTGGGACGCCTTCCGGTTCAAGGCGTAGAGAGCGTGTATCGGTGGACAGACTGGATCTTGAATTGAACAGTCTCGTTAATGGTTGATTGTTTATGGCGTTTTCGGTACTGTAATTATACGTTATCTTTTATTTTGGGCAGACATATGCTTTGTTGCAGCATTTCTCTTATCTTTTCCCTTTGCCTTTTTCTTCTCATCATGTGTTTGTAGTTCCTGGGGGTACTTGTCCAATTCATATCAAGTTTACTACGAGCGGGATAGGTACACAATCAATCCAATTCAATACACACACAGTCTACGGACTCCTGGATATGCGCTCCCAAAATTTGCGCAGCCGCCAAACCTTGCCCACACCTACGCTCTCGTCACTCCGCCGCATTCGCTCACTGCGTCGCCCTACCTCGCGCTTCCACACCGCTCCAATCCAGCTGCGCAGCCCATCCTTCAGCTTCTCGCGCTCAATCGCCCGCGCCCGTGCTGCCAGAGCCGGTGCCACATGGCCGATGCCGGGTGCGCACTCGGGCGGCAGCACACAACGCTCGACCAGCACGTGCACAGGCGGCCGTGCGGCCAGGCGGTGCGACAAGCGTATGGCAACAAGCGAGCGTGCGAGCTTGCGTGACAAGACTGTAGTGTTTGTCAGGAAGATTGAGCGCCGGATCAACTCCGCCAGGGACGGGCGTTGGGGTGCGGCGAGCAGAGGCGGCAGGGCAGCTCGAATATATCGCATCCTATGGATGTGTAGAATAGGAGCTACGCACAGGCATCTTAAATGATGAGAAGTCTGGATATCTTTTAGTACGAGTCAGCCAGAAAGACAGAACGAAAGCAAGCTCACTCTTGATATGGCCAAGAGGTCATTAACATCGAGAAACCCGAGTACGTGCAGGATAATTTCATTAGGGAGGTTGTTGATGGGGGTTTCCGGGTCGCGTACTCGTGTTTGCATTTGGGCCTGTGCTGGATAGTAGCGAGGCGTTGATCTCGACGTGGATGTGGATGGCGATCGTGACAACGAAGAGCAGCGAGATGATGCACAAGAGGCACACGACGCACTACTCGAGCGAGGTGGGCGCGAGCGGGGTGAGCGAGATGGACGCACTCGCGAGGCTGCTCTGGTTTTCCGTGGCCGGCTCACAAGGGTATCATTCCGCGCCATGTATGTGTTGGCTTTCGTTGCTGAGGGCTGAGCTGGGGTATCTTTGTCTCTCCGGTGTTCTTGAGTTGGTTGCGGCTGTGTTGGCCGTGCTGTCGGTTGTGTTGTCACGGCAGCCCTGCCACCTTCATCTGCCTCTGCCTGCAGTATTTGGGCATTGACTACACCCTCTCCAGTGTCACTCTGGTCCTGATTATAGTCGTTCGTTGCCGTCGCCAGCTGCCTCACCCAGGAGAGGCGATGGGGTGCTGTTACTTCCCGCACCTGCATGTCGCGATGCGGAGCCTCGCTTGATAGTCGAAGTGGGCCCAGTCCTGCAGACGAAGATGCAGAAGTTTCTGTAGCTGTAGCTGTAGCTGCAGACGCAAACGCAGACGCAGGCCGCGGGGCCGCCAGTGGATGGCAAGGGTGTGCGCGAGTGTCCATTTCAGCCTGACCGTCCTCATTCCCATTACGATAGTATAATTCCTGGAGATCATGGCCCACTCCAACCACGGATGCAGGGCCATTCGGAGGAGCGGCAAATTGGTCCATCGGGGCCAACATTATGTATGTCGGCTAGAAAATAGCTAGTGAGTGATATGAGATATAAATATATGTGATGTGCGCTGGCTGTGGCGGCTGAGATGAGTAGAAAACCCTTGGAGCTAGAGAGATAACGAGCTGCACGAGCCTAGACTGATGGGGTGTGACGATGAGGTTAAGAGACGGTGTGATCGAGGATCGCGGGTGTGCTAGGGGCGGGGTGAAGAGAGCAATTGCATATAGAGAGGGCGTGTTATATATTGAATGGAGATGAATGAATTAAAGTCAGATGAGCAGATGGGAGATAGGCAGATGATCAAAAGACGAAGTGTTTAGGCAGATGATCACGAGAGAACTGCACAGATATGATCAATGAGTAGATAAAACAGAACAACAACAGAACACAATCTAGTAAATATGTATGAAGAAAGTGTAGATAACAATATGCGCAAAGTAGACGCGATGCTCTAAACAACGAAAGATGGGGAGAGCGGGTGCTCGAGGAGTCGAGACAGGACGAAGACACGTCAAACAGACTTGGTGCCTGGAATGTAAGATAGTCGTGTGCTGTTAGTGTCTGGAATCTGATACACTGCTGGTCAGACGTCAGGGGTGTGCTTCGAACGTTGACTGATTAGGTAATCGAAGAGGGGCAGGCAAACATGTCTCCACTGTCGTGTGGTATCAAGAATGGTTCTCTTTAGGGGATAGCATGCACAGTGCATATTTACTACGTGCATTCGTACTGTACTCGTGGTGAATTTTGTCAAAATGAAAGCAACTGTTCTACCTTTTACACAATTTAACAGTCTTTTGTATTGCTCGTCCCAATTCCCACAAGCAGTCTAACCGTTTTCAATCCTGGTGTATGCATGCTGTGCTGGCAATCATGAAAGCATGAGCATGTTCCATCGCCCCATCCCCACAAAGCCGTGATGTGGACACGCGATACACATCACTTCTCCTCTTAGGACCTTGCTTTATGGCTGTTGATATCTGCCACAAGTCATATCTTTTGCCGGACGTACATATCTCTATACCTCTACGCCTACTACCTACACGCCCACAGACGCATGGTAATCCTGCATGTACTCCGTAGTTCTGCAAGTATGCTCTGCACGCCGCACGCTATCGGTCCCCGTACCGCGCGCGACCTTACTTATGTGCAACACGTATTCATAGCTATAATTTGTATAGCGAGTTAACTTGTCCTTCGAATATTACTGGCTGCTACAGCCCAGTTTGTAGCACAGAGTAATAATCATAATCATTGTATGGGGCAGAGCCTTCCTGGGGCGTGCCAATCAGACGATAAGAAAAGGAGTACGAGCTATTTTGCATGCAAGGCACGCAGAGCCTTCTCTGCGTGCATGCATTACAAAACTATATACTATATGAGTACAAGTTTTCGGAGAGGGTTTTCGCATTGAGGAACTTTTGCAAGTCATACCGCGTTGTTACCCATGCTACGGTGTGTTGTCGCTCAAAGCCCAAGATGCATCTCAGTATGAACAATTTACACTGCTTAAACTTGTGCATTCTGGTATCACGGGCTGTGGTCCATACTGCTCTCGGTGTTCGGTCACTTGGGCACGGTGGCACTCTGTGACGTGTAACTCTTATAATAATGCAATTAATAAAGGGCTATCTTTGTGTCTTTTCGTCTCTTAAAACAAATATGCAAAACCAAAGCAAGATGTGTTGGCCATTCGCCGCGACGGAGTTCGGGTTTGCTCAATTGTTCCGCTGATCACCGATGTCTGCCTTCTTTTCTGATTATGAATGACTATGGGTAGCCGGCCGCATGATGGAGGCCATCTTCAGTCCTATGCCTTGCTGTGCTGTCAATATTTGGGTTTTATTACTCTTCCTGATGCCTTGCTGGTGTCTCTGTCTCGCTGCCTTGCCCGAAATCAACCATACACCAGCGGCGCTCCCGCATCATGCGCGTGGGGAAGCAATAGGAGTGGCAAGAAGGGTGGTATTGAACAGTTGTCAAGCCTCGAACGGGAAAGGACATGCACCAGCTCACCTAGGTGGAAACCGCTCGCATATGTACGGAGTTGGCGTTGGGCGTCATCACAGTAGTCACAGCAGTCACAGCAGTCACAGCAGTCACAACAGTCACAGCAGGTGCTACATCGTACAGTTACGCCTTTTTTATTCAAGGCCCATCCCTGTTTATTGTTATCCTATAGCAGGCGGCCAGCATGGCGAGGCCCGCATCTTTCAGAGCCTTCTGCGAATATGCATGCTAAAATATCCAACAGACATTTTTCTTCCGAATGGGGAAAAGCATCATTTTTCTTTTGGGTGTTTAAGGTAATTTGGGGCGGGTTTTGGTTAACGCGGACCACGCAGCATTTAGGCAGCCACAGGCCAGGTAAGACATTTTGACCGTGAATGCAGCGTCATGTACATATGCCCTGTATATGTTGATAATATGTTTATAATCGTTTTGCTGATACAATAAATCGTTTTTGTTTGCTGAAACATTTGCGTTTGCGCACGGATACGATAGAAACGAGTACATGCATAAGATGCGAACCTTGTCATATAACGGATACCATGTCAATCACAGCACAGCGTCTTACAAGGTCATGGGTGGATGGAAACCAGGCTAAAATCGAAAATCTTTGACAGCAAGCAAGAGCCTAACGAGTCAATGGAGTACTAATAGAGTAAGAAACAAACTCAATGCTAAAGCAATTGCCAGCGCAGAGGAAGCCGATTATTGTTCGCGCTCGAGAAATCATCAAAAAAATGTGGCCGTCAAACAACTATTGTTATTTCTGGCTGTGCGCAGGCGATGTGTCGGGGTGGTGAGATGACTCAACCGTGGCTAGCAGGGCAGGGCAAGACAAATGAAGTATGGTTTTTTACCAGGATCATTACGTTTTGTTCTCCTCATAACTTTCGATTAAATTTCAGCATGATGTAGCCCTTATCGTTTGTTGTGAGATGTTATGCTTTATATTGTTATTGATCGGATGACGAGCCTTCTTCGTTTTCACCCAATAGCGACAGTAGATGCGGTTTTCTGATTGTCCAATAGGTCAACTAAACACCCTCGTCGAGGCTCTTCCTCTTTCTACAATTCTGCTGTTTATTGAATTCAGAACCTGTACTATGTACTCACCGCCCAATCACGTAACAGAGGCAATCCCCTTCTATTTCCCGTTTACCCTTGACCCTGTCAAGTCAGTGCGTCAGCACGCCAGCGCGTCGCCAGTAGGTACAATGTACAGTAGCTATGGAATGGATACTTGGTTTCATCTACTTCAGACTACTTTTTTCTTCTTCTCAAAGTACATGTATTTCACTGACTTTAAATTTGAGTAATGTATGGTGCTGTCTGTTGATAGCATTCTGTTTATATTTATTATGATGTAGCCTTGTCCACCAGAAAAATAAAGAACAAAGGTAATCAACCAAACAAACAAACAACATACGGACAAGCATGCATTTTATTGCATTATTACTTGACACAAAGTACAGCATACAGAATAAATTGCGTGGCAGTGCCCCGGCCCCCAACGACCGTTCATCCCAGCCTTCCCACTAAACAGGGCTACGTTTTGTTGGCCATTGAGTCACAGCTGTCACTAATTGGCGGCCATAGTTTGTGCTCACCTCCTTTTTATATTATTATTGTTATAACATCTAAATCTATCCAAGGTGTCTCTCTCATAGTTTATTTGCTCAATTGTCAAATGCGAACTACTTGTGTTAGTAATAAAGTGGATAAAACGTGAACTATTCGGGAATCGGCACGGCCCGTTTTGGTGGCCCGGTCACAACCCACTTTGGGCTATCCGACGACATCCCCGGTCGCTCTTGCTGCATTTGCTTATCCGTTTTGCAACTCGCCGTGTAAGCTCTTACTAATCAATATCGTATTCAAGGATTCAAATTAGGCTTGTCAACAATTAATCAAGCCAAGATTGCCTAGATCATAGAGCATATTTTCAATCGATGTAGTGTAGTGTCTTTGACGTCTCAACGCAGTTCAGTGAAATCCCCTCATCGCATCTTGTTTCACCATGGTTCAAGCTGACAGCAGAGGATGATGGTATGATCAGACTTTCATCAACAGAAACAACAAGCAGAAAAACAACAAGCAAAAACTAATATGAGGACATGGCATCACTTTAGTCTGCGCAATGGGGCTGGTTTGACAACTGAACGAACTACTCGAATGGGTACAAAAGAGTTGTTTATGGCCAATCGGGTTATCTAGTTCTACAAAAGGTCGATTTAGTGAACAAGTTGAAGGCCTCACAGCTGGCCGTGTTTATATTTATCACAATCCTTCCAAGATATTTGCTGTATATATTGTACACTGGTATTGCACATGATAGTTGTTGACTCTAGTTATTACAAATCACGTGTAGTCATGGGCACAGGCACACCAGGTGCAACGGAAGCAGCGTTGAGTGCGACACGCCTACAATACAAAGGTCACTGCATAATAGTTTCTGTTCCTAGAACGTCTGTTCTGTTACTGGGGTTTTTTAACAAATCTTTCCATGCGTGGAGCCCCCCAATAATAAATGCTCCTAAATATTCACTGTCTAGTCAACGTACCTGCTCTGGCCTTGAAATGAATCTAAAACATGATGCCCAAAGCTATGGTAATAGCCGGGAATTTAAATGCTAATGGACTATCCACTTCTCAGTTTGCACAGTATATATATTTCTTTAAATTTTAATGGAAATATGCTTTGCTTTTGCGGCACAGGGATGCATGCTGTGCTGGCACGAATTAGTTGGAGATTTTTAAACGAGGTGCTTCTCGATCCCTTTGATAGAAGTACCCAGTGGTGTGTATGAATGCATCATAGTATGAGCCGATTTATATGCACGGATGTTAGTAGAAACTAAGAATGACATGCTAGTTAGAAATCAATGTACCGGATAGAATATAACAGAGAGACATGTAAGAGATTATTGGAAGGGAACCCGTCCCGGAACGTCCGATAAGCTTCTCCAACTTGTTCAAAAAGCCGATTTGCACAGATGTGATGTGGCATACCAGGTTTACATATCAGAGACTTTACATAAAGGTAGAACTGCTTTCTCGGATTGTGCCTGGATAAGTATCTGTGTAATTTTGAGCGCGGTTTTGGTTTGTGGAAACCGCCACAAACGGCACAGTGATATTCATCAGGAGGGTGCCAGAACTAGTTAGACATTAGACATCAAGCAGAAATCAAGCCAAACCTCGCCAGAAATATATATTTATTATAACTCATGATAGAGACCTTTGGTAGGTAGCCAATCTCATGTATTCACACACAGCACACACAACGCATAACAGCCTGTGCCGTTCGGGTCTTCTATTCTTTCTCTCCACACCCCCCTCAGGATATTAAGGCGTCCACACAGGCATGCAAGTATCGACAACTCAACTAGCACACCCTTCTGGCCAGTTTTGTAGTATATACCGTGGAACCGTGGCACTATGGTCCCCGGTTCTCCCCTCTTCATCTGTTATGGTCTGGCCCGGGCAGGCTGACATGAGTTCTTGTCCCTTGTTCCTTGTTTCTTGTTCTTGCTTCTTGTATTTTGTTGCATATTCCAATTTACAGGCCTGCCTCGTAATAATAAAGACATCCAGGACCTTGTAGAGAACTGTCACAAGCCCAAGTCTTCCTACCAAGCTCGTATCGGCGCATGCATACAGACATACTCGCACATATTCATACGGCCGAGATGCATACTGTCAGCCCAAACAGCAACTAGGAGCTGGCCACGTCGCCCCCCATTATATCTCGGTGGTAGAGTATCAATAGCAAAAGTCACCCTGTCCCTGATAGGCATAGTAAACACTAAAACACACAGATTTTATCATATACTTCTATATTTACAGGAGCCTTCAGTGAATCTTGCTTCTACTTTGCTTGTCAATATTCATAGTCTACTTATGTTACTTCAGCGGTCATACTACATTACTGTAATACTGCAATCACACACACTTTTCCACACCAGAAAGAAGAAGGAGCGTAACATGATAAGACAAGCATGGATAGTTCGTACCTATGATGCCTTGGTATTATTGTATTATAATATTAACATGATCATGGCAGCCCAACTCAACTACGACTTGCATGTAATATCTAGGCGTCTGATGAAAAAAAACAAAGAGAAAGAAAGCACACCACCTTGCATAGGAACGATAACTCTGCAGCTCAAGACCAGACACATAAACTCCAAGCGGTCACACGCCCATAGTCTAAAATAAAATCTACCCACAAGGCACGTCGAACCGGATCATATCCGCCTCGACATGGTCCGTCCTGGGCGGTGTTGTTGTCAAAATACATGTAAGCGAAGTATGCAGACACCTGTCAAGAACGGCCGTTATCAACCACCCTCATGTATGCATGTATGCATGTAGGCCATGCAGACTGTGTTGGCAATGCAGAATCTCGCCTGTCAGAACAGCGCTTTATATTTTGGGTTTTGTCACAGGATGACTGCCTAATCTTGGGAGTCTGGTTCCCAGGATTGTGGCGTGCGCTCAGTCAACCACAATGCGTTGCTCAAGTATACTCATGTGCTCGAGAGACATGTGTCTTACGTGTTTCCATGGTGGTATGTCTTGGATCAGCTCTGGTCTGTACTAGCGTATCTTTGCTTCCATATATTGTAATTTTGGCCTACCCGGCCATCGCAAATGCATGTTAGCTATTCACATGTAGGTGCACTGCAAGATGAAAGCATGAACTGGGCAATTCTTTACATAAAGAGTCTTACACAAATCAAAGAATTTAGCCTTGATTGTTGTAACTAGAGCCTCAGTCTGTCGATATATATTATGTTTGCTTGTTCCGTTATGTTCTGTCTCTCTTCTGGCTTCTTGATCTTTAATGTTGTATTTAGGTTGAGTATTAAGTGATTTCTTGAAATAAAACTAAATGTTGTTTTCGTTGCATTGCATACTAGATACACACCAGCTAGTTCCTCTTATTATATCGACCGTATGGTTTACGTGTGTACAGCGCACTGCCAGCGTCATTTATTTGTGTTTCTTTTGGTTATGGTCCATTATTTTTCTTTTTCAACTTTTCTTTTCTATTATTTTTTGTTTCTTACTGCTTCCTTGCATTCGCGATTTTCCGTCATCGGAAGGCGGATGTGGGCCTGCATATTAGAATGTCTTGTCGACAACAGTGATGAGATGTGTTGAGAGCTGCATAAGGGTGGCCCGTGATGTACCTGAATTGTTCGATGAAGGGGACGCAAGAATAGCAAAAGAAAGCAAAGAAAATATACATGGTGAATCAAGCATACAAGGCCAACTTCTGTGGAGCTTAGACTAGTAAGACTACTAGACCAGCGTGCTTACACCATTTTACAGCCGACGGCTACTTACATAAGTGCAGCTCTTTTTAAGAGTTTCTGATAGGCCAGTACCCTGCCTCGACACACGCATTGGCTTCAAACTTTATGGAGCATGCACGTTCGTAGTCTCTAGTGGGCGACCCAGCCGCCCCAGAACTACGGAGTAGCAAAAGGCTCTTACCACAAGACCGCCGTTACATCCCGCATTCAGGCTAGGAAGTGGACAGTTTTGGGAGAGGTTTATTTTACACTACGTTTTATTACCGTTTTTACTATGCAGAAACTTAATAGTGTCAATAGTTTTACCTCGACACATAAGTCCGGCTATCAGTCTATCACTGTATCAGTGGCGTGGTGGGGAGCTCGACCAGGTCGGGAATTTACTTTGACAAAATCTGGTCAACGTGGCTCCAGAAAAAAGCAGTAAAATAGAAAAGTAAAAGAAAAGTCTTACCCCCAGTCCCCTGTATAAATTTCAACGGGGTGTGTGTTATTGGCAGTATGGGTAGAGACTACGGCAATAGCAAGGCAGATGCTGGCAGTGTAGTGCACATATCAAGGGTAGTACTGGGGTCTCTGCGGAAAGATGGCCGATTTGTTTATGAGAAAAAGATGAACATAAAACATAACAAGAATAAATTAAAACAATCCCAATCTAGAATAAACAAAAAAACAAGTGCATGCATGAGAACAAAGAGTAGAGACCATAGGATCAACATGAGAAAGAAACAACACCCCCTCGTCGACTGCAGTAGCTGTTCGGACTCTAGCTGCTAGTTCTTTTATTTTCCGATCTTTTTCTCACAGGTTATTTATTATTTATTAACCATCTAGTATTTACTATTTATTGTTTTATTTTGGCCTGATGAGTTGTCTATACAGATGTATCCACCTTTTGGGAGTCGAGCAGAGGCAAAGAGTCTTCTGTCAACGTATAAGTATCCCATCGTTGTCATGCCGTAAAGACTTGTGATATCCATCATCTCATCTGTTACTGTCAATTGCTAATTTCTAACCGTCAAGGCATTGATCCCATTGTTATAACACTCCAAACAAACAAGCAAACCACAAGCTTCAACAACCGACACGCCAGCCACGACAACCCAAACCATTTTCCAGCTCTACTCTTCCCATTAACCAGTTTATTGAGTCTTAACAGTGAGTAGACATGTCTGGATATAGAAGAAGGATGAAATGGAGAAGTGAAAGCAACCGAAAAAGGAAAAGGCAAGAAAGGAAAAAGAGACTGCCTTGATGGGGTTACGGCGAAAAGACTAGATGGGATACAAGTTAGTGCCTACTGTTTAAAAGCAAGAGAGACGTCAGAAAAGAAAAACGGGAGCAAAACCCAAAGCAAAAATATAGACATTCCGAGCTACTGGCTAGTCTCTTGTCTCCGGACCCTGGCGATGCACGAGCAAGGATGTCCCTTGTACGGCAAGTGGTGATGGACCTTGGCTAACCGGGACCCTGCCACACTAGGACGAAATCGACGACAACACGACCTCGACCTCGACTTACCTCGACTTGACGACAAGCCTTACTTGACGACAGACGTTTGGTCTAGTTGGTTAATAGCAGTCAACGACTACGAGTCAAACAAGCTTTTCGTCGACGGTAGAGACGCTTGTTGAAAGTCAGTTCAAATCAAAGAGGAAACGAAACAAAAACCCGCAGCCAGAAACACACCAATACACAAAAACGAACACTCAAAAAGATGTGCTACTTTGAGCAGACTCGCTGGACTTGTGGCTACTGGAAGTGGGGAAACTTCCGCCAGCAGTGCCCCAAGGAATACCGGACGGGTGAGACTTGTGGGCTCAAGCTGGTGTATACGACGTCATACAAGAGTGAGAATTGCAAGCTGTGTGAGCAGATTGAAAAAAAGAACCGGCGGCTGGAGAAGCTGCAGCGTGATGTCGAGCGTTGGCGACAAGATGGCAACCGCCCGGCCACGGTTGAGAAGAC
This sequence comes from Ophiostoma cf. undulatum, assembly GCA_022392935.1. Taxonomy (NCBI): domain Eukaryota; kingdom Fungi; phylum Ascomycota; class Sordariomycetes; order Ophiostomatales; family Ophiostomataceae; genus Ophiostoma; species Ophiostoma cf. undulatum. The sequence goes on along the minus strand of JAKRGL010000055.1, from coordinate 2,265,005 downwards.
GGAGCGGGACATTAAGGAGATAAATGAGCGCCTTGGCCAGCTGTGGGAGGATCACATTGGGCGGCAAGCAAGTATATCATGACGAGGGGTAGCAGGCACATTCTACAGGCAGTGTTCCAGCTGTCAAGGAAGACGGATAATCAAGACAAGGTTAGAATACACAAGACAAAGGACAACTCTACAAAGAGAGAGAAGAGGGAAGAGGAAAGAAAAAGGGAGGAAGCGTTGGGCAAGTGGCGGCACTCTGGCGGGTGAGGTTTGGCTAACACACCCGTATGTTCTGTCGTTGGGATGGTTTGTTGATGGTTGCTAGTTGTCTTTTTATTGTCTTGTTATAAAGTTGTGTTGTCATCGTTGTCATTCGCAGATTGTTTTTCCTTGTCCATTTGTTTGATTTTTCCTTTTGGTCTACTCCCGGCTGTTTGGTTTTTCTTTGGGGGTTATTGATATGTTGCATTTTTCATTTCCATTTTCTATTCAGTTATCATTGATGGATTCTGTATAAAAACATTGGCTCAAAATGCTTAATTAGCCAGCTCATTGATTTATTTTCTTACCAGCTATTCCTGTTCGTATAATACTATAATTTTTATGATAACTATTAGTTTGTGTTCTAGAACTCTGTGGCGGGATATTGTCGTAGTTGAAGCTTTTACGTTTACAGCAGAGCTGGTAGTTGTGTTGACTTTAGAGATTCAACTACTGTAGTTTGGCAGTTGACCTCACTGCAGGCAGTCAGGCCAGTTAGGCCAGGAATGAGGCAGCAATGTTGTTAAAGATGTTGCACTGTCACACTGCTCAATGTGAACCAGTGATGCCAAATACAGAGAGGAAAGCCATATGTAGAAATAGAAATAGCATAGCATGAAACAGATTTAGTTTGTTCTCAGTTTAAAAATTGGAGGTTCAGAGAATGGTAACAGGCCCAACATACAGGCATGACGCATTACTTTGAATACCAGTGATCAGTATTGCAGCAGTCAGACTTGGTTATGTTCCAGCTGGGCGGTAGGGTGGAGGCGGTGGACAGCCATAGAATATGGCAGACTACCAGACTAGACAGCCTGCAAAGCCGCACAGCTACAAAGCTAGTAAGACCTGGCACATACCAAGTGTCCACTGTAGCAGACATCTGATATAATATTTGATATCAGGCGCAGATACATAGATGTACTAGCAGGTAATAGCAGTAGAAGTTGAAGCACGGTCACTGTCTGAGGTTTGATATCGAAATATGCAAATGCCTGAATGCAGTGTTCAGTTGATAATACACCATTACACGGCCCCCAAATCTGGCCGATGGCAATACATAACTGTGAATAAAAGTAAACAGAGGGGGGGGGATTGGTATCTGCTTGGTTTCTTCTCAGCAGCATGTACTCAACCTTGAAATGAGGCGCGTCCCCGGGAAGACGGCGTGACATGAGAACTGGGTGTTAGTATTATATACGTAGTACGGTGTCTAAATCTTGAAGTATATGGAAATAGCGCTCCATAGTTTGCAGGCCAGTGCTTGGAACCTTCCATCTCGCCTTCTTCTTCTTCTTCTTTCGGTGGGCCGATCCTACGGCCTCGTTGAGTAAATGTAGCGAGCGGTGTTGAGGTGGTGGTTGGATATTATAAGAATAGTTGTAGAAATGCGGTATCTTGGTGTTAACACTTCATGAGCCAGTGTACAGGGATGGTTGGGGGCTAAACGCAGAGGAGCAAAAGTGCAATCCCCTAGAAAAGCAGTTTACAAAAGGCTACAGCGAAAATATCTCACATTGATATCAAAGACGAGAGTGCCATGTTTGCTCACCAGTATGAATGGATTATAAAAAGTCAAGTAAATACAAGCATAAATCAAGGGCTACTCCTCATCCGGCACAAGGTAAACAGAAGAAACGAGGGGTATAAACAGATAGAACAGAGATAGGCAGTGGCAGCAAAACTATCGGCTAGACTCGCAAAGGGAATCAAGACCCAAAGCAACAGCACGGCAGTACAGAGTTGAGCAGTATGGCAAGCAGGTCGTATGCCAGTCATATATAACGAACCTCTACTAGGGGCTAGGCCGACGCCGGAGAGGCAACCATGAGCAAGCATAAGCAGCAGTAAAGAGCCGTAATCAGCCAGGTGATTCTCTACTCTACAGAATACTAGATAGAGAAATCAAGCTAGAACTGCAGGCTCTGGAACTAAGGCCCCCACTGAGAAGCAACATCGGCAGCAGGTGCACGTGGCTGAAGCTCAATGGGTGCAGAGTTGTGGGATGGGGCAGTGGTAGACGCGGCCAAGGTAGATTGGAGGTGGAAAGTAAAAAGCAGAAAGCAGAGTAAGAGTAAAAATGGTACAAAAGACGCAGAGAATAAGGAGAACAAATAGAGGGGTAGAGGGCAGAGGGCAGATGTGAAGTGGAAGAGTGGAAGCTGACGAGATTGGGTCGATGGAAATCAGGTAGAAGTAGAAGAATGGAAAGATAAATCAAGAAAGACGAGCAAGTCATGACAGAAGCAGGGAGGTCATCAAGAAAACTGTAAAAATTCACAAGAGAAAAGAAAAGAAAAATATCAAGGAGAAGAGAAGAACCCCGCGCACTTGCAACGATTCTGCCGCCGTGGAGGTGGCAATGGCAGGAGTTGCGGCCACAGGGTTGCTATTGCCATTGGCCCCACTGGGCTGGCTTCGTCCACCCTTATGCAGCTCTCAACACATCTCATCACTGTTGTCCAACAAGACATTCTGATCAAATACCAATATAAATATTATTACAAAATAAAAAAGGACCTACAGCGTAGCAGAGTCAAATGTCGGACCAATCCTCGATTGAGGGGAAGAGCGAAATCAAGAGAATTGAGCGCTGAATAGAGGCCAGACCAAGATATGGGCCACTCACAGTCGAGAAGCAGCCGCGGCCGGGAGGCCACAGACCACAGGACACAGGCCAGGCCAGGCCAGGCCAGTTATAGATCAGCTAGTCAGAATAAGATGGCATTGCAGTCGATGAATCGAAGAATCACTGATCACTGTATCACAGTGGGGAGCAAGGCGGTATTAAAAGTGAATAATAAGCACTAGACGGGTATCAAGTGAACAAAGGACAGAAGAGACGTAGGGTAGAGTAAAGGAAACTAGGATAACAGAAAGAAATAGAAAGAGATGGAAAATAAGTAGAAATAGAAAGAAGTGACATAAGAAAGATGGTCGCTTGTGCGGTCTGATGCTGTAGAGAATATAAATAAACAAATGGGGAGAGAAAACAAAAGTAGAGAAAAGTGAAAAAGAGAGCAGATCAAGATGATCAAACAAGAGGGTAAAAAGGTAAAGCAGAAAAAGTGAGGGGCTTGTCAAGATAATAAATCTCTGATAAATACCCGCCCGCCTGCACGAAAGCGGGATATGCTTTGCACCACTCTCTCAATGCATAATGCTCAATGCATAACATAAAGGCATCTGTCTACCGGTCGACTGCATCCGTAAAGTTGCCCACGAGAAGGCCTGCTGCATCAGCCTTTGCCGATAACAGCTTATGGTACTGAGACTGTGCATTATCGCTGCCGCCGTCCGCTGCCTCAACGTCAACAACGTCGATGATGGTGTTGTCCGTGCTGTGGCTGTGGCTGTGCGAGTGGCCGTGGCCGTGGCCGGGAATGTCGTCAAAATCTTCTAGGTCACCATACACGTCTGCATCCTCCGTGTCTGATAGCTTCGATAGCAGGTTCTGGAACTGGTTGCCGGGCATGCCGAGCGTGTACGGTGCCGGTAGGCCGTGCAGGCCGTGCCGTTGTGGTGCAATCTCGAAGACGTCCACCATGTTGCTGCTTTGTTAGTCTGTCTCCGTTCAAAGAGAGAGAGTTGAAAAGGGAAACTCACTCTGATGTCCGCGTGACAAGACTCTGCAGTGCTTCCGCCTCGCACTGCGACTCGCGCGCCTCGTCCCTGTCGTTCATGGTCGCATCCCCAAAGCTGCCATAGTTGGTGCCGTCGGCGTCCTCGAACAGCATGCAGGACTCGTCCTCCTCGTCGTAGATGCTGCTGCGCCGGTTCCCCAAGCACGAGCTGCAGTTGCCCATTGTGTTGGCTAGTGAATGGCTGTCGGGTGGTGCCGTCGTTCAGATGGTGATGTCTCTGGAGGGTGATGATGATGTCGACGATGATGACGGCTCAGCCGGGCTATGTCATGACAATGATCCAGTTACTCCGTCTCCGTGAAGTCAGTCTTTTGGCCTAGTCGTGTCAAGTGGTTCGATGCCGATATCTTCTGAAATACGTCGTCGGGTTTGGGATGGCGTCGTCACGTTGTTTGCTGCAATTACGAGCTTCCTCCCGTCGCAGATAAGTGGGTCAGTAATATTAGGACTATGGCGGTTTCCAAAAGTACCGTTTGGGTCAGAATATTTTAGATTGATTGGTCAGTAATCGACACAAGTTTGATTATATAATCAGTTGTGCACAGTGCGTCACTGTCAGGGGTAACAACAGACGTCAGTCGATAGTAAAGTGCTTTTGATTTTTTATTCTTTTGGAATGGAATACTTTTATTGTTTGTATTTCTTTGAGCCATAATCTTGTTGTTGTTTATTTTGCACTCTCCTGTTTTCCTACTACAAATATTTTTTTAACAAAATAAAATGTTTAATGAGAAAGAAGAAACAAGAAAAAATAAAATAAACTAGTCAAGTAAAAGATTGAAAAGAAGGCTGTTAACCCGTAAAACGACTATCCGGAAAATCTGCCTGGAAATTGAGAATACTGTTCGTCAAAGGCTCTGGCCAGCCACCGAGATCTTGACATACGTCTGCACATCCCCTACCGGTTTGTCGGGGTTGTCCACCTTGTCCGGATTGCCCACCTAGCCCGCCTAGCAAGCCGACACTCCCGTCCTGACTACTCATCGAAAAGGCTGAAGAGCAATCGCGCATTGTGATATTCTCGGGTATAGCCCCAAAAGTTTCATACATCTCGAGACCCTGCCACGATTGCTGGTCAAGGCCAAGGGAGGAACGCAGACTGATCTTGAGTCCCGATCGAGCACGAAGTGCACGTGTCGGCGTAGCTGTGGATATTAATATTGCTCTGCTGGTGGAATACGTGACTGCCGTGGTCTGCTGCTAACCCCATGATGGTACGGGCTGTCCGTTACTGTGAGATGGAGATGTCTGTATTGTATCGATATTTCCATTCCCACTCTGTTCATGCGGGAGGGTGCTGGTGTTGGCAGTGATGGCAGTGTCACTTCTTGGTGTCCCACACGATGTTCCATGAGATGGCCTGCGGTCCGCGTAATATGGCAATATGCCGTTTGGATGAGCTAGTTCTATCTCATGAGGAGGTGATCGGTGGTAGGGCTGTGACGGTAGCTGTGATTGCGGCTGCGGCGGTTGCTGATACCCTTCAGGCGACTGCAGTGCGTCGGTTGCAGTTGGCGTAAACCTGTCTTGTTCCTATTCACCCTTGACGCCCTTGACGCCCTTGCAGATCTTGACTTCGTGTGTGCTTGCCGCAGCACTTGCACATCATTTGCCGACAGCCGATTGCACATCTCCTTCTCAACAATATCGACAGTATTGCTGACGAGTCGTGTGAGAACATGGCGTGCATGCTGTATACGCTGACATTGTCGTGACAGCTGCTCGAGCACATAGTTCCACTGCATCAGGCAGTTCTTGAAGGAAACCCAGCTCGTCTTGGCCTTAGTGTGTGCCGGCCCGTGTTTCCACACCAGAAAGAGCAGAGTGATGCCGCCCATCAGCTGGTAGTGGAGGTCAACCCAGGCAAAGTCGGCTGAGCCGCGCTGCAGCTGCGTGAATGCGAGCTGGATCATACTCTGCGCCGCAGTGCAGCATATGCTTGCCTCGTCGGCGCCAAGTTGCGGCTTTAGCGGCGATGGGCGGTGCAGAAATAGAATGGAATTCTGGTGCCAGTACTCCCACCAGTCGAGTGTGTGGTCGCCTGTGTTAACACTTCCACTTTCATTTGAAACTGTGCTGCTGCTTAAATCGGCCAGGGTTGTGGCTTTGCTGCTCCAGTGTTGCATCTCGACTGTCATATCCTTCTTCCACCGCGTTGCTACCCTTGCGGTCTAAGCGTCAGCGTCAGCGTCAGGAACGGCATCTGCCGTGCCCGTCGTCTTTGCGCCGCCACTTCGGAGGGAGGCGATAGACGATTTGGCTCTGCAATTGCTGAAGCTTGAGCCAGTGCAATATCTGGTCGCGCTTGGCGACGGGCAGGGACTGGCCAGGGAGGTGCACGTCAATTGTGTCATCACAAAGAGTAAACGGCCGGCCCGGGAGTGTGCTCTACGTCCGGTCAAAGATGTATCTGACCCAAAAGAGACGGCGCTTGATGTCGGCTCCGCCTCCTGCCACAGTTGTAGTACTACAGCTTGAGACATGGATGGTCGCCTCCGAGTGGAAGCCGAGGCCGACGCACATTCGCATACATAGCACCGAGATATTCCAAACGGGTGCCGACGAGAGTCCAGAATTGACCATAGCAGCAGAAACTGCAGACACTGTAGAGTGTGCACATCTTTCTGCTACATGATTGTGCTGAATTCCGCCATGGCAGAACTACTTAACATCTTGGACAGGGCCAAAGACTCGGGGTTCTCTCGGGATTGAACTATGACGGCGATGGCAAACACCATTTTGAGAATGAAATGGCCCGTTTGTCATTGCTCTCATCAGCGGCTTCCGAGTAGCATCCTCGTAGGATACCGCACCTCGTACTGCCCGAGGAATATCTCAACTATGTGTATGGCCGCGTCCTGGGCGGGCAGAGCAGCAAAACCGCTTTGTACTTTCTGCTGTAGCGGTTCATTCGAGTCAATGCGATCGCCATCTTTGCTGCAGCCAATGAGGGCCGTATTTAAGAAGAGGCGAATGTTGGGCTCGAGAATCACCGTATCCAGGATCAGAGGGTTGCCCTCGGGGTTGCGATAGATATTCTCAAGCAGAATCTCGTTAACAAGCCCTCCCTCACGCGCATACCGGTTGTTGATGAACATGTGCGAAGTGGCCCGAGGATCCAGAGACGGACCTCGCTCGAAGCATTGCTAGAACAGGCCGGTCTTGAATGAGGACCACCGACAATCCTTTCCGGGCTGCCGCAATAGTGGCAATGGTTCCAGAAAGGCCGTCACCACAAACACAGAGGTCGGTGGTCATGTGGTTCTCGTTGAAGCTGCGGGAGGCGACAGCTGCCTCGCGCCGGAGGCTGCTGTCCGTTTCAATCACGCGTGCAGGCGCCATATTTGGTAAGGTCTGTATTTGAATGATCAGATGAAATGTCTCAACGGAAACCTTTGCAACAATGTTACCGTCGCACAGATTAAGCTTCGCATTGCCACCAAAAGCGGTGCGAAGACGGGTATTTCTGCAGCCACCTATACTGGGCTGTTAACTAGACAATGCAACCGTTTTTTCTTGTATTTTGATTAAATTTACATAATACTAGGCAAACGATGGAATAAATTTGTTGGCACTGATGATTGTGTTCTACACCTGCACCATATTGTTTTTTTTTTGTTGTTTTGTTTGTCTCTGTAGTCACCTCCAGTAGCAACAGTGTAGCTGAGTCCATGCCATCTGGGTAAGTCACTTAATCAGGACCATGTTCTTCGGCATGTTTTGGGTTGGGACCTGCGCGGCCATGCACAACATAACCATATACCGCTCAGTGGCATTGCGCGCCTCTACCCCAATAACAAACAAGGGCCACGGCCGCAGGTAGGTCTGTATTTCTGAAAGCAGTCAATACGCCTCGTTGAGCAGGGCCTGTATTGCCTGGTCGTCCTTGCAAAGCCCGCGAGACGCTGTAGGTATAGCTGTGCGGCGATGTGGTAGAGCTTCAACTCGGCCTCTAGGCGAGCTTTCTTATCATTACTATCTGTTCCGTCTTCGCTCAATACGACAGACACGTGCTGCTTGATGTTGTCTAGTCGCAGCTCCAGCTGTCGCAGTGTGTGCTCTGGCGTTCTTACGGTTCTAGTCCTACTTCTTCCTCAGTATACTGCTTCCCATCACCCGAGGCAATGTCTACAATTTGGCAGATTGCCTCAAGAAGCTCCAGCGAGCATCCGATCGCTGCATTGACGACGTGGCGGAGGGGGGAAAAGATGGGCTTGGACACAATCTTGGGCCCGTCGCCAACCATCTGCTGCTGCGGCAGTCGCTGCGCCCAGTGGTGGATGCTAAACTTGTACATGGTGTCGTAGTACAGTATCCAATCCAGAAGCAGCCAAGTCGCCCTCATAGTCGGTGTGTTCGCGGTGGACAGAAAGCGCAATGCGCTTGCAGCCGCAAAAATAAATGGCCGAGCTCAAGGGTGAGCCTTGCTCGTCGAGCGTTTCGTAGTAGTTGAGCAGCATACTCGCAGCCATGGCCTGGAAGGGCGAGGACTCGCCGGGCTGCATTTTATACTCAATAGAAAAAGTTTGCAGAGCACGTATGGCCGTTGTCTGGTGCCTGTAAGCCATGTGTTTCTGGCCGACGCTCTCCAGCGCGAGAGCCGAAAGGGCGTGGCACGTAGCTAAAGCAGACGGGCCGTTGTCGGTGAGCGATATGCGCACGAGCAGGCCATACAAGTCGGCAAAGTGGTCTGTAGCCGACGCAAACATGCCAGGCACTTTGCTGTGGCCGCTGCTCCATGTGGGATCGATCGAGGCAAGCCATGTCGGAATGCCCGAGAATGAAAGCCGGTCAAGCGACACAGACTGGCCGTGCAGGAGGTCGATATCAGCCATCGATGCGTGAACAAATGGCGTGCTTTTGTTTCTGCTCCTTCTAATGGCTAGTGTATAGTGATCCGCTTTGATAAAGCGTCGCGGGTCGTTATCCTTGGGCCATGAGAGGCGCAGGCCATAGTCCTCGCACGCCTTGCCCCGCTGCTGGCACTTGAGACATCCCGGCAGCGTCTTGTCACAGGCAATCTTACGGTTTGAGTTTATGAATCAAGTTGTGAATGGCACACCTTGGCAGTTCCAGCAGCGCTTAGACGCGCGCGTTAGTTGTTGTCCGGTCATGATGTCGTCTAGTCCCGATACGCGACGTCGATGTGCCCGATGCGATGAAGCCTAGCGCAACAGGGCACCTTCAAATCTTATGCTATCGACATACCGTGCAGTCTATCCTAAATTCAAGTCTATCGATTTTTAATAAAGTCGTCATGCGGCCATCGGGACATCTTTAGTGAGATTTTGGCATGCTTTGGAATCAGTATTTGATACGTATTTAGCATCATAGCTAGTAAATGTGATATATGTACTGTCAGTCGCGATTCAGTCAACGCTGCATATCTCTGGGCAGCCAGTTCGTCCTTGGTTCGTCTTCTCTTACCGTCTTAACAAACTAGCAAACACGTACTATGTATGCGTTGGCTATCGTGTGTCTCGGCAGCTGCCGGCTCCCTTACGTGTCGTCATTGCCGCCAACTATATCTGTTACCTCGACGCGTCTTGATACAGTCTTTTCTTTTCTTTCTTTTCTCTTGTTCATTTTCTTTTGCTTTTGCTTTTTTATTTGACCTCCGAGATATCAGCTACTTTTGCCGCTGTGCCGGCATCGCCACGCCGTCGTTATCCACTGCAGCTCAAGCTCGAAATAGACAAGTAGATAAAAACTGTTCGGAAATTTATCTCCCGCCTGGGTTCGGGTTCTGCGCCGTCGCAGGACAAGTGGATGATTATGCTGTTCTATGGCTTCGTCTTGGCATAATCGATCGAGTGAGATGTACCCAAGTCTAATTCATCTTTGTCGTCGTCGCCTCTGAGTCTCTGACCGAAGCGTACGTAGTACGTCCTCGAGGTAATTAGAGCGGTTTGCGTAATTCAACGAGAAGCCGACAGAAGCGATGCAGCCGAGAGGCGAGACACAAAGGGGTGGACTAAAATTAACTTGCGCAGTAACGAGTAAGAACTGCTCCAGAAAACTCTATTTTGCACTGCCGTCTAAGCGGCGATCTGCACGGCCACTAGTCGTCCTACTTTGGTGCTGACGCGGCCGTGAAAGATCCTGATGTATTAAGGTGATAGGTACAAGACGTCATAGACTGAAGAGAGGCGCAGGCCTGGGATAGTAAGATACAGTAGGCTGTCTGCCCGGCCAAGCCTTGGCTACGGCGTCGCATTGAAGATGGGATGGAAACAGAACATGCAAAACATGAAACAACGGACAAGCGGCGAGGATTATTGTGTGGAGAGGATCACTGTGTACATAGTAGAAAGAAGAAAGAATCAAACAAACAAAAAATAGAAGCTTGCCAGTGTCTCCCTACTATGTAGAAATACAAAGGATCAGTGGGAACATCGGAGAAAGATGTCTAGGACTAGACATAGAAGAATGCCCGTGGATGGCAGACGACGATCGTCACTTACACGCGTCAGCAGCCCAGTTGCGATAATAAACAGCCGGTCGGCTACGGCATCAACGAGATCGACAAGGACTCACAAGGGCTAAGCACTGGTACCTGCATACATAGTACGATGTAGATGCGGGTAATACCATGTACGGAGGAGTACAGAGTAGATCGAAGGTGTGTAATTAACACGCGGGCTATTAGCAAATCTCCAACAGATCAGTCCTTGTGTATTTTTCCATGATTTGGGGTTCTTCCCTGTGGCGAGTTCGTTGTATATAAGAACAAAGATCATCGCTTCTAGATCTGTTTTTGTTATTCGTTTGTTGTCCTCACCTCACTCTCGAGCTTCTCACTTTGTCTCTCACTTTCTTTCTCTTTGAGGTTTCCTTTTGTGTTTTTCTTTTCTTTTCTTTTCTTTTCTTCATTCGTTTCTCGTCCTACTGACACTCTCATTATCCTAACTCTCAACCGCCAACATGCGCTACTCCTTTGCCGCCTTGATCGGCGTGGCCTCGGCCGTCACCCTGCCCACCGTCAACACCACTCTCGGCAACGTCAAGGGCATGATCTCGCCCTTCCGCAACGGCGTTGCCACCGTCTACAAGGGCATCCCCTACGCTGCTCCCCCCACAGGCGACCTCCGTTGGGCCGAGCCCCAGGCTGCCACCGCTTGGAACGGCACTTTGAACGCTACCAGCTTCGGCCCCCAGTGCGCCCAGCAGGTCTCGGACATCGGTATCTTCTCGTCCGGCAAGACCACATACAGTGAGGACTGCCTGACCCTCAACATCTGGACGCCCACCTACAACACCAGCAGTTCCTGTAGTGCAAAGTATGGTAACGGTACCACCACCGACCTGACATCGATGAACCTGCCTGTCTATGTCTGGATCTTTGGTGGCCGCTTCGAGGGTGGCTCGGCCGATGTCCTGACTTACGACGGCACCGGTCTCGCCTCCAAGAACATCATCGTCGTTACGCTCAACTACCGTCTCGGTGCCTTCGGCTACCTTGCCCACCCCGATCTGCTGGCCGAGTCCGAGCACAACAGCACTGGCAACTACGGCATCATGGACCAGCACTTTGCTCTGCGCTGGGTCCATGAGAACATTGCCAACTTTGGCGGCAACCCCGACCACATCGTCGTCGGTGGTCAGTCGGCCGGCTCGGCCAGTGCGCTGGATGTCATGTACACCAACCTGACCGAGGGCCTGGGTGTGGTCGGCATCATTGCCGAGTCCGGTGCCCGTGCCCCTAAGGATGCCATGACCGGCGGCCTTGCCACCAGCCACCGCTATATGAAGACCGCCCTGGTCCAGGGCGAGGCCTACCTCGAGTCGCTCAACGTATCCACCATTGCCGAGGCCCGTGCACTGTCCGTCGACACCCTGATCGAGTCCGACAGCGACATGGATACCACCTTTGACAACACCACGTTCGCGGCCCTGTCCGGCGCCTACACCGACCCGCCCCTGTGGCGCCCCGTTATCGATGGCTACGTGCTGCCCAACGCCTACGGCGAGGCCCTGCGCACCGGTGAGCACCTTGACGTCGCCATTTTGACCGGCAACAACCACGATGAGTCCGGCGCTGCGCCAGACACCGCCATCAGCGTCACCGACTACACCGCCAACTTCACCACCGCCATGCAGAACTTCAGCACCGAGTTCCTCGAGCTCTGGCCCGCGGGCGACAACGACACTGCTTCTGCCGATGCCTACAACACCTTCTTCCGCGACCTGTCGCGCGTGTCCACCTGGATCTGGGGCAACAAGTGGGCAGCCGGTGGCGCCAAGAGCAAGGTGTTTACCTACTTCTTTGAGCACGCACCGGCCGAGAACAACGCGGCCGGCACCTACCACGGCGCCGAGCTGTGGTACGTGTTCAACAATATCCCCTACACGGACTACTCCAACGTCACTTGGTCGGCCGACGACCTGCTTGTTGAGAGTATCATGAGCATGTACTGGGCCAACTTTATCACCTACCTGGACCCCAACGGCGACTCCACCACCAACCAGACCAACTGGCCGGCGTCGACCTCGGCCAATGCCTCCACCATGTGGCTGGGCAACACCTGGGGCGCAGGCTACCTGTCGGAGACCACGGAGCAGGTCAGCTTCATCAGCGACTGGCTCTCAGTCCTCCACGAGTGGTAGACATCCCGCCATTTTTCTTTGTTCTCGTTCTCCAGTAAATAGCAATAGCATTTGTACATAGATTTGGACTCTTTGTGGCATTTATGAGCACGACTGTAAATATATTATCAGATTGTATTCAATTTCATCATCCGTGTCACTTTGCCGCAGGTAACTCGTGCAATTAATGGCATTGAGTGTCGTTGCTATCCTAGGATAAACTGTGTTTTGGGGGGGATGATAATAACAATTAACAGTGCGATGCACCGAAATGATATAAGACAGATATAGGTAACAAAAGACAAAATAACAAAATGGGCGGGAGGGTGTTCGCTGAAACAATAACAATAAACAGACATTAGACAAATAACAAACGAAAATATATACCCCTGACACCTATAATGATGCTATACCGTTGATGAGAACAGAACGCGGTGATGCAAAGATGCAAAATGTACAACCAACCATGATAACAAAAAAGGAACAAAAGAGAAAAAAAGAAAGCAATTACTCCTCTTCAACTGGCTCGCTGTCCGGACCGTTCAACAGCCGCCGCTTGCCCAGCTCCTCCACTGGCACGCCGTCGCGCACAGCACCAAAGTCCAGGATCTCAACATAGGTAAAGTTGTCACGCTGGACTGCGGCCACGCACCGCCGGCCGTCGAACTTGACCTGCCACACGCCGCTGAGGTCGCTCAGCAGATCCGAGATGCACTCGCCCGTCTGGATGTCCCACATTTTAACAGTCTTCTCGCTACCAGAGATTACTTTGCGGCCGTCATGCTGGAAGCAGGTGATAGCGCCTGTGTGCGCCGACAGCGTGCTCTTGCATGTGCCCGACTCGGGATCCCAGACGCGCAACGTACTATCTGCGGCTGCCGACACTAGCTTCTCGTCGCGCAGGTCCAGCAGGCCAACAAGCAGTGCGTGGCCCTCCAGTGTGTGCAGGCAAGTGCCTGTCTCTAAGTCCCATATCTTGACCATTGAGTCCATGGATCCACTGATGCACCGGTTGCGCTTGGTATCGAGCACCACACTATACACACGCTGTGTGTGGCCCTGCAGCACATGCAGCGCCTCGCCCGTGCTGATGCGCCAGACACGCACCGTGGTGTCGTAACTGCCAGACACCAGCGTGTCGCCGTGTGCCGCAATTGACCGCACCGAGCTACTGTGTCCGGCCAAAATACGGATAAAGTATGGGCATTCTGAATCGTTGGCCGGCGGGCCGGTCTGGATATAGCGCCGGGACCCAGGCTCCGGTAGACGCCAGACACGCAACTGATTATCGCGCGACCCAGTGATAATGAGCGGCTTCGGGGGCATCATGACCTGGCGACCATCTTCAAACTTGCCCGGGATGGCTGTCGGCATCAGAATCTGCAGGCAGCGCACAGTGCTGGTGTGGCCGTAAAAGACTTGTGTGCACAGTCCTTTCTCAATGTCCCAGACGCGCACAGACCGGTCAGTGCTGCCAGAAACCAACACATTGGCCTCGTACTGGAGAGCCCACACGCCGCCCTCGTGGCCCTCGAGCTTCTTCATAAGACGGCCCGTCTTCGTGTCGTAGATATGGATAAACGTATCATCACTGCCAGTGATGATCTTGTTGTCGTCGAACTGGAGGCATGTAATGACATGGCGCGGGTGTGCTGTGAATGCGACGTGTGCCGGCTTCACCTTGCCGCTTGTCCAGCTCTGCCGAATCATGTGGTGGCGGCGGTAAAGAGACTTGTACAGATGCAGGTTCCGCAAGCATGGGATACCGATCTGTGGGTTGGGCACAGCCGCAGCTGCCGCGCTGGCTGCTGAGATGGGGCCCTCTGACTTGTGTAGCTGGGGCCACTGCGATTTCTTTTCCTCCTTGGAGTCCCTGGACTCTTTGGGCTCCTTGGAGGGTTCTTGTGCGCTTGGGCGACGCTTGGACCGTTCACCGCCTGGGTAGGATGTGATAGCCCGCTTCCGCTTAGCAGCCGCGCCTCTACTGCGCGTCGTCGGTGCCGAGGAGCCCGATCCAGACGCAGCAGATCCATAGCCAGGTTCGGCCTTGAAAGCGCGCAGATCACTTTCGGAGAGATCGAGGCGTGTGCGCAGACTCAAGTCGAGCTCGCAGCCCTCGACGCCTACCGGATCTTGCCAACCCCAGCCTTGCGAAATGGCCTTTTGTAGCTCGCCCAGAGGCATCTGGAAGCCATCCTTGTCGAACAACTCTTTCCAGCCCGTTTCATTACTGTCAATGATGCTACGCCAATGCTTGGACACCTGTGCGGCGCGGCAGAGGTCGCGGAAATCGAGGTATGACAGGATCTCTAGGCTCAGCTCTAGGGGCAGCTGCAGGAAGAAGTCGCACTTCAGGGCTGGGTTGACCACGTTAGCAACAGCGTGCAGTGTGCGCCGTGAGCACCGTCTGAGGAACTGGTAGATCATAAACGATTTCATCTCATTGGGCATAACATCGAAGCGCTCCAGCATGGACTGCACTTCGAGAGCGTTGGGCTTGGCATAACCTCCGTCGGAGAAAGAAGCCGATGAAGCCAGTGGTGCTGCAGATGCACCGTTCATGAGCTGGTTCGAAAAGTGAGTGTCACGGCCGCGCGTGCCGAAGATGGAAGCATCGCCATCATCTGTCGACTGAGACTCCATGTTCCACGACTCATGTGGGTGGGTCGCGAGTGCTTGTTCTTGTTGCGAAAAAGCGGGTTCATCGAGTTCGTCAGTGTCATCGTCGTTCACATTCGATGTCGGGTGCACGGCCGACAGTGTTGGTGATAGACGAGGGCTAGGCAAGCTCGCGTCCAACACGCCAACATTACCTAGCACGCGGGGTGGCAACGCCCGAACAGTCTGCAGTAGAGACTCGTCGGGGTCGGCAAAAGTGTCATCGACGTCGGCGATGGGCGGGGTGGCTACAGTGCTGCTAAAGACAGTGTGCGAGTCACTGCCAGTCGGGCTTCCAGCTTCATACGGCGGTAATGCAGCAGCCAGTCCGGTACCAGAACCCGAGCCCGAGCCCGATGCAGCACCCAAGCCATTACCAGTGTCGTTCTCGGTTTTTACGATAGGGCTGGCGGCAGACGCCGCAGCAGTAGCAGTGGTCGCAGAACGCTCCGATCGAAGAGTCCGGTGCCGCAGCGAGCTCCGCCCACCACCAAAAATAGATGAGTTGTTATGGCTGTGGTCGGGAGTAGCCAGGTACGAGTGGGAATCGCGGCCGTCTCTGAAGTGGCCGGAGGCAGCTCTCCGCGGCCGGTCAAATGCAACACCTAGTGTTAATGATGGACCGGTGGTGTTTGCGTTGGAGGCAGACCGAAGAACCTTGCGATTGATGGAGGAGACTGGAGATCCAGCAACAGAGTTGGCTCTAGTTGACCTTCTCGTAGCGGTAACGTCGGACGATTGAGACTGAGACTGGAAGGACTGTAGGGACTGCATTGATTGCTGAGAGTGTAGTTGAGGGTGTGCATTTGAGATGCGGTAAGATCCAGACGCCGATGGTTGCTGAGGAGAGTTGTCACACGAGAGACTGCTGTCGATACCAGGCTCAGACTTAATCGTGCTGTCATCGGGGCCGCCGCTGATACGCACACGGCGTGACGATTGGCGGTAAAAAGGGCTTGTTGAGATAGACGCGGAGGCAATATCTTCTTGGCTGTAATCAAAGGAGGGCTGTGACTTGGACGAGTCAAAGGAAGACCATAACTCGGCGTCGCTGCGCATGCTGTCCTGAAGACGGCTGCTGGTGTTGTTGATATTCCGCGTCCGTTCTCGCAGGCGAAGGCGTTGCTGTTCGAGTCCCCGTTCCCGCTCAGTCTCGTAGTCGAGATCGAAACTGAACTTGGCCAGCTCGGGCGGCGTGGGTTTACCGGCGAGAGGGTATTCTTTAGAGTCAAGAGACTTCAGGGGCCTCCGCTCACGAACATAGACTGGCGGGTAGGCACGCTTTGTGGTCGTAGTCGTAGTGATGGTCTTGGTCTCTACACACTCGGCGATCTCAAACTGCAGAGTAGAGCCGTGTTCGGCGGCCTGGTTATGGGGCTGAGATGTGTCCATGGCGTCAGTGTCTTGTGCGTCGTCGTTCCAGCTGACGGAGACGTGTTGACTAGAGCGAGGGCGCGAGACCTCTGTTGTTTTGATGGGAGTAGACATGGTGTATGTGAGAATCACGGCAGGCTTCAACACGTCTAGACGTGATTTATTGCAGAATGAGCAAATGCCGGAGACTTGTCGTAGCCGGTATATCGGCGATCATAAGTTAGGAGAAATCGTGAGATCGAGAGGAAGAGACCAGAGAGCGTCGAAAACAATCTTGCAAACCAAGGATGAGTGCAAGATGAAAAATGATAAGTCGCGGAGCGAAATGCAGAGCGGCCGGTGTCGCTCAAACTGGGCACGTTAACGTTAGTTATGGTTTAGCAAATGGGAATGAAGAGGTGACGAGATGTGTGAAGAGCCGAGGGGAAAGCCCATAATATAGGAGAAAGTGTGAATGTATGAAGAAGAGCAGCAAGAAGAGGGGTGTGGCAGTGAGAACGAGTGCTGGAGGGGTAGAGGATGAAGAAGATATCTCACATCAAAAGAGCGCGTATATCTAGTGCAGCGCGTGAGTCCTGAACATGTCGGGTGTTGAGTGTTGGTCCGGGATGGAGGATGGACGGTGAAGGGTGAATAAAGTCGAGAGTCAGGAGTCAGGAGCCGCGATGTGGGAGCCGATATTATCACGGCCGTGATCAATAGGCCACGATTGTATAATGGAAAAGGCGCGTGGACCGGAGACGGGAGAGAGAACGCAAGAGAGAGAGAGCCTTGCAAACAGAAGGCGAGTCGACGACGGCGACCAGGAGATGAAGCAGCACAGGGTCGATCAAAGAGATGAGAGTGGGTTCGAGGGAGCGGAAGAGGAATAGTCGATCCACGGTCAGAGAGATGCAAGGCAGAGGTGAAGCGAAGATGATGGCGTAGATGAAGACTGGGTGAGGCGAGGAGGAGGAGAAGACGAGGAGATGTCGAGATGTCGAGGAGGATGCCGGGATCAGACAAAGAGATGAGGGAGACACACGGACACCGAGCAATGCGGGGACAAAAACTGTACAGTAGAGTGTCGTGACAGCAGAGGGAGCCTAGAGGTTGGACAGACGGCAGGTATGAACAAGACCAGGACGAAAACGAAGGACGAGGCCGAAAGGGAGGGAGGGGGCCGAGATTGTGCGTGAGCACAAAGTATGGAGATGGTGGTCTAGTGGGCGGATATGTGGGCGTTGGGGCGAAAGGCTCCTGGGGAGACGTTTTCAGAGACTACAGAGGGAAAGAGAAAAGAGGAAAGAGGAAGGCTAGGGCAGGCTAGGAGGCCAGGCCAGAGGCTAGGCTATGAGGAGACCAGGATGGGGAAAGGAGGCAGGTGAGAGCGGAATGAACGAATAGAAGGCCGGGGTCGGGTTAAATTAAGGCAGATATTAATTAGTTAAATGGAAACTTTAAGTGTTCAAATCGAGTAGGAGAAAGCAGAAAAGTAGAGAAACCGAAAAATACAACGGACGACAGGCGGGTACCGGGCAAGAGCGATCGATAAGGGATCGATAAGTCGGTGGCAACTACTCTACTCAGTAATTAACTCGGTGTATCGTCTCGAAAATGACCAGAGAAATAAAGAACGACTGGTTTACATCTCCATCTGGCCGTTCCCAGACTACTGCTGTTCCCTCCTTCTTGTTTTTTTCGATTTGCTGGCTTCGCTTTCACGTTACGGTGTCGCTCCTGCCTGTTGGTGTCATATCGTGTGGACAGCTCTGCACACTGCGTCGCCACAGCCCCTGGCTCCTGCCTCGTGTGTCTGCCTTCGCCACGCAGAATTTCATTCTGTAATCAGAAACTGCCGTGTATCCCCGTATCTTTTATTTCACAATGTCAGCAAGTAATAAGCAAGACATAAGCAGTGAGAAATGGCAAAGACAACATGCTGCACGGCTTTGCATCAACTACTTCTTTCTCCCAGCGGTGTGAAAGGAATGAGGATCACTTGCGAGGCGGAAACATCGTACCCACATCACGTGCAGACTCCCTCTGTCTTTTGTCCCTCCTTCTTTCTTTGACGGCCAGGCCGAGGAGGGAAGGAGCTGAGAGGTGGGAGGTGAACAAGTGACAACAGACGCACTGTTCAGTCAAAAACGACAACACGAGACATGTTAAGATAGGACTCGTTGTATATTATGGTTTGTTACGATAGTGATATCAGTTAAATGATAAATGACGGCCTCCGGTTCGGCATCCACTGCGTCATGTCTAGTGTGCAGCCCGACGCCACGACATGGCTGCATGTTGGGTATGAATACAAAGAAGGATAAAAAGGCGAAGAGACAGAAAGGATGAAAATGAGTGGCTAGTTTGCGAGAGTATCGCAAGAACAGCAGAGACAGTTTACAACTAAAAAACACGTCTAAAAAGATTTGATTGAAGATAGTGTGATTGGTGACAGTGTGAATGTGCTTAGTCATTTCTTAGTCATTGTTAGGCGACGTCGGAGGTTCTTCAGTGAGAAAAGAAAGATACGGGAAAGGCACCTTTCGTGTGCATTATTATCTATTCAATTCGCTCCCTAATAGCGATATTGTGCTTGTACTATGACGGTAACTTATTTTTTGTAGTTTGCTATTTTCACTGTGATTATTTGATACGCATCCGCACTAACATACGGCATATATGTCACAAAACGCGGTCGCGTCGCGTCCACTTAATTGACCACGACACGACAGTCCACGTCCTGGTGATCAACAAGGCAGTGTACCGTTTAATGTTTCGAAACCCAAGAAGATTGAAAAATGTTTGGCTTTGGACTGCTATGAAATTTGATGGCACAGACCGCTTTCCATGCTGCCTGGTTTCTCTTTCATAGTGACCGTTAGGTTATATAATCAAGTATTGTGAGCTTGTATACGCAAACCGAGAGCATCATGCTGGGACTATGTCACGACCACACGTATTAGCTGTATGGCTTCAAATAATCTGTCTATATTAAAAAATAATTCTTACGCTGAAATATTTTTATTGGGATTTTTGACCATCTATTTGACTCTCACAGTACCGCCGGCATTGTTTTGACAAATAATTTACGAATTACAATAATAAATAACAGCAACCCAACAATTCTATAAAAATAATGATGTCCAGATATATGCTAAAGAATTGACGAGCGATAACTTGTACAATAGTCATTCTATCACTAGAACTTACGAGCCCTCTCACAATGCCTTTTAATTGTCTGATGACTTTACTACTCGTGTTTTATTATCACCACTATTCTTGACTAGATGACTAGATGACTAGATGGTCCAAATACAACGAGATACGCAGGATGACTGGCATGTTGCACCCACATTACATATATTCCCACCTACATGCCTGATTCATTGGGCCGCCGCACACAAGTTCCTTTTATGGGTTTATACCTGCCCGTCAAACTCATCGTCGTTGTCAATAATCATTCCGCAATGCTCATTGGCATGTCCGCTGCCATTGTTGCCACTGCCGTTGCCATTGTCATGACTTGGGCCAAGGTGGTTGTCGCCCAGCTCCTTGATCGAGTCGATAGTCCGCTGGTACCGTTCGCGCTCTTCCTTGAGCGCAGTGCGGCGGCTCGCCGTCGCCGGGTCCTCCTCCATCAGGTCGAGGAACGTCTGCTCGGTCGGCCGCGCCGTTAGTGCGCCTGCTGCTGTTGCGCCCCCCATGAGCCCCAGAGCGACATCTATGTACAGCTGGTCCGCGAGCTCCTCCACAACCTCGCCAACCAGGCCTGAAATCACCTGTAGCGTGCACGTGTCGATGAAACGCACGCTGGCCGTGCGGTAGTAGGCGCGCACGTAGGCGCAAACCTCGAGCTCGACTTTGAACGGCTCGGGGCCGAGCTTGGCCATTTCCTGCGCCATCTGCACCTTTTCGCGCGCGCGCTCTTCGTCCACCATGTCCTCCCACGCCTTGGGGCGTGTGCGCTCGGCGGGGTTAGCGTTGGAATTGGAATTGGAGTTGGGGTTACCACCGGCATTGCGCATGAGGTACGCTTTCATGCGGTGATAGTGGCGGAACCGGCTCAGCATGCGCAGTTCATCCTCGCGGTAGCGTTTCAGGGTCTCCTCGTTCAGCGTGTAGAGTTTGCGGCTCTCCAGCTTGCACTGGTTCAGCAGCGTGTCGCGCAGCGCCTTTTCCTTCTCCTCCAGAAACTGCCGCAGTAGCAGCTTGGATTTGGTGACGACTAGGCGGCCACGGAGACCAGACAGCGCCTCGGTTAGCAGGTCGTCCAATTTCCACGACAGCAGGCTAAAGACGGCCGAAACGAGCTGCGCGACGTATGTGGGCCACGGTGCCACAGCCTCCATGGACAAAAAGTTGTATACTTCTTCGGCCACAATATTGGGCATGCCCGGCTGGCTCTTGGCACTGATAATGTCCCGGACTTGCATCAGCGTGCGTGACGGCGGAGGCGCGGCGGTAGCATTTAGGCCGTTAAAGCGGCTCGAAAACGAAGATGAAAATAAATTGCGGCCACGGGCCCCGTAGACTGTGCTGTGGATGCTGTGCGGACTGAATCCATAGTCTGGCAGTGGCTCAGCCTTGACGCCACTGGCGCGTGATCTCTTGGATGGCGTGCTGGGATCCGGCCGCCCTTCGAGGAAATCGTTGTGCTGTCGGCGTAGGCGGGTCCCGGGGCCGCCGGAAGCTCCAATACCTCTAAGAGGAACGCCGTTGTGGCTGTTGCCGATGGCGTTGGTGACGCCATTGCCATTACCATTGCCATTGACAGAAGGTGTACGGCCTCCCTGGATGCTGACGTTGTCGTCGTCGTTGGTAAGGTCGATGGCAGTGCTGTTGCGGAAAGGCGAGTTGGCTCCGGATGCAGGAAGTGACGGTGTGTTTCCGTTTCCACTGCCGTTGCCGTTGCTGACATTGGCCTGCGCGAGAATGTTATTCGACACAGTGACAATGTACCGCGGCTTGAGGTCTGTAATATCACCCTGGAACCGCTGCATGATAGTCGAGAGCTGAGGAGACAGGTCGGCACCCTCGAGCGACGTGCGCACGATATTGGCAAAGTCGGACAGGCCGCGGCGCACACTGAACTCGGGGTTCGGCGGCATGTCGGGCAGCTGGCTCAGCTCCTCCTCGACGATCTGCAGCTGGGCCGTCACCTTTTGTGTGATCTGCGGCAGGCAGTTTGCAAACTCTTTGCCGAGCTGCTGGGACATGTACGACACGAGCCGGCCGACGCCGCAGCGGCCCTCGAAGCTGCGGAAGCACTCCGGCCACTCTTTGGCGAAGCCGTTCAGCTGGCGGTTGAAAAAAGCCTCTTCAAAAGCCCCTTGGCGCTCGAGGTCGTTGTTGTTAGTACTAGTGGCCTCGCTGCCGGCGCGTTGCGAGAGGCCAGGCACGAGATCTTGCGTCACTATAGGACGCGCAGTGATGAAGTACCCGTGGCTGACGGCATGCTGCTCACCGCGGAGCATTGCCATCCACTGTGAAGATGCGCCCGAGTCGCTTGGCAGCAGATCTGCCTTGGTCATGACGCCAATAGTCCGGGACTGAGCCTTGAGGCGACGAATGATGGAAAATGTAGAGGATGTTTCTGGGTCTGCGTTCATGGGCACAGCCCACAGGATAATGGCCTGCTTATGGGCAATGTACTTTGCAGCGAGGTTTTCCACGACACTGACGAGGTACTGGTCCTCATCCTGACGAGCACTGGTGAAAACGCCAGGCAGATCGTAAAAACTCAAGTCTGTGAGGTCTGGCGCGGTAATGTCGAGGGCGACCGTATTGGGGCTGAAAAATGCCTGGCACTGGACAGGAAGCTCTCGCTCCCACCCCCGCTCGTTTCCATCTGAACCCGCATGGGAACGGTGCCGACGCCAGATATCGCCGGTACCCGGCCGGTAGAGCGTGTGCTCGTGATTGGGGTTGAGTATGGCAAATTGGGCCCACCGCAGAGTCTCCTCAATCTTGGACGGATCAAGCACGCTCGAAAAGTCCTTCGTCTGGCGCTGGTTCAAGATCTTCTCCTTCCAGGGGCCAAAGGGGTGGTCCCGCGTAACATGAAGATGAGCGCCGTCATAGTCGTAGTCTTGTTGGAGCGACACTTTGCACTTCCAGGGCTCACCGGCAGACGAGGCCGAGAGGCGGATATGTACAGGGCAACGCGTGCATGCGCCTTCACTGCGTGGCAGGTACATTCCGGAGAAGCTGGACATGAGGCTGGACTTGCCAGCCGACTGGTCGCCGACGAGCACGAGCTCAGGCAGGTTAGTGACATGCTGGATTCCGAGCGACTGCAGTTTTGCGAGCGTGTCGTTGAGCTCCTTGACCTTGTCGCCAATAGCTGTAAACCCGTGCGAGACGAAGCTCACATTGTGGCGTGTACCAGTGGCCTGCTGTTGCTCAACAGCCCGGACCTGCATCATTATCACATGGTCTTCGTTGTCGTTGCCGCCTTCTCTTTTGTTGCCACTTGGTGTAGGCCCGGCGGTCTCATTGGCGTCTGCGCTGTTACTGCTGCTGTCATGCGAGCTCTCGCCAGTTTCACTTGGAACATGCGTGGCCGTATCTTGGCGACCGCGTGTAGTTACGCTGGCTGTTTAATTAATAGATGTTATCAAGAAGACAAAAGACAAATCAAAAAAACAAAACAAAACTGAATAGAAGACTTACGAGCTCCAGATCTGGCAAAAGCATTGAGAGCCCGTGGTGGGCGGACTGGTGACGGTTCGACGTCCATAGAGCAGGAAGTAGAGGGCTGAGGGTACCGCTCTCGTTTAATGCTGTTACGCATATTGCAGACGACAGAGATTGACGATCGTGAGATGTGAAGAAGCTTGATTAAGAGGAAAAAAACCCAAGTTTGAAAGAGAAAGCGAAAGTAAACAAACAGCCTCGGTGTCAATATGGATCAATGACAGGGAAAATGGATACTTATAAGTCAAACAGATCGCGTGAAAAGTGGTCAACATGCGTGAAGAAGCAGACGAAATCAAGAGTACAAGCAACGTTCGAGGTGAAACTCGATGCAGTGAATGGTGATGTTGGGAGTTATGCTGGCAGCTTGACGAATTTGGCAGGAGCGTGCACGACGACTCGGTGACGGCTCCGACGCGTGCTAGTATCTGTTAGTGTTTGTATGGGTATTGGGTGCCAACACTAACAGGCGGCATCTGGGTCCTGAGACCACCCTGAGCCAGGGGTTCAAGCACTCACTAATAGTGGCAGGTACCTTGTACTACATATCATAGCCCATTACAGAGAAGGCTGATGAAAAGTGGACCCATCTGTAATAAGCAGCAAGCACCAATCACTTACATAGTAGACGGAAGGATAAAGTATGATCCGTTTAAACGATTCATTAGGTAATCACGACAGACAGCTTCCTAGAACACGAGCCGGCAGACAGCATGTGATTGGTGGGGGACCCGCCCTGTTCGTCACTGAGGGGCAGAGCTGCTATTTGAGCTACACCGTCTAGTCAGGGAGGAGCAGTACTTCCTACGGAGTACGTATAGCAGTTTATACACTAAAAAGGGGCACATCGAGGACAACTGGCGATTTCGGGCCTTTGTGTTGTTACTCCAGTCTCGTTCTTTTCTTTTTGCTTCTCTAATTTCCTCTCTCCAACATCATTTTTGCATTTTTTGCATATTTTGACAATCCATACAATGTCGCTCAACATTCCGCATCGTGAGAAGACCGGCGGCGGCATGGGTGCGCTGACCAAGGCCGTGATTCTGGTGAGTTTTGATGACGGTGGCGATGGCAGTGGAAGAGGCGACGACAGGAGAGATGCAGAGGCATGCAGTCTACAGAACACAGCTAACAATAACAGGTCGGTGGCTCTTCGCGCGGTACTCGGTTCCGGCCGCTGTCCCTGGACGTCCCCAAGGTAAGCTTAGCATCGACGGCGACGACGACGACAACGATGGCAAGGCATTGTCGACTCTACGGCCAACTGCAAACCTCCTCTACAACATACTAACAGACAGCCCCTCTTCGACGTCGCCGGGCACCCTATCATCTGGCACTGCCTGACTGCCATCGAAAAGGTGCCCTCCATCCAGGAGGTCCTCCTCATCGGCTACTACGACGAGTCTGTCTTCCGCGACTTCCTCAAGGACGCGTCGACCTCCTTCCCCAACCTCAGCATCAAGTACCTCCGCGAGTACCAGGCCCTCGGCACGGCTGGTGGTCTTTACCACTTCCGCGACGCCATCCTCAAGGGCCGCCCCGAGCGCCTGTTCGTCCTCAATTCGGACGTCTGCTGCTCGTTCCCTCTCAACGAGATGCTCAAGATGTTCACGGAGA
Source organism: Ophiostoma cf. undulatum (assembly GCA_022392935.1). Taxonomy (NCBI): domain Eukaryota; kingdom Fungi; phylum Ascomycota; class Sordariomycetes; order Ophiostomatales; family Ophiostomataceae; genus Ophiostoma; species Ophiostoma cf. undulatum. The sequence goes on along the minus strand of JAKRGL010000055.1, from coordinate 2,240,199 downwards.
AGGATGCCGAGGCTGTTATTCTGGGCACGCGTGTCAGCGAGGAGGCCGCGTCCAACTTTGGCTGCATTGTGTCCGACAGCCACACGCGCCGTGTGCTGCACTACGTCGAGAAGCCCGAGAGCCACATCTCCAACCTGATCAACTGCGGCGTTTACCTGTTCAGCACCGAGGCCATCTTCCCGTCCATCCGCACTGCGATTAAGCGTCGCACGGACCGCCCGCGCCTGGTGTCCTACCCGTCGTCGGACAACCTCGAGAGCAGCTTCTACCAGGACGACTCCGATGCCGGCTCGTCGCAGAACGAGGTCATCCGCCTTGAGCAGGACATCCTGTCCGACATGGCTGACAGCAAGCAGTTCTTTGTGTACGAGACCAAGGACTTTTGGCGCCAGATCAAAACCGCCGGCTCAGCCGTGCCCGCCAATGCGCTGTACCTTCAAAAGGCATGGCAAACCGGCTCCACGGAGCTGGCCAAGCCCGGCCCCAACATCATCCAGCCCGTCTTCATCCACCCTTCGGCACACGTCGACCCTACTGCCAAACTGGGCCCTAACGTGTCCATCGGCCCCCGTGTCACCGTCGGTGCCGGTGCCCGGATCAAGGAATCGATTGTGCTCGAAGACTCGGAGATCAAGCACGACGCGTGCATCCTCTACTCCATCATTGGCTGGAACAGCCGCGTCGGTGCCTGGTCGCGCGTCGAGGGCACGCCCACACCCACTACCAGCCACAGCACGACCATTATCAAGAACGGCGTCAAGGTCCAGTCAATCACCATTCTGGGCAAGGAGTGCGGTGTCGGCGACGAGGTGCGCGTGCAGAACTGCATCTGCCTGCCGTTCAAGGAGCTCAAGCGCGACGTGGCCAACGAGGTGATTATGTAAGCTTTCTACGCTACATGCCGTTGCCTGTTTTCTATTGTCTTGTCGATTTCTAGTAGCAGTCGACAGCTGACAGTGCGTCGTCTATGAAAGACTTGATGGACTGATAGACGACTGCTGGCTGACTGCCCACCACTTAACACCTTGCTACTTTGCGTTGTTATCTCGTTATATATCACAATTGTCTTCAGATTTCTGCAAGTTGTTGTTAGCAGGCTATGTTAGCTATAAAATAATAATATAAAGTATAAAACTGATATGAAATGATCAAATAACATGTTGAATCAACACCTGTAAAGAAAATCAAATGTAAAGAAAAGTCTCATGTGGACATGAGGTCGATAGTCGTGAGGGCTTATTAATACGGCTTAATTCAGCGCCAATGTGAATGGCGTCACCGATGTTGTTGGCATCGCGAGTGGAAACAAGAATAGTATTGTCACCAGTAATTGCAAAAATAGTAAAATAAAATATAATAACTATTACAGACACAATGAGAAAGAATACACTAGAAGACTAGGAGAAGCCACTTTCGCAGAGTGCAAAATGTAACGCTGCTCTGGAATTGTCATGGCCGAGCGCCGAGGAACAACAGCACGCGGGGATGAGATGCAGTGGGACAACAAGACAGTGGATATGGAAGAAGCGTCGATTTGTGATGTGCTAAGATAGGGCATTGGCGATAGCCGAGCTCGCAATATAAATAGTCGACGCCATATTCAGGACATCTAAATCTGGACATCTCCAGGCTGTGCATCTACATCACAACTACATCTACAGGCATATAGACATCTACGACATCTACGACATCTAACCAGAATGACTGTAAACAAGACCCTCATCTTCAAAAAGGTGCCGACTGGCCTGCCTGTGCCGGGCGAGCACCTCACTGTCGAGGACCGCCCCATCGACCTGACCGCCCCACCGGCTGGCGGCGTTATTGTCGAGATCTTATACAGCTCGTTCGACCCGTACCAGCGCGGCCGCATGCGCGATCCCGAGGAGAAGTCATACTCTCCCCCATATGCCCTCGGCGGACCTATCACCAACGACGCCATTGCGCGTGTTGTTGCCACAGACCGGTCAGACGTGGCTGTTGGTGATCTCGTGCAGGTGTTCGTGCCCATTGCACAATACGCCGCCATCCCGGCCGATGCCCCGAGCGTGCGCGGCCTACCTGCCGTCACCAAGCTCAACAACCCCCATGGCCTGGATCCGAGCGTGTTTTTGGCCGCGCTCGGCATGCCCGGCCTGACAGCCTATGCGGGCCTGCTTGAAATCGGCAGTCCCAAGGCAGGCGAGACCATCTTTGTGAGCTCCGCGGCCGGTGCAGTCGGCCAGGTCGTCGGCCAGATTGCAAAGCGCCTCGGCCTGCGCGTCATCGGCTCTGTCGGCTCTGAAGAAAAGCTTGTATTCATCAAGGAGCTCGGCTTCGAGGGCTTTAACTACAAGACCGAGTCACCCATTGCGGCACTGGAGCGCCTGGCGCCCGAGGGCATTGACATTTACTTTGAGAATGTGGGCGGCGAGCACCTGGAGGCGGCGCTCAACTCGCTCAAGACGCATGGCCGGATCGCCGTGTGCGGCATGATTGCCGACTACAACCTGCCGGTGGACAAGCGGTACAAGCTGGGCGACCTGACGCGGATTGTACGGCAGCGGCTGCGGATCCAGGGCCTGCTGGTGAGCGACCCCGAGCTGGGACCGGCGTACTATGCAGAGCATCAGAGCAAGGTGCAGCAGTGGCTGCACGAGGGCAGTTTCCAGGCCAAGGTGGATGTGACGGAGGGTATCGACCAGGCGGCCAAGGGACTGGTGGGCATGCTGCAGGGCCACAACTTTGGCAAGGCGGTCCTCAAGATTGGAGAGTAAGAGTAGAGAGTAGGAGACGTCTCTTCCTGTTGATGGGCGACTGTATTGGTCGGCTTCATACCCCCGACAACAGGTGCCCCAAACTGGCCATTTTGAGACTCAGTCTAATGATATAAATATAGAAAAATAAACACGAATTAATTTCTGCTTATTGGTTGGTATAAGTGACCATAAGTGGCAGTTTTAGTGACCAGACCTTCAGTGACTCGGCCATTTGAATATATGCTTACATTACTAGCAGTGGAAACGGCTACTCACTTTTAAAGCAAGAAGAAAATAAAAGAAGAGAGCAAGAAAGAAACCAGCATGGCCCACGCATTCTCGCTCTTCCCCGAGGTCCGTTCGGGCTACAAGGACGGCCTCAAGGACAATGACGACGAGCAGGTCAAGTATCCCAACACACCGTACTTCAAGGGCGGCCTCAAGCCAACCCGTCTCGAGGCCGACGTGTTCCAGCTCGAGACAACGGGAACCATCCCGCACGACATCAATGGAACATTTTACCGCATCCAGCCCGATCCTCGCTTCCCTCCCGTCTACGAGGACGATGTTAATTTCAGTGGCGACGGCAGTGTCAGCGCGTTCCGTTTCAAGCAGGGCCACGTCGACTACAAACAGCGCTACGTCCAGACAGACCGCTACCATGTAGAGACAGCGCAGCGCAAGGCCCTGTTCGGACGGTATCGCAACCCGTTTACGGACAGCGACATGGTCAAGGGCGTCATCCGCACCGTGTCCAACACCAACATTACCTTTTGGCGCGGCGTGATGCTGGCTAGCAAGGAGGACGGCCCACCCTTTGCCATGGACCCGGTGACTCTGGAAACACTGGGCCGGTACGACTTTGAGGGACAAGTCACGGCACCTTGTTTCACGGCTCACCCGAAATTCGACCCGGACACGGGGGACATGGTGGCGTTTGCGTACGAGGCCGGGGGCGATGCCCACGATGCGTCAAAAGCCATTGTGGTGTGGACGTTTGATGGCGAGACGGGGCTGAAGACGAACGAGTCGTGGTACGAGGCGCCGTACTGCGGCATGATCCACGACGCGGCCCTCACAAAGAATTATCTGATCCTGCCCCTGACGCCGCTCAAGGCCGACCTGGATCGCCTGAAGCGCGGCGGCAACCACTGGGCCTGGGACTCGGCGGAGGACCAGTACTATGGGATTGTGCCTCGCAAGGGCGGAAATGCGGAAGACATTGTCTGGCTGCGGTCATCGAATGGTAGCTATTTGATTCAATGACCTAATTTTCACAGAACTGTACTGACAGACAGCCTTCCACGGCCACGTTGCGGGCGCATACGAGGATGAGCAGGGCCGCGTCGTCATAGACCTGACTGTTGCCGACGGCAATGTCTTTTTTTGGTGGCCACCAGAGACGCCAGAGAAACCAGGAAAGCCAACGCGCCCCCAGCTGCAGTCGGACACTATCCGCTGGGTGCTTGACCCGAAACTCCCGTCGGGCTCCTGGGTCGAGCCCGCGGCGGCCTACGGCACCAATGGCGAGTTCTCGCGCATCGACGACCGCTTTGTCACAAAACACTACAACCACTTTTGGCAGCTGCAAATTGACCCTGGACGCCCCTACGACTTTGCAAAGTGCGGCCCGCCCGCTGGTGGCCTGTTCAATGTGGTCGGCCACTACAACTGGTCTGACAAGAGCAAGGACGAGTATTTTGCCGGGCCAACGTGTACGTTCCAAGAGCCCGTGTTTGTGCCGCGCAAAGGGTCGACGGCAGAGGGCGATGGCTACCTGATGCTGTTGTTGAACCACCTGGACGTGCTGCGCAACGACATTCTGATCTTTGATGCTCTGCACCTCAGCAAAGGACCAGTGGCAGCCGTGCACCTGCCTGTGCAGCTGCGTCTTGGACTGCACGGCAACTTTGTCGATCAGGACGACATAGAGGAGTGGCACAAGCGACGGGCGTCTGGGGGCGATGTAGGACCTGTGCGAGTGGCTACAAAGCCGCTTCCATGGCAGGCGAAGCTGGCGTGATGGAAAGGGGTGAGGGGAGGGAGCTACACAATGGAGGATAGTTGTATCCGGGGCAAGGAACGTCTAGTGACTACCCCAGATCTTGGCATTTTCTGATTGTTTCTATGTTGACTTAATTTCATGAATAAAATTGGATTTAATATGTTTGAAATACTTATCCGAAATAATCTTCTACTTCCCCGGATTTATGACACCCATGGCCCACGGTCGGTCGGAGTGATAGCCTGACAAAGTTGGAGATCACGACAACGGATGATGCCTGCCATGAATACAGCGAGATTGCGTTGGAGTTGTCTGTGACTCGTCAAGCTATCAACCTAAGTACAAGCTACCCCGAGTCTATGATGCCGCTGCGGGGACGGCCCAGAGCGGAATACAAGGCCTCGACAGACAGAACCAGCTGGCTGATGTGTCTTTGTCTTGCCAGTCTAGAGTCTATATGGGCATGGATAGACAACGTCCACCGCGCGTCCCAAAATGTAACATGGCTACTCCAATGCGGCTACTTGCACGTCGGAATCATTAGGCCGACGTCAATCGTAGAGGTCCTGCATCAAGGAGCCTGACTACATCCTGAATGCCAATAGGCAGTAGGTGTAGATGTAGGCGTCACTGGTGATGATTATATAAGATGCACTTCATAGTTGTAGAGTGTGCTGTTGTAGATATGCACTGATCAGAACCAGTATTTCTTTCATTTATTAAGTTATATCACCAACCATCTACTCTCACACACAACATGGCTGACGAAGTTGCCCTGCTCAAGGAGACCGTTGCGGCCCTCACGGCCAAGGTCACACAGCTTGACGGTAGGTTTTGTAGATCAATTTATTTTCAATAAAGAGAAGCATCTGACAGATAGACGAGAGCCAGATCCGCCGTCTGCAGTACACGTACGGCTACTACCTCGACAAGTGCCTCTACAAAGAAGTCACGCAGCTGTTTGCCAACGACGACGACGCCTATGTCCAGTTCCTGGGCGGCCGCTACCGTCGCCGTGCCAGCATTGAGCGTCTCTACCTCGAGCGCTTTGGCGGCTTCTTTGTCGGCGGTCGCAACGGCCCTGTGCACGGCTTTCTGCTGGACCACCCCCAGATGCAGGGCATCATCGATGTAGACTATTCCAGCCCCGGCAAGATCCATGCCAAGGCCCGCTTCCGGTCGATGATGCAGGCCGGCGTGCATATCAGCCAGGCCGACCGCCACCCGCGCGGGTTCACGCAGTGGTGGGAGGGCGGCATCTACGAGAACGAGTACATCAAGGAGGACGGCGTGTGGAAGATCTGGCATCTCCGCTATTTCCCCTTCTGGCACGGCGACTTTGAGCACGGCTGGGGCTACAAGGTGTCGGGCTTTGTGCCCTTCCCGACCAGGACGTTCCCCGAGGACCCCAAGGGGCCGGACGAGGTGGTGGCTGCCGACCAGCGCATGATGTGGCCCGATTGTCGCGTGGTTCCGTTCCACTATACGCACCCGGTCACTGGCGAAGCGGTCGACGATGTTGACCTGCAGGCACCATTGTATGGCGGTGACCCGGCCGAGGCTCTCCCAGCATTGAGGCTTGCTCTGTAAAGCGAGGGGCTTTCAGGCATATCTTTGGGTTTATGTAGTGGTTCGAACCGAGTATCCTTTGGTCAATATTATTGATTAAGAAATAACAATTAACACTTTTGACTTGTCCTGTGTTTATTAAAATAAAATAAATAAGAGCTCGGAAAATCTACATTAATTCGGAATTAGATGACAGGATAGAAGGTAATGATTATGAAAATGACAGAATTTACGACATCTTATTCAGCAATAAATCACAAGATAATAAAATAGAACAATACTAAGAGAAAAATAGAAATACACCTGGCGACGGCCATGCGTTTAAAGTAGGGACAACTACACAAAACTACAACTCCAACGGCAACTTAAACAGCTCGATGGCGTTTCCCCTGGCTACCATGTCCTTCTGCTCGGCCGGCAAGTCAACGCTCTTCCACCAATCCTGGGCCACCTTGACCTCGTCGTATGGATAGTCAATCGCATACAGACACCGGTCCGCGCCAATCGCGTCGATGCAGTACTTGAGCCCCTGTGTAGAAAAGTTGCCCGACGTCGTGATGGACACATTGTGCGTAAAGTAGTACGTGTAGTCATGCAGCGACGGCCGCGTCTTCTTCTTGACGGGCTTGTTGTACCAGTGGTCGGCCCGCACCAAATTAAAAGGGATGCCCTCGCCCAGGTGGCCGGCTACAATCTGCACGCGCGGGAAGCGGTCCAGCACGCCGCTCGAGCAGATGGCATAGATGTGGAAGCTGAGGTCAAGGTGGAACTGCACAGCCGCGCCCAGGAGGTGCTTGCGCGTGGCATACTTGCCGTTGGCGGCGGGCTCGAGGTCGTCGCCCGTGGCATAGCGCGGGTGCAGGTAGACGGGGACATCCAACTCTTGCACGGCGGCCCAGAAGACGTCGTACCCCTGGTCATAGTATTTTTTCTCGTTGTTTTTGAGAGACTGAAAATCATTCAAAATAGCACCGTACATGCCGAGGGTGCGGACAGCCCGCACCAGCTCTGCGGCAGCCTGGGCCGGGCTGTGCATTGACAGACTGGCGAGGGCTCCGAAACGCGTGGGCGCCTTCTTTGCCTCGGCAGACAGCCAGTCGTTGGAGCTGACAGCGAGAGCGTGTGCCTCTGCTTCATCAGCGAGTCCCTGCGGCCCGGGCGACGTCAAGGACAGCAGCATAAACTCGACGCCCTCGGCGTCCATCTTCTGGAGACGCGCTGTATGGATGTCAAGCAGGGCGGCCGTCAAGGGGTGGTTGACGTTGGCGACGTCCTGGCCGGGCGTACCGTACGAGGGTGCATAAAGGGCGGCGTCACGGGCATTGCGGGCAATCCCGGTCGGGTCCAGGACGGCCTCTTCAATAGCAATAGTCCCGCGCATAGTGATGTCGTGGGGATGGCTAGATGGCTAGATGTTTACATGCACAGATGTCTGATAAGTGAATTATACAGTCGAACTACAGCGCTTCGTCCATGTTTATACTCTCTACAGCCATGGTTACGACCTTCTCTCTGCTCTCTGCTCACAACTTCTCTACTTCTACCTCCACTACCTCCAGTCCTATAGTCCCGCATCTCCAAATCTCCAATGATGCTGCCGTGTGAGTATAATGTCCTCGAGACTCGTGATGCCCCTCTGTCGCGTCGGATTCATCCAGCCGATAGCCACCCTCGACGGCGTATTGCCACGCAGATTGATCACGTAGGGTGTGCAGCCAATCAATTTACACCGTCTACAGCTGCGTCTACGTGCCATTCACAGCTCAGATACATTATCGAGTAATTTAATTCATGAATAATTTAATTGAAACTAGAGAATACGAGAAGTAAACCAGAACAGAACACAAAACAAGTTCATAAAACAAAGTAAAATAATACGCAAAATCTACAGCTTGGCCTCGACCTTGATCATCACAGTCTTGGTCTCCAAAAAATTGTCCATGCTGTGCAGCCAGCCCTCACGGCCCTGACCAGAGCCCTTGTAGCCTCCAAACGGCATGTCGCGGCCGGTCGACGGGCTTGTGCAGTTGACACCCACGTAGCCGCTCTCCAGAGCCTTGGCGATACGCATCGCCCGGCTGATGTCCCTGGTGTACACGGCCGCGTACAGGCCAAACTCAGTGTCATTAGCCACCTTGATGGCGTCGTCCTCGGTCGCAAACGTGCTGATGTTCACGACAGGGCCAAAGATCTCCTCGCGCATGATGCTGGCTGTCTCGGGCGTATCCACAAAGACCGTAGGCTCGACAAAGTAGCCGCCTGTTGTGTCCAGGTTGCCCTTGCCGCCCGTGGCCAGCTCGCCACCCCCCTTCTTGCCCTTCTCGATGTATGCCATGACGGACTTGTACTGCACCTCGTCGGCCTGCGGGCCGTGGTTGATGCCCGTTTGCAGCGGGTCGCCGGGCTTGATCATGGTCGCGAACCGCCGCGCAAACGCTTCTTTGAACAAGTCGGCGGCCACGCCCTTCTCGACGTAGATGCGCGAGTTGGCCATGCACACTTGGCCCGAGTTCCACTGGATGCTCTGCACGGTCTCCTCGACGGCCTTGTCCATGTCGGCGTCGGCAAAGATGAGGGCAGGCGACTTGCCGCCGAGCTCGAGCGTGACCTTTTTTAGGTTGGTCTGGGCAGCTGCTTCCTGGATCAGACGGCCGGTGCGGCCACTGCCGGTAAAAGACAGCGCGCGCACGTCCATGTGGCGTGCCAGCACATTTCCGCTGGGCAGACCGTGGCCCGACAGGACATTGAACACGCCGGGCGGGAAGCCGGCCTCCTTGACCAGCTCGGCGACGCGCGCCGCCGCCAGCGGAGCCTTCTCGCTCGTCTTGACAACGACCGTGTTGCCAGCAATCAGTGCCGGTGCGCTCTTGCTGGCAAAGAACAGCAGGGGCACGTTCCAGGGGATAATGGCAGCGACAACACCGACGGGCTGGCGCAGCGTCATGGTGATGTAGCCGGGGGTGTGCAGCGACGCCTGGCCCTGGATCTGCGGCCAGGCCTCGGCGTAGTGGTCATAGTGGCTAGCGGCGGCATAGCTGTCAATGAACTGGTCAATAGGGCGGCCCATGGAGATAGCCTCGAGCTTTGCGAGCTCGGGCGTGTGTGTGTGCAGCAGTGCAGCTAATTTCTTGAGGTAGCTACCGCGCACTGCCGGGTCAAGGGCCGACCAGGCGGGGAATGCCGCCTTGGCCGCGGCGACGGCGGCATTTGTGTCCTGCTCGCTGGCCTCGGGGACATCGGCGACCTTTTCACGGGTGGCAGGGTTGTAGAGAGCAAATGTTTTCTTGTCGGAGGCTTCCACAAGCTGTTGGTTAGCGTATGTCTCTGTCCCATCTTACATCCTCATCTTTCATCATCTGTTGTAGTTAAGTGACATAATGTCTCAGACAAGACCTACCTCGCCGTTGATAAGCAGCTTGGGTGAGATGACTGCAACCATGATGGGTGTTTTCTTCAGCGTCTGACACTAAGAAGATGAGATGCTGTGAGATGCTCTGAGAACCAAGTCGATGGTCTATGAAAACTATCTTGTGATGAACGAGTGACTGCTGAATATAAAGTGCTAGTTTTTATGATTATTTGTGGAGATAACTGCTAGTGTAAGTTTGTGGGTTTACCTTAATTTGTAGTTGATTTCATTTTTCAAACTCTCAAGCATAGAATGAATTTGCCTCTCATGTTTAGACTAGCTATATAAGTCGGTACCTTTCAAGCCGTTATCTCACACGCATGCTGGTTCCTATTGATTAGCCTCTAAACAACAGCCGTGATAATTATTGCTATCGACTTGTCGGGGATCGGAAGAATAGAAAACGGGGAGAAAGGGGAAGTCATGGCGGCCAAGAGTGTCAGATAGCGGAGAAGTTGATAAAGTCGAGACTAAGGACCATGCTTGGAAAAGACCTACAATAGACTAGGATGGATTGGACAGTGAAAGGTCAGAGTGTTGATACGAATAATCGAATAATACGGTATGTGAATAGATCCAAGGTGTTGGTTGGTGCAGCTGGTGTGGGAAGGTGATATGTAAAGGTGTTTAAAGGGGGGGGGGGGGGAGGGGGTAGTAACATACTCATTACAATCTTCACCCAATTAGCCGCAGAGAAAACGACAGAATGGCAATACAACTCCCAGGCTGCTAATAAATTCTGCACCACAGCTAGTCAGTCCCCGGTATCGTGTTCGTTGCCCGTGCAGTAGTAATCGCAACCGGACATCCTCCTCTCCGAAACCCCTTTCAGCACGCATCCCCAACCCTGTCCCTATCATCTACCCTGCTTACGAATCGGCCATCTGCGGTCGTCTACCATCTACCGTTCATCATTCTAGTTGAAACCAGTCGATTGCTCTAGCCTGCCTTACACCACCTTTGCGGCCTCACATTTACCCTCTGGACTATATTTTTGTTTTGGTGTTGGCATTCTGGGTATTTCTACTTGCGTCCTATACCATCCAGCCTGGGCCATCACCAGCCCAAGCCTCTACCGTACTCGTGAGGAGATATCTCGGAGTCGGTGGCTATGTGCGTTCCGCCCACGCAGACAAGCAGTCCACACACATTCTTTGTCAACTCTTACACACTCCAGCTTTTGCCTAGTCTCCTTGACCTAGCCTCTATACAGACGAGGTCTCTCCCTCTGGCTGCTCGCCTGTCCGTACAACTACCCCAGCTCAACTAAAACAGCAACGTTAAACGAACCTTAGTCTCTACTTCTCCCTAGTTTTCCCCAGCTGCCGTGGCTCCCCCCTCCTCCTGCTGAGCCATGCCTGGCTAGTCTACCCCAGACCCCAGGATCAAAGAGGAATAATGTGCGTGTGTAGGTTGGGGAATGTCGCAGTGCTAGCGTGGTTTTGCCTGCTTGTTAGAGAGTAATCTTGAGCCTAGTCTGGATATGACAGCTTCGGTTGACATGACGGGAGTCGGTTCGTTGGCCTCTTCGTCCTCGTGGCTTCTTATTGCCTCTTCTCCCCGCCCAGCATATATTCTCTCTCTCTACTATGTAGGCCGTTATGCACATCTTTGTCAGGTCTTACATAGTACGCGTCTCGTCCTAATGTGCCACGCTTGGCGTCCCCGCATGATTCTTTTCTATTTCAATCTTCTTTTCCAATTTACCATTTTAGCGATTATTCTACTCCTTACACCACCACCTCTAATTCCCAGCATCTTATTTGCCGGCAGTTGATCTGTCCATCCACCCCTTGTATTCCTGCTTTCCCTCCTACCTCCTGCTTATGGCCAGCGTACACCACAACGCAATGTGCGGGGAGCCGTTATTTCCTTCTTCTCGCCTCTTTTTTCTTTCTTTCATAATTGTTAAATAAATATTGACGTGTCTTATAAATATATTGCTTGTTTCTGTCGGCTTTTGTCTCAATCAGGATATTTCCCAGACTCGACATGCATTGTTGATCCCATGATGTCGGAGACGATGGACCTTAGGTGGTTTTAAGGCGTTGTAGGGAGTCGTAAGTGAGTCGTAGTGTAGTGTCGTAGTTCAGCAAAGTGTCGATATCCCCTTCAACCGTCGTATCCCAGACCCATTCAGTTCCATTATGTCTCAGTATCTTTGTATTTCTATCTTGCCCCTGCTTCCAATATATATCTACTTTCGTCACTTTTAAATATTTGTTCTCCTTCTTTTGTTTTTCTTCTTTCTTCTTTCTTCTTTCTATTGTTTTTTCATTCTCTTCTATCCCGCAGACATACATCATACATCACCAACCCCAATCCTCTTCACCATTACGCTTTACTTCTCCGACTACCCCAACTCAGGTCTCACAACACCTGGTGCACCACCTGCAACATACTTGCTTCCTAATACATTGCCTACGATGACTCCCCCGACTCCAAAGACCAATAAACGACGAGCTCCCATGAGCTGCGACCGCTGCAAGAGTCGCAAGACAAAATGCGTCGACCCCGTCCCGGGCCCGTGCCAGTTCTGTGCCAGCATCGGTGCTGCGTGCCATCTCGACCCGTCTCGCCGTCGCCAGCGGCCATACTACCATGTGTCCGAGGAAGAGTTCCGCTACATGACCAAGGCTCTCGAGCACTTCCTCCCCAACATGGAGCTGAACTTACAGACGCTGCGAGAAGTTGTCCAGTCCTTTGAGCAGACCACGCCAAAGTCGTCTGCCTCGAATTCTGCGTCTGCGTCTGCATCCACAAAAACACTAGACCTGCCACCACCCTATTCGGCTCCTTCAGAATCATCAGCAGACTCGATCGTCGTCGTCGAGCAAGAAGCAACCCCCGTGTCGTCCTCATCGTCTTCCGTCAGTGACCACAAAAACGACGTCACCATTGAGGAGATTGACGAGCTGCATGGCGAGCTGGGCTGGCTGCGTGTCGATTCCAAAGGCAACTATCGCCACGTCGGTGCCAACTCGGGCTACGGGTTCCACGCTGCTGTCCGTTCCCTGCGCAACCGGAGAGGGTCAACCGTCGACCCTGCCTTGCAGTCTTTTCAGTCTCTACAGCAGTCACTCAAATCCGATGTGGTAGCGCCCTGCACCGCTGCTCCCCAGCTCCCCCTGCCGTCTACCCCCGACTCGTCATCAGCCGCGGTTGCCACGGGTGGTATCCCCTCGCCACGCGCCGCCCACCAAGCGTTGTCGTCATCTGGCCGCCGTCTACAAATCTTCCTGCCTCGCCGGGACCTGTGCAACCGCTGTGTGTCGCGCTTCTTCCGCGATATCCAGTCAATCTACTGGTTCTGGTCCGCCGAACGGTTCTATGCCGTGCTAGACAGACTCTATGCCGGCGACCCGTCGAGCGCAACACCGGCTGTCCTGTGCTCTCTCTACTCGATCCTTGCCTTAACCTGTGAGAGCGAGGCCGCGCAGCAGCTGAGCCAGCTGAACCAGATGGACCTTCTGATGACGGAGCCGCCGCCCGCGGCCAAGTACCTATCGCTCGCCAAAGCACTCGTGCCCGCGCTGTGCGACGAGGCCGACGCCGACAGCGTGCGCGCCCTGTTGCTGCTGGGACTGGCCCTGCAGAGCAGCATGTACAACAACACTGCCTATATCTATATCGGCGCTGCTGCGCGCATTGCCCTCACCCTCGGCCTGCACCTGCAGCGGGCCAGCACTATTGAGCCTCTCAAGGGCTGCCTGCAGCGCCAGATCGATCTGCGGCTCTACTCGACTCTGTATCTGCTGGATCTCGACGTCGCCCTCTGCTATGGCAACCCGCCCGCCATCACCACCGACGAGCATGCCACGAGCAAGCCCCAGGACCTGTCGGAGCAGATTCTTAGCCCAGGCTCGCACATGCCGCTCGACTACCTGACGGTCTCATGCCAGGTGGTGCAGATCAAGCGCCAGCTCAGCAAGCTGCTGTATGCCCGCACGCGCCTGTCGTCAATGTCGCCGCGGCTGTCGATCAGTGCCGTCAGTGACAGCCTGCACAGCCTACGCGCGTGGTATACGAATATTCCGCCGCACCTGCGCGACGTGTCGCGAGCGGCCCCATTCCACCAGCGGTCGGTGTCGGTGCTGCACCTGCGCTACTGGAGCGCCACCGTCTTTGCGACCCGGCCGTTTTTGCTGTACAGCGCACTGCACGCGGATGCCTTTGCGGCACTGCCGGCAGCGAAGCGGGCGTCCTTTGAAGAGTTTTGCCGTGCCTGCATCGACGCCGCGAAGCAGTCACTGGGCGTGATTGCCATTATGCGCGACTCGGGGCTTCTGAGCAGTTTGGTGACGCTCGATACGGCCTGTATCCTAGAGAACCTGCAGGTTTTCCTGCTGGCCCTGCTGCCATCGCCGTGGAGCGTGGCCAGCGACTGCGATGACGTCAGAACATGCCTCCGCACGCTGCAGGGCATGGAGCAGATCCTCTGGACGAACCATGCATTGACTGAAGTCATGGCCCAGCTGGACGAGAACGGTCTACTGAACGACGACAACAACTTTAGCCCGCAGAGCGGTGCCGACACGCCGGGCAACTTCTTCCTGGACATCAACCAGCAGACCCAGGCCCAGAATCAGAGCCACAATCAGTCTCAAAACCATGGCCAAAACCAGCACGACCAAGCTCACATGCAGAACCAGCAGCAGCAGCAGCATGCAATGATTTCAGGAGTTATGGAGGCGTATTTTTCGGACCTGAGCGATCCTTTTTTCGACATTGATGACGGCACAGCAGCTCCCATGCTGACAGACCACTACGACGCTATGCCGGGGCTGTAAATATGATAAAGGCAAATGTAAGAGCAATTCACTCTGTACATATAGTTAAAATAATTGTAACAAGAAACATTTAATTATAAGAAAATAGTCTTAGCTATGCGGTTGTTGACACGGCCGGCACCGCTGCTGGGGCACTGCCTGCCACAGGCACACTGTTCACCTTGCCGAAAACCTCGTCGTACACCTCCTCGGCGTGCGTCTCGGCGTCAAAGGCATGGATCCAGTCCTCGCGTGGCAGGGCAATCGTGTTGGAGTCCTCCTTGACCTTGTCCCAGTCCGTGTTATGCCACATGTCGCGCGTCGTCTCGCCCGTCTTTTGCACGGCCCGCACACGCTCGTACCGGATCTCCTGGTGTACTTTCAGTGCGGCCGGGATGTTGTACTTGCCTGCGCGGCGCAGACACACGGCCAGTGTGGCACCGTCCTCCATGGCCTGCGTGGCGCCCTGCGCACTCGTGGGCAAGAACGGATGGGCCGCATCGCCGAGCAGGATGATGCGGCCTTCTTTGCTCGTCCAGGTCGGCAGCGGGTCGCGGTACACGAGCTTCCAGTCGACCACCGCCGGCGTCTTCTCCACAATCGCCTTGCAGGTGGGATCCCAGCCCTCGAGCACCTTGTAGACGTCCTCTAGCTTGCCGGGGAACGACCAGGACTCCTTGATATCGTGCTCGTCGCGGTGCGTCAGCACCCAGCAGCAGTCGCTGCCGCCCTTGATGGTGGAGAACAAAAAGTGCACGTCGGGGCCGATCCAGCCGTTGAAGGTGTCACCATTCTCGCAGAATTCGCGCGTGCGAGGGTCGGCTATCATGTCCTTGTTGCTGAACCAGGCGCGCCACACCGCATAGCCGCTGCTCTTGGGCTTGTCTTCGTAGCCGAGAACGAGCGTGCGGGCCTTGCTGCGCACACCGTCGGCGCCGACGACAATGTCACCGACGACCTTGGATCCATCCTTGAGGATGATGCCCGCCTTGCCAGCGTCCTCAAAGTATTCCTGGACGGGCTGGCCGAGGTGGATGGGAATGTTGAGCTCGTCACGTGCATACTCAAAGACAATCTGGTGCAGCTCGCCGCGGTGGCCGTTGAACACGGGTGCGTCCTCAGCGGGTGGGGGTGTCTTTTGGTGCAGCACCACCTCGCCGGTATCGTACTTGTGGATGCGGAAGCCATACTCGCGCAGGTCGATGCTGACCTCGCGCAGACGCTTGGCAACGTCTCCGGGCTGCTCGCCCCAGCGGTAGAAGATGCGGCCCGCGTTGGAGCCGAAGGAGATGATGTCGCCGAGGACCTTGAGCTCGGGAAAGTTTTCATAGATCTCGACGTCGTGGCCTTGGCGGTGGCACTCTATGGCGGCAGTGAGGCCACCGAAGCCGGCGCCGACGACAATAACTTTGATGCCAGTCTTGCTCATGCTGATATGATGTAGGTTGTAGATTAATTTGACGAGGTTAAGTTGACAGATGGTAGATGAGGCGAGTACAGGTATTGATACTGGCTGCTTGCAATGACACAATGAACAACGAAACCCTATATATTCTATATTGATACACGATATACGATGCAGTGGGAGACGTCTTCAGTCGACTCCACTGTCTGGGTACATGGATGCGGACGTCTATTGTCACGTTGCAGTGATGATCGCGACAAGCTGGAGGCAAGTCAGATTTGGCAGAGTCTGGAGGAGTAACCCCGAGAGTATAATCTGCCGTCGAAAGTGAGATGCATCCGGTCGACATCAAGCCGTGAGTGTACCCTACGCATCCCTTGGTGTGGCTCTAGAGTGAGCCAGCTCGGTCAGTCACAAGCCCGTGTCTCTGACCCCTCACGCAACTCTCTTCTCGATCCAGAAGTTCTATAGATTTATAATAAATATTGATTAGTAGTGTACTCTATCAATGCAATATGTACTAAATCAAAAATAGATTGGACATACTCGGCAGCATCCGACCGACTCCAGAAAGTTTGGTTCGTGCTTTTCTGTTGGAGTACCAACGTCTGGAAACAATAGAGGATGGGGCGAGTTGGGGTCAGCATCGCGAGTATATCAGGCAGAATCAG
Source organism: Ophiostoma cf. undulatum (assembly GCA_022392935.1). Classification (NCBI taxonomy): domain Eukaryota; kingdom Fungi; phylum Ascomycota; class Sordariomycetes; order Ophiostomatales; family Ophiostomataceae; genus Ophiostoma; species Ophiostoma cf. undulatum. Next base: position 2,223,636 of record JAKRGL010000055.1, on the reverse strand, counting down.
AAGAATGAGCAAAGAGTTTACATTAAGAGTGCAGAGTGATGTGTGAAGTAAACCGACGCAGCTCACGTAGACACAACATCACGACATGACGTCCCATGCAGAGTTTGGAAAGGACACGACGGCGACAGAGGTGGCGTCTGCCTTTGGCGATAGCATTAGGGGCAAGACTGTTGTGCTGACGGGTGTGAGTCCGGCGAGCATTGGCTACACAACAGCTGTGGCTATTGCATCCCAAGGGCCAGCCTGCCTAGTGTTGGCATCGCGCACACAGTCCAAGCTTGATTCTGTCGTCGGCGATATTAAGAGCAAGTATCCATCGGCGGTGCTCCATACCGTGCTGCTCGACTTGTCGTCCATCTCGTCCATCCAGACCGCAGCAGATGCCATTGGCAGGCTCGTCGGTCATGTCGACGTGCTCATCAACAATGCCGGTGTCAGCACGCCCGAGCGGCATCCCCTGTCAGCGCCGGATGGCACTGAGCTGGATACGCAGTTTTTCACCAATCATCTCGGCGTTTTCTTATTGACTACTCTGCTTCTGCCATCTCTCAAAACGCCATCGGCGGCCCGCATCGTGAATCTCTCAAGCCAGGGCCACCGCCTGTCTCCCGTGCGGTTCAGCGACTATGCGTTCCGCCGCGGCCTGTACGACGTGCCCGACGACGAGAAGCCGCCTTCCGACCTGGCGCCGTTCTTTACCAATAAAATTGACGGCTATGCCGGCTTCATAGGCTACGGCCAAAGCAAGTCGGCCAATATCCTGCATGCCAGCGAGCTCAACCGGCGGCTTCCTCCGGCAATCCGGTCGTTCTCTGTCCACCCGGGCACGATCGAAACGGAGCTGTCGCGGTCACTCGACAAGGCCGGCCAAGAGACTATTGCCAAGACGGCGCCCAAGGGCTTCTGGAAGACGCAGGACCAAGGAGCAGCGACGACCATGGTGGCCGCGTTTGATCCTGCGCTAGCACAGATCGACATGTCGGCGACTGTGGGCTATCTCAGCGACTGCCAGCTGCGAGACGACATGGTCGGGATGCACGCCCAAGGGCAGGACATAGCGAAACGGCTGTGGGAGGAGAGCGAACGTCTCCTAGTGCCCAGTATCAAATAGATAACATATTGTATTCTGTGTTGAATAAAGATATCCAAAAAAAACTAGTTTCATGACAAGAGAACAATACAGTCTAAAAGCCGCTATCAACACTGTCTAGCTTCTCTCCCTACTTCTTAACTTTGATCACCTTGACATTACCATCCTCATCAATGACGGGCTCCTCCTCGAAATTGCGCTTCTGCTCCTGGTAGAATGTGCTCATGCGGTACTTGCTCTCGCCATCCAGCGGCTTCAGATCGATCAGGGCCTCCTGGGCCTCTCTCTCCAGCGTCTCCTTGATCTCGGGAGTGCGCGGCAGAATGCTGCACTTGAAGGGCTGTGGCCGCATGTTGAGGCCATTTGTAAAGGCAAAGATATCAATCGTCTCGCCGGGGACCTTTGCAATGGTAAAGGCCCACAGCAGACGCGCGACTGTGATCCAGACGCCCTGCTCCGCCAGTGCCTGACCGCTGCACACCCGCCGGCCCCAGCCAAATGTCATGTAGCCGCGATCGCCGGGGAACGGCCGGTTGTGCTCGCTGCCCTTGATGAAGCGCTCGGGCAGGAAGCGGTCTGGGTCGGGGAACTCGCGTGCGTGGTGGTGGATGGCCCACACATTGCCTTGGACCCAGGTGCCCTCTGGGATATAGTAGCCCTTGTAGTAGTCATCCTGGGTGGGCGAGTGCGGCTGGCCACCGATGATGGCAACCGAGCGCCAGCGTAGGACCTCCTTGAACAGCGCGGTGACGTAGGGCAGGCTGTCCATGTCGTCCCAGTCGGGCGAGCGCTGGCGGCCGACGACGCGGTCGAGCTCTTCCTGTGCCTTGATCATGGGCTCAGGGAACGCACAGCACGCCAGTATAAAGGTGATGAGGGTGCTCGACGACGTGTCGGAGCCGGCGCCAAACAAATTGCCCGTAAGACTCGACAGCTCTTCAATGGACAGCTTGTACTTGGGCGACTCGCTGAACAGCGTGTCGGCAAACGGCTGGGGCACGCCGACCTTTTCGAGGTCAGACTTGCTGGCCTGCTGGTCGACGGCCTCTTGTGCGAGCGAGTGGAAGAAATAGTGGCCGCCCTTTTGGCCGCGGTTGCCAATGCCTTTCATCCAGGGCATCCAGCGCGGGAACTTGGCCAAGATGGGGAACGTCTCCATGAGCATGGGGAACGTCTTGCCGGGCACGTTGAGGTCAGCGGCAAGCTGCATGAGGGCAATGACCTCGGTGATGATGGGGTCGTCGAAGCGCGCGACGCGGCGGCCAAAAGCCAGCACGCTGACGACGGAGGTGGCGTAGCGCTCGAGGTGTTTGACGTAGGCGGCGGGCTCTCGCAGAAAGTCCAGGGCGACGACCTTGCTCTCGTTGTTCTGGACGTCGCGGTACTTGCGCACGGCCTGCACACCGACGCCCAGGTGCATGAGCTTGCGGTGGACACGCCACTTTTCGCGCTCGACATTGCTGCGCACGCGCATCGTCACCAGGTTGGTCTGGCCGGTTCCGAGCTCTCCAAAGACGACCATGCGCGGACGTGAGGCGTAGATTTGGGCCTTTTTCTCCAGGATCTCGTGGGCACACCAGGCATCGTTGATCCAGACGGTCGGGTTGCGGCCGATCCAGAAGGTGATCAGGGGTACCTGGTAGTACTGTGACAGCTCTTCAAAGTAGATCCAGGGCTTGTTCTTGGGCAGCGAATACGTGTTGCCGACAATGGGCCATGGAAAGGGGCCGGGGGGCATGCGCGCGCGCAGATAGAGCATGCGGCCATAGTCGACGACGAGGACGACCAAGGCGACGGCCGACAGACCGAGCAAAATATTGGCGACACCGACATCAAGCAGCAACTGCTGTACCTTGACGAGCGTCAGGTGGTGGGAAAACTTGTCGATCGTCATTGTGGTGTAGGGGGGTGTCGAGAGAACGATGTCAAGGTAGAGTTTCCAGAGTTTCCAGAGTCAGGACTACAGTTAAGAAGTCCTGGGCTGTAGGCCATTTTAAACGTACACCAGCCTGCAGCCATGTAAGCGAATAGGAATGACATCGGCTATCATGACGTCCGGCAGTCACGATACGGGGGATTATTCCCAGCATCCGCGGATCTTCATACGACTACTATGTATTTGCATCTTATTTCAGTCTCACTAGACAGCTGCTAGAACAACCTGGCTGCAGTTAGGCTTACACTCTCCGAGATGGAGCGGACGCATAGTCAGTAGCGGTTAGCGAGTCATCTTTGTCCGAATGGTCACAAGCTAGCAGTCGATATCGGGATCAGGGTGCAGATGGGCGTGGCAGTTGAAAGATGGCCCGGCCATGTAGGTGGTAGAGCTAACATTGGCGGGTTGTGTCTTTTTTGATTATCTCCCTTGAAATTACTGACTTATATCTCTCGTTTTTGTTACACATTCTTGCGCCTGCACTTGTTTACTATGCTTGTTTATGTTCCTGCTTTATTTCAAAATCTCTGAATGCTAGACATTGAGAAGGACTGGGCTAAGAAACATCTTCACGACAGTAAGAATGTCCGACAATGAAAACCACTCAGTGTCGTCCTGCAAATCGGCAGCATCGAGCCGACAACGCATCACCAGACTGGACGGCTGAAACTGAGGACAGACTATCATATTCACTGGAGCTGACCTGGAGACTGGATATACTCATCCATCTGCCAACTTCAGTTGAGTCTTTGCTTAATATTGATTTATGCCCGGCAGACCGCAGACAGACACCGACAGACAAAGGACAGCTATCCGGCCGACCACTGCATCGACGCCAGACTAGCACCGGCCATTCTCCTCTAGTCTATCCTCTCCGCATTCGATGTCTCTTCTTGATCACCAACTCACATAGTACAGTATTTCACTGTTCACTTATTCCACTTGTCTGCTGCGAACCTCCTCATCTTCTCTGTACATGATGTCTCCCCGCATACAGTGAGTGGGTCATACACTTGATCGTCGTCTGGGGAAGCGCGGTATCTCATCTGTAGTCTGGTTGTGTCTAGCTGTGTCTGGTCGTAAAGATTGAGAATCGGCACTTGTCTGATAGGCAGGAGACGTGTGTTATCCACAGGAAATCTTCTCAGAGCTGACAGAATTACTAATACTGCTCCGTACAAGCTCTGCTGGTGGTTATTCCATTTCGAGTCCGGGGTAGTCTGGGGAAGACATCCACTCTCCGTTGGCCGAGATGGTGATGATTAAGTCGAGGAAGACATCTCAAGACGCCTGATAATGTCTGATGAAGTATTGACCGTTTGGTGATGTAGAAGCAACTGCATCCGACGACAGTGAATAAATCAACTCTGGACCTCAACTACGGAATTGTCGAGTCAGAACCCAATATAAACAGATATTGCCCAATATCAACACCTGTTAAGATGTAATCTCCTTTTTTTATCCGTATTGATTGCACACGTACGCCTCCGACTATTGCTGGCAGCATTCTATATCAGCAGCCATTCCAGACGAGCCTTCCTCCAAAAGGCGGAGTATATGGAATAACAGCGCAGCTTGTCCTGTCTCGAGCGTTGCCGTGTCCTCTGTCCTCCTTCTCCATCTCTGGCTGTCATGCTTAAGCTCTATATCTGCCAGATCGACCCTGGACGCCACGTCTCCAGCCAGCGTCCACCGCCTCTCAATATTGGAGAACGTGCCATTGCCTCTACCGTGGTTGTTGATGTCTCCCTGTCTTGACTGGCCTCGTCTCCTCATCTCCTCGTCACGTATTGACGCCTCTCTATTCTCCTCATGTCTACCATCTGCCTCCTCCTGCCCCTCTCCAAGTATTGATCACTAGGATGGATCTAGGCGATGCCAACGTGGCTTCTCCTCCTTTATGTCTTTCTGTATGGGAGTATGTCTAGCCCGGGAGCATAACGACCGGCATCGATGACCAGCAAGGGTGTAGTCCGGGGTAGTCGTAGTAGATCTCTATACACTTTGCTATCGAATGTCCAGAGTACCTGATGAATAACACTCAATCTATTATGATCTGGAAGTGCTTGATTTATCCAAATGAGTATATATTACTGCTGGTCGGATCCCCCATGCACTGTAAGCAATACAAGCAAAGTACACAATCTATAAGTACGAGTACGAGCTGCTCATACCAGCTCTTTTACTCTTTTATCTATACATTTTCCTTATTCTCTTGCTTCTTCATTTACACGCCATCATATACCGTCAAGAATACAGCACAATGAGCGACAAAGACAGCGCCGAGCGTGAGCATGTCGAGATCGTCGAGTCCGCCGAGGTCGAGTCTCCCAAGGTCGAGACCGCCGTCGATGCTGTCCACCTGCAAGAAGACAGCACCGGCATGAAAGACCACTGGCGCTGCCTCGCCGCCTGCACCATGATGTCCATGTGCCCCTTCCAGTACGGCATCGACTTTGGCTGCATCAGCGGCCTGCAGGCCATGACCGAGTTTCTCAAGGTGTTTGGCTACCAGGCTCCTGACACAAAGCTGTGGGGCCTCCAGACCGACCGCCAGCAGCTCATCTCGTCGCTCATGATCCTCGGTGCCTTTGTCAGCTCCGGCCTCGCCGGGCCGACGGCAGCCTACCTGAGCAGACGCATGTGCATCTGGATTGCCATCCTGCTGTGCATCGTTGCCAACGTCATCATGATGACCGCCCACCACATCGGCGCCCTCTATGCCGGCCGTCTGATCATCGGCCTGTCCAACGGCATGTTCATGACCTACTCGCAGCTCTACATCCAGGAGACGGCCCCGGCCAAGTACCGCGGCATGATGATCTCGGCCTTCCAGGTGTGGACATCGGTCGGCACCCTCGTCGGCACCGTCGTGGACAACTTTACTGCGCCCATCACCAATAACAACTCGTGGATCATCCCGCTGGGCATCATCTTTATCGTCCCGGGCCTGCTCTTCTTTGGCCTTTTTCTTATTCCCGAGAGCCCCCGCTGGCTCATGGACCAGGGCAAGTACGATCAGGCTCGCACGTCGCTGCGCTGGATGCGCCCCTACTCGGACGACGTTGTCGAGGCCGAGGCACGTGAGATCCAGGACGGCCTCGCGGCCGAGAAGGCCCTCCACAAGAGCGTCGGTCTGCTTGACCTGGTGCGCGACCCCGTCGATCGCCGCCGCACGATCCTGGCGGTCGGCGCGCTGTCGACACAGGGCGCCTCTGGTGCCATGTACATGATCGCCTACGGCACCTACTTCTTCAAGGAGGCCGGCATCGACGACGCCTTCCAGAACTCGTGCATCCTGACGGGCCTCGGCGTCTTTATCATCCTGGTCAACTCAGCCGTCATCACCCGCATCGGCCGCCGCCGTGTCTTCTTGACCGTCGGCCTCATCGTGTGCGGCTTTGCCCAGCTCTTCTCGGCCGTCATCTACACGGCCAAGCCCGGCACGAAGACGGCCGGCAAGGGCGTGGTCGCGTTCGCCGTCATCTACATTGTGGGCTACAACGGCCTAGTGTCGTCGTATGCCTGGCTGTCGGGCGGCGAGTTGCCGTCGCAGCGGCTGCGGTCTCTGACGTTTGGCGTGGCCACCGCCATGGGGTTCTTCCTGGCCTGGCTGGCGACGTTCACGGCCCCCTACTTTATCAACGGCGCGTCGCTCAACTGGGGCCCCAAGTATGGCTACATCTGGTTCCCGTCGTGTCTCATTGCTGCTCTCTGGATCTACCTGTACCTTCCCGAGGTCAAGGGCCGCACGCTCGAGGAGATTGACGAGATGTTCGAGGCCGGTCTGCCCGCACGCAAGTTCCGCACCTACAAGTGTGTCGGCCAGTCCCGTCGCGAGAAGTAGATGTCTCTCTGGCGTCTATTTTATTCTTGTTGTTGCTTTCTTGTTTTATTTACCTGCTCTGTTTTCTTGCTCTGTTTGCTACATAGTATTGCTTCTGCGAGATACCCGATCAGCGTATGGGGACCATGCGTTGTCAGGACTGTCCTGCATCATGTCCCTGTGTTTATTTGTTGCTTTGCTTTTATTCTCTCATCTTATGCTTTTTAGTTAACTTTTATTTATTGTTGACTACTCGGCAATCCTTGACTTGTCTGATTATATAATATTTTTGTGACAACAACGACTGCTTAATTACGTCGTATTTTCTTATTTCTTCTTCTCCTCCATATAAATATCGGGGGCTGTAATAACTCCGCCTACCCATCCAACGGCCTCGATAACGGGTCGATGTAGCATTCCAGATAAACAGATTACAGTAGCAACCCCCTCGATCACCACCACACTTTTATCACCATGTCACGCTACACCAGCGTCAGTCGTTTGTCTCGTCCGATCTATTTGTATGGATATTGAATGCCATAGTCATAATAATAGAACAGGCTTCTGTATCAACATGCCAATATTGCACAACTGCACATGACAGGCACCTCCACCGTACGGCGCGTATATCTTGCCCGTGATTCCTCGACGCCAGCCCATCAGCGTGCACAACACCATGCCATGTGTGCTTGTGGCAAGAGTCTAGCTAGTCAAGGCGTGTCAAGAATGCACAGGGCCATAATTGGCTGTATTCATGACACTGCTGGCCAATCGTGACATCGAGATGACTAGTGTCGAACAGCTGCACGCACATTGTCCAATCAGCTGTAATAGTCGACCAGCTCTCTATGAGGGGACATGTGAAGGATACTATCAATAACAAGTAAATAACAGCACTGTTAAGATCGACTCCCAACTGCTGGAGCTCTTTGCAGTTTGCTCATTCCCGGATCACGCCGACGACAATCGACTGGATGTCAGGAGGGTGGAGGGCAGGAGAGGATAGGCAAAAGACGAGAGGAGAGGATAGGATGGTGGTGTTGATTGCTCAAAGGCGATGGCATGTAATATATGATATCTTCCTCCTGGTGGTGCTGATAAGATGATTTCAGTTTTATATCTCGACGGCTGTCCATGTTATTATAGTCGTCGTCCGTCGTCTGTATTTGTCAATTGTCGGACATCTTCACTCTCTCTGTTTCTTCCTGGCATGATACTATCAATATTCCGAGTTACATTTGTGCTGCTTGCCTTAATGTCTTTTTAATTTTCGGCCTTTGCATCGACACCCGCTTCAATGTCGTCCAGTCTCGACCGGCTGTTATCACCATCTCCACCACGACGGCGTCTCCTCTATCAACCGCACTAACTCGACCCTCAAGAAATACCAACCACCAGATACAATCCTCACAATGACGCCCGGCATAGAACTCGCCGTGTCCATGTGGGTCATCGCAGTCCTCGTCGTCGTCCTCGTCGTCCTCCGCCTCTATACCCGCGTCTGCGTTGTCCGCTTCGTCGGCACCGAGGACTACCTCTATGCCGTCACCGGCGTCTTCTTTATTGTGTTTACCGCCACTATCCAAGCGGCCGTCCACTATGGCCTCGGCCGTAGCTTCTGGTCGCTGACCCTCGCCAGCTCGTCCAACGCCATCTTCTGGACCTACGTCGCCAATACCTTTGCCATCACCGGCAATGCCATGGCCAAGCTCACCATGGCCCTGTTTCTACTGAGAGTCGTGCAGCTGCGCTGGCACAAGATCGCCCTATGGGTGCTTGTGGTCATCACAACAACAACGTCGACGGCGCTGACCATTATGCTCTGGAACCAGTCGACGCCCAGCAAGCACAGCTGGGACCCGTTCCGGACACCGGGTACGTGGAACCTGAAGATTCAACCCACGAGCGTCGTGCTCGGCGTGTGGTCGAGCGCGGCCGATTTCTTTTTTGCTATCTTCCCGTGGCTCTTTATCTGGTCTCTGCGCATGCAGCGCCGCGATAAGATTATGCTGGCTGGCAGTATGAGCATCGGCGTGCTCGCGGGCATCTGCGGTATTGTGCGTACCGTCGTGCTGGCCAACCTGGACATATTCGACTACACGCGCAACTTTGTGTCGTACTTTGCGTGGGCGGGCGCCGAGATTGCCGTCGCCATGGTGTGCCTGGGCATTCCCACACTGCGGCCGCTGTATCTGAGAAGACGCGGACAGCCCGTGGACAGCACACACCCAGCCCACGCGGGGGATGATGTCTTGCCGCAGTTTACCATGGTTGCCGTTGACCAGCCGCAGCCGCAGTCACCGCACGATCGGGAACAACACAAAGAGGGAGATGTCGAGCTGGGTGTGCCGCCCGGCACGTCCGGCACTTTTCATAGCGAGACTGCAAGCTGTGCGAGCACGCCGTTCAGCTCGCCCGACTCGGTGCAGACCGAAAAGTTTGATGCCATGAAGATCAGTGTCGCGAGCATCTTGCCGGCCCGGCCGCCGCGCTCGTACGGCAGCAGTCGCACACAGGACAGTGTCGACGAGATACTCGGTCTGTATAATGAGAATGGCCACGGCCAGATATGGATCAAGAATGAGATCCACGTGGAAAAGACAGTTGCCAGCAACTGGCCATTGAGGGATAGACCATAGATATAGACAGACTGGTACACAGCACAGTCAGACAGGCGCAGTATGCAAAGTAAATCATATAATTCAAACGATTCAAGTAAATCCAAAGCAAATAACAAATAGCACATAGCACATAACAAACAAACCAAGCACGCCCCGAATTATAAAAACAACAAAAACAACCAAACAAGATGACATACTGTACATGTTCCTTTTCAACGTGGATAAAGCCTATAATTCCTGGCTTGTGTCTGCGCCTGTGCTCGTTGCCTCTGGTATTGACACGGGTGGTGCCTTGGCGTCGACAGACTCGGACTCGACAGGCTTTTTGGAGGCCGTATTCTTAAGCCGCCACAGCAGCTTGGCCAAAACCCCCTTAAGACTCACAGTCGCGCCCTCGTCGGCCGCCACAAAGCGCCGCACAATAATGTTGAACATGCCGCCAAACGCCAACGCAATCGCCGTCGACGTGAAGATAATGACATTGTACGGCATGCTGAAATCGGGCGTCGGCAAACTCAGCAGCAGCGTTGTGGTCCGCAGGTTCGGCCGCACGCCGTCGTCACTGCCCAGAATCGTAATCACAGCCGCCGCCACGTCGAAGCCGCGGTTGGCGTCGGGCGGGTACTCGGTGTACCGCAGAATCGACTTTTCAAAGTCATAGGTCAGAAAGACTGTCGCACCGGGCGGGATTCGCATGCGCAGCTCGAGCTGGGTGCCGCGCTCACGGTCGAGGGCCGGGCGGTAGTAGACCTGTTGGATGAGGTCTTTGTTCTCGGCATCGCTCTTGCGGCCGACACCGTCGACGCGCGCCTCGAGGGTGTGCAGGTAGATGCGCATGAACCACGGAAGCGATTCCATGTAGACAAACTCAACGGCTGTGTCGGCGCTCGGGTTCGTCAGGATGGTCTGCATGCCGCCGCGCTCGGCGCCGTGGCCGGTAAAACTACGTTCTGCATAGAGCAAAGGCGTCTCGGGGGTCAGGACGCTTTTATCAGTCAAGACAGTCGAGTCATCAGCAGGCAGGAAAACTTCAAAATCATCCTGGCCGACAAAGAAACACCGCGACCGGCCGTCGGCATGCTTCTCTTCGCGCACACCCTCGCCCTCGGATAGAAAAACGCGGCGCGAGTCGGGCACTTCGAGGCACACGGGCGGCGTGTCCGGGTCGGCGAGCGTGCAGGTGCCGCGCATGGGCTTGCCAAAGATTTGCGACAGGGACCAGTCCTGGTGCGCGCTCGAGTAGTTGGCCGGGAAGCAGGTGTGGTCGTTGGCGTGGTAGGGCTTGGCCGTGTCGCACTTGAGCTCGTGGCCCGGCAGCGGGCGTGGGATAGGGTTGTCGCGCGGGCGCTTAGAACGTTCGACGTCGAGCACCATGTCGATTGTCTGCTCGATCTGCAGGACGCAAGTTCCGTCCGGCTCGCAAAGGGGTCGCACGTCAATGGCCATGCTCTGCCACGACGCGTCAAACAGCTTGTGGCCATCAAGGAGCGACGCGATGCCCGTCTTTCCCTTGCACGGGAGGAGTTTGAGGAAGGGAGTCAGGTTCTCTGTGCACACGACCTCGCGCGGCAGCGTGCCGTAGAGCAGCTGGGTATCAGTAGGAGACGAGGACGACTCAAAATCGCCCTCGGGCTGGAACGACATGACGGGCCGCGTGGTGCGCGTGCCATCAATAAAGTTGAGCGATGCACAGAACAGGCCAGACAAGGCGTTTGTCAGGGTCAGCCACTTCTCGTCGGCCTGTGCGTCGGTGTCGGCCTCGAGCCAAGCCCAGAGCTCGACGCCGGTGCCGCCCTCGCGCGTGCCGGACCAGGGGCGGGCACCCCACGCCTCAGCATCCCAGCGGCCAAGGCTGAATCTGAGATGCAGTTCGCGCGTGTCCGAGTATTGGAGGATCTGCCCAAGCGAGCGGGGGAAGAAGCGGAAGTTGTGTGCCTCAAACTCAGCGACAGAGGTGTTGGACTTGAAGTTGAAGCTGGCGAGGAGGGCGGACAATGGGAGGGGCCGGAGGACGAGGTTTTCGTGGTATTCGGTGGCGATGGTAGGCGATATGAGGGATGCTAGAAGCAGAGCCCACGAGGGGGTTCGGAGCCGCATAATGTAGTGTAGACTCGGCCGACGTGGTGGCCGTGATGAGGTGGTGTCGTCAATGTCGGTCGTCGAGTGCATTTACCCTTTACAGAGAGCTCTAGGTGTCAGCTACACCATTTCAGCGCGTTGCCCCACATCCTCCTTGAGCTCCACAATAAATGATCCCGAGCTGTGATTGGTTTTCCGACTAAATAGGCTTAGCTCACTTCAGCCTTGTCAGAATTTCAGCGGGTTGGAGTGAAGCAGCAGATGCGGCAGACGGTAGAAGCGACAGCAAACAGCGTCTGCAGTGCATCACAAACTATATACCAGTTAACTACGCGATTATACGGTCCATTGATAACGACAGAAACCTCGAACAACACTCACAACTATCAACTACATCCGCAAATGGCGGCCGAACAAAGAAAGCTGCTGGGTAGGTCTCCTCGCCATCGCCATCATCTCTTCCTCGCCATCACGCACAGTGTACTAACCTCGCTAGAGCAGCTTATGGGCGGCGGCGCCGCGTCGCGCGGTGCGCAGATATCGCTGACAGACCCCAAAGTCTGCCGCTCGTTCATTGCCGGCACCTGTCCGCACGACCTCTTCACCAACACTAAGCAAGACCTCGGCATGTGCCCCAAGGTGCACTCGGAGGCGCTCAAGACCGAGTACGAGAACCTGCCGACCGCAGAGAAACAAAAACAAAAGCTCTCGTTCGAGTTCGACTACATGCGCGATATCCAGAAACACATTGACGACTGCAACCGGCGCATCGAGAGCGCCCAGCGCCGCCTCGACAAGACGCCCGACGAGATTCGCCAGACCAACGCGTTTATGAAGGACATCAACGAGCTCAACGCTGCCATCGAGCAGTCGCTCATCGAGGTGGAGATCCTGGGCGAGGCCGGCCTCGTCGGGCCGGCCATGGACGAGATGATGGTGGTGCGGCAGACAACACAATCACGTATGGACAAGGAGAAGGAGCTCAAGGCGCTGTCGGACACGGGCGGGCCGTCGGGCCACCAGAAGCTGCAGGTGTGCGACGTGTGCGGCGCGTACCTGAGCCGGCTCGACAACGACCGGCGGCTGGCGGACCATTTCTACGGCAAGATGCACCTGGGCTATGCGCAGATGCGCAAGACGTACGAGACGCTGAGCAAAGAGAACAAGGAGCTGCGGATGATGGGCCGTGGTGGGCCGCCGTCAAGACCGCCAGCGGTGAGCACGGGCGTCGGCGGCATGGACGACCGGGACCGGGACCGGGACCGGGACCGGGACGACGGAGACAACTGGGGCGGGCGGCAACGAGGGCCACGAACCAGCCGGCGGCGGAGATGGTAAACGGCTGCCATGCTGTTGTTTCTGTATATTAGCTTCTTTTCAGTTTATAGCAGGCGTTGGTCGTTGTATGTTACGTATAGTTTGATTTAATTTTGATTTTAATCTCAATATCAACTTTGCTTTCGATTTGATTATGGTAATCACAGTAATGCGTTTTTAGGGGTATAGAGACAGCGGAAGACAATGCAAAGGTAACAGACTGCGAGGCAGGACAAGAGTGACAAAACGAATCTAATAGAATACAAAACAATACAAAACAACGCAATATCCAATAACATTGATAGCAAGAAATAAAGAAGCAAAAAAGCAATAAAGAAGCAAAAAAAAAAACGCTATCGCAGTCGATTCAGGTCAACAACTATGCGCACGATTACAGCCGGCCTGCTGCTTCTTCAGCCTCGACCTCTTCGTCCCAGGCACTGATGCCCGGTGCCAGTGGCTCCAGGCGCGGCAGAGGCTTGAACTGCAGTTTCTTCTTCTCCGGCTCCTTGTCATCTTTGGTGGCCTTGTCAGCCTTGTCGTCCTTCTTCTCCTCCTTGGCCATGGCCGCCCATGATGGCTTTGCGGGTGCTGCATTAGGTGCAGGGGCGGAAGCAGGAGCAGCAACAGCAGCAGCCGGCGCGGCCTCAGACGCAACACCTGGCGGTGCCATTGTCGAGGCCATGGCTTCCGGCTCCGGCGTGCCCTGCACCCACTCAGCCACGTCAGCACCGACACTGCTGGCATCGTTGAACTGCATCTTCTTTCCACGGCGGCGCGAGCCAGGTCCGTTGGTGTTGGCAATGGCATTGCCGTTGGTTTTGGCATTCCCGTTGACATTGGCATTGGAATTGCCATTGGAGTTGGCACTACCATTGGCATTGCTAGGGGGTGTGGCATACCGTGAACTACTGAGACCACCACCACCACCATTCACTCCCTTGCCCTGGTCCCAGTTGCCCTCGCTGGCGCCCATGGCTTTCAGCTTGCGCTCGCGGTTGCGCGCGCGCTCCTCGTCCAGCTTACGGCGCTCCACCTCGGCCTTGGCCTTGTCCTGCTTCTTCTTCTCATCCTCCTTCTTCTGCTCTTCCCGCTTGAGCTCGGCCTTTTTACGTCTCTCCTGTTCGGCCACCTTGAGAGCGAGCTCGTGGTCATGCTCGTCACGCTGTTCCTTTTCAAAACGCTTTGTCTTCTCGAGCGAGGCGGCGCGCATGACGGCGAGGCGCTGGTCGAGCTCGGCCTCGGTCATCCGCTGGCGGGGGTTGGCGCCGGACTGTGTGCGCGGAGGGTTGGCGGCTGCCGGTGTATGAGCGGCGGCAGAGGCAGCAGCAGAATTTGTCTTGTTTTTTTGATTGTTTTGACTGTTTTGACTGTTTTGACTGTTGGCATTCGCCTTGCTCTCGGTCGGTTTCGTGTTGGTGTCAGCTGCCGGTTTTGCTGCCGCCTTGGCCACCGGCTTTGCATTTGCCGCCGGGTTTGCCTCGCCATCGTCCTTCTTGCGTCTGTTGCGTTCTCTCCGTGGACGGCCGGTAGTGGGTGTCGTCGGGAACTCTGAAGCCGTCGGGGTAGCAGCAGCAGACGAGGTCGAAATAGGCGGAGGGACTACTGCAAGAGGAGCAGCAGCAGGAGCAGCAGGAGAAGCAGTAGCCGCGACGGCCGCAGCGACTGCTTCTTCAGCAGGGGGTGTCGGTGGGCGGTAGTGGCGCGACTGGGCCAGCGACGGCGGCGGCGCCTTGTGAGGAGTTGTGTCTTGTGGCTCTGCGCCTTCTCTTTCCTTCTCCTTTTCTTTCTCTTTCTCTGTGGGCTTCTCTACAGCCTTCTCCTTCTTGCCGCCCTTCTTTACATCCTTCTTCTGGTCTCCCTTTTGGTCTCCTTTTTGGACGTCCTTAGGTTCTTTGGGCTCTCTCTCCTTAGGAGTGTTGCGCGGCGTAGCATTGCGAGGGGTATGAGTCCGCGGCGTGTTTGCGCGCGAGTCGTTCTTGTGCTGTTGAGTAGAGGGTGTCTGCTGTGTCTGTTGCTGCTGGGTCGTCTGAGTCTGAGTCTGGATCTGAGGGGCGGCATGGATCGGCAAGGTCTGGTTCTGCTGGTTCTGCTGGCGAGGCTTGGGCTGTCTGCGGCGGTTTTTTGACAAAGGGGCATCCGCTACTGTGGCGTCCGTCTCGACGGCCACCGGCAGCTCGACCTTGACCTTGGCATCGACCAGGCGTGGCTGCGCATACTCCTTCTCGGGGCTGGACTGGACGGGGTCAAAGTCGTCGGCGAAGAGGTCGTCGTCGGTGCGGCCGCCAAACTGGTCCATGGTGGGAGGTGCTGGTATTCGGTAAGTGTTCAGAGTAGAAAGAAGCCCAAAAAAAGGTAATCCAAATGAAGGTAATCCAAAAGATATTCAAAACAGTGCAGCGAGCGTGCGATTCCAGTATGATGTAAAGGGAGAGTCACGGCGACAGCCTTCTCGGGCGAGCTGATTTTGCGGGAGGCGGGGGGTGGATCGGTGGGTTGTGCCTGCTAGCGCGCTAGGCGTTGTACGGTGCATGCAACTACGCTAGCGCCAGGCGTTATAGCGTTATGTTAGCGCTACGGGGCATCTCCAGGCACAGCAGTCTAGACAGCTCTTCTTCATTCTCACTATGTTTGATTCAATACTACATTCACTACAGCACCACCTGAGCCCTCACACGCCCTACCAGCTCGTCAACACTCTCCACCACTGGAACGCCGAACTTTCGGCACGCCATGACAACGTGCCCTCGCTTTGCATACCCGCGCGGACAGCAGACCACCTTGACCGTTGCCAGCCCCAGCGACAGGCCCAGCTCTAGCAGACTGACCATGCCGTCCTTCTGGGGATCATAGAAGAAGATGGTGCAGGTGGCCTCGACGGTTTGCATGTGCAGCTCCCACTCTGTCTGCTCGCGGAACGGCGGGCACTCGTCAGGGTCTTCTATCCAGTCGGGTCCCCAGTCGGCGCGGACGGGATCGATAACAGTCACGGGCAGGTCCGCGACGGCATTGTAGACGAGGGTGCGCCAGTCTGCGCCTGTAGAGCCAGAGACGGGTGTTGTCCCGGCCAGAAAGATGCGGACAGGGTATAGCAGCACCGGCCGATGTGGCGCCTTGACGAGCTGGGCCATGGTAAGACGGTAGGTGTTCCCTTCGTAGTAGACAGACAAGAGGAGTGGTATGTCACAGCATGATCTGCCTGCGGTCTGTCGTCCAAATGGTAGCAGTCCTGATCCTAAGTCTAATAACCCCTCTGCCAAGTGCAACGTCATTGGGCTGCCAGGCGTGCATAGTGCGAATAGCATTTAATGTAGAAAAATAGCGAAATGTACAATATTGCAGTATAGTAGATGATAGTCGATAATCGGCAATGGTAAACGGACTCGACGACAGACTCGGCGGCAGACTCGACAATTGCTGTTTCATCAAGAGGCCGAGCCTGGTCGGCCACAATGTCTTGGATATGCAGGGGTTGTATTACAAGTAATGCGGGAACCAGCTATTCAGACTGCATTGATTATGTCATCCTGCCTATTACGGACGCCTCCTTTCTCACACGACAACGTCAACTTCAACCTGCACATCGCCACAGAGATGAAAGAATATGAAGCGTCTCAAGCGCAGCCACCCCCGTGGCCACTCCGACAATGAAAATATCTCGCCAGACACCGACAATGACGTCAATCTAGACTCGCCCCTGCTCCGGCTGCCCCCTGAACTGCGCAACCGCATCTACACGCTTGTCCTCAGCGTAGGCCACATCCATGTCCGGCACAGGCCATACGGGAGCTGCCGGAAGGCAGCTGCATCTATGTCTACATCGGCATCGGCAGAATCCAAGATGTCCTTCAAATCAAAGGAGGGCTTCTATGCGCTTGCTCTGCCAGCAGATGCTGATCCGTGGGGGAGGGCATTCAAGAAGAGGATAGATCGCATGGACAAGTCCAAGGCAAAGGCATCTACAAGCAGCTCTTCTGCACATACCCCCGCTTGCGGCTTCGGTATAGGCTTCGGTATGGACACGGCCCTCCTTCTTACTTGCCGCCAGATTCACGCCGAAGCCGCCCTGCTGCCCTTTTCGCTCAACGCCTGGTCCTTTGAGTCGTCTCTCGTCATGGAGCGCTGCCTCGTACGTGACCGCTGTCTTGCGCTCGCCCAGCGCCGTGCCATCCGCGTTCTCGTCGTGTCGGACGACCTGCCATCGCGGAGCATGGAGCGGTATCTCGGCGGGCTGCGGGTGGTCGTCTGGCGGAACGAGTCGACGAAGACGTTTGAGCAGTGGCATCTCCCGGTGAAGCCATCTTTGAATAGTAGCAATAGGAACGAGCTGCTCCTCTATGACAACTGAGTCTTTGATTTGCAGCAGAAACTCAGACAGGAATCTCTGGCCGGACCCGCGAGGCCGTAAAATGGCACTAACTCGGCGTCTCAAACAACTACAGGTCCAGTGGCCAAATGGCAAGGCGCTTGGCTACGAACCAAGAGATTGCAGGTTCGATCCCTGCCTGGATCATTTTTTTGGTGTTGGACACTTTCTTTTTGGTGTTTGGTAACTTTTGGTCATATTTTGGTTTCTGTTCATTTCTTCTTTTATTTTCTTGTTATTTTCAGATTGCCTCATCTCGACATTTGACTTCTTTATCTTTACCCATCCTGGCGTTTTATTTTTATTTCGATTGTTTTGGAAATTTAGCTAAATTAGTACACAATTATTATTCGAAAAGGAGAATAAACAATCAAAATTTAAATTTAAATTTAACTTTGTAGCATTTCTATATAATATTTCGGAGTACTACAAAGATATAGAGGAGAAAGAAAAAGGTAGAAGACACTCCAACTATGTACTTTCGGAAATACTGTCAATCTCTCGCCTAGATGATGCAGATAAACATTTGCTCAATCGCGACTGCAAATACAACGAGCTGCTATTCCATTTACAAACAACGTGACTCTAAAGCAGATGGTCTTTGATGCTTTTTGCTGCCGCCTGCCTCAATCTTTGAGCTCCCGCGGTCGGCTGCATCCGGTTGATCTGGCTGTTCTCATAGCTGAACAAACGTGCAGACTGTACGCCATATCGATATAAAGACATGGCCACCAACAAAGGCAGCTGTGAACAGGGCCCGAATATAGACCACCACGCTTTCCTTTGTAGCTGCTTGACTGGCAGAACTACACAAGCATGGGAAGCAATATGTAGATATGCTCCGCCCAGGATGACATTTCTCGTACATTGGCAACAACTCACGTAGAGATATATTAGCTATGGGAATACGGCAGCCTCTTACGAGTTTATGCTGGCTGCGAAGAACTGTATGCGCGTAGATGTCGAGACATTGAGTAGCCATCCTCGCGATATCTACATCTACATAGCAGTATATTACACCAGTGCCGACAGTCAGGCAGCGACAGCCTGCTGCTTTCCGCGGATACTATCTTTGTCTACATCTACTGCAATGTCATCTATTCACATAGAGCTCGAGAGGCTACGCAAGACTGGTAGTGCTCTTGTATTCACTCTACTGCTAGTGGATGCCAATTGCTACGGCATCAAGCAACGACTACGAGCAGCTATATCACCGTCTACATCACAATCAATACAATAGTCATCATCATCTTCTCGTGTAGTTATATCAACAGGCCCGCGGCTTTCATCGCGTACGTCCTCATTTTTAGATACTGTAAACTGTTGCATTTAATTCATCACTATCGCTGAAGCCTGGGTGTCTGACGATCGACTGCTTCCTCTCTGCATCTGTATTCAATAAGGCATCCTCTCAGACTTTCCATTCTTCCATCCTCTTCTCTTCCATCCCTCTACCACATTCACTCAGCCCTCCTCCATGTCTTCCCCCTCTTGCTTCTCTGCATCTCATTCACTCAATCCTCAGGTCTGCACTCATGGCCAGCCCCCCTTCACTCCCTCACCCTTCCATCAGTTTCTCTCCCCGTCCAGTCTACCTTCATTCACTCTGCCCTCCCAGCCACCAGCAGCAAAAACAACAACTCATGGACCCGCTCGTAATCTTCTTCTGTAGCACAAGCTGCATATTTGCCACCACGCCGTGGTCGTCAATAGGAAGATACTCCCCAGAAGGGAAGTCATGAATCATAGTGGTCCATAGCTCCTTCCCTGCGAGTGAAGTCTCGACGTCCACAGCCTCGTCTAGACCTCGCTCTTTCCCTTTCGGAGAGCATCGACGACCGCTCCTTCCTTCCCCAACAGAATCTCCCACGGCGCCATGTGGTCACCTGGACAGCATCCTCAATTCACTTCACTGCAGGCGCGTGCAGGTGGCACACACACGGTCGCTCCTTCCCTCTCTGAAGTGAATAATATATTTCCATCCTCGTAGGACTTTGCTGATTTGAGTGCGTCTGTGTGCATCTGCTGGCCTATATATATCTGCCTCTCCTCCCTCTCTCCTCCCTCTCTCCTCCCTCTCTCTCTTCCTTCTTTCCACACAACAACTCTTCTCTGAACCTTCAGATCACCCAACCACTACTCTGAACTCACTCTTCAACCCACACTCTCACTTCAACCATCGCCAAGATGCATTTCAAGGCTCTGGCTGCTCTCTCGGCCATCGCGGCCGTCTCTGGCACGGTCACTCCTGACTCGTTCAGCAACAAGACTGCTGGCATTGACCCTGGCACTCCTGCCATCACCACGCATGTCTGGACCGGCCTGGTGAACGCCGAGACTACCACCCTCTACGGCAACAGCGTTGATGTAAGACTCCCCAATTTCTAATCTTAACCGACTTGCAAATACTGACTGCCCAGGACATTGTCAACCAGATCCACAGCGTGGATCCCACCGCTACCAAGGCTGATCTGACTGCCGTTGTCAACAAGGGCGGCATGACTCTTGTCGCCATGGACAGCGGTACCCCTGAGGACCTGCCCGACATTGGTGTTCCCACGATGCCCTGGAAGGGTGTTGGCGGTCCCTTCACCGACTACAACAACACAGCCATTACTTACCAGTACTCGTGCGGCGACTTTGCCACGGGCGATGAGGCCACTGTCCGCCAGGGCGCCTACCGTCTTCGCAACATGCCGAACCAGGTTGCCTTTACCCCCAAGGGCCGCTGTGCCCGCCAGTGGTGCAAGGACACGACCGCTATGTTTGTCTGCAACCAGGAGGAGGATGACCTCACCATCCCCCAGTACAATGTCGGCTGGATGGCTGACCGCCTCCACCGCCTCTGCTGCGACGACAACGCAGGCAAGTCTGGCCAGATGTGGCACTACAAGGATCGCTACTCGGTGGTCATTGGCTACGCCAACTGCAACGAGGATGCTGCGACCAACGAGCCGTACCCCTACGGCGATGGCAACAACCAGAACTGCCGCGGTGCTTCGCCCGGTCTCTGGTAAGCGGTCCACACACCACCGGCAGTCGCTACGACGCCACCTGATCACTCATGATGGATAGATACGGGGATGAACAAGAACAAGGACAGTGGAGGAACAAATGGCGGATGACGGATGGGGGAGGACAATAGCGGACACATGTGATGATCAAGCAGAGGATGAACAAATGGGAGGACAACAAGATGCCGACGGACAGGCGATGGACTGAAGATATTCTACAATATTCCGACAACTAGACACGATCTAGCTAGAACGTCCAATCAACACACTACTCTAAACTCTGATTGCTGTGACTTGATGCCTGACTTGTGATGTAAATAGCTGATGCTAGATCGCTTTTGTGACCATCGTGGTGAATGTCGTGTTAACTACAGCTACTTGGTGATGCATATTGAAGCAAACTATGGTTGTCTAAATGTAAATTCGTATGATGTGAGCTCGTTTCGACCCGAGTAGCAAGAGAGCGACTATAATAAACCAGTGATACCTTTTTGATGTGATGTCGATAAGCTGTCGATGTTGATGTTGATTGATGTGATGAAGTGAGACTGACGTTGATGCTTACATAATCGATATAGTCGAAATAAATCAACGACCAGTTGTACTGCCTCGCCTGTCTGATTTTGGTACTCTGTCTGCAGCTTGGTAGCCTCGTACTCGACCCATCGAGTGAGTCAAGCCGAGTCTTGTCCTACACGCTGACTCGCGCTCGCATCGAGTCAAGTCCGTCAGTCCACCACGGCCCAGGTCACGAGTATCACCTGCATGTGTGTCTGACCGAGAGTGGAGGATCTGAACATGACCGACAGTGGCCAATAACAGGCCGGCCGTGTCTCTCTTTCAGCTGCCCTGCCCCTTCGCTCTTCTCGTCTTCCCTTGTCCCTCGACCTTGATGTCTACATGCTGCATATGCTGCATATGCTGCATATAAGAAGCCCCCCTCGCTGAATACACGTCAGACGTATGATATCAGTATTAGCTTTTTGTAATTATATTTTTCAAATATTAAATTTAATTCGATCCTACCGCAACTGCACCTAACGCGCTCAGCTTTGCTAGGATGGCGCAGCATGGCCTGCTGCACGGTGAGATTCTTTTCCGTATGTATGATGTGTGAGCTGCAGGCCGGTCTGAGCAAACATGAGAAGCCTTGCTGTAGGCCTTCGTTCTTGCTGGTGATTGATGCCGCGGCCCTGCGTGTCTGCATGGCACATACGGTTATGCCTTGACCACGCCATGACAAGTCACATCTTCGACGCCGAGATTAGGCCAACACCGAGCCAGGGAGAGAATATTCATGACAGCTTGCACATTGTTCAATTCTTTTATTCCCCCCCAACCTATCTTTCATCTGCATCTATTTGTCGTCGTCGATTACTAATATCTGTGCGGAGTGCTGTGATGATCACCCCGGACAGGGCCACGTTGGATCGAAGCAAATACTCTGTAAAGTGTGTATCCATTACCTTTATTTATTTGCTTGTTATTTGAATAGATGCGGCTGTATTCTTTGTATTCTTTTTTCTTTCTTTGTTTTCTTTTTTCTTCCTCCATTTGTTCTTATTATTCTATTACTAGTGCCTCTAGATACACAGATATGCACTTTTCAGAATACTCAGCATCAAACCCAACGTTGATTGTTTGACAGGATGCCTTTTCTCACAAGAGTGGTCTGTGTTTACATTTTATCGATATTTTATCGATTTATATATAATAAGGAGGTGTGATATGGTCCACTTATTACCACATCAAGCCTTTTGCCCATGCTGCTCCATATTCTGCCGGATTTTCAGCTCGCAATGGCACCCTCCCACGCGCTAGCATGGAAGTCCCACGCTAGTATGGAAGTCCCACGCTAGCATGGAAGAGTTCAGCTGGCTTGGTCGGGACGTCGACAGGTGATTGGTGGCGATCCACGATGTACCATAGTATGTAGGTTTGAGATTTGATGAATATGTATGCCATTAGGTTTGCTAGACCATGAAACATGCCTGTACTATGTATGTAATTCGCACAGAGTGAATACGCTATGCGGTAATACACAAGGAAGGAGCACCAAGGGTGACGACAACGGATGTACCTGCCACTATAATTTGTAAGCAATGTACTTGCCACTGACGTCTCTCCCAAGCTGCGGGTTGCTTGTGCTTTTATTGCTGTTCTGCTTTTCTTATTTTCATTCGATGTTGATTTTATGCCCATATTATTGTCTTGAGGCTACGGCTTACTACCTAGGCGGTCTATAAGGCGGTAACAGCTGTCAGTACTTTGTCACGCGTGGTATCAAGGCGCAGCTATCGATCCTCGGACTACGCCGTACGGAGTAGAAACAGGAAAAGGAAAAGAAAAAGAAAAAAGAAAACAAAGGCGGAGAAAATGCAGGTATGCCGCAACAGACGGTATCTCCATGTTTCTAATGTACTTAGTGGCGACAGATATGACAGATATTCTGATTTACTTGTGAGATACTCCCAAAACATATTGCAGTCTCGTCTCCTAGTTTGTCAAGCGAGAAGAATCGGACAACTCGAGATCAAAGAGAATTATATCTTAACACACTTCTAGGCCACTCAAATAGTACATACTATATAGTCTCCATCGGAAGAAAAAAGGCCCTAACAAAACAAAGAAAGAAATACAAATGCACATACAAATACACATAGAGACACAGGAACCAAGTGTTTATATCCAGTAGGACTACAAGCACATATACGGAGTAAAACAACAGTTATCATTGCAAGATTCCAATAGCAAAAAAAATCAAAAAATCAAAAAATCAAAAAATCAAAGACAGACCAAAAGAAAAGAAACAGGCCTCCACTTGTACGATCCAGCAACAGGGGTCTTCCCTGGAGCTTGGGAGGGCGAGCTTAGTTCTAAGACGGCACTGAGCTGAGGCTAAACGGGACTCTGTAGAGGCACTAAAAGCTAAAATAGAGAATTCGAGCTAAAAGAATCAAAGGGCTAGGAGTGGGATAAGAAGAAAGAAGAAGCGCGAGAGGCCTCGCTCTAAATATCTCCATCATCTAGCGATGCTGCTAATGCAATGCACTGTCGATGAGATGGACATGAATGAACGAGTGAATATACGGGTGAACATAGAAGGACGGCGGCAGACACCAGAGACGTCAGAGACAGAGACAAAGGCAGAGACAAAGACAAAGACAGAGACAAGATATGGACTTCAGAGAAAAGACAGCGTGTGAGGCACGCCGACAACAGACACACCGACATGACAGCCGCTGTCATCCCTACATTAACATCATCCATGACTCTAAGCATAAATCACACTAATCATACATGTTGCTCCGCCACGATCACATCAGACAACCAGACATTCGCAGAGTAGTACGGGCCTCACCGGGACGGAAGGATATGATCCGAGGCTGTGTGCCGGGGGGCATCCCCGTAGAAGCTAGATAGATATAGACAAGACCACGATAATGACAATTACAGATGCAGCTCAACACACAGAGAGCCCAACTAGATATACTTGACGTGCTCGCATCTCCATTGCATCTGCTGTTGATCGATCTGGTGTTGTATTTCCTCTTCTGCTTCGATCTCTGTCTGGAGTTATCTACCCTTCTTACACTCGTGTCTACTCTTGCATCGTATTTCCTCAAACTCTTTTACCCACTCCCATCTCTTTGAACTCGCCTATATGGTATGGAGGACTCAACCCCTACGGCCTCCATCTCCATCTACCCACTCTCTCCACAGATCTAGCGGCTGTCGAGATCGTGGATCCTCATCGTCGACTCTATGCATGCAGTCTACTCTTTACTTTACCCTAACTCTATCACCAACTCCATCACTCATTGCATACTACATACCCATGTCCCTACCTGTCTCTCCCTACATCTGCCCTGTACATCCCTCCCTCTCCCCATATCCATCAAAGCAAAGCGTGCTCCCTCCTTCTTTTTTGTCTCCGTCTCTGTCTCTTCCTACTACACCCGCCATTCTTCCTTCTTGCCCTCGCCTATCTGAGCTAAGCCCTTAGTCCACTTATATGTACAGTTCAGCTCTCCTGGTCCCATTGCAGAAGGGTCTCCATTGTTGTGCTCGTCCACCTTGCCACTCGTTACATGCCGGACATTGCTGGAGGATTTTCCAATCTTCTTCGATTTTCAGCGCCTCGTTGCTGTCAATGACTCTCAACAGCTGCTCTGTACAGCGAGTTGCAGTCCTGCTCAGCCTTTCTTGGTCAACCTGTCAGCTGTCTCCATTTCCAACTCCATCTCATCTCCATATCCATATCCAGATGACAACGATCGCTCTGTTGTCAACGCCCACCACACCTGAACTTGTTACATTGTCAGCTGAACCTCTCCTGATCTGTCTTGTCTCTTTCCCGTTCCTCTTTCTTTTTTCTCTTTTATATTTTATTCTCAGCTTCTCCTTTTACTTTATTCATATATCCCACACGCATACATCCACATCCTCAGCATCCAGTTCTCATCATGGAGGACCAGGACTTGCTCACTTCGCACATGTCATCCTCTCTTCTTTCGTCTCATCCATCGCAACACCAACATCATCAACACTCGCAACAACATCACCAACATCACCAACATCAACATCAACAACAACAACAAATTCAACATCATCAACATCATCATCAACAGCATCAACACTCACAACAATACCTCTTTGACAGCAACATCAATATCAACACTCTGTCCAGCCTCTCCAGTAACCTCCCGGACCTCAGCCTCAACACTTCCCTCTCTACCTTTGCCCCATCCCTTTCTCTTACCACATCTGCCTCTGCTCCCATCCTGCCATCATCTACTCTGCCATCCTCATCCCTCTCTCTGTCTCTCCCGCTTGCCGTCTCGGAGCATGGTCGGTACGACTACGACTACTATCAGTCTCACTCCCAGTCTCACTCTCTGTCACATTCACACTCACTCACACCAACATCGGCAACAACCCGCCCAGCCTCTACACAGCTCCAGAGCAACCGCAACAAACGCACAAAACTCTCCACCGAAGAACGTGCAAAGGTTCTAGAAATCCGTCGCCAGAGGGCCTGTCTGCGCTGCAAAATGCTTAAGATCCAGTGCTCGCGCGATAACCCGTGCAAGCCGTGCTTGTCGTCGGCCGTGCGCGGCTACGAGCGCAAAGTCCTGTCATTTTGCTACTGTGTCCGCACCCGCTTTGCCGATGTCGACATTTTCAGCAGCAGCAGTGTAGACCCAAACCTCAGTCCTTCAAAAATGTTCACCTTTGGAGCCCGCACCGAGGTGCCCGACTCCGTCCACCAACTCATGGACCAGATCGAGCCGCCCGCGCTGCCCGCCATGGAGGAGAACGTGTTTGAGGATACGCTGCTGCGCTGGCTCACGAGCACGTCCGAAGAGCTTTCGCCGACGAACGGCAGCATCGTGGCCATGCTGTACACCATCATCGGGCAGTCCGAATCGCTCAAGAAAACAATCGACGCACATCTGCCGTCCGATTTCCAGACCTTTATCTTCACCACCTCGCTTGTGCACACCGGCTGGCAGGGCAGCGTGTCGCACCGCGACCTCTGCACGGCCGGCCACATCTGTGGATCGCGCATCGTGCAGCGCCTCGACCGCATCCTGACACCGCAGTTCCTTGCCAAGTGCGACAAGGACACACACCGCGCGCTGATGCTGCTCATCTTTGGCCTGATCCTCGGTGTCAGCTACTCGACTCGTCTGACAACGTCGCCGTCATTCCCGCACGATCTGCTGGGGCTCGAGATGCGCCACAGCCCCACGCTCTGGCTTGCGCTCAAAGAGCACCTCGCGCAGATGCTAGCCCACCACTTGATCTTCTTGGGGTCGACGCTCGGCATCAAGTTGGACACGGCATCGGAAAAGACCATTATCGAGACAGCCGTCAACCGCTGGAACAAGCCGGAGCGTAGTCTGTGGGCGGGCAAGGGCAGCATGAGCATAAGCATGGACCACAGCGCGGCGGTCGAGCGCAACAACGAGATTGCCTTGATCTCGCGCGTCTTTGGACTGCGCGGCATGGAAGACTTTAGCACGCTGCAGGACCCGTCGGGCCCGGCCACGTCGCAGACGCCACGGACAGTCACAGCGGTGACAGCCGGCGACGGCACACCAACACACCCGTCAACAACCACACCCACATCGACGTGCCCGTCGACTCTCCCGATTGTGGCTGTGACCTACCCCGATCTTGCCGGCCTCCAGTCGATGCCGCCCATGACCGCCAACGATGACGACGAGCAGTTCTACCTCTCGCACTCGCACGCTCATCAAAGAGAGGACCACCCTCCCCACGACACTCTCGACGACAACCCAGAATCATTCTACAGAATGGCCAACGACGATATAACCGGGCTGTTGTCGCCCGTCACGAATCTTCCCGAACGGGAGGTGGACAGCAATGACAATGGCGATGGCGACAAGAGCAGCGAATCTGAAAGAGAATCGGAAAGAGACGCAGACAATGACAGCAACAGCGACAGCACAGACAAAAACACAAACAGAGCCGTCGCAAAGACATCCACCGCAGCTACCACATCGAACCCGCCGCCGCCGTCGCGCAGTGCCATGGGCAATGACGGCATGGTCAACAACACGCGCAAGAGACGGTCCGTCTGGATTGTGCGGCCCTACTCAGAGAACGAGGCCCAAGAGCCGGCCAACGTGTATGCCCGATTCCGTGTCCATCAGGGACAGAACCTCGGGCTGTTTGTGTAGATAGATGCCTTGTCTTCGTTTTTCTTCTTTCCCTCCTTCACCTTTTCTTCTCTCTTCGGCATCTTCCAACTTGCCTCCTCAGTTGCAGCACTGTTGCAAAGTTCACGTCTCTATTTTCTTTATTTTTTGCATTGTTTTGTTCCCTGTCCTCTATTCTTTTGTATTGTTATTCTCATGACAGATAACAGATGGCATGCAGGCGTTGTGCGGTTTTCGGGATTGGGCCTTTTGGTTTTTCGTCATTTTTTTCTTTATATTTTGTTTTTACTAATGATCACGACGGAAATGGCACGGTATATCTGGATGGCATTGTTTTTGTAGAAATATACAATTAACACCATGGTTCAATAGAAGATAAAACTCACAAGTCAATACATCGAGACGTCAAGCATATATATGTGTATTATATAAGCACTGAAAAAAGAAATCGCAACGATCAAAACAGGAAGGGACGACTGCATCTCGACCACGATATCGGAAAGAGGCTCTGAAGAACTACAATGAACCAAAAAATAATAATAAATCAATACTTGTGGTATAACAGTACAATTATCCCATTGTATGCTGGAAGCAAAAATAATATTGAGTTGCCCGCACATGGGATCGAACCAAGGACCTCGGCATTACGAGTGCCGCGCTCTACCACTGAGCTATACGGGCTGCTAGAGCTCGTAGGCTTGTTGTGAATAGTGAACTGATAGCCAGCTTTAAGTAGTGGAGCCTACTAGAAAACCCGTGGAATAAATAAAGATTAGTCAGCGTATTTTATGAGCAAACCCAGACGACTGCTGTGTCGAAGCACCTGGAACGAACAAAACGTCATACATACGAACTTTTGTATTCAAATAAATGTTCAATTCTTTAAACAAGCTGGTAGATGAAACAGTGCATGACTCGGCCATTTATCGGTTGTTGTTATGATTAGTGCCACGAGTTTCTTCTTCCTCGAAAGTTTTACGAGGGTTTCTTCAAGGTCGAGAATTAGGTCTTGTTTTTTTAAAACAGATTGGAAAATCATAAAGTAATAAATAATAAACGAAAAGCAGACAACGGAGATACCCTGCATAACTAGCACAGTACGAGGTGAGGGCCGGGCAATATTACATATTGTGGAACTGCACTCGTACTCGGCGACGGACATTGATGCGGAGGAAATAAGAAAATAAATACAGAAAAACAAGGCAAATAAAACCAACGCAGTGCTTATGAACAAGAACAAGACGGCGGACATTGTCAAAAAATCAAACAATAATACATACGTGCAATAGCCGTAACCAATAACCAGCCGCCATAGACATACTCTGTGCAAAACCAGACACCTTCTGTCTTCTGTCTCCTCTGTCTTCTCTGTCTTCTTTGCTTCCTGGCCAGCCAGTTCTGGCCCATATCTTATATACATACATTGTCTCCCAATCCCCCTTCTTCATTATCTTCTTATCATACAGTAACTGCCTCTACAACAGGCTCCTCTCCATTACCTACTGCCTTCCAATCTGCTGGATGCCTTTGGCCAACTCGGCCACCAAGTCGTCCAGCTTCCGCAGACTCAGGATCGTGTCTGCATGCGATGATGCCGTCGCCACGGCCTCTCTCAAAATCGATGCCGCCTCCAAGTAGCTCTCGGCATGCTTGCGTCGGTCGGCATCCTCTCTTCTCTTTTGCTCTTCTGGCGAGAGCATGTTCGGCAGCTGTTGATTGTGCTGGGTTTGCTGCTGGGTTTGCTGGTTCTGTCGCTGCTGCTGCTGTCGGGCTGTCTGGCTCTGCAGCACGCGCGGCAGCGGCCGCTTCAGCCAGCTGATGCCACGCATACACGCCCATATTCCCATACCCTGGCAGCAGTCGCGCACCACCGACGTGCCCAGGTCGGCCAGCGAGTACTCCCTCTTGGTGTTTGGCGACCCATCCCACTTGGGCGTCTTGATGGCGCGGGCTATGTCGACACCATCGCGCATGTGACGCACCGTCTCGGACATGATCCTCAGGTACAGAATCTCCGTCTCGAGGGTGTTTTTCGACGTCGGCGATGTCTGTCCTTGAGGTGACTCGGTTGGAGACGGGCTGGACTGATAGATGCCATACTCGGACACGCAGTCTTCAATCTGCATGTAGCAGTTGATGGCCAAGATCCAGACCACGGCACGGTGCAGCTGCACATACGGACTGTTGCCAGGCGTGTTAGTGCCGCTACCGCCCGAGCTGTCGCCTGTCCCTGCCCCTGTTCCTGTCAAGCACAGCCGCCCGCTGGCGTCGCGCTGATGCCGCAGATGTGGTGGGCACTCGGTGCGCAGCCATGTATCCAGAAGATTGTAGATGTGCAGGGCATCCTCTGCTCGCACGCCGCGCCGCCGTGCCGTAGCATTGCTCAGCGTTGTCAGGGCTTTGCGGGCAATAATCGACAGGTCGAGGACAGCATCGAGGTAGCCGCGGGCCGTTCCTGTTGCTGCCGGAGTCGCGCTAGACGAACCGCTTCCAGTACCAGAGCCGGCCTTGTTCTCGCGCGGCAGATTCCGCACTGTGTCAATGTTGAAGTCGGGAATCCGGCTGAGCGTCTTCTTGTCGAGGCACTGGAACGCGTCGAGGCCGTAGACGTGCCAGAACAGCAAGATGCGGCGGTCGTTGATGCGGGCCAGCGGCGCGGTTGCATCGTCGGCTTCAGAGCCGCGGTTGCTGTGACTGCTATAGTTGCCATGGCTGCCGCCCACACCAATACCGCCGCTGCCGGAGCCGCCGCTACCGTTAATGCCCGACTGCATTGTCATCAAGACCAGCGAGTCGTGCGTCAGGTACAAACCAGCCAAATGGGCATGCAGCTGGGCCAGGGCCGTGGCCGCTGGTGATGCTACCGACGGCGTCGGAGATGCTTGCTGTCCCTGTACCTGCCCCTGCCCTTGCCCTTTCCCTTGCGAAGCATCGTCTGTGGCCTGGTGCTTGTGGTACTTAAACTGCACCATGAGTGCAAGCGCCTCGAGGTCGTCCAGCCGCACGCGGCCGCGGTTGTTGTTGGCCGCCAGCTGTGTTTCGAAGAATGTCTCGCGGAACTGCGTGCCGACGCGCTGCTGCATGGCCCACTTGTCCTCGTTGCGCTCGATGCCCGCCGTAAAGGGCAGGCCGCGACAGGCCAGGGCATAGATGATGCTGAGGCTGCACCGACCGGCATGGTAGTCCTGCCAAAAGGCGTCTTCCAGCAGAACGGGCATGTAGATGGTGGTGTATTCAAAGTAGGCATGCAGGGCCGCGATAAAGATGTCCCGGGGAATGTCACACCGGACCCAGGGTGCCGGGTCGTAGCCGCCATCGTGCACTTCGCGTTGTTGAGGTGGTGGCGGTGGCGGTGGAAGTAGTTGTTGTGGTGGCTGTTGCGGCTGAGGCTGTGACTGAGGCTGTGACAGAGCCTGGTACTGTTGGTATTGCTGCTGCTGCTGCTGCTGCTGCTGTACTTGCTGGTGCTGTTGCTGTTGTTGGAAGTCTCGTAGATGCTGCTGCTGCTGTTGAACAAAGTCTTGCTCTGAGAAGGGAATCAAAGGCTGCTGGAAGCCGGCAGTCATGATACCATTAGACGCCCCCTGGTTGGGCCACATAGCTGTATCAGGATCGCCCATAAATATCTTGTCGAGAAAGAAGATACTGTCGGCATTGAGCTGGAAGGGATCCTCCATAAAGAGGTCATCTGTGAGAGATTGTGCTGGGTTTCCATAGACGGATATTGACGTCGCTGTCGACGGCGATGGCGTGTACAGCTGTTGCTGTTGCCGTTGCTGTTGCTGGTGATGAGGGATGACATGCTGAGGGGCTTCATGAGAAGGACAAGACGCATGAGACGGGATATTTGCATGTGACTGAGCTAAGAGATGAGCATCGAGGCCAATGGGTGCTGGGGTAGTGAGTGGATGGGACGGCTGTGGAGGTGGAGCTGTGTGGGCATGCGGATGTGCTTGGGGGTGAGAGTGAGAGTGAGGATGGGCGTTGATGTGCGTAGAGGAGATGGGGACTGAGGCTGAAGCTGACGAGATCGACAGTCCTTGCGTTGGTGGCGGGGGGAGCTGTGACTGTGGTGTTTGGGGAGGAAGCTGTGGCTGAGACTGCTGGTGCTGGTGCTGCTGGTGGGCGTCGGCCTTGTTTGCATCCTCGCTCCCAAAGCTCTCCCTCTTGGTCAGAGGTGCCCCTGCAGCTGCCGCGGCAGACACGCTTGAAACAGCTATCGGCACTTCACCTGGCCGACAACGCCCCCGCAGACGAATGTCGTCGGAGTCCTCCATGCGGCACGGCACATTGCGCAGCGAGCACTGCGAGCACGACGTGTGGCCCAGGTCGTTGCGCGTCAGCCGGTCGCACTTGATCTTCCGCCGATGGCAAAAGTCGCACGACTCACGCACCATGCCCCGGCGGAGGCGCATCTTGGTAATCTGGATCTGGATCTGTATCTGGGTCTGGATCTAGATTCCAACCCCAGACTAGATGGAGATCTGTATCTGTCCTGTACACAAGACAGGGATGTGACTGACTCGACGTTTAAGTGGATTATGCAGCGAGGACGTCGATATAGCAGCCGCAAGTAAACAAATGACGATAGGCGACAGGCGACAGACAGACAGGGAACAAACCGCGAGAAAGCCCGCGGACAAGAGAGTCAAGGTAAACGAAATCAAATAATTCGATTCGACTCGACGACACGGGATGGAGCTGCGCGGAGCTGCGCGTGTTATAAGCGGGAGAAAAGCGGCGGCGGCGGCGGCAATTAGACGGAGATTTCTCAGACCGGGAGTTGGCGTGCATGTGGTTGGCTGTTTGGCAAGCTCAAAAGTGGACCGTGCCCCAACAATTCTTATGTAAGCAGTCGCTGCAGCTACTGACCAATCACCTTATACAAAATATCCGTCGTCGCACCTCGGTCGAGCCTCTGTTGTGTACAGATGCGAACCATCGATACTGGACATCGACGCATCTTAAAAGAGACTCATAGTGCGGGTTTGGGAACATTCACAAATACTGACGGCAGACAACAGGCAGCAGTATTCAATGGCCTCGTCAAGGGCCTCGTCAAGGGCCTCGATGGCTTCGATGGTTTCGATTGGATGCTTCCATGGCGTCTGTAGTCGTCCTCTAGACGGTGTGTGCATGACTATAAAGTAAAGATATTGTCCCAGGATCAAATAACATCGCATGAACAGAAACGGCGGCATGAAACACAACGCCTTGTCTACCAACTCTACCTCACCCAACGGCGTCGGCGAGCTCCCGTCCACGCCTCGTCTCGCGCCCGCCATTATCTTCGCCGTCATATTCGGCCTTCTCTGGGGAGTCCAATGCATCGTCGCCTGTCATTTCTGGCGGTACTATGGAAATACCGTTGGGATATTGTGTGGCCTGCTACTGGAGCTCCTCGGCTACATTATGTACATTATCAGACTCACACTTGGTCCTACGTTCCTGTCGTCGGCGCTCTACTTGTCCATCAACACCCTACTCCGCAGGCATCCCCTGATCACTATCAAGCCACACTGGCTCTCAACTCAGTTCATTCTTGGCGACTTTGTCTGTCTCTGCTTTATCAGTGTCGGGGGGGTCGCTGGCAGCCATCTTTGACGAGAGTCCCGTGGGTATTGAACTTATGATTGCCGGGCTGGGAACGCAAAACATGTTCACGCTGATGTTTTGCGTTGTACTTGCAATCTTGTTCAGACGGCTGGGCAAACACGGCGGGCAGGCACATTCCACACACAAAATATTCAGATTCGGGGTGGTTTTGGGAGTCGCAGCAGCATGCCTCTTTGTGTGATCATGCTGGCGCGCGGCCGAGCTGAGTGGCATGTTCAATGGGCCGCTGGCCGCGAAAGAGGGGGTGTTTATTGCCCTGGACAGCATTCCCATGGCGATAATGTCGGTATTGCTGGTACTAAGTCCCGGGTTTTGGTTCAGAGAATCATACAAGAGTGGGATTCCACTGGCTGGTTTTGCAGATATATAAGAGCTGACTGGAAAATCACTGTAATTATTTTAGTTACGTCGATTCATGAAAAAAAAAAAAAAAAGATAGAGCATTGTCATAAATCAAAACTAAAGTATATAAATGAAGCCGCCGACGAATAGGAGAACACAAAGTGAAGGGGTATGAGCGTGAAGTGGACAAAACAGAGGAAATAAAAGAATGAAGGATAGAAGAACACTTTTGAAGAAGGACTGAAAGGAAGTATCTAGTTGAGAGGCCGCGTCTCCTTCCAGATGGGCAAGAAGATAAAGATGCAGATGCCGACACAAGAGAAAAAGGCGCCAAACAGCAGGCTCTGCATCACGATGCGGTGCTGCAGCCGGCGCAGGTGTGCATCCTTGACGCGCAGCTTGCGGTCAAAGATCATCAGCCGTGACAGGGCACGCACAATGCCCGACCGCTGCGAGATCATCGACGCGCTGTCGTCAAAGCGCTCCCACGGCAGCGGCTGGCGGCGCGTGAACAGCAGCAGGAAGAAACAGGAGCCGCGCATGCCCGACAGGATCAGCGACAGGCCGAGCCACCACATGGGCCAGGCCGCAAAGACGTCGAAGCGCGAGTGCGCGCCAATGTGCGGCGTGAACGCGCGCAGCAGCACGCACAGCACGCCAGCAATGGTGAGGACAATGCCGAGGGCGGTGGCGACGCACAGCGTCTCAAAGGTGCCGTTGGACACGCCGAGGCGCACAAAGTTGCGGTGCGAGCAGTTGCGCAGCAGCAGATAGATGTGGTCGGCAATGGGCCTGAGGTGGGCGGGGTCGGACGAGTGCGCGAGGGACTCGAGGGCGGCGTCGCGCATGGCGGGCGAGATGTTGAGCTCCTTTTCGGCGCCGGGCTGCAGGAAGGTCTTGATGACGGCGTTGAGCTCGGCACGGCGGCCCTCGTTGGCGTCGATGAGATTCAGGGTAGACATGGCGCGGTTGGCGTCGGTGGCGCTGGACTTCTTTGAAGATTTGGGGATCTTGGGGGCCTTGGGCAGATCAAAGTTGGGCTTGCAGCTGTCGCCCTCGCACATGGCCTGGGTGGAGATCATATCGGTGATGCGGGCGAGGGTCTCTGCAATCTCGGGGTCTGTGGAGAAGGCGTTGGCGTTCTTTTCATTGCTGTTCTTGGTGAGCGAGGCGGTGCTCTCGGTGTTGCTGTTGATGGAGTGGGCATCGCCGTGGCCAGCGAGGGCGCGCTTGTACTGTTGATCGTAGTTCTTGTACCAGATGTAGAACTCTAGGTTCTCAGGGGAGAACTCAATGTACTTGAGGTACATGTAAAAGTCATAGAGGGACATGGGACTACCTGTAGGAGTTAGATATCTGATGTTGATATTGATAGGTGCAAAAGACATCTACATACATGTCTTGTTATCGAGGACACGCTCGAGACGGAGACGAGCCGGGACGGAGGCGCGGCCGCGGCCGCGGCCATCGGGACTGGCAGGGCGCTTGCCGGAGATGATGGCGTTGGAGTATTCTTTGATATCACGGTAGTCTGGTTTCTTGTACCAGTCGAGCCAAGCAGGAACCCACATCGTGGATGTGTTGATGTGTTGTTGGTAGATGGTGGTGGCAGTAGACAAAAGGATAAAGCCGATATAGACGAGATGCCAAACAATGCCAAATGCCAAAGCGTTGAGTCGGGTAGAGAATAGAGACAAAAGAAATCAGAAACAGTCAAGAATGCATGGGAGGAGGATTGTATTAATACGCAGCAAGAAGGTCCTTAGGGAAAAGAAATAAAGGAAGAAATAACACAAAATAAAAATAAAAAGATAAATGAGATAAAATATTTGCACACGAACAAGCAAGATCACACAGGCCGTAGACGTAGATGGCTCAGGCGGATGAACCCAGAGAAACTCAAGAGAAGAAAGTACAGACTGATAGAGTGAGAGCAGGTTGACTGTCATGAGAGAGAGCTAGCACATACCCCCTCCTGGTCATTTTATCTATACCCCCCTACACGTCCACAGCCAGGTACAAGTACGTACATAGTAGTACGGAGTAGAGTCCAGCTAGCCGGGTCCCACATTGATCTCATCTGGTAGAAATATCTACTCGTACTCTGTATTGAGGCAAGCAGACTTGGTGAGTTGGTAGGAGACGGCCGGGTTGCTCTTCAGTTTATTCCCAGACCCCGACTACCTACTCCCCTATCCATCACCAACAACCAACTGCCATACATTACTGATACCAACTATTAGACCGACACACCACAACCAACAGTTGTATGGGTTGAATCCTTCTCATCTCTGCCCCTGCTGACAAGCCAGATATCGGAGAGGCCAACAAGTTTTGGTCACCTCGCTATGTACATCTTATTTTCCCATTTAGTTTAGGGAATACAGAGTCCAATAGAGAGAAGAGAAAACCTCCGACCTGCTCCTCCTCCACGAGTCCCCACTGCCTCCACACACTTTTCCATCTCTTTTTTCCTTTGCCGGCGCCCAGACTCCTTGCAGCGGTCCACTCCCTCTCAGGTCCTTGGTATCCTTGGGTTTTTACTTTTTTAGTTCAAAAATCAATGTACTAAAATAAACCAGCGCAGGATATTGCCACGAGTAGACGGCATGGACAACGAACGAGGCACAGGAACAAGAGTAACGAGAGACACCAACCCGTGCTTGCAGCTTGTACGAGTAGACTATGGCTACGTAGTAGATAAAAGGGAGGAGAGGTTGAGAGGTTCAAGAGGTTGTCAAGAATAAGTGTGTCGTAAATATGAATAAATCACTGAGAATAAATAGTGTTCACAAAACTACTGTGCCTGAATGATCTCTGTTGATAATTTCTGAATAATGTCTGAATGCATGCTGTCTGACGCTCAAAGCAGATGGAGGGTTGCACGCCAGTCCAATAAATAACTGTACATTTCACAAGTACTGTACATGACGATGACGGACAGGGACGGTCTATTCAGAGCAGCCTGCATACATATACCCAGTACAGACTTCTACGTGCCTGAGTCGCCGTCTGCTGCTATTCTCGTCTGTCTCTGCAGGGTTGCACACCGGTAATAAGGGTTCACTCTGGTTGTATGCTGTGCACTGTTGTACAGTCGCGGTAATATGGGGAGTGGTGGAATGAGAGTCAGTAGGCGGAGGATTTTAGGATATTAGGCACGGTAACGGTGAGAGAAAATGAGAGTAGCCAGAGCCAAGCACATGGAAAATAATTAAAGATAAAGATGGTGCAAGACAGAGGGACACCAAGCAATAGAACAAAGGGCAAAAACAAAAGAACAGAAAACAAAAGAACGGAACAAACGTGATGGCCAATATGCATGTCTCAGTCAGAGGTGGCCAGGCCTGCACCAACGTAGCAAACTCTCCTCGTCTGGCAGTGGCAGTGTCTGACAGTGTCTAGTTGTCTGGTTCTGGTTGTCTGGTTGTCTGGATCATCTCTCTTGATCGACTGTCACCACTGTGACACAATTTAATCTGTACAATTGTCACATGCAGATGGCTTATGATAATGAAAGAAACCTGCACTGGGGTAGGACAAGTCACGGCCGGTCTCCGTTTCGATTTCTTGGTTTTTATGATGTATGATTGCTCTGACTTCACTACCCAATGTACTTGCACCAACACATGTGCATTTCTAGAAAGGTGTCGTGTTTTGGTTTGATTTCTTTGATTCTTTTTATATGTTTTTTATATTACTTTTCGCATATTCCTACTACCACAATCACACAACATAGGTCTCGCTTCGTCCTCCGCTCCTTTCCTTTCTTTCTTCCCTTCTCCTATCCCCAGTCCCTCATCCTTCTCTCCATATTTTCGCCTTCTCGGTTATCTCCTCCGCCTCCGGGACTACTATGTACATAGTATTTGCCAGCTGCATGCTCTTTGGAGTCACTCAGCTTGCCTATCGAATCCACACAGAAACGACTACCATCGGCCTGTCTACCGCTAACCAAGGATTGTTTCTCGTATTTTCCTTTATTCTTTCCTTTTATTTTAATTTTATCATACATTCTCCCTCCGTACTACTATATTTCCTTTTCCTTGCCACTGTCAGCGGAACCAACTCCATCATCGCCAGCCAGTTAGACTCTCTCGAGGTCTCCCTTTTTCCTTACGGGTCCACGCTAAATCGGATCTGGGCAAGATCTGCTAGATCTGTCTGCTATCTCCAAAGCCATTAGACCTGATTAGACACAATTAAGCCAAGCTGAGCTAGGTCGAGGTGGCTTTATCACAAAGGTGAAGCAAAAGAAAGCAAAAGGAAAAGAGGAGCAAGAGGTACCTGAAACCCTGTAACTGAACCACCACGAAGACGCCGAATACTCAGTAGGCAGAGGTACTAGTGCATCGTGGCAAAGCTGTGCAGCCACAATAGTCCAGGGCCGAGTCCATACAAGAGCATAGAACGTACTCAGAAAATGCAGCGGTTCTTTGTCATAACTCACGGACTCGATCGATGAGGCAGAAGAGTATGGAGGGAGAACAGCTACAATGTAATAGTACAGAGTATTAACATGTACATAGTAAGAACATTCAATAGTCTCTACTGACCGAATTATCTAATCAATGCCGATCTCCCAATACAAATACAAACCGCCAAGTGCAAACTCAAATACTTGACTGCTCTTCCTCACACTCTACAGAGTATTACTCTGCAATTCGCAGGGAAGTGAAATGAAAATGTGAACTGGAAATGACTCCAGCTCAGCACTTGCACATCCTTGTCGACTTGGGGCTGCTTGGCCCCATCACCGAACATCTTTTCTGCTTGGGTAGTAGCGCCCTGCAGGGAGGCTGCGGCGTGGCTCCGTACTCCGTAGAGAGGGAAAGACAAAAATAAAATAAAAAATAAACTTGCCATCATGATGTTCATCTGAAATAATCCTATCTCATGCACACCCACATCTGCTGCAACAGCAACGGCAATACAACTGCCGGTCTTGTGATGTCAGGGTTTTTGACCCGGCTTTTTCTCGATATCGGGCTTGTTTTTAAGAAAATAAACATGGCGATCGCTTAGCCTTATCGAGTCGAATGTCATTTCTCATCATCCTGCTCTCCGTATCCTCATCTCATCGATTGCCGTCTCCTCAGCATGGCCATCACGAGTCCACGTCGATAAAGAATGGCAAACCTGAAGAAAATCGCGAGTATCATCATCTCACTCATCGATCACGGCATCGCCATAGCGTGCTGGACCGTATTCACTTCTTTGGGAAAAGAACGTGTCAGTCGTGATCATTACAAAGGCACCCACATGTCGTCGGATAGGCGTCTCCCGTCCAGGATCGTATTCTTTATTACCACCTCTATTACGACACTCTCTCGCTTGCCGCGTCGCTGTCGCAAGCCGATCGTAGGGCCTATGCGACGCTTAATCTGTACAAAGTATATCTCTACACTTGTGAGACCCGTATTGAATACCACCTGTTGCGTCTCCGTACGGAGTATATCATAAGAGGAAAATATAGAGAGATGAGTCCAAGAATCCAGCAATAGGAGTCGGTCAAGTGAACAACCATATTGCTCTGCTCGACTTTTGCAATATTCTACTTGTTGTAGGGCTTGTCGGCTATCCGCTCGTTCATCTGTGCATTTACTCCGTATTTCGGGTTATTTTCTTAGACTCACTCTATCGCAGTCTATCTACGTACTATGTACGCGGTACTATTGGCAATGGTATCTTACCTGTAGCACCCGTCTTTGTTCTTTACTCTTTATTCATACTGTTGCCCTCGAAACAGTAGCTGGGAAGTTAGCATCGGATTCTTCAGCCTCTTGTTGGATTGCGATCCCTGACATTGCTTCTTTCTGCATTCCTAATCTCTATTCTGTAAAGAATCAATACTGACAAAAGTACGACAGGGCTCAGCCGTGCCAGACGGCCGGGATCGCCTCTACGAGTAAGACTGAATTAACTTAGAAACAAAGAATGCGTATGAAAATGAATAAAATCTCTATGTAGCCTCTCCTAAAAGCCAGAACGTGCCCATATCAAAACGGAAACAAAGAGCGCGCAAGTGAATCAGAGACACACCCTTTAAAGCGGTCCCTTCCAGAGTGACATCCATCAGACCGGTTATTCATACTCAGACATGAACACTATATGTAGACATTTTACCGCCAGAACTTCAGAGTTACTCTGTGGCTATGTACATAGTAGTAGAGACACAGAGAGAGACAAACGAAAAAGTGTAATGATTGACAAGCCGTTGCCCGACTAGACTGGTGGATGATTGACGTGTCTCGCCCTTGCGTCGTCTACAGGAGTCGTCGACTGTACGTATTATATATGTATGCCAGGTGTCTGTTTAGTGTGCCGTAGTGTGCCGTAGTGCTGGCTACAGCAACCCTTACTTCTGACTTTACCTGCTCTAGCATCACGATAGCGGTCCGGCCACGCTTCCGCCCGATCACTGTCACGTTGTTTGGTCGGCCCGTTTTGTCTAGTGTACATTGCTCCGTATGCCGATTCTTCCGCCGTTTCTCACCTTGCTGTCTTGTATGTATTATTCTCTTTGTCTACATACTACCTCTCACTCAGCTGCCCCTTGCCTGTGCATTGCTTATGCTTACGCCTTTTACTTATGCCGCCCTGCGTCGGCATGTTACCGTACATGGCTGGCCTGGCTACAATGTCGCTCTCATATGCACTCTAGACAGCCACTTCAACGCAAGGGAGACCCCGCACGAGTTCCATGAGTACCGTCAGGTTTGGCTAAGTCGATTTACCATCCCTTCCGCGTTTCCGCCTGTCTTATTCTCGCAGCAGTTGGCTCTAAGTTTACCAGTTCATGCGGTCTTTTTATGTTGGTAATAAATTATCCATCTTCTACTGAGTACTGTCG
Source organism: Ophiostoma cf. undulatum (assembly GCA_022392935.1). Classification (NCBI taxonomy): domain Eukaryota; kingdom Fungi; phylum Ascomycota; class Sordariomycetes; order Ophiostomatales; family Ophiostomataceae; genus Ophiostoma; species Ophiostoma cf. undulatum. The sequence continues at coordinate 2,183,887 of JAKRGL010000055.1, read as the reverse complement.
GGGCTATCTGGTTGATTCAAAACATATATATCTCCGCGGGACAGACTGCATCGTACTGGATATCATAGTATAAATGGCCAGGCCAAGCATCCCGAGCTCGTCCGGATATAGGATCGACCTCGTGTCTTTGTGTACTGCGCTGCACGCCCTGCATTGCTCTGCATGGCTGGTATGGATGAGAGTACATACTCCGTACATAGTAGATAAAAGGAGATAATCACGAATTACTCTGCTAGTCCCAGCATGAGCACGAGTGAGAAGTATGCACGAAAAGATCGACAGTGCGTCGGCGTTGGTGATGGTTTGTAAGCGGCATGCTTTATTCTCTATTATTTTCGTTCATTTTAATTATTTTATTTAATTCCATGTGCTCACCACGCAGCCACCAATCCATGCGCCTTGTGTACTCTCAAGACCAAGTGGAACGGATTATCGAGACTGCAATAATGTACTACAATGCACACGAGTCTGCCCGTCCGAGCGGGCGCTAAATAAAGCCGCTATTCCTACCTTCAGGGGCACTACCACTATCTATCCATCAACATGGCACGATTCTTTTATAAATTAAAAGCTTTTGCCTCCACAGGCCACGTTCGAAAGCGAAAGCCAAAAGCCACGCGAGTGGGCGTTGCAGTCTCTCTACTCTTGTTGCGATCCGCTCATCCTCATCATAGATTAATCGCCGAGTCCGGCATATGTGGCGTCCGGCTGGTTGCAGCTGATCGACTGTAGAGGCAAGCAATAGAATAGACACGCTCGATACACAATAGACAATAGAGCTGTGGAGGCAATATTACAGGGTTTTTTTATGTCATAAAACCTCAATAGATATTGATCAAAATATGCATCTTCTAATATCAACTATAGACCACCGAAAGATCATGCCCATGCCCATGCGGAATCGATTATCCAATGGAAAGGCCGAGCGGGGGTAGAGGTACGAGTGTATACTATGTACGGAGTACAGGAGGATGTTTTTAGTGTGGGATGCGTTTTAAATATGTATTTTTTTTCTCTTGCTCGTGATATCTAATGGTACGGCGGCTTGGCTCGTCAATAGTAAAATACACCCATCGATCCTTATCCTGCACAGCCAAACACAATCCTGTTCCGCGTCTATTCGTATTTTTATTTATTTTCCGCATCAAATTTACTGAGCATTGACTTGCTCTGAAAAGTCTGCTCGGCTGCCTCCATAAATGGATACTATCGAACTCTACATAGTAGAGTAGTCAGAATCACAAGACCAGGACTAGTAATCCTTCGGCGTGTGCGCACGGGGCGGCTGAATGAGTGATGTAGATTTACTTCAGATTTAGTATTGACACATGTAAATTCATCACATGAAATCAAAACAAGAAGATATCAAAACAAAAGGAGGCACGAGGGAGGAACAAAGGATTGTTTACGGGCCACAAGTTTAGTATGACCCTCGGAGAAAAAGTATTTGTTCGCAGTAGAGCATCATACTAGAAGATTTACATGAAAAAAGCAGCAGGTTTTGCTTTCAGATAAATGATAAATAAATATTAATTGAAAAAGAAGAAATCGGGAAAAAAGAAACGAGAAATAACAAGAACATACAAACGCAATTATTTACTACCAATGGGTTTTTTAATTGAATAATAAATCAACAAGATCTCAGCTAGGCCTAAGAGTGTGCTTTTGCTTTCTTGTTGGCAATGTGCTGGGAAGCATTGTATTTTTTTCGGTCGATTGATTACTAAGCAAATGGACAAGGAGTCCGTCACACTTTTTATCTTTATTGCCATGCTATTGCCTTGTTTATTTGTGATGAGGCTCAGCCGTCTTTGAGTGCTGTCTGTCTCTCGTATCGCAGTTGGCCTCGGTGGAGAAGAGTCATCGGTCGAGTTGCGCAGAGTCGAGTTTCAGAAAACAAATCCAGCATCCAGCATTTGACCAGCTTATTATTCAGAAGTGTATGTTTCAAACAATACTGTGTAGAAAACGCAAACCTATAGTAAATAGGGAATCTGGGATATCAGCAGCAGCAGAACTTAGGCAGAATACTGCGAGTCGACTGGTCGGGCCATTGAGTCATGTGCAGACTCCGATACCACGATAAGCTTCTTTTTGATCTTTTCTTTTTTAACTTTAAGCTCAACTGATCCAACATATAGTACAATCCTTACAGCCTTATCAACATGGCTGCGTTCGCCGTAAGCTTAATTAATCGACAAAACATGCCAGTGACTCGACGGCGAGCAACCTCGATATCTGGCGATCGAGGGTAACCCTATCAAGTGGATTGAGGCCGGCATCTTACCATCTTACTGTTCACCATCTTTGGGTTTAGCGCATCTAGGCTTACTGTCATCCCCTGAGCCTTTTGTGAGGCCTTGCCGTACGGCTGGCCTCATTGCTGAGGATGGCCTCGTTACATATGACTCTTTTCTGGGCTGGATTTTGTATAAAGGCGCCGATACTTCTTTGAATGCATTCTCGTTGTCTCGTCTCTCATCTCATCTCATCTCATCTCATCTCACCATCTGCTCATAGCCGGCGATAGCAACATTAACAACTACAACTGAAACTTTACACAGATCGATACAGCTACAATGGCTACCGATTTGCTCATCGTCACAGACGCCACGGCCTCCATGGGGACCTACCTCGACAGCTTGCGCTCGTCCATCCCCGAAATTATCCACATCTCCGAACTCACAGGCTGCTTTGAACGCATTGGTATCATTGCCTACACCGACTATGACAGCCACAACAATGCCGTCACCCACTGGTCCGGCTGGTACCATACCAAACGGGTAGGCTCTTTGGGGCTGGACCCTCTTGAGTCCGGGTCCGAGTCCGAGTCCGAATCCAAGCTGGAAGAAGGCGACCGCGTGACTCTCGACGACGTGCTCGGTTTTGTCGACCGTGTAGAAATGTCCGGCGGCACCAGCTTCCCAGAAGCAGCCAAGTCGGGCCTTTCCCTCGCTTACCACAAGACCCGCGCTGACGCCGAGACGGTTGTCCTGTTGTATGCAGATGCTCCGCCGCATATAGCCCGCACTGGTGGCGAGCACTATCTGCGCGAGAAGCTGATGCTGGGCTTGGACGGCACACAGACAGAGAGCAAGGATGCACTGCTGGCAGCCGGACTGGCCGCGGGTGCCGACAAGCGCTGGGTAGAGACGGTCCTGCTGCATGACAAGACGCTGCTACCGCCCTTTGGTGGCCACGACGCCGGCTTCAATGACTGGGTGTCGGCAACCAGGCTGATGGGCTCCAAGATGCGCATCTTCTGCATGATCGAGCGCTCAATGTACGTAAGAATGTCCATGTACGCAATGTTTGACGACATGTACGAATTATTCGACGGCAGCCTGTCCATGTACACGTACCTTTCGGCAAAGACGGGTGGTGCTTGCTTCCAAGTGCCTGTGTCGGTGCATGCGGCCTCCATCTCGGCGTTCAGTGTATCGCTCGTGCTCGCCGTCATGGGTGTTACTGGCGGTGCTAAGGGTTCCGACACAGAAATAGGCGCGGCAGGGTGGCGCGCGTTTCAGAGCTGGGCTCTCGACAAGAGCACAACAGTGGGCTGGCATCTACAGTCGTACAAGGATGCGGAGGATCTAGACAACATCAAGGACGAAGATGACGACCTGGCCAACAAGTTCTTTTATACGAGCGACAACCTGCGCTGGCATGCGCTGGACAAGGAGACGGACGTTGCCGACTTGTACAAGTATCTGCCAGTGACGTCTGCCATGAAGTCGCTGGCCCCGACGGCATCAGAAGTGACCGACCCGGCCAAGCGCTATCAGACCGACCAGGCCTACCGCGCCTTTGTCACAGCCAAGCTCGAGGAGATCCTCAAGGGCAACGCCGCTGCTGTCACGCGCAACCCCGTCTTCGGTGCCCTGTGGCGCGCCGTCTGCAGCGACCGCCAGAACGACGCACGCGCGCACTTGCTCAACCTCTTTAGCGTGGGCATCGACAGGATCAGCAACCCCGACGAAAAGGCCATGGCCAAGACGTGGCTCGAGAACTCGTACGACTATGTCGGCGATATCCTCCATTTACTGGATGCTGTGCCTGCAGAGGAGCGCTTCCCCTGTGTCTATCTTGATCCGACGCAGACCTTTTCGGAAGACGGCCCTCTGACCAGAGACGAGCTGCTCGAGATCTCGCGGTCGTGCGACGGCCGCATCTTAAGTCGTGTCGGCCGTGTGCTGACGCGCCTGACGTATGCGGCGTCCGCAGAGGACCTGCCGCTGCACATCAAGACGGCCGTCGATGCTAATGTGCGCGATCCTGCCAAGCCGGGTTTCTTGTCGCTGATTCCGCTGTCGCTGCAGTCTGCTACCAAGGACACCAGGCGCGGCCGCATGTTCTGGCGGGTCCTGCTGCACACTATTGTGCCGGGCACCATGTTGTCCGCGCGCCCGGCAGCCCTGGTGGCGGCCCTGTCGCTGCGCATGGGTATTGCACCGCTGCGCGACGTCGCCGACCACGAGCTTGTCGCCGCATGCAAGATGAATATGTGGAACAACCTAGACACCCCCGAGACGTGGAACACGAGCTGCCTCAGCCTTCTGCTGGTGGCGGATGCCGACTACTCTGCGCGCGGCGGTGCCGACGCTGTGCTTGTCCCGGGAGACAGACGGCTGTTTTCCACGCTTGTCGACTACAAGCACCTCGAGTCCAACTTGGTGTCGACGCTGACAGCGCGTGTCGGCTGGACCCCCGACAAGACCAAGGCTCCACTGGGCCCGACAGTAGTGTGCCGTGTTTGCCAGTTCCCGCGGTCGGTGACAATGATGGCGGGTGGCGGCGTGTGCGGGCTGTGCTGCGATGAGTATTCGAACGGCGACGACCCCGAGAAGAAGGTGAAGAGTGTGCGCTCGGCCAAGGAGGCTGCCCGCATGGTCGTGGCCAATGTGTCTGTGACAGACTCGGCGGAAGCGACGTCGCTGTGGTGGGTCGAGTGTTCTGTGCGCCAGTGCCGCGCGCAGTATGTCATCTACAACCCGAACATGCTGCACGCGCGGCCCAAGTGCTGGTACTGCCGGCGCGATGGCTTGTCAGCGGGGGCCGTCAAGGAAGTCAAGGCAGACAAGGCAGACTCTGTGCAGGTGCAGGTGAAGGAGAGCTCGGCGCCGACGGTCGAATGCAACAAGTGCCTGTCGCGCATTCTCTGGCCAAAGGCGTACCGCCCCGAGGCGTTTGACGAGGCAGCGTACGAGTGCCCTGCCTGCGCGTCAGGCTCCGTTGCGACGGTCGTCGACACCGAGGTGACGGCCCGCACGCTCGAGGCCGAGAACGGCCTCGCGTGGCTGCTGCGCAACGACAACAGCAAAATCGCCGAGCCGTTCTCCGACCGCAGCGTGTACCACACAGTCAAGACGGCCGGTGTCGACGGGTTTGCCGAGTCAGTCGGTGTGTTCCCTCTGGACGACTTCTCCCTCAAGCTAGAGCTGAACGGCAAGCTGGTGCGCAACACGCCGGCGCTGGTGGACGAGCTGCGCGCATGGGTCAAGAGCCGCCGCGCCCAGGGTGAGTCCTGCAGCCTGTGCTTCTCGACGTTTTACGGCGCGCGCAGCCGCGACCACAAGCTGCGGCGTGCGTGTGGCCGCACGGGATGCGCCCAGCGCGTGTGCGAGGACTGCTTCACGAGCTGGTACGGCATCAACCAGCGCGGCCGGCTGCTCAACATTGCCGCCCTGTCGTGTCCGTTCTGCCGCCGCCAGCCTGCACCGTCAGCCGTGTCTGCGGTGGGAAACAGCATGCACACGCTGGGCAACCTGCGCGAGGCCGTGGCGAATGCGGGCGCGTGGGTGTACGCGTGGTGCATGGACTGCGGCACGGCCAAGGAGTATGCGGAGCGGGTGTGCGCACAGCAGGTCGACGGGGTGGCCGAGCATCTGCGGGACTGGCGGTGCACCGAGTGTACGCCTCTTTTCAAGGGGCGTGATGCCGTTGCCAGTGTCAAAGAGTGCCCCGGGTGCAAGACGCCGACAGAGAAGACGGGCGGATGTGACCACATCACCTGTGTGGTTCCCGGGTGTGACACACACTGGTGCTTCTTCTGCGGCAAAGCGGTGTCGGCGAGCCGGATCTACTTGCACATGTTCACGGCGCACGGCGGCTGGTTTAACGACGGCCAGAACCATGAAGAGCATGAATGGGATGACGAGTAGAGGTGTCGCGTCTGCTTTTGTTTCATTACATCATTTCAATCGTCCAGATTATATCAAAATGTAAAGTATATCAAGAGACTTGAATTTCGACACTTGAGTGTACGTTATATTGTGAAGTGACAGGGTAGGAAAAGGTAAGGGAAAGGGGACACGTGATCTAAAAGGCTTGTGCTGGTATATCAAAACAAAGGAAAGGTGCTACATGAAGTGTGAACAAACATTCAACAAAAAAGGGGAAGTAAATATTAAAAGAGTAACCTTTCCGGACTTTGTGAGACACAACGTCCTTTGGAGAGGGTCCTCCCCTTTTAATGAAAAAGAGAATCAAAATAACCAATGAAAAAAAATCAAAGAAATCAAAAACCTAAAAAGCAAAACTTTTCTGTACCCATATCCCCTTCATTAGATCGTTTGTCGTGGGTTTCGCCTCATCGAGGCAAACCGTACAGATTCATCTGCTGGCGGCCGAGTCCAGCTCATCTGACGACCATCGGATTGGCGTCAACAGCCTTACAGCTTCGAGGCAATCTCCTGGACGAGGGCACGGGTGTCCTTGTCCAGCTGAGCTTCGGGCTCGCCCAGAACAGCCTGGAACACAGGGATCAGCTTGGGGGTCAGAGCCTGGACGGTAGGCTCGTTGTGCTGGTACAGGTGGTACAGGCAGGTGTAGATGGGCTTGTTCTCGTCAAAGTCCTCCTTCAGGGGCAGACGGGCAACCAGCTGGGGCAGAATGTCGCCAATGGGGACCTGCTCGGGGTGGGCAGTGATCATGCGGGCAACGGCACCGGCGGCGTTGTCGTACAGGCGGTGGCCCTCGTCCTCGACAGCGAGCATGCGCTCAAGCTTCTCCAGGATAGCGGGGTAGCCCTGCAGGTAGGTCTTGCTGTCGGTGGAGGCAACAATAAGCTGGCCGACGGCAAAGGCGGCGTTGCTCTTGGTCTCGAGATCCTCGTCGCTCAGGCGGTGCAGGATGAGCTTCAGCAGGCTGGTGGTGTAGGGAGACACGGTGGCACCCATGCTGTTGGCGCAGCCGGCAATGGTGCCAATGGCAGACGAGCGCTCGTAGGACTCGTTGGAGCTGGCAATCTTGACAATGGGCTTCTCAAAGATCTTCCACAGCTCGCCGAAAGCGGGGCCCAGGGCGGCAGCGATGGACACAACAACGTCGAGAGCGGTCTCAACGACGAGCCAGTCGTACTCGGAGCTCTCCTCGGCGATCTGGGCGTCACCATCCTCGTCGATGCCGTCGCTCTGCGAGGGGTGCGAGCGGGTGATGATCTGGCCGAGAACGCTGACAATCTCCTGGACGGCACTCTCCTGGGCGATGACGGTGGGGCCGGTGACGTCAAGAGTGGCAGAGATGTTGCGGTTGATGTCGGTAACGACGTCGCTGTTTTGTTAGTCTCGTTCTGGTAAAAGAGATGGAAACAATAACGAATCAAAAAAAATCAAAGTGATCGATCAGACAGGTAGATAATACGGTTTCGCAGCATTCGCATAGCGTCTGAGTGAGCTGGGTGTCGTGTAGATGTCATCATATCGAGGGCAGGAAACAAGGAAACAAGCCGGGAACGCAAAAACAGCGCAAAAGCAACGCAACAAGAAAAACAGGGAAAGAAAAAAAAAACATACCGCTCGTTCTCGTCAGTCCACAGGTCGAGGGTGGGACGGACAATCTTCTCAGCCATCTTGGCCAGCAGAGGGGTGGGGGCGGCCTTGGGGGGGAAGCCGGGCTCCCACTTGGAGCCAGTGGACTCCTCAGTCAGCTGCCAGACGCGCGAGTACGAGCGCCACAGCATGCTGACAGCAGCCTTGCGGACACCGCCGTAGTGGTGCTCGGTCAGGTCGACGGCCGCCTCAATGGCCTTGTCGAGGTACTCCTGCATCTCCTCCTCGCCGCAGGCGTTGGCAATGATATCGCCCAGAGCCTCGATGGCGACCTCCTTCTCCTGGGCCTCGCTGTCCATGCCGGCCCAGTCGTCGTCGTCGTCGTCGTCCTCGGCCATTAGGTCGGCCAGCAGGTCGTCGTCGTCGTCGCTGCTGCCGCCACCGGGGGCAGTGGCATCGAGGTCCTCAATGCGCATCTTCTTGCCACCGACAACAACGTTGCCAGTGATGCCGCCAGCGGCGAGCATGGCCTTCTCCTCGTCAGTGAGGTTGATGACGGCATCGTCGTCGTTCTCCTCAATGGCGGCAAGCAGAGCCTTGAGCACACCGGGCAGGAAGGGCTTGAACTCCGCCTTGTACACCTTGGACAGAGCAGACCAGAAGATGAAAGAGCTCTCCTTCAGGCGGTCATCGTCGAGGTTCAGGCCCTCCTCGCTGGCGTTCATCAGGTCGGTCACATAGGGCTGGAACATCTGGGCACCGACAGCAACGGCAATGCGAGCAATGGAGTCGAGGACAGCGCTGCGTAGCTGCAGCTCCAGATCGTCGCCCTTGATGGTGGCGTAGGCGCCGAGAGCCTGCATGCTCTTGTCAAAGTAGGGAGCAAAGTCCTTCTCGAGCGACTCGGCAATGGCACCCAGGGCACCGGCACCGGCAATCTTGACACGCAGGTCAGCGTGGCCAAACAGCTGGCCGATGGGCTCGATCATCTGCAGGGCGTACTGCTTCATGGCATCAGCCTTGAGGCCGTCGGAGATGGAGTCAAAGGCAGCGCAGACGGCACGGATGACCTGGCTGTTCTTCTTGGTGACCTCCTCGTCGGCAGACGGGAGCATGGCGGCCTGCAGGTTGTTGACAAGGGCAGTCATGATGGCGACGTGCTCCTGGGCAACAGACTCGGGCATCTGTTCGGCCAGGCCGGTCAGGCCAACAAGGGCGGCGTGGCGGACAACACCGTCGGAGTCATTGAGGAGCTGGATGACAATGGGCAGGATGCTCTTGATCTGGGTGTTGACAAAGTCGGGGGCACCCTCGGCGCAGTTGCCGAGAGCCAGGATAGAGGCCTTGCGCAGGGCGGGGTTGGGCGAGCTGGCGTACTTGGGGAACTCGTCCAGAAGGGGGACCATGACCTGGCGGGGGGGCAGGTTGCTGGCAAGGGCATCGAGCAGGCTCAGGGCGAGGTGGCCAGGGGTCTCCTCGTCAATGGACTCGTCGTCGCCAATCTCGACCAGGATCTGCAGGGACTTGACGACCAGCTGGGCGGGCATGTCCTTCATGGCCTGGATCTTGAGGCGGCGGTAGTGGACGACCTGGGTCAGGAACGACATGGCCTGGACACGGACGTCCTCGTCGGCCTCGGTGTTGGCAGACAGGTCGATCATGAACTGGACCAGGCTCTTGAGGTGGTTGCCAATGAAGGCGTGGCTGAAGACAAGGAACTGCTGCAGGACATCAAAGACCTGCTGCACCTTCTCGTCGTCGCCGCCGTCGACGGCATTCTTGAGTACAATACCCATAAGGGGCACGAGCTCGCGGACGGCGGCAATGGCAGCCTCGTCCTCCTCCTCCTCGCCCTCGACCAGGACGAGCAGGGCACCGATGGACATGACGGTGTTAATCTGCACCTCGGCGCTGGCCGGGTCCTTGATGAGCTGGCCAAACAGCTCAATCAGCTTGGGGATGTGGTCCTTGTATGAGACGGGGTTGCCCTCGAGGGTAGAGTAGATGATGTAGGAGCCGATCTCGCGCTGGTGGGCATCGGCGCTGGTGGCCAGGGTGAAGAGGGTGGGCAGCAGGTCGGGCCACTCGCCGTCGTCAAAGTCAAAGGTGGCAATGGCGGCGACCAGGTGGGCGTCGGAGTGACGGCACTTTGCGTTCTGCTCCTTGAGGGTGGCCTCGAGCAGGTGCTGGCGGACGGCGGTCTTCTGCTCGGCAGTCGGGGACTTCCAGTGGGCGGGCACCAGACGGGCGGCCTGGACGGCGGCCTGCTGGCGGACGGTCACATCGGCATGGGTGCAGATGATCTCGATGAGGGTGAGCAGGGACTCGGCGTGAGCGTACGTCTTTTGGAGCTCGGCGGTGATGGCCTTGATACGGGTGGTATCGGCTGGTTTGTTAGAGTTTGAAATGTTTGGAAATATTTGGAAATATTTGAAGGGATGTGAGGGGTTGTTTTGAATTTGTATGGGAATACTGAGACACGACGCGGTACGCACCACGATCTGCTCCTTCCGTAAATGATCCGAAGACCATATGTGAAAAGTGAAGCATCACGAGATTTGTATATTGGTGACAACGCGTCTCAGGGTCCGATGCAGGTGAAGAGTGGTGCAACACGGCTAACAATCACCACCAGTTATCGTGTCACCACGATGCTGATGCTGAAGATGCATGCTGACAATAGGGACGAGGCGGGACTCACGGATCAAGCTCTCCTGGAGCAGGGCAGCAAGCGTTTGGCTGTCCATTTTGTGTATTAGGGGTATATGAAATGGGATGGAGGGAAAGAAGAGAGAAAAGAAAGGAAAGGAGGGAGAGAGGGAGCGGAAGAGGAGGAAAAGGAAAGAGAAGAAGTAGTCTTCATCTTGGAGGGTCAACCACTGGGGGGCAGCGAAAAAAAAAGGCGAAAAGTAAAAAAGTAGAGAGAAGACGAAAAATTAGTGGTGAATTCTGCCGTGCAAAACACGATAAATTAAATGGCAAAGTATATTGGTTAATGCTCAAATATAATCGAAATATTCAAAAGTTAATGAGGAAGGAGCGCAGATGAAAAAGTTGAAGAGGAAGGAGCAAGAAGGCAGCAAGTACCCTCGAAAAATCTGAAATTAGTACTAGTTGGCCGATAAGATAAGGTGTTCCGGCCAACCACGCGGGAGCGAGAGAGAAATGCGGCTCCACTGCACCCCACTAGCCTGGCGGGGTAGGGGTATCGCATTTTATATAGCCAATCTGGCAAGATTATGTCAGCGTGGTTGGCGATGTTGACTTGTGTTTGTAGAATTGTCTGGCCAGTTATTTTGTTTCCATTTTCTGTATATTTATTCTAGATATTGATATTCTTAAAATCTGTAGGGCTGGCATATATATATATACTTGTTTTCTTTATGTATTTACAACATGACAAGATTCTGATATCAGAAATATTACAGATATTTCAAGAAGGATACATTCTGGGAAATAATAATAAACATTATAAAGGATTTATCACTTTTCAATATAAATAAAAACAATGCTTTGTATCAAGACTTGGCCCAAAATAGAGACAGATATTGGCGAGTATCGAGGTTCAATAATGAGACGCAAAAGACAAGACCTTTCAGATGAGAACCGGCCTGATATTGGTTAAACGATCAATCTGTCATGTTTTGCACCATCAATAAAATTTACATAATCAATACATGTCTTACGTAAGCTTTCCATTTTATTAATATTTCTTCCTTTGATATTCACAAATATTATAAAAAATATTCACAATTAAGCCCAACCACTGGTTTTGCATAACTACCTGGTATCTATCGCTTCATCGGTTTTCTATCCTGTCCTCTTGTCCTCTTGGCGTCGCCCATGGACTTGCGGTGTGGTCAGACATGCATGCAGCTGAGCCATTCGCTGGCTATGCCCTTAGCTGGCTTTCCGTTATTCCGTTATCCGATTTCCGAAGTAACAAGTGAGAGCTAGGAAATATAATACAAATTAAGAATATGAAATAAGATAACGTGTCGGGCCTGAGATGGGGCAGGCCGGCAGTCCAAGCAGCCAGTCGCCCCCATCAAGCAGCCAACCACTCCTAGGATAAGTGATGAGGATGAGGTGACAACGGGCTCGTGTCATGCACGCCTCGGGCGGTCGTCTCGGTAGTGTGGTAGCTTACTTTTTGTTTACTTGATACTTGATACTTTATTTACTAGCTTGAAGTCGATTTCGATTTATTGAAGCTGATACAGCACAAGTACGGGCTGAGCTCTGGCTTCGGGGTACTTGTGTCGACGAGTGTCAATAGAAATAAATACTATAAGAGTAATGAATAATGAATAGTGAAAACAAATGATAAATAATCACCAAAAAAGAATGTGCGGCTGGGCTGCAGGTCAGCATCGGCTGCCGAGCGAGCCCAGCCACGCTCGAGACAGTAGATTTCAAAACGAGAGGACGAGACACACATAGAGATACAGAGACAGTTACACTGCCGAGAGCATGACCCGTGACTGCATGACAACAGAGCGAGACACTAGAGACAAAAAGACATGATTTGCATCCGCACCGGCTGCTATGGGGGAGGGTGATGGGTTGTAAGAGTTGCATAAGTTAAAAACAGAGATGCATGCCGAGTGGCACAACCTTGCAACCCTGCTTGTGGTGCTCAGCCTCCACCGCAGCTTTGTGTTCCCTCTATAACGTGTGGTCTGAATGTCTTTCTGCTACTAGACAGAGAGAGGAGAGTGAGCGGTAAGCAAAGTGAGAATGTGTGCTGGCTATAAGTCGGCATGTCCCTCTGTCGGACGGTCTGTGACTCTCGTTGATTTCTTTCGACTTTTGCTTTCCTTTTTCTTCTCCTTGTCCATGCAATCTTTGCCGACCTTTTATTCTGTCTATACATCTATATCAATCTGTGCTGCTATACCACCACAATAATATAATATAATCACAATGTCCCCCGGAAGACTCAGACCGGCTGGCGACGCTCTCCGTCTTCGCCAGCCTCCCCAGTTTGGCGGCTACCTCACTACCATATCCACATCCACATCCACATCGGCAACAGCAACAGCAACAGCAGAAGCCGAGACAGAATCACCAACAACCGACTCAAACCCCTACTACTCTGTCTACTCCAAATACGCCAGTGACTACAGTGAATATGCTGACTACACCGACTATACAAACTACCACCATGAGACATCAGCACTGCCCGCGACCATGACTGCAACCATGACGGTCACAGGCGCCAATGCCGACACCACATCAACACCCACATCTGCCGGTGGCCATGGCCACGGAAGCCACAACGACAACGCGTCGTCTGGCATAGGATCGCCAGCCATTGCCGGCATTGCTGTCGGGTCCGTGCTGGGTGTCAGTGTTGTCGGTGCTCTACTGATATGGTTCTGCTTGAGAGGGAGGCAGACGTCCAAAGGCGGCGAAAGATCCGATGAAGAGGACAGTCAAGCACGGTCCAGAGGGCCCGGCGGCCCGTTGCCGGCGGCTCCTGCAGGGCCCATGGTAGGTCCTGTCGGCCCTTCTGTACATGCTGTACCACAGTCTGCAGCAGGGGCTGCGCCGCGGCTGCCGTCGCCCTTCCGACAGCGCCACCAGACCAATATGAACAACATGATGCACACGGGCAGCGACGAAGAGATGGTGGCGTTTGCCAAGGCAACCCATACAGCACCAGCACGGCCAACGTCAATGTCCATCGACGACGAACCGCCCTCGTACGAAGAGACCGAGGGCCACCGACGGACTGCAGGTGCCGTTGTTGGTGTCCAGCCAGGATATGTGCCTGTGCTGGTATCGCCATTATCGCCAGAGTTTGCAGCCGGCTCCGTGTCGGACGGTTTCCGGCGATACCACGAGCAGCCCGTCGACACCGAGTCCAAGCCGTATGATCATCTGGGCATGTCCAGTTGAATACTTAATGTAACCGTCTACTTGACTATATGTCTATATTGTCTATCTAATCTTTTAATGCGTATGAAACTCGTGAGATGCCCTTGGACCGTGAAATCTTGGTCACCGTGGTCGGCCCGCACTCGGCCGTCGTGTCCACATGTGTGCCGCCGCACGGGTACACTTCGGCACCAACAATCCGCACAACACGCCACTTTTCATTCTCAATGCCGGTCGGTGTCACGCCAGCCGGGATCTGCGGGATCAGCCGCTCCAGGCCCTGTCGCCTGAACTCGGCGGCGTCCCACCAGTCAATTTCGACCGGCAGACTGTCGGAAATAAACTTGTCCAGCCTTTCTTGAATGGGCACCTTGAAGGCACCATCAATCTTGCCACGGAATTCGCACGACGCGGCATCGGGGAAATGCGACGCTTTGAGCTCGTCGAAGCCGGGCACGTCCTTTTCGACGGTATAGCGAACCGCCGCGCCGAGGACGTGGCCGGCGGTGTGCAGGCGCGAGTAGAGTAGCCGCTTGGCCGTGTCAATGGACTGTGTGACTGTTGTCCCGGTGAAGAGTGAAATGTCTGAAGAGTCTGAAGTTTCTGATATTCTGCCAAAGTGCAGGACACGCCCCGACTCGACGGCGTCCATGCGGGCTGACAGCACCTGGAACGTGGCCCCACCGGCGGTCATGGTGCCCACATCCGAGGGCTGGCCGCCGCCCTGGGGGTGGAAGATGGTGGCCTGCGTGGCTATGGCATAGAGCGACTTGGCGGCGTTCGCGTCTGCATCTGCGTCTGCGCCTGGAGCAAGCTTGTAGAGAGCGCGGTTGGCCGAGACAAGCTCTGTATAAGGGATGACGGCCTCGACGATGGTGTCGAGGGTTGTCCGCTTAGCATCGACTTGATAGATGAGGTCTGTGATCATTTTGATAGTTGAGAGAGAGATGAAAGTGAACAAAGGAAGGATGCAGTAGAAGTGAGGTGAGCTGAAGAGAGAGCTGGATGAGAGGCGGATGCCTGTAGGAGGGGCTAGCAGATAAGTCAGCATCGTCTAGATAGAGGACGTCGCCACAGAAGTATTTCTTTTCTTCCTTCTTCTATCTTTTTTATTCTTTTGTCTTTTTGATTTGTGAAATTTGATAAAAAGTATGAATATATAAACACTATATCTATGATTGAAAATTACACCGCCTTTCTTTTCGCGTCCTGCTCTTTCAAGTCCGCGTTCATCTGCTCAATGGCCGCTCGCGCGCCCGGCCACGCCTTGCGCTTGTCGCTGGCAAACAAGCGGTACAGGTGCGGCGAGTAGACCCCCGACGTCAGAATCTTGTAAAACGAGTAGTCGCTCAGGTACAGCTTCCACCCTGCCCATGTCCAGCCGAGGTTCGCTGAGACATTGGTGCCTGCAGCCTCGTCGGCCCAGGCCAGCCACTCGTGCTGCTTGGTGAAGCCGGCATACACCGGGCCGCGCCGGGCATATTTGAGAACATGCTCCTGGGCGGCATCGGCAGCCTTCTCCATTTCCAGGCGCGGCGGGAGAGTTGACTTACCCCCCCATATCTGCGCGACAGCCATGGATGAAATGTCGTAGAGCTGGAAGGCCGGCGTCGGGAACGCGGCGGAGCCCATGAACGCGAGCGAGTCGGGGTGGTCGAGCGAGAACAGCTGGCGGTAGAGGCGCGGGAACGGCTTTCCGCGCGTCGACAATGTCAGGGCGGCAAGCTGGGGGTGGACATTGGCGGTGCGTGCTGGGTTGGCGCTGTCGTCGAGCAGAGACATGCCGAGATCGTTCTTGTAGCCGGTGCAGAAGATGATGACATCGATATCGTCGAGCATATCGGGGCCGCCGAGACCGTCGTCCGGCCGGTCGAGCTGAACCGACTTGGGCCCCAAAATCGACTTTATCCCCGGCACGGACTGGACATTGCCGCGAACCAGAGCGGGCACCAAATCGTCGGACACGGTCGGGAACGACTGCACGAGGGAGGGCGCAGGCGCAACGCGCCACTCGGGGTGGGCTTTGATGGCCGGGAAAGCCGTGTCCTGCATCTTGGCGGCCACGTTATTGAGAATATTGCCGGAGATTGACGGCGCCCAGCGCTCAAAGTAGGACTGCACAGTCATCAGCTTGTAGGTGAGGCCGTGGTCGATGGACCGGCCGTTGTGGAGGCGCGGCAGGACATAGGCGCCGTGCCGGTGGGCCATGTAGATGGACGACGCGTGGCCGAGCAGGGACACGGCTGTGTCACCGGCCGTGCTGCCAAAACCGACAATGAGCACATTCTTGCCGGCAAACTCGGCCGGCGTCTTGAAGGCTTGTGAGTGCAGCACGCGGCCGGTAAAGGCGCCCATGTTGGGGATATCGGGGTTGGATGGATTCTCGTTGGCGCCCGTGGCCATGACTACTTTGTCGACTGCTGCTGTTTCGCCGCCAAAGTTCAGGATCCAGCGGGTGCCGTCATACTTGACGGAGCTGATGCTGGTGTTGAGGCGGATGTGCGGCCGCAAGCCAAAGTGGTCGGCATATCGTTGGAGGTAGGCGTCGACATCGGCACTGGCGCAGAGGTTGGGAGTGTTGTCGGGGAAGGGGAAGTCGGTATAGCAGCCCTGGAAGTTAGTATGAATCCGAGTTGAATCCCATGCCAAAGTGGCTTACTCGCTGCTTGGAGATATTGGTGACAGTGGCTGGTGATGATTAGTTCCGGAATCCCCGATAACATGTCAAGATGGGAAAACAGCACTCACTAGGTAGAGCACTTGTGACCTCGTCTGTGGTAAACTTCCACAGGCCGCCGATATAGCTCTTGCGCTCGTATGCCGTGGCATCAAAGCCTTCTTCGAGCAGGTTCTTGAGAGTCACCAGGCCAAGAGCGCCGGCGCCGATGACAGCCACTTTGACGTCTCCGTTGTCTCTAGATGCCATGGTTGTAATGAGTCAAGGTAGACTTGTAGATGATGCAAACAAATATCGAATCATTACTCGAGGGGATGCAGCTACTTATGAATATCTACAGTAAAGTGCCCGGTCTTGGCTGCCTTGCTTGATATGTTCAGCTCTGTCACTTCCATCAGTGGTCCATACTATACATTCGTTTGAGCTAGAGCCGATCGTATGTTCCGCCCATCAGGGTCCCTGTTGGCTACAAACTGTAGTAGATTGGATAATTCCTGATGAAAGTACATGTGGATTTTACGCTGCGACTATATCTAGTTGGTGATTTCTGATTATTGCCGTGATGATATCTGCTCATTCAGGCTTGTTTATGTCGACAGCAATATCAATGAACACGTCTTGGAAAATAAGGCGACCCTCGAGCCATGCTAGATCTACTCTACTTTATTCTGTAGTTGCTTAACTTCATTTTATCTACTTGATTTATATAAAAACAAGTCTCCGACCCATCACATCTACCATCTGCTTACACCTCGGAGACATTCGTGGGTCAATGCAGTTTTATCAGATCCTTTTTTCGTATGACTTATTTTATTTTGACGAGTGAAGAAGCTTGCCGTCTTCCGGAGACATTTTTTTTTCTCACTTGCGCAGGTGAACAACGTCTCGGATTACCTCGTCTTTACGAGGCTCAACACCAAGTGCAAATTCATGAAAACGCCTTGCTAGGCACCTCGTCTCCGAACATCGCACCGTATTCATTCGAGCTTGGTGTACGTAATATCTCAGCCAGCTCGCTTCTTGTCTTGGCAATTCTGGGCCATCCCCGTTAGTTAAAGGGCCCCAGGCTTGTCTCGTTATTTACGCGTAGCCGTTCCGCTGCCTCTATATCAAGACTCGGACTCAAATCTACTCTGCGATATGGTGGCTCCATCTAATCAGTAAACGTCCATACGGGCAAGTGATACATTGGAAAACCGACGGCTCATCTTATGCCATTGAATTTATTAAAATACACAGTGTTGGTGATTGATGTCTTGGCCCCGAATGCCGGTAATGACGCATTCCCGACGATGACTAAGCAGCACGCACGATTTATCTCATGACGTCGATGCATTGACGCTTGCACGAAGTGCAACACCTCTTCAACAACAAGACCATCTAGTTTAACCCCCTATATCATATCAAATGACTACTACACGCCCGACGCCGACCACCGTGGCGCAACACCTGGCCGGTGCCACACAGTCGTGGCACGGCACAATCTCTGCCGATGGGCCGCACCAGCCCGAAGCCGGACGATACCGTCTGTACATCGGCCTCTTTTGTCCGTTTGCACATCGCGTCAACATTGTGCGCCACCTCAAGGGCCTGGAGCACCTTGTTCCCGTGACAGTCGTCAAGCCATATCCCAAAGGCGACGACAGCGGCTGGCCCGGCTGGCAGTTTCCTGGTGACGACAAGGAGTATCCCGGCGCAACACCCGATCCGCTGTACAATGCAAAGTACCTGCATGAGATCTACTTCAAGGCAGACCCCGAGTATCCCGGGCGGTACTCGGTGCCTGTGCTGTGGGACACCAAGCTGAACACGATTGTGAACAACGAGTCGGCCGAGCTGATGCGGAACTTGCAGACTGCCTTTGATGGCGTCGACGGCGTCAAAGAGGGCAACTACTATCCGCAGCGTCTACGCGAACAAATTGACATCATCTCGGAGTGGATGCAGACCGAACTGAACGTGGGCGTGTACCGCGCCGGCTTCGCAGCGACGCAGCAAGAGTACGACGAGGCCGTGCCGCGCGTCTTTGCGGCCCTGAACGGTCTGGAGCGGATGATTGCCGTCAACGGCGGTCCGTTCATTCTGGCCGAGAGCCTGACCGAGCTGGACATCCGCGCATACGCCACGCTTATCCGCTTCGACACCGTCTACGTCCAGCACTTCAAATGCAACCTCGGCACCCTGCGGCACGACTACCCGCAGATCAACAACTGGCTCAAGAACCTGTACTGGAACGTGGCCGGGTTCAAAGAGACGACGGACTTTGGGCACATCAAGGACAACTACACCAAATCGCACAAGGGCATCAACCCGCTCGGCATCACGCCCATGGGGCCCTATCCAAACATCGAGCAAGGCTACGAGCCGGACTTGTTTAAGATTGGAATAGGAAGAGTGAGGCACCCCAAAGTGGTCGAGGCAGAAGCTCTATACAACATCTAAATTATCCTAGTTTATATAAAGTTATACATAAGATGAGACGTCTATAATCTACTTGTAGGCATACCGGTCTACTGCTGCTTTGAGCTTGTCTAGGGGAAGCACCTCGATCGTGTGGCCGTGGAATCCCGTCAGCGTGTCGGCCATGCACAGTGCATTGTAGATAGACTCCTCCGTCGTATCGGCCGCGGCCTCGAACAGCCCGCCTAATCCCGTGCGCGCGGCTTAAACATATCGAGATTCTTCACAGGCGAGAACTGCTGGATCGGCGAGTGGTTGGCCGTCGAAAAGGCAATAAAGATATCGCCCGACGGGTTCTGGCCGTAGCCGCCCGTGCGTGCGAGGCCGACAGTGGCGCGCTTGGCCAGACGCTCGCACTGGCTCGCGTGCAGCGGTGCATCCGTGGCCAGCACGACGATAGTGCTGCCGTCGCTTTTTTCCTTGGCACGGTCGGCCTCGGGTGGCGGTTGGCCGGCGGCCGCGCGCTCGTCCGTCACGATGCGGCCAAAGGGAACGTGGGCAATAGTCAAGTTGCGCAGACTGCCAAAGTTGGCCTGCACCAGAGCGGCCACCGTATACTTTCTGTCGCCATCAGGCCCCTAGGCGACGCGGCTGCTCGTGCCCGTGCCGCCTTTAAAGCCCCGGCAGTTCATGCCGGTACCGCCGCCCGTGTTCCCCTCTCGGACTGCATTCGACGTCGCCTTGTCGATGTTCTCGACAACATGCCTTGGCTCGACGGCAAATGCCTTGGCTCGACGGCAAATGCCGCAAGATTGTTGAGGTGACCATCAAACGTCTCGCTGATTACAGGCACCATGACACAGCCAATGCCCAGTTCAGAGTCGCCGTGGTTCTTGACGACATATTCGAGCACGCCCTGGTAGCGTCCATCGCGAGAGAGTTTGTCAGAACAATGGGCGATGCCAGTTTCCCCGACTCCTTGAGAAAATATCTGCCGGTTGTGTCACCGGTGCCGTTGAACCGGACTATGCCGGCGTAGCACCAGGTCTCGTACCATGTGCGGCGCGGCAAAATAGTAGTCACGCCGGTGTGGATGCCCTTTTCGTCGTCGTGGATCTCCTGCGTATGAACTAAGACGCCAGGGACGTCGGTCGGGCCGTTCTTGGGCCGGTCGGCCAGACGCTGAGGTAGATGTCGGGATGGCATCCCGGAGGCACTGTCTTGGCGCTGTCATTGTATCGATTGTTTTCTCTGTAGTTGTTCAATTAAAACAAATCCATGATTCAGTAACGAACCCATTCGGTATTTAATCGAATACAAGTATGGCCTGAAGCTAACCTTTTCTCTCATGACATCACGTTAGGTAAGCAAGTTTGTCCGTCTTATTGTCTCTACGGGCAGTTACAGCCGTCTCCTTCCTTTTCTAGACACTGACACCAACAGCGGCTTACACCCGTCGGCTTACCCGTTCCGGACACTGTTTCTCCACTTCCGCCGAACAAAACCCACTAATTCTCTCCACGACCCCGCACTTTCCCCTTGCCTCTTCCATTGACAACGCGCGAGCGTGACCATGCCACGGGGTATCATCGCGGAAGGTGCCATTTGAGGTGCTCATATCCTGACTTTGAAGGGCAAACGCCAAAAGGGAAGGAGCATTCGGAGTAGCTTCACTTCTAACAGATTTGTATCAATGTCACGTGGACAGTCAAGGACATATTTGTCTTTTTATATTATAAACTTATCGAATACACGAGCTATTCTAATCATCAAATATTGCACTTCATTGCACACAACGGACTTCCGTCTTAAGCTCTTTCGCTCAATTTCCGGTACTAGGGCCGTGTTTCCAAAAGCAATAGTGCCAGCAGATTGCCGAGCCCTAGGCGTTCCCCGCTCGTGTCTATCCGAGATTCGTCTCCCTCATCTTCTTCTTGACTTGGCAATCTTGACTTTGTTTTCTTTCCTCTTTCTTCTTTTTTATCTCCAACAGTAGTACAATAACACAATAACGACAATGAGTGCCATACGAGTTGCTCCCAGTGTGAGTAGCCCCCATGCCATATCTCGATCACTCTAACAGCCAGCTAGGCCACGACCCGGGCCGTCAGCTTGCTGCGGACGATCCAGTACACCCACCCGCCGTCGTGTCCCTGCCACTCCAACCCGAACCACCATCATCACCACAAGGGGCCTCTCCTGACACCGTTCAAATCGAAATCATCAGCTCGCGGCTATGCTACGCCACAGCCAGAAAAGGAGTATGCCTTTGAAATGGCCGCGTCCGCCATCCGCTTCGGCAACGGCGTCACCCGCGAAATCGGCATGGATCTCAAGAACATGGGTGCCAAGAATGTAGCTGTTGTCACCGACGGAACGGTCGACAAACTGCGCGCCATGGACCAGGTCCGTGCCGCTTTGGGCAGCGAGGGCGTCAAGTTCTCCGTCTACAACCGCACCCGCATCGAGCCCAAGGACAGCTCGATTCTGGACGCCATCGCCTGGGCCAAGCCACTGATGCCCGACGCCTTTGTCGCCGTCGGTGGTGGCTCTGTTATTGACACGGCCAAGCTCATGAACCTGTACACGTGCTACCCAGACGCCGACTTTTTGGACTTTGTCAATGCACCGCTCGGCAAGGGTCGGCCCATTGACAAGCCGCTGCGGCCGCTGATTGCCGTGCCCACGACCGCCGGCACCGGCAGCGAGACCACAGGCACGGCCATTTTCGATCTTGTGTCGCGCCGCGCCAAGACGGGAATTGCCCACCGCAACCTCAAGCCCACGCTGGGAATCTGCGACCCCCTCAACACATCGACGATGCCGTCGGCCGTCAAGGCAAGTTCCGGCCTGGACGTGCTGTGCCACTCGCTCGAGTCCTGGACGGCCATCCCCTACACCGAGCGCACGCCGCGCCCGACTAACCCAATCCTGCGTCCGGCATACCAGGGCGCGAACCCCATCAGCGACATTTTTTCGTACAATGCGCTGCGCAGCACGGTCAAGTACCTGCCGCGCACAGTGCACGACCCCGAGGACGAGGAAGCACAGTACCAGATGCTGCTGGCGGCGACACTGGCAGGTGTTGGTTTCGGCAATGCGGGCGTGCACTTGTGCCACGGCATGTCGTACCCCATCTCGGGCCAGAACCCGGGCTATAAGCAGCAGGGCTATGAGGTGGACGCACCCATTATCCCGCACGGCGTGTCTGTGGCCGTCTCGGCGCCGACCGTATTCCGGTTTACGGCGGCGTCCAACCCGGAGCGCCACTTGCAGGCGGCCGAGGCGTTTGGCGTGGACATTACGAACGCAAAGCGCGAGAGTGCGGGCGAGCTGCTGGGCGAGGCGATCAGCAAGTTCCTGGATGTGCTGGGCGACCAGCCGCGAGGGCTCAAGGATCTTGGATTCGGCCGCGAGCACATTGAGGACCTGGTGGAGGGCACAATTCCGCAGGCACGTGTGCTGATGCTGGCGCCCGGTCTTGCCACGGAGCTGGAGCGTGAAAAGGACCAGCTGCGGCAGTTGTTTGAGGATTCTATGAGCAGATGATGGAATATATTTTAGAGAAAATATGAATGCTATTTACTTTACAAAGCAAGGACAGCCTTTGCAAAACCTGGTTCTCTGGTGTTCTACCAAGTCGGCCAGTGCCGTTCCGCGTGTACGCAGGGGAATCGTGTGCGGAACTGTTGGCGAATGAAGACGGGGGCAAAGCCGCCTGATAGAAGTGGCATATCTTTGGAGGGAACTCCCGTTAATGTCTTTGACTGATATATCGTAAGTATTTGTTTGGAAATAAAACTGATAATTATCAAAAAGAGAAAAGAAAAAAATAAAAAATAAACGAAAAAATAGAAATGAATAAAATAAGAGTGAATAAACCACAACGAATACAATTATATCTAATAAAATGCTGTGTGACTTCTTACATCCCTCCTAGCTTCAGAAACAGTCCCTTGTATATCAAAGAATAGCCTCAGAGGCCTACCTCGACAGTCATTCCCAATCACCAGCGATGCGTGTAAGTCAACTCCGTCGGCGTTCAGACACCCACTTTGGGACTAGCGTCAACACTGTCATCAATTAACTGGTCCTACCGCCCCACCTATCCCGTGAACGCCGACGGAGATACTCATCGCCTTTCTCCGACGGCATACTTTATGACGACGACCTCCTTTACTGCAATTGTTTTCTTTTTATTTCTCGTATTGTTAGTCACCAGACTCCGACACCGTATTCAAACGCCGACGCAGCTTAAGGATGCCCGTCTCTGACACCACCCCATATGGCCGCGCATGCAACCAATGCGTCAAAGCCAAGGCCAAGTGCACCCTCCGCGAAGGAGCATGCGACCGGTAGGCATTTACGTTTTTATATCTATGTGAAGACTATTTACTGACAGGTAGGTGCCTACGACTGAAAAAAGACTGCCAGCCGGCTGTGGGCGCACGGCGGAAGCCCGGTCGGAAGCTGGCTTCATCCCGGACCGATGCCCTCGAGGCCCGGCTAGACGGCATCATGAGCTTGCTGGGGACCGTGCCAGGCCTGCGCAGAGAAATGGATCTGGACGAGAGTAGCCAGGTCCAGGATAGCCAGTTGAGCCAGTCGAGCCAGTTTGCACCCCAGCTGAGACAGTCTGTGCCGCCGCTCCACCACCATGTCATACGAAACAGACCAGATGCAGAACAAGAACAAGAACAAGAAGGAGAACATCAACGTTTCCAAACACCACCGCCGCAAAGAAAGCATCCCTCTCAGCCCACTATCTCAGCAACTAATACCTGCTCGTTTGACTTTCAAACCAAGCGCATCACCTACACCCCGAATGAAATGTATATCAAGGACACCAACAGCCAGGAGGCGTTTGCAGGGACCATGGCCAGCGGCCCGGCCCCGGCCCATACATCCCCCAACTACAACTACATCCAGGCACATGAACAACAAGGCCTTGGAGAAACACACACAGACTCACTCGCCAGCTTTCCCGGCCTCTCCAAC
Organism: Ophiostoma cf. undulatum; assembly: GCA_022392935.1. Taxonomy (NCBI): domain Eukaryota; kingdom Fungi; phylum Ascomycota; class Sordariomycetes; order Ophiostomatales; family Ophiostomataceae; genus Ophiostoma; species Ophiostoma cf. undulatum. Next base: position 2,160,160 of record JAKRGL010000055.1, on the reverse strand, counting down.
CGCGAGGCAGAAGACGCCCTCAACCGCTTCCGTCTCCGCAAAGTCAAGTACTTCCCCTTTGTGCACATCCCAGACGCCCGCGTCTCCGCCTATCGTCTGCGGCAGACACAGCCCCTGCTGTGGCTCAGTATCATGGCTTGTGCCGCGCACTCGGCCGAGCTGCAGGACCGCCTGTGTCTCCGGCTGAGACAAGAGATTGCCCAGCAGGCCATTGTGCAGCACCAGCGGTCCCTGGATCTGCTGTTGGGCATCGTCGGCTTCCTCGGCTGGGGTATGTACTACCTCAAGCGGGACCACTTTATGGTCATGTACTGCCACATTGCGACGGCCATTGTTCAGGACCTGGGTCTCGACAGAGACCCGCCGGCGCCCAAGACCCAGCCCCGACAGCAGCCGACACCAAGCACGTCTTCCCCATCTGTCCCGTCCGACCCCGTCCCTGATACTCACAGAACAGCCACTCCGACAGAACACCCCCTGTCGTGTGTTCGCACCCACGGCTTCGCTATCAAGCTCCTCGAGTCCCCCGTCCGCACCATGGAGGAGCGCCGCGCCATCCTCGGCACCTATCTCATCACCGTCCTCGTCTCTATCTTCCACCGTAAACCCATTGCCCTGCCCTGGACCGACCACATGGACGAGTGCCTGCGTGTGCTCGACACCGACCCCGAAACGCCCCTCGACCGTCTGCTCGTCTACCAGTGCCGCCTGCAGCGCATCGCCCTCGACATCCCCAGCCCGCAGGGGTTTGCGCCCATCACGTCGGCGCGCGAGATGCGCATGCTGCGCGACTTCCAGGTCAAGGCCCTCGTGGCACGTCAGCGGGATATCGAGACCATGATGCCGGCATTCGACGACGAGCCCGACCTCAAAGAGATATGCACCGTGGCCAATATTGCCAACGAGGCAGCCATCTACAGCGTGGCTCTCTATGCCACGAACCTGTCGCCAGAAGAGCGTGCCCGGTGCGGACCCGACGCGGAACGCGCTGCCCTGCTGCACAAGTGTCTGCGTCTGTACCACGCATACTTTGACATGGCATTTGCACGGAAAGACTCTTCTTCTCTCACGTCTTTTGAATCGGAGAGGGACAGCTTCTTCTACATGTTCTCCTTCCATACGGTGACGCAAATGTCTTATTTTCTGGTGGCCATCTATCGCCTTGCCAGTTTCGGGCGCGGCGACCCCGGCTGTGGGTGGGATAAGGACTGGGCGCGCGCACAGCTGGATATACCTAGCATGGTGGACACACTGGCACGACGGTTTGGCGAGGCAGCCACACACTTCTCGCCAGGAAATACGGGTACCGCAGCGCCGCCGTCGGAATCCCAGGGTGACTTCTTTTCGCGATCAGCACGGGCCATGGACCTGCTGCGCACGAGCTGGATGGCAACATGGGCCAAGGAGAGCCCGTCCGCTGCCGAAAGAGAAGGGGAAAAGAATCAAGACCAAGGCCAAGGGCCCGAGCCGACACAGGACGGCACTGACTTTAGTCCGCTCATAGGCTTTGCCCCAGAGTTGGCAGCCGCTCTTGGTGATGCGTTTCCCATAGGCTCTAGCACGAGTGTGTGGATTTCCGACATGTTTACTGATTGGCAGATGTAGTATTAGACACTGCAGTTACGAGACTGAGATTATAAGATCACCGCTATCAATATAACTCTATCAATGATTTGAAATCGAAATTTATATCAACATCGAACAACTCACACAAACTTGACGTGGCCGCGCAGGAATTCAATAACGCTGCTGTTGGACGCCGCACTCACCCAGCTCGGCTCGTCCTGGCGTGGAGGCTCCTTCGGTGGCTGAGCTGTCTCTTCTGCACTGCTCTCCTTCTCTTTCTCTACAACTTCATCGCCGGTAACCTTTTGTATTCCATCCTCAACAGCCAGTGGGTGCGCGACTTCGACCTCTGCTGTGCCTTGTACTTCGACCTCCTCACACTCTGGTGTTCCGCCAACAACACACAGCGCGGGCATGACATCTTTGTCGGGGCTGGCCTCGATTTCCAGCCCCATCATTCCGGCTGCGTCCTCATCCTCCTCCGATGTATCCCAGCCCACATTCTCAAATATCGACGGGATTACAAACTTTTGACGCACTGTACTTTCAGCTGGCTTGACAGAGATGGTTAGCTTCTGTTTTTGCTTCTCTTTTTCTTTCTGTCCTTGCTTCAGGCGCAGTGACGGCTTTGGCCTTGACTTGGGCTTTGGCGATGTCTTGGCCGCTTCTTTTGGTTTTGCTGGAGGAGCCATTGCATCTTTGACGGCGAAGGGAGAGTCTTTGATCGTCGGTATCGTCTTTTCTTTGGTAGGGTTCGGTGGGCTTGAGTGTGTCTTGTCTGTACTCGCAATGTCCACGACTGGCAGGTCAAGATCGTCAAAGATGTCCGAGTCGAAATCATCGATTTCTGACCCAGAGTCGAGAGTGAATGGATCTGTCTGCGTGCCACCGCCGCTGCACTGCCTTGGATGCTTGACAGAGAGGTTCTGGAAAGCAAGTGAGTCGTCTCGCAGTAGAGGAAGCGCTTCCACCCGCCGTGGAGCACTTCCACTAGCATGATTCGATTTTGACAAGTCGACACTGTCGATGCTCTCGGATGTAGTGTGCTGGATCTTCTGCCGCTTGGCCGGGTTGCCGGCTTCTACCGCCTCGTTCCTCTGGGCCAAAGGTGTCTTCGCCGGCTTGACGGGCTTGACAAAACAAGAAATCGCCTGCATATCATTTGGCAGTACATCTACAACCGAAAGCTGGGCACCCACCAGAGCGCCGACAATTTCATCGCAGGCAACATAGCAGAGAACATTGTCTGCTTCATCCGGGGGCACAGGAAACGATATCTCGTGCTCCAGTCGATTTGCCTGCAGTTTGCCGCGCCAGATGTGAAGCAGGGCACCCTCAGCTGTTTCGGCGAGAAATGTCAGAGCAGGAACACGGTTCCGCCACCGCGGTGGGCCACTTTCATTTGCAAAGGCAACTGTAACTTGGGCAACTGCCTTGCCGTTGCCACTGCTGCTTCGCGATACCTGACCCTCCATTGCAAGCATGGGGAAACTTTTGAGGGTGTCGGCAATCTTCATCGCGGCCGGCGGATTCTTGGACAGAAACCGCTCGATGGTGACGTGCCCCAGCCCGGCGAGCTGCCGTACTGTTGTGACCTTCTTGTCAACGAGCTTGCGCATGTTTACGGGACCGATATCGGGTACTTGACATAGTTGGGCTGGGTGGTGATCGCCTTCCCAAGCGCGTGCAGCAATGCTGCGCAAAAGCTCCAGTGCAATCCTCGTGTTGTGGCCGTTCCGGTCGGCGATTGTGCAGACAATGCAGCACTCCAGCAGACGCTGCATCTGCTCCATGGCATGCCGGGCCTCAAAGGAAAACCTGCCGTGCTGGTAGGGTAGGGTGCCACGCGACAGCTCTACCTGGATGAGCAGCGAGACTTTTTGCCATGTCTCGGTGATGTTGTCTTTGAAGCGAAATGGAATGTTGTCGGCTTCGGCTGTGTTGAGTTCGCGCAGGATCGGGCGCTCTGTACTCTTAACGCGCATGTCATCAAACTCGACAGCATGGCACATAGCATTCAGCAGCTGTTCAATGCTCATTCTCCGCTCAAACGCCACAATCTGCACCATGGTCTCAAAGCGGACCATATATGTTGACATGGCACTGCCGTACTCGGTGCCATGGAACTTACTATCACACGTTCTCTCAGCTCCGCTCGCGTTATCTTCGTTATCTCCATCATCGACATACTGAAGGAGACCGACCTCGGCCAACCGCGCAATGCCGACTTTGCATATCTCTTCGAGCTGCTGGTCCGTTGTACGACTATTTGCCGCTGCATTTGCTAGCTGGTAGTAGTGGTGTGGATTTTCGTGTAGCCGCACAGCAAGAAATGTTCCTCTGAGCCAGTGGATGGCTGTAGAGAGAGACGTGATAGTACCGAGAACAATCTCCGAATTGAGATGCTCAATCAAGTTCAAGTGAAGCGTGCTCTCGACTGTCTGTCGGCCTGACTCGAGATTTAGGTACTTTTCACGGTTTTCAGCTCGCGTGAGAATGATGGCTGTGGCGCTTGTGTCGAATTGGGGACGCCCAGCACGGCCGATCATCTGCATCAGTTCAAACTCGTCGTACTCGGCAAACTTTCCACTCTGGTAGCCCATGGTGCCCTTGAGGATGACGGTATGGCAGGGCAGGTTGACGCCGACAGCGAGAGTGGATGTGCAGCATATGATAGATATGTGGCCCTTGAGGAACGCATCTTCGACCATTTCGCGATCTTGGCGCTCAAGCCCGCCGTGGTGGAATGCTACTCCAGAAACAATAGTTGCCTGGAGTTTGGGGGCGTTGCTGCGCATGCTGACCGACGGTGCAGGCCACGGGCGCTGGTGCGGTGGGCAAGATGCCCAAAACTCAGCGAGGGCGGTTGCAGCACTTTCTGTCGATTTCCGCGAGAAGCAGAAAATGAGCACGGGCTTGCCCTGGGCGTGCTTGACAATAAGATCGGGCAGCTGGTCATCGAGCATATTGTCGAGCGTATGCTCATTGCCGCCACCACTATTGCCGCCATTGTTGCCGCCACCACCGACATTGAACCCAAGCACGATCTTTTGCAATTGGACCGGGCGAAACTCTTCACCGAAGACAAAGGTGCGGGCGGGAACCTGGGGCATGGTGTGTGTGAGACCGAGCCACTGGGCAATATCTTTCGAGTTGGGAATCGTGGCACTGAGCGCGACGAAGCGCACATCCTTTCCGAGCGTCTTCATGCGCGACACGACCGTCTCGAGCGTGGCGCCCCGCGAGTCTTTGAGGATATGCACCTCGTCGATGAGGACAAGCTTTATGGAACGCAACAGGGCATTGTTGGCATGATCGGACCATTTGCGTGTAATGGAGTCCCATTTCTCGGGTGTTGTGATGATGATGGATGCTGTGCGTACTCGGCGGACCTCAAACGCAGATGAGTCGCCCGTAAACTCGGCCACCTGCAGCTTTCCCAGGGCTGAGACGAGGGGACTCTTGCTGAACTTTGCCTGCCAGTCGCGCGCCCTTTCTGAGCAGAGGGCCTTGGTGGGTGCCTGGTATACAATCTTGAAGTCCTGCTTCTCGCGGTCACGCTGGGCAAGGAGACGGCAGACGGCGAGCTCAAAGATGGCTGTCTTGCCGCTGCCCGTGGGAGACGCGACGACGATATTGTCGTTGGACCCATAGACCGATGGAAAGCAGCTGGACTGCATAGCATTAAAGTGCTCGTACGGAAATACGGAGTGGAAGCGCGAGTCGAGCGAAGCTCGCGGACTGACGAGTTCGATGCCGTTGAAGCGTGGCGCCGGGCGATGGATGGGCTGGATCGGGTTTCTTGTCAGTGACGAAGGTGACGAGGCTCGAGGTGTGGGCGGCAGGGGCCGGTCATAGTGCGCTAGTTGTGCAGGCTGCACAGGCTGTGCATTTCGTGGTGTCCAACTGCTCTGGGGCCGGTGCTGGATGTCGTACGTTGGTCCAGCGCGGCGTGCTTGCCGACGAGCAGACTGGGCTTCAGCGTTGTAGGCTGCAGTCTGCCGCTTGCTAGTGTATCTCTTCATTGGCGCGTAGAGCTGAGCAGCTGCCGCCTCATTCTCATCGACACCATCGTCCTCTTCGGTGTCGGGCATTTGAGACCCCCTCATGCCGCTATAATACCCCCCATCAGGCCGCCGTGACCAGTTGATTCTCGTGCCTGGCTGGTCGTAGGATAAATCCAGAGGCTGGCCTCGATCCGACCATGGTGTCGGCGACGCCCGTCTCGGTGTGTCCGGCTGGCCATACGTGCTGCTGGTCTGCAATCGAACAGCCTGCGAGCGAGGTGCCTGAGGCCGTGTTGCTGCTGGCCGGGCACGCGTTCCGCCGTAAGCAAACTGTTGAAGATTTTGCAGGCCTTGAGCTGTACTGCGCGACGCACGCTGCTGCGTGCCAGATGAGGCCCACTGATTTGGCCTGAATGAGCTTGATGTGCCCACTGAGCTCTGGGAAGGGTATGCCGACTGGCCCGCGTAGCTGTCGTTATCATGCCCAGCCTCTGCAGGTTCGTCAACTTGCAATCGTCGATTCCCCGCGACAGGATCAATAGACCTTGCCGTGCCAAAGTAGTCAGGGAAGCGGTTCCGTTGGACTGGCATGGCGGTTGAGATTTGATCTAGATGCAGGGAAGTCTTTTCGTAGAGTGAATGTGAGTGCGTGTCCAATCATCACCGGCATTGTGATGGATGAAGCATCTCAGACCTTTTCATTTTACTTCCTGCCTGGGTCTCAACGAGCCGAACAGGAAAGTGCGGGATTGCTTGGGAATCATTCTGGCAGATCCTTCCTGTAGATGCAATGCCCCTTCCGAAAGTAGCAATTCTGCAATGCTCGCACCTTCTACATCAGGATACACCACCGCGGTCACATTTTACGACATTGACGCGACTTCACGTGACGGTGTTGGGTATTATGTAAGATGGTGCTTGGTTGTAAATAGGTGAAGAACTGTGAAGAAGAAAAAAACTTTTGCCAAACCGCACGCCGAACAACAAAGGTCAAAACTTTAGGTGGTATCCATAAACAAGAAATCAGGAAAATCAGAAATCAAAATAAAATAAATCAAAACAAACCCCCAGAAACTACTCCTCCCGCGACTTACGCCCAGAGGATGGCCGTGTGTGATGGATCAGCGGCGACGACGGCCGGGATGTCGACACGCCAATGACGGCGTCTGGCTCGAGCAGTCGGGCACTGCTGTTCTGGGAGTTGGAGTGCGACTGCGGCTGCCTCGAGGTCTTGGAGGGTCTGGACTTGGACTGTGTCCGTACCAGCGGCTGCAGCCTGACTTCCTCCTCTGACACACGCGGAGTGCCGCGGTCGACCATTGCCTTCTCAAAGTGCACAATGGTGATGGGTGGCGGGCGGCCGCGCTTGCGGTCTGGCGCTGTGTACAGGAAGATGGCCGAAATGACGAGCAGCGAGCCGCTGGCAAACATGGTGGTGACGCGAAGTCCAAAGAAGACGACACTGCCCAGAAAGCTGAGGATGAAGCTGATGCTGGTGGCAAAGTTCTTGGCAATATTGTCGGCGTAGTTGATGCAGAGCGACGTTAGGATGCCGCCGACGGCCTGGAAGACAATGACGGTCCAGACGACCCAGTTGTAGCCATAGAAGAAGCCGTGCTGGGCAATGTCGGCGCCGTCCTTGTAGATGACGCCGATGAAGAGTGCGGGGAAGAGCGAGTAGAAGGACAGCTGGATGTTGCGTGTCCAGACGGACACGGGGCCATGGGTGGACTCTTTGAGGACTTTTTCAAAGTAGACGCCAGTGAGGCCTGACACGACAACGGCGATGAGGACGGCCGTGATACCGAGCGAGGGGTTGACGGCGGTGCGGAACTCGTCCTTGTCGATGCCCTCGTAGGAGGCCGAGCGTTTTGTGAGCTCCGTGGCGGCTTCGCTGACGCCCACGACCTGGCCGAGCTCGTGCATGGAGCGCGGAAAGAAGTGGTCGCTAAAGTCGTGGATCATGAGAGACGGCGAGTTTGAGCGAGCTGAGTCCGAGAAAAAGCCGGACAGGGATACGACAGAGACGCCAAAGGTGAGGATAACGAGAGCAGCCCAGCGGCGCGGTGTGAGAGACCGACCCAGCATGGCGACACTGAAAAAGGCCGTGGACAGGATCTTGAGCTGGTACAAGACTTGGAAGTGGACGGGGTCGAGGTGGCCGAGGGCGGCATACTGGAGGGTGTTCTGGAGGGTGTAGAGGGTCGCGGGGATGGCAAGTTTCCACGAGTCGCCGGACCAGAAGACGGAGCGGTAGATTTGTTCAAAGAGGACCGTTGCAGGCGTCTGGGGAGCGAGGGTGCGCGAGACCTGGTAGATGGAAAAAGTAAGGGAGATTGCGAGTTTGAGGACTTCGTTGAGGAAGACGGCGGTGGAAGCAAAGTAGCGATGGTCGGCTGGGACGCCGGGCATGACACGGGAGTAGTGGAGAATGAGGGTGAGGGCCGAGTTTTGGAACGTGAGCTACAGTGTCAGTATATCGCACGGCCAAATGTGAGGCCATTCAAACGGCAACGGCGACGTACTGTGATGAGCGAGACTTGCTTCATGGGCATGCCAAAGAGCGTCGGCCCCGATGACGTGTGGGGGGCGGCGTCTAGCAGCGCCATGGTTGCGTGTGGCGATGTGTCGAAATAGAGTCAGATGAAGTCAAATGAAGTCAAATAAGTCATATAAAGTCAATAAAGCCAGGATCTGGTCGAATGGCCAGGAGAAGATCACCAGGATCACCAAGATGGCGAGATTGCTCGCAAGATGCCGGCAAAGTGCACTTTACCCCAGTAATCCGTTGTTCTATGCACTTGAGCGAAGTCGCGTCACACAGCAAGCCACTGTCAACGGTGCCAAGAAGTTGGGCTGCAAGAATTGGCGAATAAAGTGATTGTGAAGCTGATGCAATTGTTGGATTTGGCGATATTTCTGTCGCGTCTTCTCAATAGAGGCCCCTACGGCCCCTAAAACCTGTTAAAGACATAAAGAGGGGCTCTGTATCAGATTAACCTTATTTCCCCTACTAAACTCCCTATTCTTAACTCCTAGTTAAATCCTAAATCTTAATCTGTTTTAGTTCCTTCCTCCTTGGGCAAGTGCTCGCAATACCGCAAATTCTACGTCAGAGGCACTAAGGGGAAGTGTGGCGCCATTCCCTGCGCCACAGGCACAGAAAAACAGGAAGCCATAACAATCCAGGCAGGCACGGCACACTGTATCCACGAATCTCACAGTTCCAGCACAAAAGGAGCATTGTCTTTGGTGATACAAACGCGAGTCAGATCTTCAACAGACAGCCTTGCTCAGAATTACAATCAAGCATTTGTTCATTCAAACAAACATCAATCCCGGAGGATATGCCTCGGCCGTTTCAGTTTCAAATCGATCATGCTATGGAGATAAGACACGGGAAGGATTCCCGTGCTTAGTCATTCTGTCTGCCGGAGGCCGAGTCAATCGGGTCCTGGCAATCCGTGATAACGGTACTCCATCAATCGGATCGCGTCACCGACTGAAGTCATGTGCCCAAGTGAACAGTTTCCTTACATAACCTGCCAAGAACGGGGAAATTGACGGAGTCTCTAGTCGTGCTGAATTGTGGGACACAATTTGGAAAGGCGGAGCCGAAGATGAGAGGCGCTTTGATGGCATCACTCGTGATGTAAAGTGGAAGTAGTTTTTGGGGAAAGCACGACCGGGCAGTGTCGTATTGCCCTTCGCGTGGGAAATAGAAAAATAAAAATAAAAATAAACATCAAAAGAAAGAAAGAAAGAGGAGAAAACAGCGAGAAACAGCGAGGGAAAAAGAGCGAGCATTACAACGAATCTCTCCAGGAAGGCACCTCGGTGACTACTTGCATCGTAAGCCATAAGAAGTCACAAGTAGTAGTCGGGAAGGCGCGATGCTGCCCTCGGGGTCACACTTCAAGGTATCTGCTATCATGTATTTGGGAGAACAGCGGGGACAGTACATAACAAAAATGATACAAAAGGAAAGAGCAACCGTCATTGCATTTCCCACGATGCCACGATGCCCCCAACAGTACCCCAATACCCCAATAGTGACTCTTGGACCGTTTGGACCTTACGACAATATTGCCCCCATGGAAAAAGGCATCGAGGGGAAATAGCAACAGAGGTCAAGTCGACCTAAGATACCGAATATTCTGCACTGAAGCAATACGATAAAGGCAGGAAGCAGGAACGAAAAAACGAAATAGGCAGGAAAAACCCGACTCTTCTCGTCTGCGCCTTCCTCGTGACACAAGTTGGTTTATTGACATCTTGGCTGACTATTCTGGAGACATTTTAGACACTACCAGAGACAGTCCAAGACCATCTGGACAAACACTCGTCCAAACTCTTAGTGACGAGGGCGCCTGTCAAAGAAACCCCAAGTCTAGGCAGCTTTTTCTACAGGCTTTTTCTACTCCTCATTCTCCACGATTCACTAATCTCCCTGCAAGTACCTTGACTTTTACCCCATTGTATCCACTTTTTCCCCGGAGCGCGGCCGGTGGCGCGGTAAAAGGGTACTAACAAGATGGGCAAAAGAAGAGGCAGTCAAAGAAGTAGTCAAAGAGGTCGCCAGAGGCGAGAGCCCACACGAGAAGACGCACAGAAAAGTCCAGAAAAATGCTGCAGCAAAAACCAGTGCAGAAACAACGGCGATCGTCCCACAGAAGCCGACGCCGATCTACATAAAGCCTCGTCGCCGTCCCTCGAGGAAGCTGTCCAGAAGGATTCCGATCAGCAAGCTCTCTCGTCTTCTCATTTCGCCTCTCTGAGCTCGTCTGCCCTCTTCATTGTCATTCCGGTGTTGATTCTCGTCTACTCTTTGTTTCCCTTTTCTCCCAACCCCCTCTACTCCCCCACAGACATCGCAGACATGGTCTCCCAATCTGCTGTCGGCAAGGTCATGGCCGTGGCCGCTGTGGCCGCCGTCGCCTCGGCTGCTGCTACTCCCAGCAGCATGGCCATCCGCCGCTCTGCCTCCAGCAACACCTGTCTCGAGCTGGCCAAGTCCAACGGCACCGCCACCAAGGAGTGCCTCAACTGGCGTCCCCAGTACCACGTCCAGCCGCCCCAGGGCTGGATGAACGATCCTTGTGCCCCTGGCTACGATACCGCCCACAGCAAGTATCACCTGGGCATGCAGTGGACTCCTGATGGGATCGCCTGGGCCAACATCTCGTGGGGTGCCGCTGTGTCTGACGATCTCATCAACTGGGAGATCTCGCGCAAGACTTCCATCGAGCCCGAGGCCTCGTACGACTACCTGGGCGTCTTCACCGGTGGCGCCTTTGACGGTGCCATTGACGGCAGCAAGAACGGTACCATCACCACCGCCTACACTGCCGTCGACTCGCTGCCCATCACCTGGAAGAACAACTACACGCGCGGCTCCGAGTCCGTCGCGCTCGCCTTCTCCGAAGACTCGGGCATCACCTGGGAGCGCTACTACGGCAACGTCATCATCGAGGATGGCCCTACCGACGTCGACATTGTCGGCTGGCGTGACCCCTACCTGGCTGAGTGGCCCTCGGTCGAGCAGCTCATCCACAACGAGACTGGCAACTTTCTGTACGGCATTGTCTCGGGCGGCATTCGCGATACCACACCCACCACCTGGCTGTACGAGATCGACAACAAGGCGCTGCAGAACTGGCGCTATGTCGGTCCCCTTGTCGACATTGTGATGCAATACGACCCCTCCCCCAAGTGGATCGGCGGTTACGGTGCCAACTTTGAGGTGTGCAATTTCTTGACGGCCACCTCCAACGACAAGACCATTACCCGCGACTACATTGTGTGCGGCTGTGAGGGCAAGAATGTCACAGCCGAGGTCACTGCGACACAGGGAAGTTTCCGCTCCGACAAGGGCCAGACTTGGTTCCAGGGCGACTGGACCCTTGTCAACGGCACCGTGCCCCAGATGGGCTACAAGCACGGCGGCCGCATCGACTACGGCGACTACTACGCTGGCAACTCCTTCTACGACCCCCTTACCGACACCCACATCATTTGGGGCTGGGTCGCCGAGGATGATCTCCCCACCCGCTTCCTCGAGGCACAGTTCTGGGCCGGTTCGCTGTCGCTGCCGCGCACCATGACGCTGTGGACCGTTAACGGCGTCAAGGGCGCGCTGCAGTCTGAGCTGTCCGATATTGCATCGGCCGAGGTCACCGGCTCCACCGTGTCGGGCCTGACTGCCATTCCCGACTCGCGCGTGCACTCCATGCGCCGTGAGCACATCTCGGTCAAGCAGGCCAAGGCCAAGAAGGGAAAGTCGTGCAAGGCCGGCGCTCTGGAGAAGGAGACCTCGTTTGGCGCCAGCTACCCATCGTTTGAGCTCAAGGTGTCTGCCAAGGTCGGCCCCTCGAGCAAGCCCGTTGGTGTCCGCCTGCTGCACGGCAACGACGAGACCACCCTGATCAGCTTCTCTGCCGCGGACGAGCAGATCACCATCGACCGCACCAACTCGACCTACTGGCCGGACATCCGCACAGTCGACGAGCTGGCACCGCACACGCTGTTCCAGCTCGAGGACGACACATTCGAGAAGCTGGACCTGGACATTTTCTACGACCGCTCCATCATCGAGGTGTTTGCCAACGGCCGCACTGCCGTCACCACGCGCGTCTACCCCGTGTCTGGCGCCGTCGAGGGCATTGAGCTGGTGTATGATGAGACCGACAGTGCCTCTGCGTTTGTCAGCGGCGATGTGTGGACGCTCGAGACCAGCCTGACCTACATTGACTAGGCGGTGTAGCCGAGAGCTCTGTAAATAACCATACTTGTACATATAGACTAATCTTAATCGAATTTAAATGTTAATAAATAAACCCCAAATGAAAATATGTAATTAAATGTGCTAGACATTATTTCCTGTTCCCATACACTTCGCTGGCTTTTATATTATATATCGCCAGACATTGATGCCGGCAAAAGACTGTTCAAGGTCAAAGTCGTGAAGAGCGGCACCTCGTCGACGGAGGCATTGGGAAGAACTAGCTGGGTACACAGGCATCCCTCGCTAAAGACACAGAGGGTGAGGTTGGCTTAACGTCGACTGAATCGGTCAAATCAACTAACTGGCCTAGAAGAGTTGCAAAGTGACTAAAGCTAAAGAAACTGCAAGGAGCAATCTCCTGACTATGAGCCTGAGTTCATGCGCCAGTCTTGCTTCCGGGTTAGTGGCTAGCTGGTTCATCTGTCAAAGCTGGCCAAAGGCCAAAACCAATCAAAGTCGGCCCGACAGCTGTCGTCATACTCGCCTGGTTACTATCTAATTTGGCGCATTGGCACTTGGCAGTTCCCCAGAAAACAGCCGGGGTACGTGGGAAGTGTAAATAGTCGGTGGAGCATCGGAGTGTAACATCAGCAGTATTCTTGGGTCGATGTATTGAATAACAGGAAACGTAAAGACAAAAAGTAGATATTGAAGAGAATGCATCCGTGTGCTGGTGTTGGCTAGAAATACTAATAATAATACGATACAAAGAAGTCGCTCTGCGGTTGATAGAAGAAGAGATAGCAAGACAGTAAAAGTAGAGACAGTAGAAACGGACAACAGGAAGAAAAGACAGAAGACAGAAAAAATGCATCCGGGATCAACCAGTCTATCAGAACCATACCAAGTGACAAAGGAAAAGATATATAAGAAAATACTACAAAAAGAGGGTGGAAATCAAATCGCTCGATCCAAGGGGTGTCGCTCCGAAACAAAGGAAATGCTGTTATCTAAGTGGAAACATAAGGGAAGAAAAGGGAAGAAAAGGGAAGAAATGGAAACAAAACGAAAGAAGAAGAAGAGGATCAACCATCATCGGGCCACCAGCCGGCCTCCATGCTCATACGGCCTTGTCCGGCATGGCTGGCCTGGCTGCCCCGCCGCGAGTTGGCATTGCTCGCGTTGCCCGAAGAGCCAATACCGCCGCCAACAGCGCTGATCCGCACTTTGCGCTTGAACGGCAGCGGCAGCGGCGACTCCAGGGGCGAGTCGGGGCGCGGGATACCCTCGGCCGCCTTTTGCTCGAGCGCGCTCTCCACGAGCTGGCTAAACGACGGCGAGTCCTCTTCGTTGTGCGTTGGCAGCGGGCTGGCCTTGGACGAGAAGGGCGAGCAAGGTACATTGTGAGACTGCTGATGGTTGGCATTGACGGCCATGCTCAGGCGCCCGCCGGCAATGCTCATGACCAGAGGCGGCGGCAGAGGACGCTTCTTGCGTGGCGTCGGCGCCGACAGGCTGAAAGACGAGAACGATCCAAACGATGCCGATGGCGGCAGAGGCGCCGAGTGGGATGGGCCCGACAGAGAAGGCCGGTTGCTCGGCACGGACGGGAACGAGTCGCCGTCGATTCCGAGACCCAGTCCCAGACCCAGTCCCAGTCCGAGGCCGAGACCAGTCTTAGAGTGGCCGTCGTCGCTGCGGCCGGGGCTGCTGTCGCTGCCGGAAGCACTCGTGGCGCTGGTCGTGGCACTTGTGATGTTGCTGCCATTGTTGCTGCCGGATGCCGTGCTCTCGGCTGTGCTCTCGGTCAGACTGCCACTAGCCGACGTCGACTCGCGGCGCTCCTTTTGCGAGCTATCCAGCTGGGTCAGAACACGGTCCAAATCAGCGTTCTTGGCCGTCGCTGTTGTGCGTGGCGGTGTCGGAAGACGTGCTGTAGGCGGCTTGCTGCGCGGCGACACAGGCTCGTCGATGATGGACAGCCGGTTGCTGTGCGGCTCGCTGATGGTAGACAGCGGCGGCAGTGTCATGGGGCCCGAGCCAGGCATAGACCGCGGCGACAGGGGCTCTGAAAAGCGCGAGCGCGACGACGGTGGCGGCGGTGGTGGCAGGGCCATGGTAGGCGGCTTGGAGCGCGGCGACAGGGGCTCGTTACACGCCATGTTGAAGCGGGCAGCAAAGCCGGGCGATGAGGGGAAGCCAAAGCCAGGAGTAAAACCTGGCGATGCAGGCGGCTTCGCGTGCGGCGACAGCAGGCCAGGGGATGGCATACCGGGCGACGGCAGGCCAGGTGACAGCTGTCGTGACGTCGAGGCTGTCGGTGGGAACAGCGACAGCGAAGTGCGGCGCGTTGCTGACGACACCGAGCTCGAGCGTGGAGACAGTGCGCTGCGGATGGCGGGCGATGGCGGTACCGGGAACGAGCTGTCCTCGAACTGCATCACGGGCTGGATAGAAGCCACGCTCGACGAGCGTGTCACAGGGATCAGGACCGATGCCTGGCTCATCGACCGCGTCGCAGAGGCCTGGCTGGCTGAGCGCGGGTGCTGGATCGATGTATGGCTTGCCGACCGGCGCACGGACGCCTGGCTTGCATGGCTGTTGGACCGGGTCAGCAGCTGCGGCTGGGACTGCGACTGGAGACTGAACGAGGCGCGCGTTGTCGACTGCGGCTGGGGCGAGTGCAGCTCGAGGCCACTGCCGTTGCTTGACCGCCGCAGCTCGGCCTTGGGCTGTCTGTCTTTCTGGTCCTTATCGTCTGTGAGCAGCTCGTCGTCGTCGAGACCTGCGCCGCCCTCAAACTCGGCAATAATTGAGTCGCGCATTTGGATGCGCTTCTTGCGGAAGGCGGCTAGGAGAGCCTCTTCCTGGCGAGTGACCGCCATGAAGCGGCCCTGTCCGGATTGGTTCTGCTGGGGAGGGCTCGGCTGGGCGGGACTCGGCTGGGCAGCCTGGATGGCCTGGGTGGCCTGGGTGGGCAACTGCGGCTGGCTAAAGGCCTGCGGAATGGCGGGCGGCGGGAAATTGGGCGGCGGCGGTGCGGCTGCTGCGCGCAAGTCGGGCACAGACAGCGATGCCCTGGTGGACACGACGGCAATCTTGTTGACAGTCGTAACACTGCCGGACCGAATAACACTGCCCGTGCGGGCAAAGCTGCCACGTCTGGGTTCGTTATCGCACACCGACGTGTGTCTTGACTGCATCATAAAGTCGACACTGGTCGGCGAGATGGGCGGCGATGGGATAATCGTATCCCGCGCCTCGCGCTCTCTGCATTCCCTGAGCGTCTTGAGGAAGGGCGAAGGAAGCGGCGACAGCTGGTCGTCTTTGTTATTAGACCCGGCCGCGGTGGAAATCGAAAGTCCTCCTGGTCCGAATCCTGGGGTGAGGCCGTCCTTGCTCGGCAGGCGGCTGTTGCGGTTGTAAGAGGCACCCTGGGCAGGAATCAGGGTGATGGCACGGGCTTCATGGACGGTGTAGCTGCGGCCCGACACAGACTCGGCCGTCGTGTGGTTAGAGAGCGTCGTCCGTCCAGACGCTCCAGTGCGGTTGGATGCCACCGACGTCGTCGACTCGCGCGACGATGCAACCGTCCAAGTATCCCGCAAGGCTGTTACGCGCGCCGTGCTCGTGGTGCTGTTGCTGTTTTGCGAGTTGTGCGAGTTTTGGCTGGTGCGGCCTCCGCTGTAGATCGATGCCGGCAGTGTCATGAACGACTGGCGGTCGGCGTCGGTGTCGGTAGTGATCAATGGCGGTAGCTGTGGTGGTTGGCGCGAGGGCATCTGCAGCTGGATGATCGGCTGCGGCGGCCGCACCTCGACGCTAATATGGCGGATGTCCCGGCCAGAGCCCGACGATGCCGTCTTGGGACGCGATGCATACTCGTCGTCCTCCGAGTCAGACGACAGCGACAGTACGCTATTTTGCTGCAGATCGGTCTCCATGAGGCTGAGAGAGGTGTGCTTGGAAGCACGCGATGTGCGTGTGTGCCGGCTCGAGATGCTGTCAGAACAGTCACCTGGCTGCAGGAGACTGCCCTGGTTGCCAGAATGGTGGCTCTGTAGCTCTCTTTGCTGCTGCTGCTGTTGTTGTTGTTGTTGTGATTGAGGGACGTCAGGCAGCAGAGACAGGTTGTTGATAGCTTCGGCCTTCTGTAGTGCCGCTGTGCTCTCGTAGCCGCCGAGGTACGCGGCAATGTCCTTGTAGGATGTCGCGGTGCGGATAGTGTGTTGTGTGTTGTAGGCAGAGCTCTGGCCCTGGGCACACTCTGCAGCATACTTTGCAAAGTCTGCCTCGTCGTCGAAATCAGCTTCGTCAACAACTTCCGTGAAGCCAGACATGTCCGCGCCGAACTCGTTGCCATCTTCCGCTGCACCTAGGTCGTCTTCGTTGAGAACACGGGATGCTGATGCGTATGCTGCCGCAAGTGCGGCTGTCTCGGCGGCTTCGGCCTCAGCTTCAGCCTTGGCTTCGGCTTGTGCCTCAGCAAACACATCACGG
Organism: Ophiostoma cf. undulatum; assembly: GCA_022392935.1. NCBI lineage: Eukaryota > Fungi > Ascomycota > Sordariomycetes > Ophiostomatales > Ophiostomataceae > Ophiostoma > Ophiostoma cf. undulatum. Next base: position 2,143,363 of record JAKRGL010000055.1, on the reverse strand, counting down.
AACGTCATCTGCTCGTAATGCTCGTAGAGGTTTTGGAGACCGGTTGCTTCTTGGGACGAGGTCGTCTGCCGCTGGCTGGCGTTGCCCGACTTTCCCGATTTTGAAGACTTGCCCGACTTGCCCGATCTGCCAGAGCGTGCAGATATGCGGCGGGACTCCTTGAGGGCAGAGGCAGCTTGTGCTGCTGCGAGTGCTTGCGCCTGGGCGTCGCTCTCGGCCATGTCGGTCGTGGACATGGTCTTGCGCAGTTTTGACCGGACGTTCGGCTCGCTCTTCTTGCGGTGGCTGCTGACGGGCCGGGACAGGTAGTCTGTTGATGCCGGCTTCATGGACGGCGAGCGTGCCAGGCCCTCTTTGCTCTTGTTCTTATCGCTGCTGCCGCTAGAAAACATGCGGCTGAGGTCGAGCTTGGACGGCTTCTTCTTGGCTTTTCTGTTGGCCTGGTATATACTGTTGTCCACGTCCAAGAGAGCATTGGCCTTGGTTGGCAGGCCCTTTGCCATGGCGGAGCTCGAGGTCTGCTGCGAGATATTCAAGGGCACCTTGGACTTGTCGTAGTAGGACATGATGGTGCCGGCAGACAGCTTGCGGCGGACACTGGACGCGTCGGTGATGGAGCGGACCTCCTGGTTGTACAGAGCGATATCGCGGTCATCCAGCGGGTCATTGTCGTACGGCTGAGAGCAAGAGTCGAGAGGGCCCTCGGCGCCGCGACCGCTGGGAGCCAGAAGCTTGCGCGGCAGGACACCGGACTCGGCTGCACCGTACTCGCTGGGTGGCGGTATTGGTGGGCGCCTGCTGCTCGCAGCACGGCTAGTATGGCCAGCATAGCTGCGGCTGGTGGTGCTGTGAGTGGCCGTGTTCGTGTTGCTGTCAGTCATGCCGGCGTTGGACACGGATTCGTCCAGCAGGTCTTCGTAGATTCCGCTAAGACCAAGCGAGCCTTCCGAGATGTTGATGCTGATGCACGTATTGGCAGTCGACTGCGCGTCCCAGTTTGTATTTATTTGGCTGGCATTGGAGTGGAGTGTGTGGCTTGGGGGAGTGGTGAGCTGTGCGGGACTGGGGTGTGACTGTAGCGGATGTGCAGGAGTCGAAGCCTGCGAGAAGCGTGGTGACGGTGTATCTTGGAACGATGGTAGAGAGAGCGTGGGCGGCAGAGAAAGTACGGGGGCTGTAGAGGCGTCGACGCTGATCTGGGAAGTGCCCAGAATCTTTTGTGCTTTTGTGAGTTGCGGTGCGGCGACGGTAGGAATGTCCTGTTTCCTCCGGCCAGGCACCGGGAAGCTAAACCGAGCCATTCTGGTGCAGTTGTGAGAGTTGTGGGAGTTGTTGTTGGGAATAAGCAGTCGTTATAAAATCGTCATAAAAAATCACCCCTAACCTCCCCCAGAACGTGAACGTGAGCTCGCCTGTTCTTGGGAGGGGACAAAAAAGGGATGGTGGGCAGCTGACAGCTATCTGGAGGCCGTGAACATGGTCGAATGCTACAGCTTCAAATGTTGGTATAGAGAAGCTCAAAGAGGCTACGTATATTGGAAATTGGCCAAGCAAGATGAGGCACTGTATTTGTGACGCGTGCCGGCCGAGACGACGGAAAGGTGCAGATTGTAACCAAAATGGTATGCAGTGTTGCCGATGGCTGTGCGTGAGACGTGAGGGTGATGAGTGCGTAGGGGGCGTGGTACAGTGGCGGGAGCAGTCCGAACTCGTCCAATATGCAAAGACGAGGTCTGTTTTCTAGATCTAGGTCCTGCAGTGTTGAGTAACACAGAAAGCTATTGTCGGGAACAATGGATCATAGACACGGAAGACAAGACAAAGAAGACGCAAGGCGTTCGGGATCGGAGTATTCGAGATTAGTGGTTGCTGGAAGTTGCAAGGGCGAGACAAATGAAACAGAGTGTAGATGGGGTAGATGAGACAGCAAACGGACAAAGCAAGACAGAACAAAGAAAGTAAGGAATGTGGTGGTAGAGAAGTCGTAATGGAGATGTGAGATGTCAAGAGAGTGTGAGGGAAGAAAGTGAGTGAACGAGGCGAGATCTGAGTGAGTGAGAGGGGGGGATATGAGAGAAAAAAGAGTGCTCTGTACGGCGTGAGAATCTCTAACGGGAAGACGGGGGAGAATACGGCAGAGAGAGCCGACTGGTCTCAGAGGAGCAGTCCCAGAGTGAGATACGAGCAATTACAGATGGCGGAGAAGAGGAGGGCAAGTCGAAAAAGATGAGGTAGGCAAAGGCGAGAAGCAGAAAGAAACACGATGAGACGATAGACGATGAGGAGAAGGACGAGCTTGTCTCTTTGTCAAAGGCGTCAAAGGCGTCGGGCCAAGAGTTGGTGCGTGATGAAATGGTGAAAGGTAAAGAAGAATAAAGATAGACTAGGGCTCTGTACGGCGGTACATTGTAGCCAGAAAATGAGTTAAATGGCAGAAGAAGAAAAAAAACGAAAAAGAAAGAAAGAAAAAAATATAAATCAAAAATATGAATCTAAATAAATCTGGCATCCACTTGTGGTGGACACCGGACCTGCTTCCCCCAGACGCAATTCGAATTTGATCAGATCGCACCTGATCTGGCTAGTGCAGTGGGCAGGGAGTTGGCAGAGAACTCGGAAGACGAGCGAGCAAGATACCTCTACAGATACTCTGCACAAAATGAAGATAAACCACTGCAGATGCAAGGAGAAGTCTGGATGGAAGTTCTTCAACAGGAGGTGATTTCGGCTTCAAAGGGACGGCGAGCTGAGAACGTAGTAGAGTACAAGTGCCAACAGAGAGCCACGCCAGGCGTCGAGGGTGGAGGCCAAAGAATGAGAGAAAAGAAGATATTCCATAGTATGTCGGGACTCTTCAGGACCCACCACACCATCTGGCACTTCTGCAGGCACCCTTGTCCAGAGAGATGTAGAGTGATAGGATCAAGATAAATGTGATGGGATTGGGCTGGGCGACTATGCTGGTTCTGCAATGAGAGTAGAATTTCCCAAGAAAGAAAAGAAAAAAGAACAGAAAAAAAAGGGAAAGAAAACGAGAGAGATACTTACATAGTAGTAGAATAATCGCCAACGGTGACGGCGCGTGTTGGCAGACGCAGGTGTCAGGAGAAGAGTGATCAATCTAGGCGAACTACTAGTTGATAGTGATGTGAAAGGGGAAAGGAGACGAAGAAGTTGAATGAATAAGAATGTGAAGAATATGAAGAGGCTTCAGGAGATGAGGTGACGTTGAGAGATCACGTGTACGACTATATTTGAGATCTTTATTAATTTGATTTTCCAAGAGAAAGAGCGATGGACGCCTCGCATCAGAGTTGGGCGGGAAAGAGGGAGATCCATGGAATTGGAAGGAGCGATGGGACAGTGCCAGCAGCTCGTCATTCCGCCATCTCGCTACAACTCTCCCATCGCCTATACAACGCTGTAATACTCCGTCTTTTATGCCTGTTGATGCCTGCAATGCTACGCGACAAGCATAAATTGCTTATTCTACGAGTACGGAGTACATAAGCAAGTCATAGCAGGCATGCTCTCGGAGTAGGAGTAGGGGATGGATGCCGCGGGTACGGTAATTATGCACGGCCAGTGGGTAGCTGTCCGCGCCTTCCTATTTGGTCGCATCTCAACCTTGGGGTCTTGAGCTCTACAATGTACTCCGTACAATGAGCAAATCGAGAAGGCATGCTTGAAGCAGAAGCAGAAGGAGCAAAGCACAAGCCGCGCCCGGCATGTATTCTTGGGAAGGAGCACTTGTGTCGACTATCAAAAAGGAAGGCGCAACCTATGCAATACTCCATATAATATGCATTGCCTATCACGGAAAGAACACGAGCGCGCCACGTGCAGCTGTAAGTGGTATCTTCGGGCGACTGCTGTCGGCTGTCAGATATTATGAGTATTGGTGCGCTTTGCTGTGCAGTTCACACCGAAGGCCCTCTTTCGATACCAGCCAAAAATTTACCCGCAGTGTGTACCAAAGTGCAAATTAGTGCGGTCGTTGCCGTGTTCACAGCAAATTTGCCCGCTTCACAACGCGATGGCAAGGCGATGCCGATAGAGTAAAACTCAGAAACGGTAGAAGTAGATTAATAGGATAGAAAGAGGTTAGTATCACGCAGGAGTCGACATGGCCGAAGCTGAGCGCTGGTCGCAGTTGAGACGCTCTCGTGCGTAGGGTTGTCGTTTGTCCATTTAGTTTGTTGTACTTTCTTTTTTTCTTTTTGCTATTTTTATTCGTGATTTGTTATTTCAGAAGACTCTCATTAAACGCCTGCTTTATCGACTTATTCTACATATTAAAGTTGACTGCCGATCGCCTATGGGGTGTTTTGGATAAAAGAGCCCTTTAATTTTGTTTACTCCGTACATTGGGACTGAGAAGTAAGGTGCCCAGCTGCCCTGTCTTTGTAGAGGAGAGCAGCAAAAAGAAGAGAAAGAATAGACACAAGAAATAAAGGGGAATCAAGTGTTATTCACGGAAATGTTGGTTGTTGGCATCGCACTCTACTACTATGTATACGCGCCACGATCCCAGCCGAGTGCTGTGACGAAAAGTGATCAGGAGTCAGGGTCGTACTCACAGATGGTTGCTGAATGCGACTCTGTACGAGTAGTATGAACTCGGATCGACTCAAATCTCACAATACACCACTCTCGCTCAGAACGACTTTGATTATGAACGGCAGTGACATACCAGGGTAGGGCACCGCGAGTGGGCCGCCCCGTCACTGTTGGCACTCACGTCTGTACGGAGTACTATGTACATACTATTGGTACATACATAGTACAACAATAATGTACTCTGTACTATGTATCTGTCTTAGTGGTTGACTAAAATCACCAAAAAGTGTATTACATTGGTGTTGGATAGCAAATATTGCAGTTGGTTTCATGTTTCTGGGTAACTGCAGTGGCTCGGCTGTGTTTTGATATAAAAGTTTCTTTTTGTTTCTCTTTTTGTTTCTGTTGCTTCCTTGCTTCCCTGCTTGTTCCTTAATGCTTGCCTTCCTCCTGCGTCGTGGTTGGCTGTCTGTTTCAATGTTTCGTTTGCAGTGGCTTCTCTTCATCTTTCCTTTTTTATATTTCCGTCCTGCTCTCCTTTTCTCCTCTTCTCTTCCTCACCACTCTTCCATCCCCTGTAGTGACGATCAATTGCCGGGGTGGTAGCGGGCGAACCATGGTTATTGCATCCGTCTAACGGGAGGCGGCGCGTTCTCCGTATGGCAAGGTGAGAATACTATGTACATGTACATTGGGAGTGTTGTTCTTTTACGAGGCGGCTATCAGGGGCCGTTTATTACCTGCTTAACATAAAACTTCCAGAGCACACATCTACGTCTGTCTCCGCAGAAGTGCATCCTTCACACTCATCCCGAGCATGGGCAAGGATAGCACAGTCGGGGCAGATGTCCGCGAAAGGGGCACAACTGTTGCGGAGGATGGTTAATGGATGGATGAGATGGGGATAGGATGATGTTGAATCATTGGTGCTCCGTACGATGGGGCTCATAGCTCTCTACTCCGTAGTACTCTGTAGAATCCGCATAGAATGGGCAAAGAACAAAAGAACAAAATAATGGATAGTAATCTGCAAAATACAAAGCAACACAGAAATAGACAAGTGATTGAGCCGAGCTCGCACTCTTGATCGCTTTTCGATACTTCACAGCTTTCCACTCTGTCACTCTATACGGTTCTTTTCTTCTTCGATATTGTAAATATTAACCAGAGATTGTAGTACCGTAGATACGGAGCCACGGCCGAGCTGAACTGTTGTTTGTTTTTACTTTATTTCTACACCGTTATTTACTATGGAGTGCACGGTTTTATTGCATCGGCTTCGTCCGTGTCTACATCGACTTTGTATGGAGCTGGCCATTTAAAAAAAGAGAAGAACCGAGGGTCGCTTACGAGATGCACTCGCCCGGTATTGCCAATGCAAATGCTCATACAATGGACAGTACAGCGACGTGGTACGGCAGGTCGCACTGCATACGGTGTAGTTGCCACCGGGTTGGTGAAGGGGCTGTCTCGAAATAGAAACGAGCTATCATTCTGAATGATAACTCATCCGATGTTTACATGATATTCGCCATGATGTTGTCTGGTGTCTACTATGTACTGTCGAATCTGATAATCTTCTCTGCATTGTTTCAGCGTCTCAGCATTATTCCCGGCTCTAGTGACAGGCGAGCCGGCAAAGATATTTGGCGTCGAGGATTAGCTTCAGTTATTAGCTGCCGAGTAAAGCGGCCTCAATGTCCAAGCGCGATGCAGATGTAGTAGACGGAGATAGCATAGTCTGTGCAAAGAAATAGCAGTCTCGTACTGACACTATTTACATGGCCTATTTACTCCGTACAGCTCTGCAATGCCGGCTTATTACCTGTCTATATGATGTTCCCTGTGGCTTCTCGACTCGGTGTAGATCTCCATGGGTAGTTGAACAAGGTTTGCAAGATACAGAGATGAACGAGATGATAGGCATGCCAGTGGACATGATGGAGACATGGCCAGTGGACATTCCGAGTATGCTTATTATACACAATATGAATTTCGAATAAGCATATGTTGAATCTTGAATCCTTGAATTCTTAATGGTAGCCCTACTCACCGGATGATAGATGATAACTGACAGCTTTTTGTTGTCACTATTTCGAATTTATAGAACACATGAACACATCCTGCTGGTGATGGCAGAACAACCCAACACGATCATGTTGTTCATTTCACAGTAGTCAGTCGATTCAACTCGGATCATCATCGCCATCAGCAACACAAACACAACAGCAACCACCAACAAAAGATGACGTAGACAGTAGACACAATGTGCATCATCACCATCTCCACTTGGGCGTCGTGCGGTCATCGCGCACAGCGTGTCGAGCGATGCGAGCTGGCCTCGGTCTCTTCGGGTGACAATGGCGACTACACACGCTGCCCCGACGCCTCCACGAACACCATTCTCCGTTGCCTCTGGCTCCAGCGCGTGCCGCCATTGTGTCCCGTCAGCACCGACTGCATGCCCTTTGACTACTGGTCCTGCTGCAAGTGCCAGCACCTCCTCGGGCCCGGCAGCAAGGGCGGGAATGGCTACAAGGGTGGTCTGCGGCAAAAGAAGCGCATCCGGCGGGCCCGCTTTGCTCCCTCCTTCAATGCCCGCAACACGTTCACGATGCTGCGGCGCGGCCGTGTGTGCATGGCTGATGCCTATGAAGAGGAGGCAAGCCTTGCTTCGATTGCCGAAGTCGACGAGTCTGGGGATGCCGAGCCCAAGTGTGGCAAGGACGGGTCTGCAGACATTGCGTCTCTGGATGAGTCTTTTGGGGCTCTCACACTCGACGCGGACGACACGATGGACAGCTCCGACACCGTAGACGAGGAAGCGTCCATGAGCGACTACAGCGCTGACAGCGATGACGACATGGACGCCGACGAAGCCGACAACGCTGACAATACTGACAGCACAGACCTCTCTGCGGCACACGACGACAACGGCTGCAACCACGCCCGCTGTGACAAGTGTCTGCAGTGGCGCTGGTGTCCCTGCGGCTGCGACTGCCGCCGCGTTATACCGAAGACCCATCGCCAGTGTGATCGGTGCACGCACAACAAGTGTCGCGAGCACGATGCCAACGTAACGTATCGCCTGCCGAGGAAGAGATTGAGTAAGTTGTAGCGTAGTATAGTTGGTTGTTCTTTACTTTTTTCTCTATCTCTTTTCTTCTTAAGTTTCTTTGAAATTTATAATATGCTTCATCAATTTTATTAAAAAAACACAAACTAAAATAATTTATTAATTATTAAAGTGACAACCTTATACCTTAAATTCCAAAATATCCCAACTAACAAATCAGAATGAAACCAAACCAAAACTACAGCCGCGCCTCCGACAACACATCCTCTTCATCTCTGGCCACCTCCTTCTCCCGCGAGTAGTGCGTCTCGTCGACGCGCGACCGGAATTCCTTGACAATCGGCTTCCGGAGCAGCAGCGACCACAGGTACGGGCTCAGACACAGCTCGTGCGTGTCGTCCTTGCGGAGCCACACATTGCCCAGGAACGTCGTCAGGATGACCGGTACCCAGACAAAGGGGATGATCGCAATAAACGCCCACATGATGGCCCTCTTGGTCTGCTCTTCCCCGCCGGTCGACCCGCCTTTGTTGTTGAAGACGGTCGACATCAGCGTCAGCGTGACGGTGCCGCCAAAGGGCAGGGCAAACGACACGATGCACGAGATCGCGGCGGTTGCTTTGGGGAAGTACGCAAGGCCGTGCAGCGAGCCGGGGTTCATGCGGATGCCCACGCCGTGGCCTGTCAACGCCATCATGCCGTAAGCTAGATTTGTGCGGCCGGCGTGCACAGCATACGCCAGCACGGTGACGCCGACAGCCGAAGTCACGCCGCCCAGCAGCAGCGACGGCAGCGTCTGCCGCGGCCACACATTGGATGCGAACATGGCCGAGTAGGCGCCGACGCCGAGGCCGGGCAGGAAGTAGAGCAGCGAGAGGCCGGCCTTGCTGGAGCTGCTGCCCTCCACGAGAGCAAAGTAGAGGTCCATAAAGTACATGTTGGAGAACATGGCAGTGCCCAGACTGAAGTTGATCCAGAACAGGAGGCCAATGTCGCGCTGGCTGAGCAGTTCCCAGGGCATCATGGGCTGCTGCGTCGGGAGCGCGCGCGCCAGCACCTTGCCGGGGGTCATCAGGTACTCGTAGACAACCCAGGCGCCGGTCATGACAAACCCGACGACGAGCGGTGCCACGACCTGGGCCGTGCTCCAGCCGTACGAGCCGCCGGCCCACGTCAGCGCCAGAATGACAAGACCCAGGCCCCAGAGGAACAGGAACTGGCCGCCGTAGTCGAGCGTCCCCATGCGCGCGAGGAACCGGCCGCGGTGAGTGCTGATGTCTTGGTGTGTCAGCTGCGGCAGCGGCTGGGGCCCGAGCAGGTCGTTGCGCAACAGAACCACGACCAGAATGATGGCGGCGACGGCGACGGGCAGGTTGATGGCAAAGCACCAGCGCCAGCTGACCTCGTTGAGATAGCCGCCGACGATGGGGCCGATGCTGAACGACACGGCCGAGATCAGTGCAAACAGCGTCCAGTGCAGCGCGTACTCCTTGAGCGACACGCGGTCGGCCAGGATGGTGCGCACGCAAATGTTGATGCCGCTGGCGCCGACGCCCTGCAGAGCGCGGCCGAGCAGCAGGACGCCAAACGAGCTTGTGGGTGCTCCAGTACAGATGGCCGAGCCGATGAGCATTACCACGAGGGTCGCGTGGATGGTGGCATTGCGGCCAAAGATGTCGGCGATCTGGCTCCAGAAGGGCAGGAAAGCAGCCGACGTCAGGTTGAACGCGGAGATGATCCAGTTGAGCTGTGCGAGCTGGTCAAAGTCGGCGGCAATGTACGGCAGGGCCGACGCGATGATGGTGGTGTCGAGGCTCTGCAGGGTGAAGGGCATGGCGAGGCCGAAGATGATCTTGCAGCGGTAGATGTAGCGGCGTTTCTTGGCGGCGTTTGCGACGGCCTTGTCGGCTTCAGCGTCCGGGTTATCTATTGTGTTTTCTTTTAGTTTTTTCTTCTTTTCTGCAGACTCGGCAGCATCCGCCTCTTCAAGCGGTGTGATGGTAAGACCCGACGAGGCCGTGTTCACAGCGACAGAGCCGGCATCTGCTTGCGGCTGTTGTTGGTCTTGCTTGGGATGGCCGTGCTGGCCTTCCTGCTGCTGCTGCTGCTGCTGCTTGCGCTTTTCATTGCGCTTCTTCTTGATATATCTGTACGCGAGAATCATTTTAATGAGTGTGCTCTGTAGGGTTGTGCTGCTGGGGAGTGTTGTTTCTTTCCTGAGGATATGAACTACATCGGGGGGTCCTCTATCTTTTATATAACAAATCTACTGACTCAAACAAGCGGCTGTCCTAAAAGGGACTTTGAATGCGAGAAGCTCTAGAGACCCAGCAATAGGTTAAGTAGACGACCAATTCAATGCTGATCTAACCACAAGGCGCAGCTAAGGCTAAGGCAAAGACGACGGCACTTGGTCCTAGCCTCGTACTGGCCAGACCCGGGGAGCAGACAAGCTTTCGCTCGGCACGCAAACCGTGGATGCACTGTAGGCTGGCGGCAAGATATTTGGCCGATGGTAAGCACAACACATATCTGTGCTATCGTTATAAAAAAGAAACTGCCTGGCCTTGTGGTTACGGTCTGACTGCAGCTAATCGAGGAGGATGAGGTAAACCGAGACTCTGTAGAGACGGCCACCGGCAAAGTAGCCCAGTCTGACCGAAACAAGCCTCTCCCATCCACTGGCCCAGTGAGACTGCCAACGGAGCCTGCGGAAAACATCACAGAGAAAGGGCGTCTGAGACGACGTCGACTGTTGAAGCTGTAAGACGAAAAGTGGGCCCATGCGCGTGGCCGCAACGTGAACTCGCGCTATGAGGCCTAAACAGGAAAGGCTTGGCATCGAATGACACGCTAGTCCTCATTAGGATTTACATCGCGAGTCGACATCGGCCAGTTGCGACCACATGGCCAGAGATCAGACGACAGGCAGCAGTCAAAAGAATAGGATAGTAGTCACTGCATTGATTTATCTCGTATTGGGCAAAAAAGACATCTCATATTCATATCGACCTAGCTGCGCCACAGCCTCGATGGCCTCGACGGTTCTAGAGCTTACGGCTCAAGCTTACTTCTTTGACAGGATAAAAATCTCTCCCTCGGCTGCGTTGTCACTGCCAATAAACAGTCCTCGGCCGGCCGGGTCCCATGCTGCGGCCGAGAGCCGGATACAGTTGCTCTGCGTCAGCCCATTTGCCGTGCACGACCCCGGGTTGCTCGCCGCCCAGATGTCGTTGTAGCCCTTGGTGCTGTCGGGCGGTGCCACGGGGTCGTAGCGCCCGTCGGCCAGCTTTGTGAACGGGATCTCGACCACTTTGAAGCCCGTCGCCGGCTGCCGGTCCCAGGACCCGTGGAACGTCACATACATGTTCTTGGCGTCGCCGTCAAACGTGTTCCAGATGGGCGCGCTGTGGGCCTGGAAGGTGAGGCGCGGCGCGGTGGCCTTGCTGTTGCATGTTTCGTCGCTGTACGTCGCGTTGGGTGCCAGCACGAAATGGCTGCCTGTCTTGAGCGCCTTGTTGTCGCCAAACGAGGACGGGTCCCAGACGGCAAAGCACTGCGGATACCCATACCACACGTCGCGCGCCTTCAAAGGGTCGCCCACTATTGGATTAGTTTATCCTCAAGAAAAGCAGAGATTGAGTGTATAAAAAAAAAAGAGAACGACCTACAGTAGTTGAGCTTCTCGGCCGGGTTGTCCTTGTGGATGTCGGTCCGCCGGCCAGAGACGGTCCGCGTAAAGTCGTCGCCCGAGTTCTCGACGCCCCAGATGTGGCCGTTGGGATCAGCAGTAAATCCAATCTCGTTGCGGAGGCCATAGCCCAGCACCTCGCCGCCTGTCTTGTAGTTGTACCCGCTCGCGGGCGCCTTGCTCATGTCAAAGATCTTGACAATCGCGCGGCCTGTGGCCTTGTCGGCGGCGGCATAGTCGAAATTGGCGTTGCTGCCCACCTGCAGAATGACCAGGTTGGGGTTCGACTCGACGACAAGCAAGTTGCGTGTCGAGTGGATGCCCGAGTCCATGCCGGCAATGGCCGTCTTCTGGTTGGACACCTTCTGGGTGGCGGCGTCGTAGGCCCACGAAAAGGCATTGCGCTCCGAGCTGGCATAGAGGGTCTTGCCGTCGGGCGTGATGGCGAGGCCGTGGTTGAGAGCGATATTGCTCACGAGCATCGCCGTGCTGTTGACGCACCCGTCAGGCCCAAACGTATGCACAGAGATGCCCTTGCCGGCCTGGGACACGAGCATGTGGCCAAGAGGGTCCCACACAATAGTGCGCACTTGGCGTAGACCACCGACGAGCTTTGTGACTTTCCAGCCGTCGGCGACGGTCATGGCCGGGAAGTGCGGAGCCGAGACGCCGCTGCATGTTGTCGGCAGGGGCAGCTGGCGGACAGCAGCCGCAGCCAGGGCAGAGAAGAAGAGGACTGTGTATTGTGGATACATGTTGACGGTGATGGAGGTGAAGAGGGCAGGGAGGGGAGGAGAAGAAGAAAGGAAAACGAGAAGAGAAGGAAAAAGGTCGAGAGCCTAGAGGACCCGAAAGACCGCTTTTGACAACGGCATGCTGACAAGAATGGTGATATCAAGTATATAGGGTATAGGCATCGCCAGTCTATTAATCTCGGACAGCCACCGACAAGGCTCCCAAGACGGAGGGGGTGTCCCGCGTCACCAGATGCCTGATATTAGCCACAAATTGACAATGCCGGCAAAAGAGGCAACGGGCAAAACAGGGCGAGATGGATATACCAGCCGGACGACGAGCAAGCAATGATGAATAGACAGGGCAATTTATAGTACACACACGGGATATAGAGAAATAAACACAGAAGCACAAATGCAATAAATCAAATAGAATCCAATATATACGCCGAAAGAGAAAATCCTCCTCCACCACCACATACTACCTATGTCGGACCGCCAGAGCCAGACCTCTACCGCCCTGCAAAGGCCTGCTTGACATCCGCCCGCGGCCACTCGTACAGGACATCGCCGCCATACACATTCGTCACAATCGTGTTGATGCGCATCTCCACCTCGCCGTAGAACCGCTCCGCCTCGGTCAGCACCATGGCCACCAGGTGGCTCTTGTTTGCCGAGTTTTGCGTCTGCGACATGGGCATTGTCGGCAGCGGGATCAGCTTCTTGCTGTCGCCCTTGGCGTCGTCGTCGTCCTCGTTGCTGCCGCTAAAGTGCTTCTCCACACGCTTGCGCAGCGTGTCGATGCCCTTGCGCACCTCCTTGCTGTCGTAGCTGCCGAGCACCTTGTTGAATGTGTTCTTGCTGTTGCTCGGCTGCGCGGCCACGGCGGCGGGTGCTTTGCCCGACGCCAGCTGCGCCTCCACATTCTCCAAGTGCTCCAGCAGCCGGCCCAGAGGCCGGCGCATGACCGCATTGAGGTACAGCGACATGTGCTCGCGCAGCTCCGCTGATGCCTCCTCTTTCCACGCCGCCAGCACGCGGATGCCACGCGCATTGTCCACCTCTTCAATGTAGTGGTTCATGTTCTCAATCAGCAGGATGTGGAAGTTGAGGGCCTCCTTGTCCTCGGGATCCGCAGAGCCGGCCGACGCCGCCGTCATCGTCGGGTTCTCGCGCGCAATCACCTTGAGCGACTCAAACATGCTGCGCAGGATGCGGTCGTACTCGCCGTCCACGGTGCGGCGCACGCCAAACACAGACGACGTCTGCATGGCATGCTGCGACGACGGGTTCTGCGGGTCGTCAACCGCGACGTCGGCCAGCATGTTCTCGACGGCCACGCTAAAGTTGGGGAAGATGCGCATAAAGCCGATGACGCCCTTGCGCTTCTTGATCTTGACCTTGGTCTCCTCAATCGCGCGCACCTGCTCGTCCACAAACTTGCGGAACCGGCCCTCCAGCGTGCCGTGCAGCTTCTGCAGCGTCGTGTTCAGAAACTCCTGGTTTGACTGCGCCAGGTCGCCCATGCGCCGCTCCAGCGTCGCCATGACGCCAATGCCCTGCAGCGCCTCCAACGACAGCACCCAGTCGATCAGGTTCTGCAGGTCCTGCTCCATAAACGAGAAGATGGCCTCCATGGCGCGTGTGACGCGGCGCGCCAGCTCCCGGTCGGGCTCCATGGGCCGGTGGCGGCGCAGATCGCTCGTGCCCCGACGGTCTGCGGGGCGGCAGGCGGCGACGGCGTCGGCAAAGTCGGTGCTGTGCAGCGTTGTCGCGTGGAACAGGTCGATGACAAAGTTCTGCTCCATCTGCACGAGCGGCAGCAGCTCTTCGAGCACGCTGGCAAACACTTCAAAGGGGTGGCTGCGCGAGTCGTTGCCGGCGTTGGCCGCCTTGTCTGCGTGCTTGCCCTCGCCGAGCGGCGACCGCAGCGACCGCGCCAGCGTCTGGCTACGCTTGACCGTCAGCTTGCGCGCCGTCGTCGTGATGCTCTCCTCCTTCTTCTCCTGTAGAGATGTAAACAGGATCTCGCTGTCGTCGGCATTGGGCTTGCGCGCGTTCTTCTTCCAGGCCATCAGCAGGTCGCGGAACTGCGACTTGTACACAGGGTGGCTCTTGTCCTCGTAGATCTGGATGATGCGGTTCCAGTTGGGCAGGTCGGCCTCGCGCGCGTACAGAATCAGCGGGCTGTACTTCCACAGCATGTCGCGGCCGACGTCGTGGTTGCGCGGGTCCACCTTCTTGGCCAGCGCGCTCTCCATGGCCTTGCGAGTCAGAGCCCACGCCTGGTCAAACTCGGTGGCCATGCAGATCACCAGCCGCCGCATAAACGTGTCGCTCTCGGCCAGGTACATTTCCTTCTTCTCGCGCACGACACGCATTTGGCCAAAGTCTGTGTTGAGTGTCGCCGCCTGGCCCGCGTCTGCTGTGCCGTTGGCTGCTGCCTCGAGCTGCGCGAGTGCCGCTGCAGCCCCATCGCTGTTGCCGCCCGTGCCGAGGCTCGGGTTGATCTTGGACATGGCCTTGTAGAGCGTCACCAGGGCTGTCTCAATCTCTTCAATGCCCGCCGGCGTCTCGAGGGGTGCCGTCCGCAGCGCCTCGAGATCGTTGGATGTGATCGCGCACGTGTCCAGCAGCGACTCCAGCTCCTTCTTCAGCAGCTTCTGGTTCGCCGCCTGCACCTGCAGACCCTGGCCCTGGGCCTCAATGTAGGCAATGTCGTCGGACAGCGTCGACAGCTCGACACTGTACAGCGTCAGAAGGTTGTCCAGCTCTTCGCACTCGTCAATGGCCGTGTCGATGCCTTTCTTAATAGACTCGACGCGGTCATCTTCTTCCTGGAACCGCGCCAGCCAGCCGCCCGCCTGGGCCCGGTTCAGCTCGCGGTCCAGGTCAATCTTGAGATCTTCGGTGTTGACCTTGCGCATCGAGTCGCCGGGCACCCAGCCAAAGTAGTCCAGCCACTTGGCAAACTCGACGCTGTGCTTGTCCATGATTGTCGAATCTACGCCCAGCGCGGCCAGGTACTTGGTGTCGTTGCCCGTAACGACGGATTTGCGCGGTGTGTCAATCATGACGCCGGGCTTCTGCTTGGGTGGTACGGGTGGGGCCTTGTCGTCGACGGCGTCCTTGCTGATGGGCGGGGGCTTTTGGAGACTGTTCGGCCGGCTCGAGTTGGGCAGGGTGATCTTGACTTCGGGGATGGACCGCACCGACGACCGCTGGGGGGTCTTGGGACGCTCGTCCGATGCTGCGGGCTCGGGCTCGGGCTTGGGCGAAACTGGCCGCGGTGGTGCCGGAACGACACCTGTGATGCCGTCGGGGCCCTCGTTGAACTTGTTGGCAGCCTGCCGCAAACGCTCACCGGCACCACCGGGGCGCGGCTTGAACACACTCGCTGCTGTGGCTGCTTTCCAGAAAACGTTGGCGAGATCGCCCTTGGACTTCTTCTTGATCATGGGACCCAGGCCGGGACGGCTGTCGTCGGGGCTATCGGCCACAGATGGCGACTCGGGTCCGGCTGCAGCATCTTCTTCTGGAGCAGTAGTAGGTGTCATGGCTGTCGGCGATTCGGTAATGGGCGTAGATGATGCTGCTGGCACGCCAGGGGTAGCTGAGGCGGCCGTAGCAGCAGATGCTGCCTTGACGACCTTTGCAAAATCAGATATTGATCGTGACTGGGGAGGCGGTCTCGGCAGGGTCTGGGTCGGGGGCGCTGTCGCTGCAGCAGTGTAGGGCCCGTTGGATGGACTTCGTAGCGGCGACGGGACCATGTCGCTGGGGCGGCTGGTCTCGTTGAAAGGAGAAGAACGGTTCGAGCTACGCGGCGGTGGCATTACATTGTTGTTGTTGTTATTGCTGTTGCCACCGGAAGTGGGAGTAGTGGCCTGTGAACGCCCCATGCTCATCAGTGGTGCGGGCACGAGGTTTTCGTCCGTGATGCCCTGCGGTCGCGAAGGGTCCATGGGTGGCCGTTTGCGCTCTGGCGGCGGCTTGCCCTCGGTGATGGCTGGGCTGTCGGCCAACCCGCCATTGCTGCCTGGAGGAGGCCCATTTCGTGAGCGTGGTGGGAGACTGCTGCCGTCATCGCTGCGGCCGGTCATGGATGCAGCAACGGAGGCCGCGACTGACTCCTGGCTCTTGTTGCTTCCGGCCAGACGCCGCATGGCTGTCTGCGTGGCCGAGCGGCTCGAATCGATACTGGCCGAGGGGGATGCAGTGCCGTTGGCGAGCATGGCGCTGCGCTGGTTGCGGAAATCAGCCGAGCCCATGGATCCAGGTGCCGATCCAGGGCCGCCGCCGGCAGGCGATGGGATGGGGGCGGGCTCGCGTGCCACGGGAGGCAGCACCGGTATCGCCGGTTGCGCCTGTTGCGGCTGCGAGAGCTGTGAGAAGGACGATTGCGCAGAGATGGTCGAAGGTGGCGCTTTTGGTGGCGGCAGTTGCTGTGTAGGAGGAGGGCCTCGAGCCTGGGCAGGAGGTGCCTGTGCTGCTGGAGGTGCCGATGGAGGGGGTGGTCTCCGCTGGGCACCGCCTTGGATCTGTTCGAGCTCAAACGAGTCGAAGCCTGTGAGAGTCGGCACGCGGCCGCCCGAGTACTTGCCGTAGATCTTGAGCAGACTGGCAATGAAGAAGCGCTTCTCCTTGTCGGTCTGGGCCTGCCAGTAGTACGGCTTGCCGAGTGTAATGAGGAAGCCCACATTGCCAGCCCAGGAGCGGAAATCGGGGCTCACGCTGGCGGCGGTGTAGGACTCGATGGCGGTGAGATCGTTGAGGTCCCACGTCTTGCCGATGCTGAAGGAGCCGTTGGCGTTCTCTTTGGACTTGTGGACACGCACGCGGCCGGACTTTCGCACGGCGACGATGATGACGCGGTTCTTTTCGGACTGGGGGGTGCGGGAGGCGGGCGGTGGCGGGGATGTCGGGTGCGACGAGAACTCGAGGATTTTGATGTGTGTGATATACGTTTCAATGACTAGAGGTTAGTCTCGCGTCTATGTGTGCATAGAAATAGAGCAGGAGTGAATCTGGGAACCTACTTGATCCGTCGTCGTCTCGCCGGTTGAAGCAGCTGTCGATGATGCGACGCTTCTCGTCCTCGAACCGCTCGGCGCGGCCCATTTCGCGGCCGCCAGAAGCCATGGCTATGGATTAGATGTGTGGTAGAGTAGTTGTAGCGTAGTGGTAGCGCTGATGTGACGAGTTGGACTCGGCTGGACTCGGCTGTGGTGTTTCCGTCAGATCGAGGCGACCGGAAAGGACAGCAGCATCGCGAGCCGCCTCGAGGCCGGCAATGGGTAACAGCCGTCGGTCGCGTGTGCTGCTGGTCAGTGTGGCAGATCCGACGCCGTGCCGGTGCAATGTCTGACAATGTCGATGGTTGTCGGTGATATCGCGAGGTCAGGGTCGAGGGGGTGAGCTTGAGGGGCGCGCTGGAAGGTATGCGAAGTGACGATCAGCGGTGACGAGCGATGGAGTGTGAGTGTATAGATTGAATTGACGAAAGTGACGGTGTCGTGACGGTGTCGGATGCAGCTGTTCCGGATTGGATCTAGACGGCTGAGCTGGAGGGGGTGTGGAGGTGGAGGAGATGTCGTCAAACGGGGAGAGGCGTTGTGATGCGTGCAGAGTATGGGCAGGCTGTCGTCTGGAGTCTACTACAGTAGACTGTGGAGTGGCCAGCAAGGAGGCTGCAGCTGTAGACCTAAAAGGGGCTAGCGCAGTTTTACATGTGAGGGGGACACCAAAATAGTGACTTTTGTTTTGGTGGCAGTTTGCGGGGCTCTAAAGTACCTCTAGCCACGGCCACTCCCGCTCTGGAATGCATCGCCAGGACAATGTTCAGAGGCTGGTCTTTATATAAAACCTATGCATTCTGGTTGGTGATGGTCTGGGCAATGGCTGTAGAGTGCTGATCGAAGATATTCTGCTACTCTGATCATGCGGGCCACTGTCTATCCTGACCGGCCTTCGCTTTGATTGCCAGCCTCTCTACAGTCTCGACAGTCTCGACAGTCACAAGCTCGATGAGGCGATATAATACCGACATACGTCTTGTATCGCAAGTGCTTTGAATGCCAATGTGTATGACAGCATAGATGACGAGTTTCAAGTTTACAGGTTTGAAAAGATGAACACGTGGGTAGTCACATGATCATACGATTTGATTATATAATCATACACACAGTGGATACACCTGGCAGTGGTATGCGCACGGTACTGACTTACACGAGCTGAGATGAAAGATGATAGACGAGAGTAGATTGAACTTAGGATACAGAGATACGTTTTAATAAAGTATGATATCCATATAGTACGAATAGGCAATCCCAAAGTACAACAAGAACACAAGAGGCTGTCGTATGTACGCCTCTGCCGAATACCATCTTCAAGGGGCATGAGAGCTGACAGGCCAAGCAGATCACAAGCAGGACAAACAGGCAATGTAAGAGATATTTATATTTATATTTTATATATTTAGATATATCCAAGAGCGTACTGAGATGGTTTCCCACTCAAAGCTCAAAGCCCTATATACAAGTCAGGCTGTGGGCAGCAGCGAGACGAAGAGGCATGTGAAAGAGAGGTATAAAGAAGAGAAGAAAAGCAGGCAAAGACGTTAGGAAAGCATATTGGTGGTGATGCTGAGCAAATAGACCAGCTGAGGTAGATCGGAAGATCAAAGACCGCAAGACCGGTAAGCAGAAAGACTGGCTCACTCGTTCACTCGGCCAAAGCCTCGTGAGCCTAGTGAGCCTCGCACGTTCGTTACCCGCTTAGACGTACGAGCAGGCGACGGTGCTCGAGCCCGAGACGGAGCACGAGGTCAGGACAGTGCCGCTCTGCTTAATGTCCAGGATCTCAGCGCCGCTGACGCCGACAGAGGTGCCGTCGGTCGTGGTCACGCTGGCACTGGTAAAGGTGACAGTGCCAAAGTTGGCAAAGGGGACCTGGCTGTCGCCCTCGTTAAAGTCCTCGACGATCCACTCGGCGTTGGTCTCGCACAGCTTGTCCGACTCGCCGCTGAACGAGTGCGAGACCGACTTGCCCGTGGTCTTGTTGAGGATGGTGACGCTGCCGGCCGAGGTGGACGACGCCGCGGCGGTCAGGGTGATGACATCGCCGGCGCTGACCGAGAAGCCTGAGAAGGTGTATGCGTAGTCAGGGTACCACTCGTACCAGGCATCGAACGAGACGGAGCTGCCCTGGACGTTGAAGTCGATGCCGGTCTGCAGAATGGCAGTCTGGCAGGTGTCGCCGTCGATGCCGACCCAGGCCGAGGCAGCGTACTCGGTGGAGGACGAGCCGCCCGAGGGGACTTGGGGGGTAGGCACGGTGAAGGTGCCGACGACTGTCTTGTAGCCGGTGCCGACGAGGACGGCGCCAGCCCAGTTCGAGGAGTAGGAGACGTCGGTGGTGGTGTTGGTGGCGGAGGCGGCGTGGGACGAAGCCTCAATGGCGGCCTTGGGAGAGGTCTTGCGGCCAGCGCCAGAGCGGCGCGAGGCCCGGGGGGTACGGGGCACGAGAGTGACGGGGTTGGCAAGGACGGCCTCGGCGCCCAGGAGGGCAGCAACAGCGGCAATGGCAGTGAACTTCATGGTGAAGGATGTTGTAGGTAGGAAGCTAGTTTGTTAAAGAAGGGTAGAGAAGGGTGAGGTGAGTGAGTGAAGTCTGCTGCAAGTGACTGGAAGCTGAAGCTGGTGAGGATAACCCAAAAACAAACCAAAAAAAAACAAGAGGGGACAAGGCAAGCTATATACTCGAGAGAGTAGAGAGTAGACAGTCGAGGAGCAGGGAATAGAGTAAGGTAGCAAGTGGATAAGACCAAAGGATGGAGATGGAGATGGGCATAATCCTCTGCTGGGCAGTGCTAGTATATTCCTTCTTTCTTTTTAATATTTGCTTTTAATATTTTCTTTTTTTTCTTTTTACTCTATATCTTTGACCCCGGTTAACTCCTCTTAGGCTTCCTTTTTCGGATCGGCACCCTCTTTGATCACTCGTAGTCACTCTGTCACTTCAACAATGTATTTTGTCTGCCTCACATGTGCCGGGACTTCTACGGTGTGCTAACCTCCTCCTTGAACAGGAAACGATGTACCTCTGATAGGAAGGCGAGAAATAAGAATAAGGTCAACACGAGGGGAAAATTAAAAAGATCAATGTTTAAAAACAAAACTAGAGTAAACGGCAGACAACAGCCGTCGCCGTCACTCGCTTTCGCAATGACAATTGGCGCCGGCCTTGCAGCAGCAGCCTCTACCTTCCTAATTCTTTCACATCCGAAGACACAATCCGGAGAATATCTTACATCGCAAGGGACAGACGATGTTGCTGCATCGGTGCCCGCTGCCACTGCCACTGCATCCGTGCATACTGACCTGCCAAGAAGAGAAGGACAGCAGCGATAGGTGACAGGTAGGGATGCATAATAGCCGGGGTTGGTGTCTGGGTATTGCACAGCTGTCGTCTATATCGGAGCACATATACGTCAATAATAGAATAGGCAGGCTGAGTGTGTGTCAGGGGTCGTCTAGTTTACAGGGCTGTTAGTACTGTACATACTGTAGAAATAAAGAATAGCACGACTAGCCAGGGACCACCAACAGCAGGGCCATGTGCCAAGGTAGATACATAGTAGACAGGCGAGGCCACCCGCAGAAATGGGGTCTGGGCATGTCTTACCCGTCAGTGCCATGTCTTACTCGTGGCAACTGGTTGTTTCTTTTCTTTTTTTTGCCTTTATTTTTTACGGAGAAGCAGTCTTCGTCTCTAGTGGCCACGCACCTCTGAAACTTTTACGCGGCAGCAAGTACGTACTCTCCAGTAGTCTCTACACCAAGTGGTGGCGACTAGAGTTGGGTAGTCTGGCGCAGTTAGTATGTAGTAGCGTAGTTGAGGTCGGGACTGAGAATTTAGCGGAGGCGAATGGGTAAACACAATGGTGTTAACGGCAGTCAAAGTATGGCTTACTATGTAGAGATGCCGCGATGATGGTGTCATGGTGTCGGCATTGGCATCAATCGGCGAATCGACTACATGCGCCGATGCGGTGAAAACAGATGGCTAGAATACCAGACGATGGTAGTCGACGACTATCAGTGACGGCCGTTTCTTTGACAGCCGTCTTCCGTGTCTAGGATCTCTACTATAGAGTCTATTCAGCGTGGTCTACGGAATGGATCGTCCATGGTGGCAGACCTGGGATAGATCGCCGGTCAAAAAAGGCAAATCGGAATAAATAAGAAGTAAATCAAGGGAAACCGAAAAAGAAATGAAGTAGAAATAAGAAGATACTTGAAAAAGAAAAGAAAGCAACCATCACGAACTAGTCCCGTCTATTGTCCATTATTATCATCTCCTCACAGGATGTGATTGACTTCTCTCTTCCTTCTCCTCTCTCGTCTCTTCTTTATCTGTATCCCTGCTTGTCGTGATAGGCCCTGCATGGTCTTTTCTAAAGCAAAAGCTAAATACTTTAACTGCTTCCGCAGCTTGCATCCTTTGGGAAGGTCACCACAAGCGAGGGTTCATGATCTCCGGGATGTAAATAAGACGTACAAACAACAAAGCATCAGAAGATATGAGATGGCAGCGACTTGTTGCTGCCGTTATCAATGATGCCATCGCCGATGTGGAAGTACCCATCACAGTTAACAGCTGCCCAGACGGGAAGAGTCTTGGCCGGCAGATGCGACGCACCGTTCACCCTGCAACTGTACTCCGTATTGCTTGGTGTTATCACATCGTAGGGCCGCCCCAGAGTTTACCAAGGCCAAGACCAAGACCAAGAAGCTAAGAAATCAAGCAACACCAAGAGATCACGACAAGACTCCAAGAGATCTTTCTCGGTCGTTCAGTTTGGGCCTCGCGTCTCTTCCTGCAACAAGACAATACCAAGACGATGCATTTGGGAATCAAACAGTCTCTAAATAACTACCACGCCGCCAAGATCGCGGCCAAGATTGCTTGAGTCGTGTTGCGGCGTCTTGAGGCTGTATTTATGCGGCAGTGGTTGTGCAGAGTAGAAGAACGACTGAGGACGAGTCGAATAAAAATAGACAATAGACATTAGACGGCAGCGACTGAGCCTCGCCTCCTGGTATGCCTGTTATGCTGCTGTGCCGAGGATTATGCTTTATTCTGAGAGTATTCTGACGCGTCCCTTGCTCCATATCCACTCGGCCAGGCTCCGTCTTGCGTCGTTTCGTTTCACCAGTGAATGAAACGTTTTTGCGTCGCTGGGAACGATGTACAATGTAAGGATGTTCAGATGAAGGACTCCCAATTTTATTGTCAAACAATAGACAGCCTAGACATCAGACATCGGAAACCAGACGCGTACATGGTTGTCGTCTTGTAGATAAACGCTGGCTGTCAAGGATCCAGTCTTTATCGCGACGACTCTCGAATCCCCTCTCGACTACCTCTTGAATCCCCGAATCCTCGAATCCTCAAAACCTCTTAGTATGATACTCTCGCTGTTCGTTCAACTACCCGATCTCCGTCGAAATCCGGAGGAAAGTCCACTGCTCAAACTAAAGCTTGTTCACTTTAGACTGGCAACGAAGCCAGGACGATATGGGAAGGCGTTAGAGCAGGGTAGCTTTGCAGAGTAGCAGAGTGCTAGCACTGCGCCCAGAGTGCAGACCCCTGTAGGGATCGACAAGTAGAGGAACGTATCGATGTATCTAGTGCTCTTACTTCTACCATCTACGGTATCTTATATTTTCGCATAGAGTGGACGGGAGCTACGGGGGATTTGAAGTAATAGGATTCGAGGGGCAGTACTGTGTAATTTGTTCTACCGGGTCCTTACATAGGACTCCCTCCAGCTCACTCTTAGCTGGCCCTACTCTTTGTTCTTGGGGGCGAATAAGCACGCGTCAAGTGGCAGTAGTGCTTCCAAAAAAAAAGTAGTCAGGAACAGTGGGCTAATTACCTACAATATGAAAGATGATATGGAAGATGATATGAAAGGAGATATGAACGATGAGGGATATATTCATAGTGACGAAGGATTCTTGCTCATCACGAAACAAGTGCCGATATCTTGCCGACTGAAATGCCTCAGCAGATGTCTACCACCCTGACTCAGCTGCCTCTTATGGCAGGCAGTAGGATTGGCCTTTGTCATCGACGCTCATTACTATATCGGGCAGGTCCTATGAAGAGGTCTAGGCAACGTCGAGAAGAACGAGCATCCCGGGATGGATGGTCGATCGACGGACCAAACAGACTCATAGGACAAGAACAAAACCATCACATGCAAGAGCCTCTTATCACAAATGCCGTGCCATGGTTGGTAATGTATGCTCTGTAGGCACAGGACGCCATGGTAGATGCATTCGGAGACCAGCTCGGCCTCCGTGTCCGCAGCCATCAAGCCAAAGTATGGCTGTAATCAGGTCAAGAGATACATAGTACAGGGTCGTATAGACTTGTCTGTATAGCATATCTCGTCTGGTATAGCTGCAGACTACTATTTTAAAGCTGGACGGACCTTCCCTTCGTGGCTATCTGTAGCAGCTTTGATAGGTGCCATATATCAAACACACAGTACTAGTGTAGAGGGGGTGTCACTGATGCTTTATCAGTGGGTGGCATTGTGAGTACACGATACGGTCTGCATGAAGCGGCCTTGCTAGCGGCATTAACATGTGTCTGGACTGCTGTTTTCTAGACAAAGCGCTGCCCGGCTGTACGGCTTGCAATTGTGAGGTTGGTGATTGTTTGCTGGGCTTATCTTGTGGTAGTATGTAGGTAGAAAAAAAGAAAGAATAGAAAGAAAAGTAAGGGGGCACAATGGCTGACTATGAACTAACAATTCGTCGATACTTTTTATGAGATTTTGTTTTGTAAAAAATTAGGCGTATCAAAATTCAATGTAGCAAAATATTGAAAAAAGACAATCAATCGTACAAGAATCTCGCAAAAATCAAAACAAAATCAATAAAAATATTCAACATCGTCGAAAGTTCCCAAAAAACTGCCAAATAAAAGAAAAGAAAATTGTACAAAAAGATTGCGGCCAAAATCCGGAAAACATAAGATAAGAAAAAGACACAGAAAAACAAAAACAATAAAAATAAACAATAAAAATAAATAAATAACAGGAAACATAACATCGCTACTCCAACACTTAGCACCTCTGCTATTTGCCACTACTTTCCACGTCTAATCCATTCAAAGATGTCTGGTTCTGTGCCAGTCCATTCATACTGTTGCGCAGGGGTTCCTTTTCCTTGCCCTTGCCCTTGTTAGAGAGCCTCTCGACCGAGTCGGTGGTTATCGCCATGGCCACTTGACTCTGCGGGTCTTGACGGTCTTGACTGTCTTGGCTGCCAAGAGACATTCGCGACGACGATCTCCGGACCCGCCGGCGACCCCAAAGAACAAACATGACGGCCACGACCGTGACGGCCGCTAGGGACCCAACAACGGGTGCTGCAATCCACGCCCGGTTGGACGCACCAGGCGCCGACGTGGTGGAGTCCTGGCCTGGCAGAGACGCTGTGGCGGTGGCAATCGAGAATGGAGACGTTGCTGGCAAAAGACTGGGCACCCCCGTGGCTGTAGCAATTATCGCAGAGGCCAATGACGGCGATGATGATGCCAGCGTCTGCCCTGCAATGGATGTCGGTGCCACTGCCTGAGACATCGCCGTGGCCGCAGTTGGCGACAGCGATGCAATGGGCACCGTCATGACGCCGTTGCTTCCCGAGCCTTGCGAGATTGCCGAGCTTGCCGAGCCCGTGCCGGCAGACGATACAACAGCGCCGCCGGCAGACGCCACCCGCACGACGGCCGAGTCCAGCCCGGCATCGACAATGGGCGCCTGCTCGCCGGTGCCGGTGCCCTTGAGGTAGCAGTTCTTGAACCCGAGCGTGTACGCGGGATCAAACGAGATGGCGGCGCACCCGCTCGTGCCGGCGCACTGGTCGATGCACTGCTGGAACGTGGCTGTATTGCTCTGCAAGATGTCGCCGCCGTTGATGACATTGTTGCAGAACAGGTCAAAGGACACGGCACCGCTCGTCGATGTGGCCAGGCCTGTGAAGGATGCACAGTTGGACGATGCCGGCGGAAACTGGGCAAGGCCTGAGTTTATATTTGTATTTGTATTTGAATTTGTAGAGGCTGCTGCAGCCGCATCACTCTTGAGTGTGCACAGACTGCCGTCAAAGGTGACTGCGGCGCACTTTGGGTGGGACGACGCGCAGGCCGTCGTGCAGTCATCAAAAGATGCGGCTGTTGTTGTGTTGAGGGTGTCGCCGCCGGCGACTGAGCCGCACAGCAGTGTGAATTGCTGGACGCTGCCAATGGATGTGCCGTTGGCCTGTGGGCAGGGATTGGCCGCTGCAGCCGCTGTAGACGTGACTGGTGTTGTAGAGACAGCAGGGACAGCAGGGACAGCAGGGACAGCAGGGACAGCAGGGACAGCAGGGACAGCTGGGATAGAGGCAGCAGGAACAGGGACAGCAGGCCCACCTCGGCCGAGGGCGTTGACAAGAGGATTCGGCAGCCGGGCAATGGCGCCAATGCCGGGCAATGGTTTTCCGGGCAGCTGCCGCCGTGAAGGCGAGTACGGGAGATGCATAATGAGGACGAAAGAGTAAAGCTGGAGAGAAGACAAACGAACAAGAAAAAGAAGGTTCCAAAAGAGAGAAAGAAGAAGGAAAAGACAAGAGACAAGACAAGACAGGAGAAAACTGAAGAGAAAAGAGAAAAAGAAGGGAGATGCGACAGTCAAAAGGAATAAGGGTCAAGTCAAGAAGAGAAATAAAAGAAATGAAAAAGGACGAAGGACGGAAGACGGAGCAATTACGAATACTAAAACTCATCTCATTATTTCCTCCATACTTTTGTTGCACTGTCGATCCGGAGTGAAGCGTGGCTAAATAGACATGAGACGAGGCTGATGTGGGAGGTAGATCATGTCTGAAGGGTGTATATGAAGAGATGTAGAATGCAGAGTGCAGAGTAACGAAGCGGAATAAGAAGCATAGCCGAGAGTAGATCTGTAGCAAGATATTCGATAATAGACTCAATGCGTCAAAGGCATGTAAATAAAATAGAATAAAATAATAAAAACGATAAAGAAAGAGTAGATATCAATATAAAGCGAAGGTCCCAAACGCCGTAATGTAAACTGCTCCAATAGACAGTGCGCAGAGTCGCATGCCTTGGAAAATGAACATGAACAATGAACAATGAACAATGAACAATGAACTACAACAGAGCTACCTCGCCGATTCGTAGTCCCGCCGCGGGTTTCCAATACCGCCCGGGCGTAAGAGAGGCTGCGTCTCGGCTGCGGCATCGCTCTCCTGACGGTCGATGATATCCGAGATCTCGTCGGGCGTCGAGCCGTAGTGTTCGGGGTGGGCACTGTACCGGCTGGGCGTGCTGTCGTCGAGGCGCGCCGAGCGGTACGAGAGCATGCGCTGGTAGAGCGGGCGGTTCTTGATGCGCGTCGCAGTTGTGGTGGCGGCGGCGCCAGTGCCAGTGCTGCTGGTATTGCCGCCAGGGCTACTTCCCGAGGCAGGGCCGTCGACGTCGCGCGACACCTCGTAGTAGATGCCCATGACCAAGAGCACGCCCTGCATGACGGCCGTTAGCAGGAAGATGCCCCACGACGACCAGCCATCCCATCCCAGGCGCGCAAATAGGCTGCCTGCAAACAAAAGCCCGCCCGGCGTCTGCATGCACATCATGGGGATGCTGAGACTGCCGACGTGCTTGAGGTGGTAGGTTGTGTAGATCTGGGGGAGGTATTGGACGGCGGCGAGCAGCGCGGCCATGAGCCCGAGGGCGTTGGCCCAGGTCGACAGGTGGGCAGGCGCGACGGCAGCCAGTACCGTGGTGACAATGATCACCAGCAGGCCGTGCACGACGCAGACGGCAGCCACGGACACGGCCGTCTGCCACGGGGGTTGCTCGGGGAGCTCGTCGGCCGGCACGTTGCTGTTGTAGCGGAAGAAGACGAGGAAGAGGACCAGGCTGGGGGTTAGTAGTGTAGATGCAGATGGGATGCAGACGAAAAGCAGACAAAACGCAGACAAAGGCGACGGCAAGATGGTGCCGCGCCAGACAGCGACTCACATAAAAGCAAAGCAGATCCACTGCACACCCAGCTGCGCGATCCCCAGCAGCCCCGCCATGCAGTGCAGCGTGTCCAGCTCGTGGCAGCAGGCGACGTCCTGGCGCGACTGCGGCAGGGTCAGGATGTTGGCAAAGCCCGACGTCGCGGACGTGACGCCAAGCAGGATGAAAAAGGGCGAGATGCCCTCGGCGGTGCCGCGCGCAATGATGCGGATGTGCTGGGGGAGGTAGGACACGAGCATGCCGACGAGGATGACGACGGACACGACGAGGTTGGCGATGCCGGGCGTGCGCAGCTCGTCGCAGCGCGAGCCCGCCATTTCGAGCGGCGACATGATGTAGTGTATTTAATTGGATGTTGTTGTAAGGAGCGTTGACGTTGGCGTTGGTGTCGGTGTTGATGCAAAAGGAGCGTGAGGTTTGAATAACTGAATTGAATTAAATTGAATTGAATGGAAAAGAATAAAAAAAGAACGAATCACGGTCGAGCCGGCACCATGGTGCGCGACGGGCTGTAGATGCGATGCGATGCGATGGCAATGGCAATGACGGCAGTTGTTGCGCGTAGAGACAGTGAATGTTTGACAGAAGACGAGACGAGACGAGTCGGACCAGATGACGATGGATTCAGGTGACGCTGCTGGCGTCGGGGTGATTTAGATTAGGATTAAAGATTAGATTAGCCTAGCTTTGTAGTGGACCGCTTTGGGCTTTAGCAGTGATTAGTCACCATATTAGTCATCATTTGAATTTAATTCGTTCATTAAATGTATGCTGTAACAAATCTACCAGTACAAAAAAAAGCAAAAAAAAGCATTTAAACAGTAGCCTCCTTTTCATTCCCGCTCGATGTACCTGCATCGCCCGCATCGGCGTGCACGGCGGCCGCGGCCTCGCGGGCCTTGCGCTGCTTGCGGCCGACGGCCATCTGCGGGAACAGGAAGCCGGGCTGGAAGAAGGCGAGAATGAGGACGGCGATGAGGATCATACTGTCGGTTAGCGTGTGCTGGACTAAACGATAAATAAAAAAAAACTTACAACCCCTCGAGCACGATGAACGACGGCTCGTCCTGCATGATCTTGTTGCCCCAGCCGCCCGCCATCTCGGCGATGCGGTAGATGCACCGCACGAGGATGCACAGGTAGGCCACCGTCACAGCAATGACGTAGGTGCGGAACTTGCTGTCGTTCCAGAGGGCTAGTGTCTGCGGCGATGGTGGCGCAACCGTGGTGTTTGTGCCGTTCAGCCACGCCTTGAGCCGCAGGTAGTAGTCGAGCGCGGCCAGGCCAAAGAGGCCCAGCACCACAACCTGCAGCACGATGCCGGCAATGATGGCGCGGTTGCCGGCGTTGAGGAGGACGGTGTTCGTGTAGCCGGCCGACGCGGCGAGCGCGCCGCCAATGGCCTGCACGAGCAGACAGCTGACGTCCGCGGGCACAAACAGCCACGGGTAGAGGGTCGGGCGCACGCGGCTGAGCGGCGGGCACAGGGCGAGGCAGACGTGCTGCAGGGTGAGGTAGATGCCGATGCAGATGAGGGTGGGAGCGAGGATGATGGCGCAGATCTGGGTCTCAAAGGCCTGCTTGAGCCACGGGTTGGAGTGCAGGGGCACGCGGGCGGCATAGCCGGCGAGCTCGAGCGCGGCGCCGGCGGAGATGAAGCAGCTGTAGGCCCAGGTGCGCGGGACCCTGCCGGACACGAGGACGCCGATGAGGGCGAGCGTGGTGATGCCGAAGCCGATGGCGAAGAAGATGTTGATGCCGAGGTTGGGGTAGTAGCCGAGCGTGGTGGCGGCGACGGGGCAGAGGTCGGACACCTCTGTGCACATCTCAAACGGGTGTGCGGTGTTGTTGGCCATGGCGTGCTGCTGTTGGTCTGCTTGTTCTGTTTTGGGGATTGTCTTGTGGTGTGGTCGAGGTCGTATGATGTCGAGGCTGTAGACGTCCCTTTAGCAAGACGAAAGAAAGAAATTTATACAGAATAAAAGAAAATGAAAGAATAGGAATCAACAGATGGAAAGAACAGGAAAGAAAAGAAAGTAGGAAAGAAACAAGAAACAGTCGAAACAAAACAAAACCAGATACAGTAGCCAGACGAAGACGCCGGAGATATAAAGACTGAGGACGGATGCCGATGGTGATGTACCCGGGCAGAGGCGACAGTTATCCTCTTTTCTTTTACCGTTTCTTATTTCATTACTGTTTCTGTCACCCTTCTACTTTCCATCCTGTATTACTTAGACTCGGCTATCACTTATTCTCCTACTATGGTACTTGAGCACTCGCTTGGCAAGGTTACATCGCTTATACTCCGTAGGATGGGAGGATAGGAGCCTTGTAATAGGAGTTTCTCCTTGATTTTTGATTTTTGATTTATCTTCTTTTCTTTCTCCTCCTTCATTCTTTTCATTTCATTATCTCTTTTAATTATTCTGTAATTCTTTTATATATATTCTCTCCTCCCATGATCAACTCGCCCATCTCTACTGTCTACCTCAACACCACGGCAAACACAACCAAAACCAGCACCAGAACCACGGAATAAGATACATTACCCATTTCTAACGCCCGTAATCAAGTGGTCTGTCTGCCCAGACTTACAGTAACAACGACGGCCCCGGCTGACTTCTAGCGTGCCTCGCTTGCGGCATACCCCATAGAACAAGCACATACAGCAGCTAGAACGGAAATACAGGTAATAGTTCTTTTCATTCCGCCTGCTCGGTGCAACATCTGGCCCGGTTACTGGACTTAATCATGAAACAGCACATGGCATACGCGTATTCTCCAAGACATATCCCATCTTCTCGTAGCCATCGTGTAGTCCTGCTTATTCATCTACTCCTTCCTTTTTTGTCTGCTGTAAATGACGATATATTACATAAGCTTATTCTCTGAGTGAAGTGAGGCTCGGAGCAATATCTCACAGTACCAGCCAGTTGGTACCCAGGCACGGAACATGATATCCAAGGGGTAAAAAGAGTACTGAACTACAAAGTACGAGTATGTACGAGATCAGCTCGCACAAGAGATCAACGATACCAGAAAAAAAACCAAAAACCCCATCTTACACGGATGCAGCCACTTCCGGGCGGGTCTAGCGCTGTGGAGCAGGCGAGTTAGTGGTGCTGTAGTGCTGTCAGTGCTGCTACGTAAGGGTGAGACTGGAGGCGATGGCGGGAGTGTGTGTGTTACTTTGTATTCTGGGCAGAGAGAATCGACGGGGAAAAGAGTCCGCTACACTTATCTTAATCATTCACCCGTCTTGGCTCTGTTACATTGTCGCATCGACAAACACGGTCTATTAGTTCGTCCGTCGTCTGTCAGTCGTTGTCTGGTCTTTGTAGTCAACTCGATAGTCGCCTGCTTTGCTTATCTTCTTTCATAATAACCATCGTAACACCATAAGGTCTCCCCTTACTCTTTACCTCCAAGATACCGGTACACAACGCTAAAGTCCCGTCCCCGGCACTCGTCCGTCTTCTCCGCCGCCTCGTATAGCAATGTCGCCGCGTCCGCCAGCGCCAGCTTCGCCCCGGCCCCCTCTGCCGCCGCCACCGCCAGCCGCAAGTCCTTGCGCATCAGCCCAATGCCGAAGCCGCCCGCATAGTCCCGCCCCGCCGGCGCTGTCGCCACCACGCCCGGCACCGGGTTGTTGACCTCGCTCGGCCAGCACTTGCCCGTGCTGACGTTGATGACGCGCGCCAGCACCTGCGCGTCGAGGCCGAGCTGCACGCCGAGGTTCATGGCCTCGGCCGTGCCGATGTTGTTGATCGCGAGCAGGTAGTTGTTGGCGAGCTTGGCCGCGAGCCCGGCGCCCTGGTCGCCGCAGTGCAGGACTTTCTTGCCCATCTTCAGGAGCAGCGGTTCGATTTCCTGCAGCAGGGACGGATCGGCGCCCAGCATAAAGGTGAGCGTGCCGGCGGCGGCGCCGACGACTCCGCCGGACATGGGCGCATCGACAAAGACGGCACTGCCCGGGGCCGCGGCGACGGTGGCCGCGACGGACCGCGACGACGCCGGGTCGATGGTGGAGCAGTCGACAAACCGTGTTTTTGAGTTGGGTTTTGCGTTGTCTGTGCCGGTTCTCCTCTTACTCTGTCCTTCCAGAATCTCCTTGTAGACGGCCTTGACGTGCGCCGGCTCCGGCAATACTGTCACCACGTAGTCCTTTCCATTAGCATGAGGCTACACTAATCGTATACATCAGAGACGTACTGCATCTTTGGCGGCTTCGGCGACGTTAGGAACAACGGTAATAGGCGCGCCGGCGGCGGTAGCGGCCTGTTTCAGCTTCTCGGCGGCGGCCGTGTTGATGTCAAACAGGGCGAGCGAGTCCGTGGCCGGGTCGAGCTTGGCGTGCAGGTTCTGGGCCATGTTGTAGCCCATCTGGCCGAGGCCGATGAAGCCATAGCGGGCCGATGCGGCGGGCGAAGCCGAGAAGCGTCTCAAATGTGGTGAGCGCAGCGAGCTTAGGGATATTGACGAGGATAGAGAGGAACACGAGGCCGCTGGCCTTGCGAGACGAAAGACTGGCTGCATCGTGGAGGTATTGCTGATACTGTAGCTATGTAGCTCAATAACCAACAGCCAAACAACACAGCAGCAGCGAGCACGGAGCTCTTATTATAACTGAGGGGTACGGCTTTCCGAGGTTCGCTACGTTTGGAGAGGGCTCTGCACGGTATGGCTGGCCGTGCCAATCGCCCTGGAAAAGCCGCCCATTGCCGAAGTTGGAGAGTTGGGGAACAAAGAAAGCGGGCAGCCCAGCCAGGCCAGGCCATATGACGCAGGCTGAGACAGGTATAAAGCTGTCTCTATATCTGTCAGATCAGGGTCTTTCTAACATTTTGCCATTCTCGACATGCTGCCGAGTCAAGTAAACAACAAGACCATCAAGACATCTTCTTGTGTTGACGAGCATCAAGTTGAGCAAGTAGATTATGCCGAGGCTAGAGCGGTGAAGAGTGGCAGAATTATAATGCCGAATGCCGAGCTGTCACTCAAAAGACATCTGCATTTGGACTTGTACTTTAACTACTGCTTGGCTCACTGACTACCTTTTGTATCGTAATATATGATTGAATAAAGCTGTGTACTGGGTAACTGGGGTCGATGAAGCGAAGGGGGAATAACATGAGGCATGGCGTGGGAAAGGTAGAGGGTGAATATAAAGTGCGAGGAAGAGGAGGACAAGTCCGCAGAGAGGCAGAGGCAGAGGTAAGGCAGGGTGATATAAACATAAGGGGTAAATAACGTAAAACAAGCAGAGGCAGCAAGCAAGCAGGGGAGTAAACAGAGAAGAAAACAGGGAAACAGAAACAAAAAGAGAAACAAAAAAAGAAACAAAAAAGAAGAAAAGAAAACAAAAAGAACTCCATCCAAAACAAAGAAAGGAAGAGCGCGCAGAGCTGCTGCCCGGTAGAGACACCAGCAACTTGCACCCGAGATTTTAAATTAAAAGACGTAATAACCCAATCCATCCCGTTGTCGTCTGTCGCCAACGATGGCACCACCTATAACATGCCCATGACGTAGGGCACAATAGCGCCCACGGCAATCGTCGCGCTCAGGCCCAGCAGCGCCCGGTTGCGCACGCGCTCCTTGCGGATCTGCACGTCCGTCTTGACCGTCTTGGCCTTTTTCCCAGCCGGCGCAGCCTCGGCGTTCTCCTTGTCCTCGTCCTTGACAAGCTCCTCTTCCGCCTTGCGCTTGCCCTTGGTGTCCTTCTCGGCGGGGGTCAGCGCCATCTCGTCCGCGGCGGCGCGCACCATCTCCTTGGCCTCGGCCAGCAGGCGCGCAGACTCCTCCGGCGACGGCGGCTTGCCGAACAACGCCTCGTCGCTACCAGCGGCAAACACCTTGGTCTCACTCGCCGGCACAGGGGGAGCCGCCGTCATCGTCACGTCCGACTTCTTTTTGGAGTGCTTCTTGGTCTTCTTCTCCACCTCCTTCTCCTTGGTCTCCTCCTCCACAGAAGGCAGCACCGCATCGCCATTCGAGGTGGGCGCGGGGGTGCTCTCCGTGCTTGCAACCGAAGCCTCCTGCGAGGCGGCGGCGGCGGCGGCAGCGGCGGCAGCGGCGGCGGCAGCCTTAGATGTTCTCTTGCGCGGGCTGGCAATGGCGCGCTTGCTCACAGCGGCCGTCGGTGCGGCAGACTTGGCCGGGCTGGCCGAGCGGCGCGCGCGCGAGCTGGTGCGCGGTGCCAGTGTAGCAGCAGCAGCAGGAGTAGGTGTGGGAGGTGCCAGTGTGGGCACCGCGGCCAGCGTCACAAACTTGGGCGGCGGTGCAATCTTCTTGGACGGGCTGCCGTCGGCGGCGGGCGGTCCGCTGACGGGAATGTCGGCGACGTCGAGCAGCGCGCGGATCCAGGGCAGGATGCCGTAGTCGTTTGCGAGCGCGAGCGCGTCGACGGGGGGCACCCAGATGTTGCCGGCCGTCTCCTCGGGACTGGTAGTCGGCAGAGACTTGATATAGCGGCGCTCCTCCTCCTCTTCTTCGACATCGGAGTAGGGGAAGGTGGCGCGGAACATGCCGGTGGCCGAGACGTAGCCGTCGCTGCTGCGGCGCATCAGGAAGTAGCTGTTGGGGCTGGGCTTGAATATGCCGGACACGATGCCCTTGGGCAGGGGCGCGCGCAGGTGGGCGTAGTCAAAAGCGGTGACGCTGGCGCCGTTGGCGCTGCCGTTGCTGGGGGACGAGCCGCCCGAGTTGGGGCTCATGGCGATGCGCGACGACAGCTGGGTCTGGCCGAGGCGGCGGCGCGAGACGAGCTCCTCATCTTGATAGTTAGTTTTTGTATGCACTTAAAAAGACAAAAGGTGAATGCGACTGACGATCAGGGACTGCCTCGACGAGGAGGGCGTTCTTCCGCTCGGGAAGCCGTCTGAGTGCAGAGGCCATTGTGAGAGGTCGTGTAGAGTAGAGTAGAGAATATAGTGAGAGTAGAGAGCAGAGAGACTGAGGTGTCGGGTGGTGTGAGGATCAGGGTGTTGAAGATCAAATGGTGACGGGTGGGTGGGTTCGAGTGGGCGAATTGGAATTGGTCGCAACAATGGACAGTTTGCTAGTAGGGGTGATAGTGGTTAGCGGTGCTGTTGGTGATTGGGCTGCGACGCGGGATGCATGCGACAGGGTCCGATTGAGGGCTATTGTGAGGAGGTGAGGTGAGAGTAAAAGAGGTAAAGGGCAAGAATAGAGATGACCGTGCAAAACAAATAAGGTGCGATGGGATA
Organism: Ophiostoma cf. undulatum; assembly: GCA_022392935.1. Taxonomy (NCBI): domain Eukaryota; kingdom Fungi; phylum Ascomycota; class Sordariomycetes; order Ophiostomatales; family Ophiostomataceae; genus Ophiostoma; species Ophiostoma cf. undulatum. The sequence continues at coordinate 2,108,962 of JAKRGL010000055.1, read as the reverse complement.
AATGCAGCACGACTAGAGCAATGAGAGACGGGAAGAAAAGACGGAAAGAGGAAAAAGCCAATTGAACAGGGAAGTCGCGATCGCGTGTCTTTTGGCGTTTTGCGCCGGGCGGAGTCCGTCGCGACGGGTCCGGGTCGCAATGCAGTGTAAGTGTAGACAGAAGATGTGAAGGTAAAGGAAAGGATAAAGCAATGCGTAAAGTAAAGAGAGGGAGAAGAGAGATGCAAGTAGAATGATGTAAAAGAGATAAGATCGCGAAGATGCGAAACAGGTACAATCTCAAAGGAAGCAAACAAAAGTCGTGCAGGGTTGAAGAGGGTGAGATAGGAAATAAAAAGAGGACGAAAATATAACAAAGAAAGACAAACAAATCAATTCAACACCAAGTACAGTACATACCTTGTACACGTAAAGAACGACAGTCAAGTCGTGTCGATAATGAAGCAAAAGAAGCAAAAGAAGCAAAAGGCGTCAAAAATCGAGTTCTCGCGACGGTTAAGAGAAGAGAAAAAAAGGAAGGAAGGGGAGGGAGACGGGACGGGAAGGGAAGGAGCGAAGAAGAAAGCGCGAATACAGTGGGAATAGGTCTAGACCACAAAACTCTGGGCAGGTTCACTGTATGCAAAAGCAGTGTATTTAGAAGTATCGTTTACAAGAATTTTGAAATATTGGGAAGTTTAGTGCTCAGTTATGAAATATTGGCGATTATAGGTGCCTAAATGAATCTTACGGCATGTCTACAGCGCCTATAAAAGGCCGTACAATTAGCCAAGCGAAAAGTCCAGACGAGGGGCGTGGCAGAAAGGAAATTGCGCTGTGTAGTTACGGGCGCGCGACACATTTATTTCCCAGTTATTTGTTGCAAATACTACATTAAAAGTCTATACAAATAAAACTCAAAATATCCTCTGCACTGTGGACCCCCAATTTACCGCTGCGAATTGTTGGGGACGCGCCAGGCTGGATGGACTAAGGCCACGGTGTGGGATCGGAGGAGGAGGGAAAGAGGAAAAGAAACGTGACTGTGGCGGGTGGGGCAGCTGCATAGTTCAGGGTCAGGAGTGTAGTGACTTTAGTCAGGAAGCAACAGTGCAGATTTGAATATTACAGTGGACTACTACAGCGCCTTATCACAAAATACAGGCTGTTATGAAGCCCTATAATATTAAATCTCTCTATAGTTTGCCAAATTCTGCCCTTCACCTAAACACACCGCATTGCAGCCCCTGAAGAATTGTCCAACCGCGCTGAGACTGTCTTGAATCTGCAAAAACATATAATAAATAAATAAATAAAGCAGAAATGACAATGACCAGATATGCAGACTTGCGAGACAAGGATACTGCATGAATCTGCATCGGCGTCAACGGCATTGAAGCGTGCATCGACGTTTGCTGCCGATTCTCTTTGAATTTAGAGAACGGAGTACTCTACGGCTTGTAATAGCGAGGTAGCAGCTAACACGAGCTTGCTTTGCAACGTGCGACACTGTCTTTGTGCTCCAGAGTGAGCCGTTAGATTCTCCACGCTTTGGCTCAAAGACAAGCTGATTCCGTGCTACTTGGGCAGTTGGAGATTCTCATCGGAGTAATATTATAGTGACAACTGGCCTGTCTTTGCCAATTGCAAAGTGTACTCAAACTAAAAAGTGGCCGGCATCGTTTCTAAGATCTGGTGGCGCCGTCCGTCACAGTGGCTGTTGGTGTTATATCAGTGTCTGATTGCCACAACCCCACCATGTCAGTTGGAAGCAGCATGGAAAAGGGGCACCGCAACAGCTGGCATCGCTGTATCACTTACAGAGTACAGAGTATGTGCTGTAGCTACTATGTACAGTATATGAGCCAGATGCCTGCTCTGTAATAGGCCAGTCACTTCACATTAGTGCCCCTCCTTCTGCAAATGGAAATAGAAAAGTGGAGGAGCGTACGGAGTAAACAGTGGCTGGAGCGAAGGGGAGCTACCTCTCATCCGATTTGACCGCCATTTATATTCCGTATTTCTATCGATCATTGGCTTGGATAGCTTCTTAACTGTTTCTTCTTGATTTGATCCTCAATTCTACAACCAGTCAACCACGTCACAATGGCATCCAACGAAGACGACATCCACGAGGAGGTTACCTCTGGCTACAAGCTGTCTCAGCCGAAGCAGAGCTTGGCCGAGTACCAGCAGATGGGTGAGTAGATGTACAGAAGAATGGAGGGGAGATGGCTTCGAAAGATTCGAAAGATCCGACAGCACTGCGATGATCGACAATATACAGAGGCTTGGCAGCACTTGACGTACTTGAGGTCACGGCTGGTGCCACGAGGCCTGCGACAAAAAGGGCAGGAACGGACAGCAGCTGGTAGCTCCTTCCTCGACAATAAGGGGTACGGGACAGAGGAGGGGATATGGGCAGGCAGGCACGGAAAGGGAAGGCGGCCTTTGAGCGTGCCTTGGCCTGGCCTTGCCTGCCTCCTTGGCTCTGAACTTTGTTGAACTCGTTGTCCTCGAGAACTCAACCGTTCACTCATATCACGATCAACAGCCAACACCGCCAACGCAGCATCGCACCGTACACCATGTCCCGCAGCCGTAGTGCCTCGCTTGCTCTGCCGGCACCCCCGCCGCCATCGCCACACTACAACTACATTGTGGACCAGTCGGGGCGTCTTGTCGTGTCCGAGGCCGACATTGCCGAGCTACTGCGTCTGCTCTGTGTAGCCGTTGATACTGTCGATGCTGTCGAAGCTGTCGATGAAGCTGTACACACCGCCGCAACACATACTAACGAAACAGACGCCGGCGACGAGTCGCTGCAGCGGTACAAGGAGTCGCTCGGCCTCAGCGGCGGCAAGGACCTGAGCGACGCCAGCGACCCCCGCGTATGCATCATCCACAGCCTAGCCATGGAGACCTCCGGCCGCGAGCCCGTCATCATCGACCTGAGCGTGCCCGGCACGGAGGCGACGCTCAAGGACAAGCCCTTTACCATCAAGGAGGGCGCGCGCTTCACCATGGCGGCGACGTTCAAGGTGCAGCACGAGGTGCTGAGCGGCCTGCGCTATGTGCAGATTGTGAAGCGCAAGGGCATCCGGGTGAGCAAGGACAGCGAGATGCTGGGCAGCTATGCACCCAACACGGACAAGCAGCCGCTGTACACCAAGAAGTTCCAGGAGGACGAGGCGCCCACGGGCATGCTGGCACGCGGCCACTACGTTGCGCTGTCGAGCTTTGTCGACGACGACAAGAAGACGCACCTGGAGTTCGAATGGAGCTTTGACATTGCCAAGGACTGGTAGAGGGTAGACAGATGGTAGAAAGAAGGGGACGGAGACGATACCACGAATTGACGATTGGTTAATTTAAGCGAAATTGACTCTTTACATCACTCCTTATTCATTCTTTGTCACGGGCCATAGCACTATGCAGCGTGATGTCTATATGTCATTTGAGGTATCGTACATGCGAACAGTAAACAGAACTAGAAAGCAAAAAAGATGCACCAGGACAAGTGGCACAAAAGTCTATAAAAAGTAGTCGGGCAGTGCATTGTCGCCTGCCTTGCCATTCGCCGGCTGCTGCTGCTGCGCCGCGTCCTTGTGCTCGTCATTCTCCGGCGCCGCCGCAAACACATTAAAGAACCGCTCGCCCGTGTCGCTGACCTCGAGCACGCTCGCCATGTTGCCGCACCGGTAGCAGTAGTTGGGCGCGCTCCACACCGTGCTCAGCCGGTCGTCGTACAGCACCTGGTAGCCCTCCTGGCACAGCTGGTGCGCTCGCAGAATGTGCGACATGTTGTTGACCGCCAGGAACTTCTTGACCACCTGCGCGCCGAACGTATAGCCCGCCCCGCGCGGGCTCAGCGAGAACTCGTCGCGGTCAGGGTCCGGGTCCGACCACACGAGGTCCGCCATGGGGCCCTCGTGCGGGATCTCGCGGAAGCGGTCGATGATCTTGATCTGGTCGATCGAGTGGATCGACGGCGACAGGCCGCCGTGCACGCAAAAGATCTGGTCGTTGATGACCACGCTCAGCGTCAAAAAGTCAAACATGTCGGTAAAGTGGTGCCACACGGACGCGTTGCCGTACTTGCGCGCGCACTCGGTGTAGAACCCGTACGACTGCGTGACGCCGCGCGACTCGTGGTTGCCGCGGATCAGGTGCACGCGGTTCGGGTACCGCAGCTTGAGGCACACAAGCAGCGAGATGGTCTCGACGGAGAACATGCCGCGGTCGACATAGTCGCCGAGGAACAGGTAGTTGGTGTCGGGGCAGTAGCCGCCGATCTTGAAGATCTCGATGAGGTCGTAGAACTGGCCGTGGATGTCGCCCACGACCGTGACCGGCGCGCGCACGTGCACGACATTGCTCTCGCGCATCAGCAGCTCTTTTGTCTTGGCGCAGATGGCCTCGATGACGGACTCGGCGAGCAGCTCGCGCTTGTACAGCCGCGAGATGCACTCGTCGAGGTCGACCGATGATGGCAGGCCAGGCATTGTGTGTATATGTGTGGGTGGATGGTGTGTGTGTTTCTAGTTTGTTCTTTCCCTCTTATTGTGGTCTCGCCTTTCCTGGTTCCTTATTTTCTCTACCTACTCCCGGCAAAGGACCGCGTCTCTGTTGTCGGGGTCTGCAGGAGAACCCGCATATCGGGGTGGGAGGCAGAGAGGTGGCCAGTGATTTCGATCCAGAACAAGCGTGCTTCGTGTGGTATGTAGCTTGACAGGTGATGTGTGTCCTGGTCCTCTACCAAGGTCGTGATGCGATGCCGATATGATGCCGATGTAGGAGGTCGGTCGGCAGTGAGGTGTCTGGAGTGTCGTGGTCGTCGTCAAGGTCGTCAAGATGTCGTCTAGATTTTCTAGAAATACCACGGCTCGCAGCTCATCAATACAGTCGTCTCGTGTCTCGTCGTCGTCGTCGGAGCGGCCTCGTTTTACTAATGCTCGCTCAGCGTATTCCCTACGCTTCTGTCAGTCGCGCCTGCAGTCCCCGCCATCTCACTGCTCACTGGGCGGTGTCGCTAGCCTGGCGGTAGAACGGGTCGACTCTGAAGTAGAAATACGGGGGAGCACGTGGATACAGTGTGTGTACTGTTTATGGTGGTATTTGCGTTACTTGCACAGCATGTGTAAATAGCTATACGTGATAGTGGTACCGCAATTAGCACTATATTGTCGTTCTAGCTTCTCACATGAGAATGAAGGAGTAAACTGTTAGAAATAAAATTGATAGTATAGAAACGTTACCTTATTTTTCGGTATCCTTGATACCATTATTATTGTACTATTATTTTTTGTTTTAAGTGTCATCTTGTTGATAATTTGTTTGCATTTATGCCCTGTATTGGATTTTAACTTTTTAATAAAACAAAGAAAAGTGAAAACATATGCTGAAAATAGGAATGATAAATCCTGACCTGTGAAAGAATAAGAAATGAAAATACCATAAAATAGTATAGAGAATGAAAAGCTCTCAACAGGCAATACGGCAAGCCAACGCAACACATCACGTCGACAGCCATTTCGATTCATCTCAAAGAATGGCAGCAAGGAGCAAGGCAACCGGGAGTAAGACGGCAGAAGATGAATGCCGTAGCTAATTGATAGCAATAGCTAAGGTGTTGATACTTTGTCACAAACGACTGCCACTATAAAACCTTAAACAGTTGCCTAGACTAACACCGGCGCCCATCTCCACCTCCGCACTCGATAAAGTGCAGCCTACTCGTAAGCGACACGCACTGTTGAATATAGAAGCTTTGTCTTCTGTCTTTCTCGGGCTGTAGTCTGTCTCTGTCTTATATATCGTGGAAATTCTTTGTAAAAAACTGGCCGATCATAGACTAAACACTTCCCATCACGCAATGGTCCTCCGTCAGAAACTCACCCCCGAGACCTTTGTGTCTGCACCGCACCGCTCGCCGGCAGTGCCTTCGCCCTCAGGCCGCATTGCCTCCTTTTCAGTGTCGACGCACGAGCTCAGCAATGGGGCTACGCAGACAAAAGGAAAGACGACACGCCAGCTGTTCTTGATGGACCTCGGCACCGGCGACCACTGGCCGTTTACTGCTGCCGGTCGGCCCGACGACATTGCCAACATTGGGGACATGGCATGGATGCCCGGGACCGACAAGCTGCTGTGGCTGTCATCTGTCAAGAATGAAGACGGCTCAACCTCTACCCAGGTCGTGGTGGCAGCAGCGACGTACACCCCAGACAGTACATCCACTGCACACGTCATCGCGACAGTGCCGGCCGCCATCTCGGGCCTCCGGCTGAAAGCACTGCCCGACGGCACAATTGCGTTTGCCGTTGCCGGCCTCGTTGCACACGACGGCTCTCTCTATGGCGGTCCTCCTATGCCCGAGACGGCCGACGATACCAGTAGTGCCCGCATCTACGATACGTGGCAGGTCCGCGAGTGGGATTCGTACCTCAAGCCGCAGCCCTACTCCATTTGGTATTCGACACTCTCGCAGAATGTACAAAACAACTCGCAAACCTCACAGTGGGAGCTGGGCACGCTCTTCAATGCCCTGGCCAACTCAAATCTCGAGGCGCCCTGTAACATGTACGAGCTAGACAACCCGGCATCTGCCTATGATATTGGCGCGCAGGGTCTGGTGTTTATCGCCCGCGCCCCCGTGCTCACCGATCCCGTCTTGGCCGGCTGCACGGATGTCTACTACGTCCCGATCGACTCGTTTACAGCCCCCACTGGCTATAAGCCCGACAAGATCCGCATCACAGCATCGCCGTCGTCGGCCGCCCTCTCGGTCAGCCAGGTCACGGGCCAGTGCAGCAATCCGCGGTTCTCCCCCGACGGCACGATGATTGCGTTTCTGCGCTCGCCGCTCGAGTGCCCTGTAGACTCGCGGCTGCACATGGGGCACATTGTATCGGGTGTTGCGTATGATGTTGTCAGCACAGTAGTCGGCGAGTCGGCCGGTCTGCCGTCGCCGGATGCCTTCGAGTTTGCAGCAACAGGCGGTGCCGTGCTTGTAGATGCGCACGATTGCGGCCGGCGGTGTCTGTTTGTGCTGGAGATCAAGCAGGGTGCGTGGGCACGTTGCATCAGCGCAAAGAAGGGCTCGCTCGTGGACTACTACCAGATCAAGCGGGATGGCTTGCCGGACCGGCTGTCGTCGTACTCGGTGCTGCTGACAGGTCACAGCTTCGTGGAGAGCAGTTTCTACCACATGATCGACCTTGACGACGATGCTGTCTATGAGCCGCGCGTGGTCTCCACGGCGACCAAGGACGGTGCCAAGTATGGCTTGTCGTACGACGAGCAGGTGTCAGAGATGTACTTTGAGGGTGGTGGCGGCGACTACTGCGTGCAGGCATGGGTGGTGCGGCCGCGCAAGGCGTCTGGAGACGAGCGCGATAGGCAAAAGTACCCTCTGGCCCTCTTTATTCACGGCGGGCCCGAGGGTGCATACAACGACGAGTGGCATGCGCGCTGGAATGCCGCGGTCTGGGCCGAGCAGGGCTACGTCGTCGTGCTGCCCAACTTTACCGGCTCGCGCGGCTTCGGCGTCGAGCACCAGAGCCGCATCTACGGTAGCTGGGGCGGCTACCCGTACGAGGATCTTGTCAAGGTCATGGAGGGTCTGCAGAAAGTGCCCGACATCGACTGCGACCGCGCCGTCGTCTGTGGCGCGTCCTATGGCGGCTACATGGTCAACTGGATCCTCGGCAGCGCCCTGGGCAAATCGTTTCGCGCCGCCGTGTCGCACGACAGCATCTATTCCACCACTGCCATGGCCCTAAACTGCGACGTGCAGGACGGCATTGCATCCTTCAGCGGCCCGTCGTTTCCCTGGAGCAACTTCAACAACGTCAACCGCTGGAACCCGGCACGGCCCGACCGGCTGGCCCTGTGGCGCCACAATGCACCGCCAACGCTCGTCATACACTCGGACCGCGACTTTCGATGCCCTGTCACCGACGGCCTATCCGTCTTTCGCGCGCTGCAGTTCCAGGGCGTGCCCAGCCGCTTCATGTCGTTTCCCGACGAAAACCACATGGTCAGCAAGCCCGAGAACCTTGCTGTCTGGATGCGAACGATCCTCGAGTGGACAGGCCGGTGGCGCGACGTGCCCAGAGTTGATCCAACCATTGACGGGAACGATCTAGTTCATTCATAATTGCAGCTTCTACGGGATTCTGGCTTGTTCTCTGGCAGTGGTGATCACCAGCCGCTTCTTGTTTCTCTCTGCTTGATTTTTCCAGCCCTTCTTTTTATCAATTAAAAGTGATATTTGATTTTACTTAATTATATATTTTAATATCGATTAACTTTTATTTTGGGCAATCTCGATCCACAACTGCCGGAGCTATCTGAAGCTCTTGTGGATTATGACGCTTCCACTACACTGTTGAAAGTCAAATTCTGAAAAGAGTTTTGTGCCGAAGACCATTCATGATCACAGTTTGGCATAAAGTACAATCCATCGTTAGAATGAATATGTCTGGATGAAGAACAAAGGGTGAAAGACCAAAAAAGTTGAGGCTGATGAGGTAAGCAGCGTCAAAATTGCCTAAAGAGGCAGGTACATGTTAATAGAGGGCCAACTGGTTAACAACTCGTTAATAACCGGTTGACAACTCGTTAACAACTAAGGTTGACAACTAACGAGCCATAAAGGGCAACTGCTGAAACAGACGCCTACCAAGGTCGCCGACACTACTGCACACGCCGCAAACAAGAGGCGCATGTATGTGAGCTACTGCACACCGAACAAGGCCGTACCGAGGTAGAGATAGAACAAAAAAAGAGAAAAAGAAAAAGAAAAGAGAACAAGAAGAATTAGACATATGTCGTAGTGGGTCTTCCCCTACTTAGGTGTTTTCCTCTATACCCCTCTAGTGTCTTTAAACTTAGTCCAATACAACCACTTTTCTGTCAACAACATCCCGTCTTCTATCTGGGAGAAGACCAAAAAAGGACCAAACAAACAGTAACATGTCAGATTGCGAGAAGTGGAATAATACACATACTAAGTACAGGAACGAGGGGCGAGAGACCTTACTCTACCGACGTCAAAACATGAGGGGCACCGTCTTGGCCGTTCTTCTTGTCTCCGTATCTGTAGATTAGCTCTCCGGGGCCCTTTGCTACAGATCCAATTGAGTTTTACATGGACAACTATGGAGTGGGTGGAGCCTCCATTCCATCTTCCACCTCCATATGACGACTGCAAGAAGGTAATAGGCAGAGTTGATTTGTAAGACCCAAGCTCGCCGGTCTATAAAAGGCCTCCCCCAGCTCTTTTGGCTTGTGAGTTCGTTGATTATAACATCTCTACCCATTACCAACCTACCGCCCATCAAAATGCCTTCAATCCTTGTCGTTCTCTCTTCCCACAGTGTTCTGGGCAACACCGGCAAGCCCACTGGCTGGTACCTGCCCGAGTTCGCCCACCCCTACGATGAGTTCACCAAGGCCGGCTACACCGTCACCGTCGCCTCGCCCAAGGGTGGCGAGGCCCCGCTCGACCCTTCGTCTGTCGAGGCTTTCAAAGAGGACAAGTCGTCTGTCGATTTCCTGAACAACAAGAAGTCTGTCTGGAGCAACACCGTCAAGCTCGACACCATTGCTGCCTCCCTGGAAGCTGCCACCGCCACTGCCGCCAAGTACGATGCCCTCTTCTACCCCGGCGGCCACGGCCCCATGTTCGACCTGGCTTTCGACAAGCAGAGCCACTACCTCGCTGCTGCCTTCAACAAGGCCGGCAAGGTCGTCTCGGCCGTCTGCCACGGCCCTGCCGCCATCGCCAACGTGCGCGAGAACCCCGACGACGAGTCCTCTGCCTTTATCGTCAAGGGCAAGACCGTCAACGGCTTCACCGACGACGAGGAGCGCGCCGTGCAGCTCGAGAACGCCGTGCCCTTCCTGCTGGAGACGCGCCTCAAGGAGGTTGGCGCCAACTTTGTCAAGGCTGGCGACTGGCAGGAGAAGGTTGTCGTTGACGGCAACATCATCACCGGCCAGAACCCTGCCAGTGCTGCAGCCGTCGGCGCTGCCATTGTCAAGGCTCTCGGCAACTAGAGACTCAAGATAGATACCCACGAATACAATGCATTAATGTCAACTCATCCAATCGAGGTTGACTATCATATTACTTTTGGCTAATTTTTAAAGATACATAACTACTGGAATATAAGATATGCTATGCTATGCTGCGACGACCGCTTTGACTACTCCTTCGACTGCTGCTGCTGCATCTGCAGGATAAGTTCCGTCAACCGATCGATCTTGCTCGACAGCTCATTGATGCGCACCTCGACATCCGACGGCGCGTCCATGCCTGTATCCTCTTCGGCCTGCTCGGTGGACTCGGCCGCCGCCGCAGCTGCAACCGACGACGGCGACGGCTCTTCGCGCGACAGCGCAGGCCGCGGCGAGGGCACGTACTCGGACGTGCTCGTCGTCGGGCGCGACAGGCCGGGGGCCGTAGACGAATGCTGGCGCTGGTGCTGGTGCGCGTGCGGGCCCTGGCCCTGGTGGCGGAATGACGACGCCGATTGGCGGTGGGTTAACGGCCGAATGACCGTCTTCTTGGGCGTCACAATGGCGCCGGCGTTGCCAATGGCGGGCACCGTGTGGCGGCCGCGCGGACCGCGCATGGCGGAGTAGTCCGAGTAGTTGCCGCTGGCGTCCTGGATCTTGCCGCGCACGAGCTCGTAGAGCTGGATGGTGCCGACAATGGGCAGATGCGTCATCTTGAGCAGCGCGATGCGGGCCGCGCGGAACTTGTGGTCCGACGGCAGGAAGAGACGGAGCGGGCGGAAGATGACGAGGGCAAGCAGGTTGAAGGGCGGGTAAAAGTGGGTGAGGCGGTTGCTCGTCGACGCCTCGAGCACGTAGATGGAGTAGACGTACAGGTACTCTTCGCGCGCGTGGCCCATGACGCGGCTGAAGCTGTTGCTGAGCATACCGGTGAGCGAGCCCATGAGCAGAATGGAGCTGAGCGTGACAAACACGAGCATCAGGGGCGGGCCAAAGACGGGGTCGATGTCGTCCATGATGTCGAAGCCGACATAGCTCGAGCCGAAGAAGATCTTGGTCAGGATCATGGTCATGTGCGGCAGCGTGAACAGGGCGCGGCCGAGCAGGGAAAAGGTGGTCAGGAAGCCGAGGTAGACAATGACGACAAGCACCATGAACTTGAAAAAGTCCTTGGTCATCTCCTTGAAGCAGGGAATCAGGGTGCCCCAGTACGGGCTCAGGGACAGGATCGAGCTGATGCGCGGCACCATGAACAGGGCCTCGAGCGACAGAATGTCAAACGACAGGTCGATCAGGTACGTGTTCTGCGTCCACAGACCGGCAAAGCGCAAAACAGCAAAGACAGAGCCGATGCAGATCATGATCAGGTCGAACAGGTTCCAAAAGTCGTAGACGTAGAACAGCGAGCCGGCATCGATCCATTCGCTGAGCTCGTCGTAGGTGAACGCGGCCAGGAACACAAAGAAGAAGAACTCGGAGAAGCCCACACGGTCGGGGTTGCGATCCAGCAGGGTCATGTAGAAGATGCCGAGGAAGACGAAGAAGAAAAAGGCCTCAAACATCTTGAGGTACTTAGGCACACGCAGACGCGCAAAGGGATCGGCCGTGTGCGGGTTGTAGAAACGCGGCTTCTTGACGGCATCAACCGCGAGCCGGTCCCAGAACACAATGTCGCCGTTCCAGATGCCCGTGATGATCTTCTGCACGACGTTCTGGCTCAGGAACCGCTTCGCATCGGCCACAGCCGCAATCTCGAGCGCGTTGAGGTTAACAAAGGGCGCGGTCGGGTCTTGCTCGTCGTCGTCGTCATTTTCTGTGTCGTCGTCATCGCTGCTGTCGCACTCGTCGCCTTCGTTGTGCACATGGCCGTGGTGCATGCTCATGGTGAGTCGCGAGATGGACTGCAGCAGCTGGTACCGGCGGCTGCCAGCGCCAGTGCGCCGCTTGCCCGCACGGTCGGCGTCGGAGCTGCTCGACCACATCTGCGACAGCAGAGGCGAGTTTTCATTCACGACTCGCGACGCAGCGGGCACACGCGAGGGCGAGCCGGCTTCTTCATCGTTGACAGGTGAGATGGGGGCAATGCCTGCCACGGACGCTGCCGACACGCCGCCGGGTGCACGCTTTGTGCCCGGGATTTCGTACAGGCAAAAGTCGACAGCATCGCGCTCGCTCAGGTGTGTAAGGAACCGCCAAGCCACAATCTCGCAGGCATTAGCACGGGCGTCAAAGAGGCCGCGGTCGCCACTGGCCGCGCCATAGTGCCACTTGAGGGCGAGCAGGGCATTGACGATGCAAGGGTTGTCACAGGTGATGCTGAGGTGGGTGACGAGAGCGCGGAGACGGTCGCCGGCAGATGTGGTGCGCAGCTGTTCAAAGGTCGATGGCAGCAGCACGGCCTCGGTCATGAATACGGACAGTTTCTTGATGACATCGCGGAAGCTGTCGTCGGGACCAATGTCGGGGAGAGGGTGGGCAATGTCGGCATCGGAGCGGAGGGCGCCGGCCAGGGACGGAGACGGCGAGTACACATCGGCAAGCTGCGCCGGACGCGACTTGACTCTGAGAGGCATGGTGATGGTCGATGTCTATTGCGTAGAAAGATGTCTATTGTAATAGAGGTCTATCTTTGCGAGAGATGTCTACTACATATGGCAGTTTATATCTTGAAACCGTCCCCCCTGGTTCCATTACTACTACTACTCTGTATTTCTGTGAATCGATAGCTTTAAGAAAACGAGAAACAAAAAAAATCCTCCAAAGTCTAGACCTGTCTGCACGTTAGTACCGCTTTGACGACGGCCTACGACGCCCCCTAGGCCCGACTTGGAGCGAGTCGCAGCGCTACGGAGCCTGGATTGGAGCCATTTCTCGCTCTTATTCAAATGAATGATCCATTTTGCGGGGAACACGCAACAGCTGAAAATAATGAAAGAAAAAAAAAAGAAGAAGAAACGAGGCAAAAGAGAAAAATTCAGTATTATAAAAAAAAAACCCCAAAGCTGTGTTCAGGGGAATTGAGGAACGGAGGACGGCGTCCGCAGTGTTGACGTCGTGAAATTGACAGGTGACACTGCATTATGCAGCTCTCAAAGGTGAGGGGATGAAAAGAATAATACGAAACGAGAACGGAGGGCGATGCTCCGAGATACTTGCTGAAGTACGCCGTGACAGGACAGCATCATGGCTATTCACGAGTCCTGTACCAATGGAATGCCCCCTCCCGAGGTCGTCTTGCTGGGCATTGTCCTGTGTATTTTGCGGTAGCCATCACGTCTATAAAACGATGGCATGCTGGCTGCGGCGTGGAAAGCAATGAAATATGCAATCGTAGACTTGTCTTGACCAGACGGATACAATGCTCATCGCCCGTCTGCTGTCACTTTTTGGCGCGGCTGCGGCCGCAGCTGTGTCGACTGCAGCGCAAACGCTGTACCCGTCGACCTCGGGACTTCGTTTCAGCCTCAACGGCTCGACCAACTACCTCACCGGCACCAATGCGTACTGGATCGGCTTCCTGACAAACAATGCCGACGTCGACCTGGTCATGGACCACCTCGCCAAGTCGGGCCTTTCGATCCTGCGCGTCTGGGGGTTCAACGATGTCACAGCCAAGCCGAGCGGAGATACAGTGTACTACCAGTATCTGTCGGCCACGGCTGCACAGATCAACACAGGCCCCAACGGCCTGCAGCGCCTCGACTATGTCGTGCAGTCGGCCGCGCGACACGGCATTTCGCTGATCGTCAACTTTGTCAACAACTGGAGCGACTACGGCGGCATGCCGGCGTATGCCGCGGTGTATGGCGGCACCAAGGAGGAGTGGTACACCAATGCCCCGGCCCAGACGCAGTACAGGGCGTACATCCGGGAAGTCGTCAAGAGATACACCAGCTCAACAAGCATTTTTGCGTGGGAACTGGCCAACGAGGCGCGCTGCAAGGGCTGCGCGACCGATGTGGTCTACAAGTGGGCCAGCGAGACATCGGCGTACATCAAGGGACTGGACCCGAACCGCATGGTGACGCTGGGCGACGAGGGCTTCGGCCTCAAGGGCGGCTCGTCGTACCCGTACCAGACGAGCGAGGGCGTCGACTTTGATAAGAACCTGGGCATCAAGACGCTGGATTTCGGCACGTACCACATGTACCCGTCGTCGTGGGGCGTCTCGGCGGAAAAGGACTTTCCGGCCAGCTGGATCCAGGACCATGCCGCGGCGTGTGCGCGTGCGGGCAAGCCGTGTCTGCTGGAAGAGTACGGCACAGAGACGGACCACTGTGCAGTCGAGAAGCCGTGGCGTGCAGCGTCGCTGGCGCAAAAGGACAGCGGCATGGCGGGCGATATGTTCTGGCAATGGGGCGACCAGCTCAGCACGGGACAGACATCGAACGACGGGAACACAATCTACTATGGGAGCAGCGATGCCGAGTGTTTGCTGGCATAGCGGGCGAAGCAGTGATATTGGCTGGGGCTCCGCTGGGCGCAGCGAGATGACAGCCACATTAGAAGTGGGAGAAGAGACATCTGTAGAAGCCGAAGACGACGATAACAAAACGGCATACGACGAGCAGGCAGATGTTTAAGGAAATGAATGGAATAGGGCGTGAGCACACGACCTCGGGAGAAAACGTGTTGGTCGTCAAGAGGGCAGAGGATGAGGATAGAGGACGAGGACGAGGATGAGGATAGAATAGGAGAGATTCGGGTTGCACCGGCAGTTTATTCTAGCAGCCTGCTGTATCTCTTCATGAAAGCGGCCCCCATCAACTACCTATCAGAAAGAGTCATCTGATGTTATCTATTTGCTTATCCCTCTTTCGATCGCTTCCTCCTCCACCCGATGAGGCTTACATTTAACCTTTTCTTTTAACTTGAAGCTTTTCTAGCTTGTTCTCTAGCTATCCCTTTTTCGTCTGTCCTCCGTCAACCGTCAACCGCCAACCACTCTCGCAAGTCGCGCAAAATCAACCTTGTTAGGCAACTCGGAGATCCAAAGACGTTGTGTTGCTTTGGGCTAGTGCTCACTCGTCCTGCGTCACTCGGCCTTTACCATCGTTGTCGGCCAGCCCCCTTTCTAGATATATTGGTTTATTTGCTGATTATTTCATACTGCTAATACATGTTCCTTATTTGCCCGTCGCTGTCATCTCAATTGGCTGCGTACACCAGTGTCGCACTGAGGTCGACTCACAAGACCCAGACACACGATCCCCGCATGTAGAGTAGAGCTGTTGGAGGTGGTGTTTAAAGAGACATATAGAGATCACACATGCCACCTCGACTTTTGATCAGTTCAATCATCACCTCCTTCCTAACCATACGATCATACACAATACATGCAAAGACAAACCAATTAAAACATGTCCGATCTCTGTGTTGCAGACGGCGCGTCGGCGTGGTTTGGCGGCTACGCGCGCGGCGGCAATGCCGACTGTGACAAGGCCATGGCCATGCTCGCCGTCAGCGGTGTTGTCTTTGCCATACTCTACGCCGGGTGTGGTTTATACCACATGCACATGGCATGTAAATACTCTGCAGTGAGTCAGTGGCGAGAAGGATGATGGGAGAATCAAGATGAGCGGACGCAGACAGCTGACAGCCAGGTATCAATGTGGTTCCTAGTTTGCGCCGGCCTTGTTTCTGTCATCGCGTACAGCATGCAGGCCGCCGTCTACTGGCACCCGTTATACGACATCAGCGGCGGCCCCAGCCGCCTGCTCGCCAGCGCCTTGTTTCTGCAGCAGCAGGCATCCCTGCTCGTTGGCATATACGTCTTCTGGGTCCTGGACCGCGCCGCGCGCTATTCCAAGACACACGCGCGGCTCTGGGCCGGCAGCTGGCTCATCGGCCTTCTTATCCTGTTTGGCTACGCCGTGCAGGCTGTGGCCATCTCCATGGTCACGGCACCCGCCAACAGCGACCGGGGTTCTGGCCTCTCCAACGATGGAAGTGCCCTTGTCGGCGAGCGCATCTGGACGGCCACACTCGCAGCACAGGCCATTGGCCAGCTGCTGCTCACAGCCAACGCCGTCCAGATCTACCGTTTGACATCGACATCGACATCGACATCGACATCGAGAGCTGCTAACAGCGCTCGAGCCGCAGGCAAGGCGATCGAGGCGCACGAGATGCGCCTGTTTCTCATCACCGTCGTCGCCGCTCTGGTGCTCTTGTTTGAGCGCACCATCTTCCGCGCGGCAACAACCGTCTTTGCCGCCAACCATGCATACGATATCCTGACCGAGTATGGCGAGTATCCGGGAGTCAAGCTCTCGCCCGAGGGCGAAGGGTCGACGTACACGACAATCGCCTGGCTCAACTTTGGCCTTGATGGGCTGCCATTGCTCCTCACCCTCACCGTGCTGGCTTTCATGCCGGTAGCACGCGTAGTCCCGGCAACTCTGACCACTCTGGTGGCAATGACCTCAACCCCATCTTACCATTATCGGCCGACTGTGCGCGTCAGTGCCACATTTGATGCCGCGAGACCCTCGGCAGCCAGAGAAGCAAGAGAAGCTATGAGCCAGGGCACCAATACTGAGACGCCGGTGCCGCAGACCGTACAGACTGTGCAGACTATCGAGTTGCGCGAGCAGGCGATCGTGGCCGGCGAGCAGCCCAATCTGCGGGAGATGCCCCCTGCCTATGAAGCGGCGCCGGCGTATGTGCCTGTGGATCCGGTAGGGGGCGGCCGAGTTGTTGAGGAAGCGCGGTCGGCTGTGTAGGCGGGCGATCGCGACAGATCTGTGAGATGCAGGAGCGTTGACGAGTGTAGAGTGTATATAGCGAGTGCACATAGCAGTAATAGTAATCCAGTGATACCCTTAACTGACGCCGAAGCCACCATGGAAAAGAAGTGAGCGGATGTTCAAGAAATGGTTTCATACTGCCATGGAGGCATGACCACATCGATGCAAGTCTTACGGCTTCATGAGTTACTAAATCATACGGCAAACTGTCGAACACAATGCTATAGCCGGGCGTTGATATTCATCCTCATTTACGGCTTCCCCGGCTTGACGACGTCGGGCGGCTGTCCGAAGCGTGATCACAGATCTAATAATACGTAAAGGGGCTTCTTTTTCTCCATTCTCTAGTCTCTCTACTTCTTCATATTCTGTTCCCAAACACAACTCTTGGCTTTATGCTGTGCTTTCTGCTCTGCTTTACATAGTATGATCTTCTTCCTGCTGTGGCAATTGCACGATTGGGCTATTGAAACTTGTGGGCTTGGTTCGGAGTAAAGACCTAAATTAGACCTGGACGAGGCCAGCTGCAGCTGTTGAAACAGTGCAGGTCTTGGCTGTCTTCAGTACGCTCTACGCTACAGTTAGTACCGCATTAAACATTCGACATACAGGGGCATGTGGCATATGTTAACCCCGACCAGGATGCTCCTTGTCCCCGTACGGAGTAATTCTAGCCTCTGCTGGTGAGACTTGTGGCGGCTGGGATGCATCTCAAAACCCAGACCTCGAAACTGCCAAAGTCTAAAACAGTGCCGGTGGGATGGGTTTTGCTTTGTTATTGATCTAGCTTGACTCTATTCTATTTTTGTCGAGTTTGTACGCCATGCCCTCATCACAGCCAATCATCATGGCATCGTCAAATGTGTTGTTTCAGTCTGCCAAACCGGCATTAACCATCAGTAGCGAGCTTATATGACATGATCACGACGGCCATATTCGTTCGGCTAACTCGACAGTAATCAGCAATGCAAGCGAGTTACCCTTGTTGATTGTAGGTTGTCGGTTATTTATTATCAGGGTTGAATCCACCAGCCGTTTACCCCTTGGGACTTTGCTTGTCATGCAGGTTATACTAATTAAGTCGATCATTAGACTTGAATAATAACCTTCATTAAGCATAAACCTAGTTCTATCTTGTGATAGAAGACTATTGCCACTGACTCTATATACTTTACCGACCCGAGATCTTCCACGTACGGCCATAGATACTGGAAAACACGGGATCCCGTCCGCTCTCCCCTAGTTAAACCAATAATCGGCGGATTAGTAGTTGGGTCGGTGACGACCAGCGAATACCCTCTGCTGTACGTTGTATTTTGTTTTTGTTTTTTGCCTTTTTTGTAGCTTCGAGTCCGACTTTCAACGTATGGATGCAACGACGTGCTATGAATTCGTGATCATCGAAATCTGCCGGCATGGCCCGCTTAGCGAGGATCGTGTTGATCTGTGCCGCAAGCCAGTGTTGTATCAATCTTTAGGTTTGCTGTTTTGTTCTGTTTTGTGTTGTTTTGTACTATTATTTTGATATAAAGTAAGAATAAAAGCTACAGACTTGTGGACAATTTTGATTTATTTCCTACGGTAAATGTCCTACGGTTAGTATTAAAACATAATAAAATAAACAATAGAAAATCATAAATGTCACCGCAGTCTAATAAAAACCTCTTACAAGTAAACAAGTAACTAAAGCTCACAGACGAAAAGCTCACAGACGAAAACCAAACCTCACTTATCAACTCCGTCGTCGGCCAGCCATTGATCCCGAAGAATAAACATCTAAAAAGACAACCCGATTGTCGACAACGCATCCCTAAGTCAGATAAGGCCCAAGCTCTGGTGCGTTCCATCAAGGAATACTCAAAGGAGCATGGTTGGCTTGGCATCCATGACGTACAGACCATATAAAAGACACCATCGACCCTGCATCTGACAACATGGGAGCTAGCGAATGGCATCTTGCACAGCGCTGCATGCACAAGTGATACAGGTGTGCAGACTGCGCGCGAGTAACACCATCCTCAGCAACCGTCTTTTTTTTTGCTGGTATTTGTGACCAGCCAAGGATGTTTGTGGAGTTGAGCATGGCGCAACCAGCACGAATCATCCCATTGCCAGCTCGATGCATCTCTACATGCATCCCGTACGGAATATTGATTTCTTGGATTGATTTCTTGGATCAGTACCAAGACACCGACGGATGGCGTCTTGGATGATAGCTTGATGGCTTTTCAAAAGCAAAAATGTTATATAAACAGCCTTCCGCTGTTGTAGCCCATGATATCCAAGATCGAGCCATCGTCACGGCAGTCACGACAGTCATTGAGCCATCAAAAGGCACCGAGACAGACAAAATGACCAACAGATCGGCCACTAGCAAAAAATGGTACCACATCCAGTGGTTCGCGGACGAGGACACCCCCGAAGAGCGCAAGTTTATCATGAAACTCGACATGCTGGTCGTCCCTTATGCCGTGCTCTCCTACTGGGTCAAGTACCTTGACCAGGCCAACCTGAGTAATCATCCCTTCTCTACAAGCAGTGACCAGCTGGCTGCTAACAGACAGACAACGCCTATGTCGCCGGCATGAAGGAGGACCTGGGCTTTTACGGAAACGAGCTCGTCCAGCTGCAGACAATGTACATTGTCGGCGCCGTTGTCGGCCAGCTGCCCTTTCTCGTACTCTTCACCTACATCCCCATGTACTGGACCATCCCCTTGATGGACATCATGTGGGGCATCTTTACGCTGCTGCAGTACCGCGCCAGCTCGTTTGCCGAGATGGCCGCCTACCGCTTCCTCGTCGGCTGGTTCGAGGCCGCCTACTTCCCGGCCATGCACTACGTCTTTGGCGCCTGGTACCGCGGCGACGAGATTGCGCGCCGCGGCGGCATCTTCTATATCGGCCTCGGCCTGGGAACGCTGACGGCCGGCCTGATCCAGGCGGGTGCGACCTCGCGCCTCGAGGGTGTCAACGGCCTGGCCGGCTGGCGCTGGATGTACATTATCTGTGCCGTCATCACCATCCCCATCGGCCTGCTGGGCTACTTTGTCATCCCCGGCACCCACGAGCAGCCCAACCGCAAAGTCCTCAACGCCAAGGACCTCGAGATCTCAAAGACACGCCTGCAGCGCTCGGGCCATGTGCTGACCGGCAAAGTCCGGTTCAGCACTGCCTCCAAGATTCTGCTCAACAGGACGTTCTGGTCCATCGTGGCCATGGACGTCCTGTTCTGGAATACAGGCATCAGCTCGAGCACGGGCAGTTTCTTGCTGTGGCTCAAGAGTCTCAAGCGCTACGACCAGGCCCAGGTCAACAACCTGGGCACCACGGCACCGGCCCTGGGCATCTTCTACACGCTCTTCACCTGCTTCATCTCGGACCTGCTCGTCGGGCCGGCATGGGCCATTACCATTGCCCAGGGCTGGAACGCCATCGGCTTGCTGATCAAGACGATCTGGAACGTGCCCGAGTCCGCGCTGTGGTTCGGCTTCCTGACGTCGTACTCGTCGTACGCCATGTCCAGCGTGCTCCACGGATGGGTCAATTCGCAGCTCAAGACGTCGCCGGCCGAGCGCGCCTTTACGCTGGTCCTGATCAACATGATTGCGCAATCGTCGACGGCGTGGACGCCGCTGCTCGTGTTTCCCACGGTCGAGGCGCCGCGCTACCCCAAGGGCTTTGCGTTTTGCTTTGCGTGTGCGATCCTGCTGATCATCTCGTGTCACTTTCTGAACAGTCACCTCAAGCGCAAGGAGTAGGTTTCTTTACCCTTCAATGATTGCAGGCAGATGCTAATTTACAGGAAATGCAACAAAGCCGACGAAACAAACAGCCCCACTGACAGTCCCTCTCTGCTCGAGGATGGCGTTAAGGTCCCGGTCCAGACAGAGACGGAAGTTTCCCCGGTGTCGACGCAAATCAAGATCTGAGTAACTGAGTACAGAGTATATTCAGAGGAGCAGAGTATTCTGTAGACGGAACCAGATGAGGCCAATTAGAACAAGTTATTAGAAAGTACAAGCAATCAAAATGCGGCCATCTCGATGGCCTCTCCTCTTTACATAGGGGCCTCTGTATTAATCGATTTGCTAAGTCCACTGCTGCTGTGCTATGACCGTCGGAGACACCAATGAAGATCGAGCTCCTTGTCCGAATACTGGGCTGTTAAGCCCGAGTGCTGTCCAGCCAAGACCACCGCTACCACTCTAATCAAGTGACGCGTGTACTCTACAGGCCCTGAAGCGTGGTGGAATACAGCGAAATTGCATGCTACCGTTGATAGTGCCTGTACACGTTATTATACGGAGTATGTATTCTGGCATAGCACGGCCTGGGCAGCATGGATTTGTTTCGATGTGGATCATCCCCGACAGACGCTCCGTGGAAGACAATGTACTACTCCGTACATAGTCTGCACTGCTAGAGTAAGGATTCTGGGAATCTCCATATCATAGACAGATGGAACATGGAGTGAAACGACTCTTGGCATATTACCTAAGAGATTGTCCATTTGTTTGGCTTCTTCTTCTGGATCGCCGCCCAACGGGTATGAATAGCCGCTCGAGCAAAGGCGAAACGTCTATTTTTGTGGTCTCTGTTTTCTTTTTCTGTTGTTTTTGTTTTCCTTTTCTTTTCTTTTCTGTCTTTATCACTAGAAACACGTGTGATAGAGACAGGCCCAACGACGTGCAGATCTTGGCATATCTGACACAGTCTACTAAGTATATATATCACAAGGATACAAAATATAAATACAAAACAAATATAATAAGGAAATAAGACATTTGCATACAGGACCAAGAGGGACTTAAGGATGAAGCATCTTGGCAGGAGTCCGACAGAGACGTTGACCGGGACTGCCATGGATAGGGGAGGAAATGGTGAATGTGATTAATGTGTAATGAGGCCAATGATAATGAGCGCGAATAAGAGCAAAAAAAAGGAAGAAAAAAGAAAAAAGAAAAAAGAAAAAAAGAAAGACACAGGGCACCGATGAATAAGGAGACGACATGGGGGAAACTTGGCAGTGATGTGAGAAGACGATACTATTTTAGTCATTGGATCTGTTGAATCTGAAGATATATATAGGAGAATGTGTAGAATCGGATGAAGACCAATTGGTGGTTGTGTTTGTCTCTGTCTCTGTCTCTTCTATATTTTCTGTCTCTTTTGCGCGAGTGTTTTCAGTCTTGCTTTCCGTTTGATATAGTCGTTCGCCGGCGATCTCAGACTATATACTTCTTGTAAGTCGTATGCATCTGCTATATCCATCTACTATACTGACCAGCAAGCTTCTCTTCCATTATATTTGGTTCTTTTCTTCTTTTCTTCTCTTCTTCTTTTTTATTCCCTTAATTATTACTCTTCACACACCACCCTAAACACAATGGTCGCCAGATCAGAGCAGGCTTGCCCCGTGTCCGGGTCTGTAGGGACTGGATGCCCCGTCGGACACCGGGCCGCTTCTGTCAGCCGTGGCCGCGGCCGGTCACAGAGCCAGCAGACAAGAGGACCCCGAGGATGTTCCTTCTCTGGCTACTGCCAGCCAGGTGACATGCACGCCGCATTTAATGTAAGCATTCCTAATTAATTATAATCTATACACAGTACTGACCGTCAGATTCCCCAAGGTGTCGATGCAGACGAGTGGCTGCGAATGAGGTATGTCCATCACCAACACACGTTGACAACATCACAGAGACTGACCATACAGAGAGCGCAAGTCCATCAACCAGCTGCTCTACTCAAACATCCCCTCGGTCCAGGAGATCGACCAGCACAAAGACCAGGCCTCCATCGACAGCCTCAACGCCACCGAGCAGGACGTCCTCGCCGTTGCCCTGGGCGCCCCGGCCCGGCAAGTCATGCTCCGCGCCCAGGAGATCGGACCCAAGACCGGCTGGCGTGACGGCTACCTCAGCACAGAGCATGGCTTCTGCCCCGTCGACTACGACGTCTCGGCCGGTGCACTTGCTCGGTCGCCGGGCCGCGTGTGGTCCGACCTGTGCGAGCGCATGCCTGGCTGCGTGGCCCGTGGCCGCGTGCGCACTACAGTGGCCGCCCTCCCCGTTGTGGAGGGAACAGACGACGTCATTCCGGACAGCGCGCTCTGGGCGGCCCTGGTGGCCCTCGGCCTGCTGTGTTCCATTTACCGCTTTGAAGACAAGTACGACGGCAGCGATGGCGTGACGGCTTCAGACACGGTGAAGAGCCGGCCCAACTGCCCCATGGGCGATGACCTCGGCGAAGAGCTCGTTGGCATTCCCCTCAGCATTGCCCTCCCGTATCTCCAAGTGTCTCGGCGTATGGGCCGCGCCCTGCCCCATCTCACATTCGTCGACCAGTCGTCGTACAACCTCAAGATCAAGGACGTGACTTCCACCGAGCCGTACATTGCCCGATTCGAAAACACCGAGCTGCGGTGGCCCATGTTTGGTGAACGTGCCGAGGTCACCTTTCTCAAGGGCGTCGCCGACACGTCCGCGTCTTTCCAGCACGGCCCCGATGCAATCGCGGCGTGCCAGGAGCACGTCATGAACCGCAACGTCGAGGGTCTCCTGCGCGAGATGATCCGCCTCAAAGAGATCCTCGAGACCATGCCCGGCGCCTTCCACTCCATCTCCACGAACCCAGGTGCCGGCGAGAACTACGTGCCTGTCCAGCAGTGGGTGCGCTGGGCCAAGTTCTCTGCACCCCTGTCGCGCAGATGCCCCGCGTCGTCGGGCCTGCAGTTCCCTCCATACCTCGTCATGGACGCCTTCCTCGGCCGCAAAAAGTACAGCTCGTTCCTCGGTGCGGAAGGCGTCCATCTGCGCGCCTGGCTGCCCTCCAACTTGCGCGCCTTTATCGCTGCTATTGAGTACCACTACCGCATCCCCGAGTTTGTGGCACAGTCGGGCGACCCCCGCTTGATGGGCGTGCTCGACGGCATTGTCGAAGCCTACACGGGTGAGCGCGGCTTTATGGGCGTCCACCGCTACAAAGTCTTTGGCATCCTCGAGGTGGCTGCCAAGACGGGCCGTACTGAGACCAATGGTGCCTCGGGCGCTGCCGATGCCGGACGGCCCTGGGAAGAGACACACAAGCAGTTCTCCGAAGCCATGAAGGAGCGTCTGGAGCCGTACCGCGGTGAGCTGTCGGTCGAGCCGCACCAGATGCGCGGCACGTTTGAGGAGTGCCGCTACGTTGCACGTGTCCAGAGCCGCGCGCACGTCGACAACGATGATAACCGCAGCATCGCCCTTGTCACTCTGGACATCCGCGACACAGGCATCACTTTCATGCCCGGCGACCGTCTTGCACTGATGCCCCTCAACAGCTGGGACGAGTGTGCCAAGGTGGCAGCGGCGCTCGGCCTCCAGGACCGCCTCACGACCGAGATCGAGACAAAAACGGACAGCACCTGGGGTCGCGTCGAGCGGCACCTTGCATCTGTCCACCGCGAGACTGGCCCTCTGCGCAAACTGACAGTGTCGGACATCCTCCGCCGCGGTCACCTTGCACCCATCACACAGGCTCTTGCGCTCCAGCTACACGAACGCCTGCAGGCAACATCACGCACAGTCCTGCAGATCCTGGCAACAACATCGTGGCCTGTGTGCGCATCGCTTGGCGACGTGCTGCAGGCGGCGGTCCTCGACACACCAACACACGTGTGGGACCGCGCGTTCGGTCTGGACGACCTGTCGTGGCTCGCCGATCTCGTGCCGCCCGAGGTGCCTCGCACATACTCCATTGCCAGCTTCAACGACGAGCTGCTGCCCAGCACAGTCGACCTGGCGGTGGCACGCTCCGAGTACAGCGTCTGCCCGGCCCTCTCCTCCCACCCCGAGGGCAGTGCAGACGACATGCGTGCTGGTGTCTCCAGCGGCTTCCTGAACCCCTGGCCCGCACGCGACATGATGGCTGGCAACGACGACGTGCTCGTCGGCGTGTCTCGGCCTGCGTCGTTCCAGCTGCCCCTCGATGCCATGGCACCCTGTGCTTTCTTTGCCGGCGGCAGTGGCATTGCTCCCTTCCGCAGCTTCTGGCAGTCCCGCCTCCAAACCAACGGCCTTGCCGGCGGCAGCAACTACCTGTTCCTCGGCGTGCAGAATCGCTCGCGCTTCTGTTTCGAGGACGAGCTGCGCGCTTTGGTCGGTGCTGGATTCATGGAGGTGCACGTCGCCTTCTCGCGCGACTCGCACGGCCTGAGCTACGACGGCGCTGCCCGTGATCTCGTCGAGCGCGAGATCCAGCCGCGCTACATCGACGCCCTCATTCTCGAGCAGGGCGCCACCGTCTGCGACCTCGTCATGTCCAAGCGCCAGGGCGGCCGCGGCGGCAACCTGTACATCTGCGGTTCCGTCGCCGTCTTCGATGCTGTCATGAACGGTATCCGCCGTGCCATCTACACCTACCGCACTGCCACCATGGACAGTGTCGACCGCATCATCGACAAGGCCTTTGCCGAGCGCCGCATCATGCTGGATGTCTTCATGTCGCCCAAGCCGCTGCCGTGCGATCGTCCGACCATTCCCTTGTCGGCTCTGGCCCAGCACACAGGCCACCGTCCCGAAAGCCGCATGTGGATTGCCGTGCACGGAAGCGTCTACGATGTCACAGACTTTTGCCCCATGCACCCCGGCGGCACGCTCATCATCCGCTCCAATGCCGGCGGCGACTGCTCGGCTTCGTTTGACAATCTCGCCCACACCAACAACCCCGAGGTGTCGTCTCTGCTGACCAAGTACTTTATCGGCCACCTGACGCCCAAGCCCGACTTCCACTCGCACCCCGAGGTGTCCGAGCTGTACGACTTGTGGTATGCCTACCTCCGCACAGCCGTCGAGACTCTTGTCGCGCACCAGTTTGAAATGTACGAGATCATGGGTGCGTCGACCAACGACTCGTCCGCACAGGCCTCCGCCGGAAGCAACAACATCTGGCTGCAGGAGAGCCTGCCCAACATCATTGCCGTGCGCACATTCTATGCCTACCAGAGCCGACTGCTGCAGGGCGGGTTTGCGGCCCTGTTTGGTGCGCAGATGCAGCAGCTTGTGCTGCGGTTGTCGTTTGCCCTTGCGAGCACAGGTGCCGCGAGCGGCGACACTCAGCTCCCCGACGTTCTCGGCACCGTTGCACGGGCCAAGACGAGCCCCGATGCTGCTGCCTGCACCCGCGAAGTCGGCCGTGTCGGTGCCTTTGTGTGCGACCCTGACGAGTCGCTGCGCTTCCACGAGCGCGGCCTCGCTGCCTATGCCGCCAAGAGCGTGCAGCTCGATATCGAGCTTCTCGAGGATCTGAGAACCGAGGTGTGCAGCGGCATGGACGCCTTTGAGCGCGTGGCTGCTGGCGGTCTAGCCATCAACAGCGACGACGAGGACGCAGCCCACGAGAGCATGATTCTAGTCCTGTCTGCCTTCTTGCTGCAGTCGCTCGAGCGCATGGCCCGTCGCCTGGCTGTGTTCTATGCCCAGCTGGCGCCCTGCAGCGTCAACCAGCCCCAGCTGGAGCAGAACCCAGCCCGTTCCCGCTGGGCGCTTGTGCGTCGCTACATGCGCGACGGCAGCCTCTTTGTCCTGGCTGGCAAGGTCGACAACACCGTGTCCACCGCCAACATGGAGCAGCACGAGTCGTACTACATGTCGAGGCAGAACCCGCACCAGCCCATCGACTTTGACCGTCTGATGGCGCAGGTGCAAGGCACTATCGGCCAGGTGCCTGCTGTCAGTGTAGACGACTCGCCAGCACGGCCGCTGACACTCAATGCTCTGCACCAAGAGCGCGGCCGCAGCTCCGGCACGACGAGTGCGACTGCGCGCCGCGGGAACGACAGTGCCATGCGCGCCATGAGCCTGTTTGTCGAGAAGAACCGCAAGGCGATCCGGCGGCTGAGCAAGCTGCCGCCGACGGCGCTGGCAGATCTGCAAGCGATGCACAACAATGCCGAAGAGCTGGCGCAGCAAGCCCACAACAACAACAATATACTGGGGCTGGGCCTGCAGGGATCCCAGATCATGCAGGAGCAGGTGCAGACACTCAACATGCGCGGCCGGGGCCAGGTGTCACAGCTGCGCCAGGCGTTTGGTGACGGCCGCGCAATGTCCCAGGCCGACGCCCGTCTTCTGGCCGGCTCGCGGCCGCCGTCTCTGAGCCGCTCGTCCAGCCGCAGCAGCCACGACTCTGCACTCTACCCCGTCATTGGCGGACCTGTGGCGCCGCCGATCGATGCCCACCAGGCAATGCTGGCGGCGATGGCGCGGATGAACACGCGCGTGTCCGAGAGCAAGATGCAGTCCCAGATGCAGATGCAGCTGCAGATGCAAAACCGCAGCCGCAGCGCCTCTGTTGCGGGCGGCAGCCACACGCGCAGCCCGTCAATTTTGAGCAACGACCGGATGGCGAGCGTGACATCCAACGGGTCCGTCTACCGCACCAAGAGCATGATGTCGAGCCAGGGACACGTGCGCAACGAGTCGGGCAGCTGGCTGCGGTCATTTAAGCTCAAGGGCATGGCGGAGGCGAATGAGCGCAAGGTGGCGCCGACGTTTTAGTTTCTTTTCTCTTAGATAGTTTTGTTTTCAACTTTAATTGGGGGTAATTTGAGTACTTCTATTGCATATTTTACTGCAGCGTTCTTATTTTATTACGTATCCGTATAGCTTTTTATACAAAATTTTTATACAAATATACAAAATCAACAACAGCAACCTAACAGTCAAGTACAACTTCTATATATTATGCCTGACGGACAGGCCACCTCCAACGTATCATACAGTGCATACCCGGGGAGCGTACTTAGAAGATAAAGTCGAGGATCTTCTTGGGCAGGCTGCGGGTGTCCTCCTCCTCGACAAAGTCCTCGTCGAGCAGGTTGATGCCGGACTGCAGGTCCATTTCGTTGGCCGAGATGAAGACGCCCCAGTTGCGGCTCTTGATCTTCCAGCCGAGGTACAGACTGAGGGCGATGGGGGCAGCGAGGTAGGTCTCGAAGAAGCCCTCTGCGGAGGGGGTGGCATCGGCCGAGGGCTGGCAATTAGCAATTGAGCATCAGAGCAAGACGGAAAGAAAATACATACGTAGAGAGCACTGTAAAAGGTGGCGATGAGGGTTATGATGTTAAGGCCGAGACCAAGGTAGCTGCCCCAGACACCGAAGGGAGTCTGCCAGGGAATGCGGTGCAGGGGCATGCCCTGGGCCTTCCAGCCGGCACGCATGCGGATGTGGGCAAGGCAGATGGACGCCCACACCATGAGGGCCGACAGACCGGAGAGGGCCAGCAGCCAGGTGAAGACGGTGGCGTACTCGCCGGACTCGCCGATGAAGGCGAGGAAGCCAAAGGCGACCTGCAGCAGGATGCAGTAGATGGGGCGGCCCTTGCTGTCAATGTACGACAGGAACTTGGGGGCCATGCCGCGCTCGGCCATGGCCTGGAGGGTACGGGTGGAGCCGAAGGTGCAGGCGTTGGCGACGGAGATGACGGAGATCATGATGACGGCGTTGAAGATGGACGGCAGGACCTTGATGCCGGCGTCCTGAATGGCGAGGACAAAGGGCGAGGCCTTGGTGTTGGCGCCGCTGGAGCCGAGCAGACGCTCGTCGTCGGAGCGCACAATGAGGCCGAGGATGAAAAGGTTAAGCACGTAAAAGACGCCGACGCGCATAAACACCTGGCGCGTAGCAGCAGGAATGGACTTGCGGGGGTTGGCCGTCTCGGCGGCGGCAAGACCGACCAGCTCGGTACCGCTGAAAGCAAAAGCAGCGATGACGAACACGGAGCAGAAGCCGGTAAAGTTGGTGAAAGCGCCGGGATCGTGCCAGTACTTGGCGCCGATGTAGCCGCCGTCGCCGACGCCGCCGCAGTTGATGACGATACCGAGAATAATGAAGCCGACACAGGCAAGAATCTTGATGATACTGAGGAAGAACTCGACCTCGCCGTAGCCACGGACACCAAAGAACTGGATAATGATCAGGAACGCCATGAAGATGGCCACCCAGACGCCCATGTTGATGCTGTCGGTCCAGAACTGGATGGTGATGGTGGCGGCGATCAGCTCAAAGGGCAAGACGGTCAGCCAGCCAATGGCATACTCCCAGCCCATGGAAAAGCCCCAGGACGGGTCGATCCAGCGCACCATGTAGGTGAAAAAGGCACCGTGGACCGGGTAGAGGACGGCCATCTCGGCGAGGGCAAAGTTGGTCATGAGCACCATGATGCCGATGATGATGTAGCCGAGCACCAGGGCGGCCGGGCCACCGTTGTGCAGAGCACCGCCGGAGCCGACAAAGAGACCAGCACCGATGGCACCGCCAATGGCAATCATCTGCATGTGGCGGCCGCGCAGGTCGCGGTGCAGGTCGCCGCTGCCGACGATGCTGGTAGTGCCGACATTTTCTTCGTCGAGGACGGGCGGCGAGTTGGAGTGAGCAGACGGCGTCTTGGACATGCTCTTCTCGAGATCGAGTGTAGTGTTAGGGCCCGACATGATGGCAGAGCAGAGGCGGCTTGCGGTGTAGCCGTTGGATGTGTAGGGGCCGGTGAGGAAAGGATCAGAGCAAGACCAAGACGGGATCAAGAGCAGGGAGCGCAGACGAACGGCCAGGGCAGCCGACTACATATAGCAGGCAAGCGCAGAGCAGAGACCATGGAAAACAACCGCATAAGGGGCATTGACCCTACCCTGTAGATGCCATGATAAGGAATGCGCGTGAGCATGAGTTTGTCTACATACTCTGTTCATCCAGGTCACTTACATCTACAGTAGTGCGCCAAGAGATGGCATTGATGTACATATCCAGTCTTATCAATTGTGGCTCTCAAGGGGTAATACCGTGTAGTAAGTAAGCATTGATTGCCGGAGAGGGGAAGACCCGAGATGTTTTGCTTCTTTTTGCCTTGCTTTGAAATTTATGCTGATAGTGTAGACCGTGCTTTGTACTGCAACGAGATGCAGTGGCTTTTCAAGGGAACCATCACGAACCGCCATCAGAATAGCAGGCAGGGGAAACAATAACAAAGGCGAGCACCTTATCTTCGGCGGCTCACGCTTTTACGCTTTTGGGTAAGGCGAAGACCGGGGTGCGCACGTTATCTACGGAGTACTACTGTTTGGCAAGAGATTGAACCTCTTGTTGTCGGACTAGACTGTATCTGGAGTGGTGTGCACCTATTGGGCAGGTCGGCTGTCTCATAATTTCAGTTTAATTTGACTTCAGTGTCGGGTGTAGGGTGATGGAAGCAGAGGAACAATGCCAGCAGCGCCGCAATAGAACAAAAACATCCCGAGGAAGCTAGACGTACTATGTAGGCTGCAGGTGCATTGTCGGCTATCGAGCCTTTGCCGGATCTCTGCTGGACAGGCCAAAAGCGCCGCGATGCCCAGGAGAGTGCCAAGTCGGTGCTTTTTATGTAGTAGTCGGAGATAAATAGCAGCTATGAATCCTGCCGAGGCTGGTCGCATGCTTCTATTGAAGAATGGCAATGCAGATATGCGCGACAGCACGTGTACTAACAGTCAGTAGCAGAGACAGTTATCAACTCACAGGATCTTGCTTTCAATTCAGGAAGTCAATTCAGGAAGATGGGGTTCAGTGAATGTGATGATCTTGCGAATATATTCTTTTTCTTCTCTTCTTTGAAATACGACAGTGGCCAGAGCAGACCACTTTTGCTTTCATATTCATAAGCACACTTCATCGCCTCAATATTCTCACAAATGATTGCACCTTCGACTGGCCGTGTCAAGCTTGGCCACTGACGATGACAGAGGGCCATGGCTGATGATGGACTCGTTTGGCCTTGGCGGTAAGTGTTGCCAGGAGATGCAGGGTCAAGCTACGATACAAGAGCAAATCAAGGAGCATTAAGACGTAAAAGCCACAGCTTGTATTTCGATAACAGGGTTCAGTCGAGATCATACTGGCATATGGCCAGCAAGAAGGCCGGCTTATGGGTATGCCTTCACCATGGCAGCTGCAGCGGTGTCGACAGATTGCTTCCCAGCGTGACATCCGCCGTCCCGATATCGCCTATCGTCGTCATCGACAGTCAGTATTGATGCCAGAATAGATCAGAGGAAAAAAGAAATCGGTATAAAAAACAAAACAACCCAAAATGGGGTCTTACCTGGTCCACGAGGCGCCCAGTACTCGCCTGTTTTCGAAAGATCCAGCTTCTCGGTCCAATCGATCAGGCTGGTTGCAGCCACGTCTGGAGTCACAGCTGGGGTCACAACGTCAGCATCTCTAACAAATCTAACACGCATTCATCATCAATACAACGTACCTCCGCCCGAGTCCCAGTACTTGTCGTAGCCGACGCCCTTGGTCATCTCCGTGCGCATGAAGCCTGGGTGCACAATGGACACGATGATGCCGCGGTCCTTGAGGTCCAGGCTGAGCAGCCGGCCGACCATGTTGAGCGCGGCCTTGCTGGCGTGGTGCGCGTAGTTGCCGCCGCCCTCCTTCTCGTGGCGCAGGCCGATGCTACCGGCCTCGGACGACACGAGAACGACCTTGGCATCCTTGTCCGCGAGGAGACCGGCGTGCACGAGGCGGTGCACAATAAATACGGGCGCCACCGAGCTTGTCGTATACGTCTGCAGCTCTTCCTCCCAGTTCGGGGGCCGCGTGTCGGCCGTGAAATCCTCTGCGCGGAAAAAGCCGGCTGTGATGATGACCGATTCCAGTTTCAGCGATTTTAGCGGCTTGGTGCCGGCGTCCGCGCGGCGGAGGAGGTCCACCAGCGTGTCGCCCACCGTCGGCTTCATGAGGTCGACGCCGGGGAGCCACTGGACGGTGGACGGAAAGCCGGTGGGGGCAGCGGCCTCGCCCCGGGCCGTTGCATAAACGGTTCGGCCGAGGTCGGCATACTGCCGGACAAGCTCTGCCCCGAGGCCGCGGCTCGCGCCAACAATCAGAACAGGACCAGGCATTATGTTTGATTTGCGGGCAGTATAAATATGGATCAATCTACGTCTGTCTTGCTCTCGCCAATGCGTCCTCCTTCCTACGCTGTATATCAGCTCGTTCTGTGCGATGACGTCAGCGACGCGGGGAATATGTCGCCATATAAATCAGCCACCATGCGCCAGCCAGGCCTATCAGCTTCGAACACGACCGCAACCAACAAAGAGAGTTTCTGAGTGCTGCAGTCAAGCTGCGAGATTTACTGCTGGAAGCGCTCGCACTCCCGGCTGTAACACAACGGCTGAGTAGATGGCACTCTACCACCATCGGACAACCATCTACCATGATGGACTGTCCGACAGCCGCCTCTTAAGTGTGGAATAAGAGCTTTTGAAGATGTTAAAGAGGCGTCTTCGTCTTATATATGGCGCATACAACACCCAAGTAGACAAACACCGGACGATAAGTTCTTTTTTTGGAGGCCTTATCAACGGCGCGCTTCGGTGATTTGCGATTCTCCACTGTCATTGTTGCTCTGTTTGCCATACAAACGCCTTTGTCCTCGAAGACTGTTTGGCCACGGATCACTTCTGATTGGAAGAGGATCAGTAAACTTTCAACTAATGCAGGGACCAACCGACCCCGCGATTTACAGTTGACAAGGTTACAACACGGGATGCACACACACATCTGATATTTGATTATGTGATTGATCATGCTCATGGGGAGGATTAGACCATCGGATGTGGGCGTGTAGACTTTCACCATCACGGAAACAGAAGATCACCACGACCAAAACAAGTCAAGTGATTCTGGCTGGAATTGTTTCCAACGATGCCTTCATCCGTATAACGAGCACAATGCAGTTTCTCTGTCAAAAACAAAGCCAGGCTCCCCGTGAGTTCTCTTGTGGTAGACGCGATCGATGAATGAAGAGAGAAAGAAAAGGCTGCCCTCATCTGGGCGATGTCGACTTTATATAGTAGAACACTTGCACTCTGTCCAGCCACACCTGCTCATCAATTTGTTGCATAGTCAGCAAGAGCATAAATGCAGTCTCAACCAAGTAGCCAAAGTACTCTGTACTTAGTACTGTAGTTGTGCTCAACTTGACCAGAGCGAGGCCGTTTTACCAGGGGCTGGTTTCAATAGCCCGTGCGCAGCAGCGAGACCGAGACCGAGTACAGAGTACAGACAGCCAAGCTCCATAGAGTACGGGATTCAGCAGTAAAAGTGGACTTCACTGGCAAAAGTGAGCAGGAATACAGTACTATGTAGAGGTCATGCCGCACGTTCCCCAGGTGGCAGCTTGTGCGTACTCCATAGTACACATCAGACCCTACGCCGTAGACGCCAGACCGCCAATATGGTTGAAACAGACAAGGTTGGATCATACGCAGTCGATGCAGGCAGAGAACCCAGATACAACATCTCGTCATGCCATCTGCCTAGTATTGCTAGATTTTACACGCTCAACTCCATGCGCTTTGCATTTGTATTCTTGTATATTGGTACACCGCTGCTGAGCCTGAGCTAAATTTAAGCTGAGCCAGAGTTGGCCCAACCAAAACCAAGACGCCAGTCGGGCTAGTCGGAGTATAGGAACACTGCGTGGCCGATCCCCACTGTCTTGGTATTCACTGCTGTCCTGATGACTGTTGCTGTGCTCAGTAGAACCTACTCCTGCGTGCGCATAAACTTGAGCCAAGGGTCCAAGACTGTACACGGCTGCCTGTCGGGGATGTAACCTTGGTCTTCAGCAGAACGAGCTGCATGCAGTTGTGGTTTGTATGATGCAATGTCAAGGAGTCAGGGTTCAGGAGTCGAGGAGTCGAGGAGTCGGGGTCGATGTCGAGATGTATTTGGCTATCAAGGTCGACAGACAACGGGTATATAATGAGTAGCTCCCGTCGGTAGATTCTCAATTCATTCAGCATCTTCATCTTCATCTTCATCTCATCAACTCATCAACACTTCAACTCTTCAACTCTTCACTCTTCACTCTTCAACCAACAACCAACAACACTCATCAAAATGGCTGTCCCCGTCGCTGTCTACACCAACCTCTTCAAGGCCGTCGAGAACATTGGCGCCGACCTGGCTCCCGAGTACAACGGTACGTCCACCATCTCCCACCATCTCCCGATGTCAGCCTGGACTTGAATATCACTAACAGCACAGTCGTCAAGTTTGCCAACAGCAAGGACGAGGCCCTCGCCGACCTGCCCGCTTTCTTTGCCGCCGGTGGCGCTAAGGCCCTCGTCATTGCCGGCTTTGTCCCCGCTGAGGACGCCGCCGCCGTCTCGGCCGCCATCACTGCTGCGGCCCCGTCTATCCGCATTGTCAGCCTGTCCCGCGACGACCTCGAGGCTGCCGGCATCAAGTTGCCCCCTCCCACTGAGGGCATTCCTACCGGCCCTGCCCCTGCCGATGCTGCCCGCCCTGACCCGGCCATTGTCGCTGGTCTCTTCAAGGCGAAGCTGGCTGGTCTGTAAATGATTCGCCAATGACTCTTTTATGATCCATAGGATTCACGTGGTATGATGTTTATAGTCGGAAATATGTTCTTTGTCGGCTGGTCTGATCTGGAACTCTAGATAGCTGTCTCCAATATATGGTGCACAATATTTGAGCGTGGATGCGTGATTGACAAGAAGAGGCCGTAGCCAATGCGTCCCAAGAGTACGAAGCAAGCTGTCTCGGAAATATAATCAGAAATCGGAAAATAATTCGCAGGGGTGATGTCTGTGCTGTAAAGGCCAGTGTCCTCAGCCGTGCAGCACAATACCACATAGCACATATCAGACGTAATGTTGACTTACTGGGACACGGAATATATATGGATATTCGATTTTAAGTTTGTGTGATAGATACGTACGGCTCTTGCAAGTGGTATTGGTCTCAATGTATTTTATGTGTTTTTTTTTTTTTTATTCATCGTTGTTGTGTTATGTGTTTAAGTCTTAAAGTTTTGTTTCGTAATATTATTTTGAAATAAATAAATAAATAAATAAATAAATAAATAAATAAATAAATACATTCAATTTATTACAATTCATTTATTTTTAATTAAGTGAACGTTTGCAATACTCAAGTTGAAAACATTACACACAAGAAAATAAACTTTTTATACATATTTATCTCATCTTCTTACAACAAATAACATCTCGGTTTTGTCTAGTTCTCTGTGTATCAAGATCGTGATGTGACGCTCTTAAACCCGTGTAAGTCGGCGATGACCCACTGTATAATAGTGCATTTATGGCTTATATAATAATCCAATATCAGTTGCCCCAGCATACATTCCATCGACGCATTCCATATTATGTAAATACGGATAGTCAAGATTCTACCGACTTTAAAATTTTGATCAGTCTTCACATGCTTTATATCTGCATTTTGTATGGCAATCGTTATTTTCCCGTATTTTTTTGGTTTATTGGTTTCGTCCGTATTGTTGATGGTCCTCGACCCCCCCCTCTCATCGCCAGACAATGGATAACACTCAAGCGGCGAGTCAGCCGCGTTGCATACTGTACTAATAATAGCACAGGCAACCTTGAATACCCAGTGAGATACCGCAGTTTATGTATACTGTGCAAATAAGCAAGTCAGCCAGTCTCATCGGTTGCATCCGGTGCCGGTTGCACCGTCTTCTGCCTGCCACTCTGCCGCTGTTTACCAGCACTCCTCTCTGCCTACAGCTGCATTCCAGCCCTGCCGACCCCAATCTCTGCCACGCTCTAATTGTCCGTTGCGGCCGATGAGACCTCCAACGTTTTGATGGATTGCTGAGTCTGCTCGGCGATGCCAAGACATACTTACTACCTGCAGTCTCGACTCTACTCATTGGGATTCATTCTAGATGTTGTCTGTGGTTTGTGGCTGTCTGACTGTCTGACTTCTGTGATATATATGTTTCGACAAATTCCCGTATCCCGTCCAGTCAATGTCCATAAAAGCTGTCACCAACAAGAGTCTCACCTGTTGTATCGAGGTCAGCCTCAAGGAGTTTTGGGTTTGCACAGCCCGCTGACTCTCCTTTTCTCTTTCTATCGTTTCCTGTTTGTTTTCTTCTTTTTTTTCTCACTCTGTTTCTCTCTTCATTCACAAGTAATTTCCGCCTTCTTCCACTTCACTCTCGCAAACTCACCTTTCCCATGATAGCCTCGTCCACAGCAACTCTACTAAGCTCTATCTTTATTGCCCGCAAACCATCTCATAATCGATCAACGATCCTCCCTTGCTTTGCTTCTGCCGTTGCCCGGGCGTTCCTCTACATTGCATCCACTTTTTCATTAACACCAACACCCACAGCCAAATAAGGTAACACACTAAATAGATTAACACCCGGTGCCGATCTCTCCACATCTCCGCTGCATGTCTTCCTTGTGTTTACATAGTATTGGGCACACCCTCGATCATCTCACAGTATATTCCTTTTTCTGTGTTGACATTGATTCTTTGGTGGGTTCTTTGGCTAGTTCTTTTGCATGTTGTTCCTGGGTGTAGCTTCCGCAGCTCAATCTCTGTATTAGGTGCCCTTGATTTACTTCTTTCATCTACTCGGTATCTACGCCGTCACCGTGAGAACAGCCTGCATAGTCCAAAGACCCTTGGTCTGCAATATCACAACGCCACTCGTCGACCTTGTCTCTTTGTTTGCGGTTGCTCACTCTTCACACATCTTCAATTGACATTGGACAATGCTATAATCGATCACAATCTATAGACAAGCAAATATCTATAGAAAAACAAAGAACACATCCGCATGTGTTCAAAACACCGAGCCGACAACCTCAACACAGGCAACGGAGGATACAAGCCAAGCGCACTGATAGCCGACCCCACGACAGGGGAGCTGTTTACAGCAAGAGCATGAACCACACTTCTCGACGACAAACACACACTACGATGCCCGACAGATCACGACGACTGCCTGCACCGGCCGTGCTCCTCTTGCTGTGCACCATCATCGACGGCGTATCGGCCGGAGTCGTGCCTCGATCCAGGACAATAACAACACCATCTCCCAATGCCAACCTAGAGCCGAGAGAAGCGCGGCCGGGCTCGGCACCGCCACCGCTGGCATCAACAACCATCCCCCTTCGTGTTCTCAACGTCGTCTCCTGGCCGCTCCCCACAGACACATCTCTGCCAAGCCCCAATCTTCGACGCGCCGACACAATATGCGGCTACATTGGCGGCGACCCCGACTTGCCCGCAACCTGTTCGGCGGGCAGCCACTGCGTGCTCGACTCGGAGCACAAGGCAGTCGGCTGCTGTCCGGATGGAGCAGATAGCTGCACGGCGGGCGTCTATACGGGCTGTGTCGACGGCGACTCTGCCACAGACTCGAATCCATACGTGTACACCTGCTCGTCGGGTAGCTACTGCTACAAAAACGATTTTGGGGGCGGCTATTACCAGTACGGATGCGGCTCGGCCAGCGACCTCGGGCAAAGTGTCGCGGCCACAGCATCGGGCAAGACGGCGCTGACCTTGAGCAGCGAGCGAGTCACATTCACCGGCACATATACTGCGACCACGGAAGAAAGCTCTACTGCGTCGGCTTCGTCATCTCTCTCGTCATCTCAAGCTTCTTCCTCGTCCTCATCAGCCTTGTCATCGTCATCAACGCTCGCCTCCTCACAAATATCCTCTTCGTCTTCAGAACCCTCCTCATCCGCCACAGAGGCATCCTCAACGTCGTCCTCTACCGAATCGTCAACAGCCGCTGCGGCCAAGTCGACGTCGACTCACAACTCTTCAGATCCCAGCAACCTGAACAACAGCGGAAGCAACAAGCACCGTGCGGGTGTCATCATCGGCGCTACTATCAGTGGTGTCGCTGGCCTCATTGCCCTTGTGTCGCTGTTTATATTCTGCGCCTGCAAACGCCGCAAGGCCAGGCAGGAGGCTGCTGATGCGTTTGACGACGACTCTTCCAGCGGTGGAGGCATATTCACCGCCAACAAGACAAGAAAACAGACCAAGCGTGGCCCCGCGGGTTTCCGCAGCTCCAGTGGCAACTTCCAGGCCCTGCACAGCAGCCCCGAGGACTTTGAGACAGGACTGGAGCCCGAGATGATCATGGCCATGCCCAAGCCGCCGTCGTCGTCGTCTGACAAAATGAGAGGAGTCGATATTGGAGAGCCGTACAATACGGTGCATGTCGCTGGCAACGGCACGGCTCTCCAGAGCGTTACAAAGGCGCCGTACCAGACCCCCGACGATGATACGTGGGCAACTCCAGCTATTGGCGGAGCTGTTGGTACGGCCGTCACAGCCTCTGTTGCCGTCAAGTCGCCCATGATGACGGCCGCCGCGCGCAACAACTCGATCGTGTCGCGCAACTCGTCCAAGAACAGCAACTACGGCTCCAACTATGGAGGGCCCGGCGGCCCGGCACTGTCGCGCGCAATCTCATGTGCTGCCTCAGACGGTGGCCGCATCCCGCCGCCCCAGGCTGCTTACCACGAGCTGTCTCCCTATGAGGGAGTCGGTCCTGTCGACGGCCTGGCGCAGCACCCTTTCAGCCCGTATGTCGAAGGTGAACAGGTGCCTCTGACACAGACATACGACGACTTCTCGTCGCGTGGCTACAACCAAGAGGTTCTGTCGCGCATTGGCGAGGAGGACGAAGGCCCCGTCAAGAGCATCCGGAATAGCGTCGCAGCGGGCGTCAATCTGCGCGACAGCTACAACCACGGCGAGCATGTCCCCAGCCACCACACCATCGACCTCAGTGACGACAGCGAGACGCTGCCGCAGTCAGCCTCCCAGAGCAGCGGCCTCAGCGGCAACACCAGCACGACATTAAACAGCAGCAGCGGCACCAACAGCGGCACCAACAGTGCTACCGACAGCCACCTCTACGGCACCGAGCGCGACTCCAGCGGTGTGCTGCCCCTCAGCGACCAGACGCTCAATCTCCGAGGCGGTGCTGGCAGCAGCTTCAACGGGTCGTCCGAGGGCCTGAGCGACAAGGGTGCCACCAACACCAACGACAACGGCAGCAGCGACAACAACCATGCCGACCGAGTTGGACCTGACCCCGACAACACCGGCGCCTACTCGGCCATGCTCTCAGCCGGCCCGCCGCCCAAGTCGACGCGCCCACTGTGGCAGCAGAACCGCCAAAAGACCCGCAATCTGATGTGGTCATAGTCGAGAAAAGTAACGAGCGAGCGTTTTTTTTGTTTGCTTGGTGTTTGGTGTTTTGCCTTTTGTACTTGTACTTTCTGTATGATAGCGACTCACGGTGTTAGTATAGAAGCGTTAATTTACTGTGTGTTTTTTATTAGACAATTTTTGATCAGATGATATATC
This sequence comes from Ophiostoma cf. undulatum, assembly GCA_022392935.1. NCBI lineage: Eukaryota > Fungi > Ascomycota > Sordariomycetes > Ophiostomatales > Ophiostomataceae > Ophiostoma > Ophiostoma cf. undulatum. Next base: position 2,069,982 of record JAKRGL010000055.1, on the reverse strand, counting down.
GTGACCTGTGTATGGTGCTCTTTCCTGGCATAGAAATATCACGTGTAAGCATCGCAACTTCCGTTTGTAGTATCGTGACTGCCTTCTTCACAAGCAATCAAGCGTACCTTCCTTGAATGTACTGCACCGTGATAACCCCTTAGCTAAGAAAAACATATTGTCCTTTTGAGTCTCAAAAACCATTCCATCCATCATCATTTACAGCGATCGGCAAGCAGCATGTATGCAGAGAAATCATCACGTGGAGTAGACCAATTGCCACCGCTCTCCGAAAAGGCCCGGATCGCCTGCGACGAGAGTTACGCCTACGCTGCCGAACATGGCCTGTTTCTCCGCCTGCGCACCGAAGAGCACCTTCAATACCACTACGGCGTCGCCCACCAAGAGCTTGCCCGCATCCCGTATGCCGACAAGAAACTCGACACTAGCCACCTCCCTGTTCTCGAGATCCCGCCTGTCACCATCAACGACGCCTGGACGGTGCACCAGCGCGTCGCGTCAGTGCTAGAGTCTGCATGTCGGTGGTTGTCTGCAGAAGAGCTAGAGCAGTGCGAGGAAGCAGTGGTCGAAGAACAGCAGAGAAAAGCAAGAGAGCTGCACAAGTTTGATGCAACGAAACTCAAGCTGGAGCTTCCCGTGATTGCGACAGACCACGACGAGGACTGTGCCGAGCTGAGAAGAACAGTCGCTCGGTGCCACAAGTACAATGGGAGGCGACTCGATGACGAACAAGACGGCAGCGGCGTCGATTCCGGACTCTTTGACATCCCTGAGATCGACTTTGAAAATGCCGAGGCCATGTCGCGGTCCGGGACTATCGCGGTCGACGAGCAGACCATCCACTGGTTGATGGAGCACATCGAAAACATGAACCAAAACGTGGATGCCCAAGAGTACATCCTTTCGACCAGCACCATACCACAAACCAGATGCCGGCGTCTTTCAAGTCCTCTCCCACCCGTCCTTTTCATTGACGAGTATGTCCCTGAGGGTGACGCCTGTTACGTGTCTGAGGGGTCCGAGCTCAGCTCTAATATGAGCGAATACGCAGAAGCAGCAGTCAAAAACATCCCCCAAAGCAGTACGGACGACTTTATGGAGTCGGCAGAGTCTTTAGAGTCATACATTGCGAGCACTGCTGATCTAGTCGATGCCTGGGTACAAAGAACCCACGAGCTCGATAGCTTTGACTTTTCACGGGCGCAGGTCGAGGACGATCTTCTCTTGCCCGGGCCTACGGTCTCTGAGCATGGGGAAGGCGAGCAACTTATGAAAACGATAGAAGTTGAAGACGTCGTCTGTGGGGACTACATTGCGGACTCTGTCTGCTCAAGTGCACCGGAAAAGATCCAGGACTGCAGTGAGATACACAGCCCGCAGTACAGCGATGAAGAAGACGGATTCCACACAATCACAGAAGATCTCCTGCTGGGAATGGAAGAAGACGACAATGCCAAGCAGGCCAAAATCCCAGTTCCTGACCTTGACCCGACAAGGTATCTGCCCGAGTGGTACGACATTGAAGCCGACCCGACAAAACAGCTGCAGTGGATCATGGGCCATAAGATGGGTCGTCTCAGCTTTGAAGAGTGGGAGGCACCCGAGCCGTGCCAGTTGTCAAAGTCATTTGACGCAATAGCTGCGATGAAAACAGAAGTCAGAGATAGGGAGTGGGATGTTGGCGATGGCATCATGGAAAAGATGGCTTCTTGGATAGAGACTGGTGGACTAGAGGCACAGAGCTTGATGCAGTCTATTTCAGAGGTCGAGATCCTCTTTGACAAGAACCTAAAGGAGGAGCCGCTCGAGCAACTGCAGTTCACTCACATTGAAAATTGCACAACGGAGGAGGCAAAGGGCCAGCCATCCAGGACAACTGGAAAACCCCAGAAAAGTTCACATGACCCTAGTCCACAGGCGCCATCTACACCAAGCCTTCAGAAAGTCGAGCATACAATCAAGGACAGTTAGGGAGCCTTGATGGACCGATTCAAGAAAAGGAAAACCAACACTGCAGCAACAGAGTCGGTGGGAGATGACGGCGACGGCGACTCCATGACAAAAGTGGCGCACATCACGGCCCCAGAGTTGCTCATTGGGTCAAGAGCGTTTGAGAGTGCATATATACCGGCACAAACGGAAATCAGCAATGGTGGACAGAGTGGAGTCGGCTGTCCCGAGGTTGAAGAAGAAGACGCGGGTGACACAGACGCAGATCTGCAGATTGTCACGCCTGACAACCTCCCCAAGGTGATCCTATCGACAGCCGTGCCCCGTGCCATCCGGACTCGAGTCCTCAAGATGCTTCCAGGCCTGGGCTTTATCGAGCGCGACTACAAACCGTATGCTGAGACGACTTGCGACATTGACACAAATGACGAAGCAGATATTGTGACATCGCCGAGCTCGGGGATCATCTTCACCACAATGATCAGCCTGCGGCAGATGGACGGTCATAGGCGGCCACTCTTTCAGAGGCGCCTGGCCAAGGCTGCCATAAAGTACGAGAGACTGCATGTCCTTGTCTACCGGAATGGCTCCATGATCAGCCAGACTAGAACAACTGACGGCTCCCTCGATATTTCACCATCGGATGCTCTGGCGTTTTCCCAGCTGCTGGGATTCACCAAAACTCTTTCATGCGATATGCGTGTGGCGTACATTAGTGGAGGCGAGACTGCTGCTGCCAATGATGCTGTAAAGCTTGTCAGCATGGTCGAGGCTGGCAAATGGCGACTGTCAGAGTCGTATCTAGTGGAGGAGGCGACACAGGAGGAACTGTTCCTGCGGCAAATTGGACTGAACGTGTACGATGCACAGATAATCGTGGGGGTGATCAAGAACAAGCACACCACACACAACCAGCCCGTCACCGTACAGAGCTTGGTTAGCATGCTCGAAAACAGCGATGAGCAGTCATTGGGAGATGTAGTAGGTTGTCGGGCGGCACTAGACGGCGCAAAAGTGTTGCTCACACTAGACATTCGGTAGCTCAAGACTTAGATAGACCCAAATGTATTATAAAACCAATGGTATTCCCAACGCCGGACACTAACATGCTAGATCGAGAAAAGATGAAGGAAACAAAAATGGGTCTAGACAGACCCAGTAGGCAGCGGCACAAGACTCCAGATTTTGAGGCTCGGGTCCGACAGGCGAGGACGTGACGGACGTGTAGCTGGTGACTCTGTACTTGCATCGCTGCCACTGCCTTCACTATCGTCACTGCTCTCGCTGTCATCTTCCTCAATGTCGTCGTCATCAACCTCATCGACTCTCTCACCGGTGTCACGGCCACCACTGCTGTTGGCCTCCTCTTCCTCATCGCTATCACCACTATCACTGTTCGAATCAGAGTCAGAATCAGAATCAGACTCTGACTCTGACTCTGAATCGCTATCTTCAAAATCAACAGGTGGCGATGTACCGCACGTCGCCAAGACATAGCCGCTGCTGTGCATCAGAGTACTGGCAACAGCCGTGCCCCTGTCGTGTGCCTGATACCGGAACGTCGGCTCAAGATTGCCTTCGTTCTTGCCAATGTTCTCGTACATGACAATACTGCCATCGTCCGTGCCGCTCCAGAGCTCAAACGTGTTGTTTCCGTTGTTATCAGACGACGACGGCGACGACGACGACGAAGCACTGCCGTAGACAGTGCACCTGATGGGGCGCGCCGTGTCGTTGCTGCGGCCAGTCAGCGTCGCCAGCAGGCGGTGTGTGCCGCGCACATCGTAGACGAGCAGCCCACTGGACTTGCGCTCATTCACCACGAGGTAGCGGCCGCATGGGCTCCACAGCAGCTGCACCACGCCGCCGCCGCCATATTGATAACTGTCCAAAGATGTACCGCTGGCGTCGTTATCGCGCAAATTCCAGTGGGACGCGAGATCTCCAGCGCGCGAGAGGTCATACAGGCCGACGCCGCGCGTCCACGTGCCGGCTGCCGTCAGGCTGTGCGCCGGCGTCGCGGCGAGAGCAGACACGTTGCCGCTGACGCCCAAGCCGTACAGGGCGCCGGAAAAGAGCGACGACGTAGTGGGCACCCGCAGGATGGGCGGGTCGCTGCCGGTGCGGCTGATGTCGAAGAGCGCCAGCAGGTTGTTGGTGCCGACGACAAAGTGCGAGCCGGGCGCAGTCCACGACAGCGAGAACGGTGGCATGTAGGCCTCGGTCTCGTGCTTGATGAGCGAGTAGGTTGCAATGGGCGCGGGGGCGGTGGTCTTTTCTGCAGACAGGCCATCCTCGTTTCCGGGAAAGAGGGGGAAGAGCTGGATGGGCTTGTCCGGGCAGCCGACGAGGACGGTCTGGGTCCACGGGGTGGCGAGAGAGAAGTAGGGCGCGGCAGCGAATGAGAGCGGTGTTGTACCAAAATCAAGACGGCCCTGCGGTTGTATTGAGTGGTGGTGGCTTTTTTGTTGGTATTGCGATGCTTCAGACGGAGACGACGGTAGAGCATCATCACTCGATTCGTCGCCGTGCTGCGGCTCGAGGAGGTCTGTGGGCAGGACGTAGCTGAGAATGGTCTTGGACGTTGTCGATGCTATGATGGCTGTACCATCTGCCGACCACTGCAGGCTTTTGAATGATGGCCCTGGATGATAAGGAGTGGGCTTCCACGGCTGGTTCTCGCGCAGCTCGTCGGCGGCGACCAGGGTGACCTTGGGCGGTGGCGATGAGTTACCCGGCTGCGGCGGCGGCGTGGGAGTCTCAATTCGCGGCGTGATAGTGGCTGATGAGACGGCACCTTTATCCTGGCGGATGGCCAGCTCGCTGCCGTCAATGTCCATTGCATTTATATGAGGTGAAATCTCACAAAGAGGCCATGACGAGATGTTGTTTGGGCTTTGAGCGTCGTTGAAATTATGACATAATCCGATGACTAAGAATTGCTGAAAACGCGTCGGAATGGCAGTATTAGGCGGTCTCAAGTAAAGACGGGGCTGCCACAGTGAGAGTATGTTCAGTGAACAGCTACGAATATAGTGCACAATTAGCCCCTCTTAGCCCTATACTACTGTGGAAGGAGCTTGTTCAGCGATAAGCCTGTGATAGTGGTTGTGGGGAGATAATAGGTTATATTTACTATCTACACCGTACATACAGACCCATAGTACAGCCTCATTGAGCTGTTCACTTACACAACGGACCCACATCAACGACATCACGGAATCCAGGCTGTACAGTTACGGCATTTCTGACTTGATTCCTTTACGGGAAATTTTGAAAAAAAATAGCTATGGTTAGTCTTGAGAGGAACCGACGGTCCATCTGTTACTACTCATAAAATTGTTTCATAAGGGCATGACGAGGGCATCTAGAGGTCGTTCACGATGGCCAAGTGAGTGACACCCTACTCGCAAATGAAATATAAAAGCGCCGTGGTCCGGCAGTGAGTTTTGAAATTATAAACGTTAAAAAAAGATCCAGAGAAATTTGAATCATGGCTGACGAGATCATTTTTATTGAGAACTTCTGGGACAAGAGCGAGGCAGAGCGCAAGGCCGAGCACGCCCGGAAGAAGAAGGAGGCCGATGACAGAAAGAAGGCCGAAGAGGATAAGAAGAAGGCAGCAAACAAGTAGCAGCAGAGATTACCTGATCTAGATACGAGGAGAGTGAGTAGAGTAGAAATAGGAGTCAATAAAATACTTGAGCCTTACCCACTTCTAGATGTTCTACATACTGACTGGAAACATTGTGTGTAGTCATTTTCCTACGCAGAAATAGATATGTTAGAGACTTATGCTTGCCGCTGTAATTATGCCTATGTATCAATAAAACATGAGATTAGTTGCCTCACTACATCCCTGCAGTAGCTATCCAGTGACGACGTAAAGATAGGACAACATAACCCTACCAGTGACAACGTAAAAGAAAGTCACCTCGTCACGGGCTGCCATAGATATAAATAAAGCGCAAGTAACGGTTTCGTTAGACTTGCAGCGGGTATTCTCTAATTCCACCTGCACACACGGCTATTGCACTTTGCTCAATGTTTTCCCTCAAGGACCAGGACTTTACCATCTGGGAGGACCCTCGCACCGAGGCAGAGCGCAGGGAGATTGCCGACAACGAGAGGTGGCAGAGGGAAGACGCAGAAAGAAAGACAGCTGAGGATCGAAAGAGGAAGGGGTCGGCCAAGAGGAAGAGAAATAGCTAACTATCTAGGTTCGCGGTAGTAAGTCATTTAATTCACCAGACTTGGGGTCGAAAGTTGTCTTAACTAATTAAAGCCATCCATTCTTATCTATTAGTTGTGTTAAATCGGCGTCTTAATCTTACCGCAAACATTATTATGGGAGGATAACGCTTGATAACTTTGTGATTATGGTAATACACTCGCGAGAGGATATGCTAGTGAATAAGCTTTTATGGCGGCGCAGTTTTGTCGATGTATTGGAATCGGCGAAGAATCAAATATTTACAAATAATACAAGACTATAACGTGCATAGAATCAGCTTGATATAACAGACTCTGAGCAAACTGTCTGGGTGAATCAATAAATCAGATTTCCTAGATAATACCCCCGAGATTATTGCACTTACAAACAACAAAGACGTCCCAGAACATGATTGGGGTCGGTTTCCCTTGTGCCGATGTGGCTATGGACGAGAACAAAGCATGTTGTTGTTCTCGGGTTTATTGTTCCATTGTTAAAATGAACACCATCGACAATCCAAATTGTACACTGAATATCAATAGCCATTGTTCTGTGATCTCGGGTTGAATATGTTCAGAGTCAACATCAAAACATGTTCGGTGGCATTTCTGCAGTAAAATATGAACATCATCGTGAGAATTGAAATGTATAAAGTTGGGCCATGGCTTCATGTATTCTCCATTATGTTTTGTTATCATCATCCTCAACAACAACAACAACACAACAAACCAACACCTCTTCATCTCATTCATAATGTGCATCGAAGAGTTTAATCTCACCATTTTCGTCCCTTGTAGACACACACACGCGGTCCGGGCCAACCTGAGACAATGCTTCCTTTCTCCCATCAACCCCAACCAACTGTGTGCCAATGCCACGCCAACCTTTATCAACATCACACAGGTGTCCAACGCACACTGCTTTGTGTGCCATCCCAGCGTGCCTCAATCACAGAGCTCCGGCACGGGGCCCAACAACAATAACAACATTAACAACGCCACCTCTGCCGAGGAGGACAGTGACGACAGTCACCCGCCCCAGGAGCTTGTCGATGTTCTTGACGATATCCTCAATGATCCTGCTAATGATCCTGCTAACGATCCCGATCATCCCAGCCACGATCCCCTTAACGATCCCCTTCCCGGCCCCGTCGCCGACGCCCTGGTGGCGGCCCTCACCGGACCGGCTCCTGCTGCACCGGCTCCTGCTGGCCCGGCTCCCGCCTCCATTTCCTACGAGGACGCCCTCCGCGAGGTTCTGGACAGCATTGGCGAGGGCGATCCCGACGACTTTGACTTTTCCATCGACCTGCCCGCATCCAGCGGCAGCCAGGCCGGCCCTGGCACCAACAGCCAGCCCTCCACCGCCGAGGACAACAACTCCGCCGACGAGCCCCAATCTTCTGGTGAGTCTTCCAACAGCGACGGCGCGCCCTCGCCGCATGACAGTCTGCTGGACGCTGAGGGCGAGACCGACCCCGATTACGCCGAGGGCGGCTGCCACTACATCGCCCCCAATGGCGGCGCCAGCAACAGCAGCAGCTCTGACGGAGACAGCTCCGATGCTAACACTCCCGGTGAGCCGGACAACGCTAACAACACCTCCTCCACCTCCTCCTCCTCTTCCTCTTCCTCCCCTTCGTCCGAAGATGTGGGGTCCGTCTACGAGGACAGCGAGGGCAGCGAAGCTGGCGCCCGTGCCGATGCAGAGCCGGTCATGACTCGGTCCATGACGCGGGCTGCCGCCAATAATGCTGCCGCGGTAGCCGATGCCACCGGCGCGGCTAATCGTCCCCAGGGCGACGGCGAGTCGGAGGACGCCGACGACGAGGACAGCCACGCCAGTGAGGACATTTACGATGCGTCTCCGTGATCCGACTCGCGGCTGTCCTGTTCTATTCAAGTACAGGTAAGTACCAATCCTGTAATGCGCTCAATATTTTGTTTTCGTAGTCATGCTTGGTTTCGGTTTTCAGTTTTATTTTGTTATTTTTTCCGGCTTTATTCAGCGTACAAAAAATACTCACTTGCAAAAACTTTAACAATAACCTCTTACTGCCTTGTGATTCTATTAAAACTGCCTGCCTCCGTAAGACGAACTTCTTCACCCAAAGTCTATTCCTATATATAAAGTCTAAAATAAATAATGCGTATGGGGTATAAGTGAAACATAAACTAGAAGAAAGGGTAACAAACAATAACCATATATCATGACATTACCTCAGCAAAACTGCATCAAAATATATTCAAGACCACCAAGGATACACAAGTAGATCATAGTCCTCAATGGTATCTCCCACGACTACTGTGCTGTTCTCCTCGCCGACGACCTTGTCCTTGTAGTATTTCGCCATTCTGTAGGCTTCGGCGGCCTCGTCATAACGGCCCAACTCGTCGCAGATGAGCTTTTTCCGAAACAATGCTTGTGCTAGATAAGGAGCATAGTCTCTAATTCCGGTGTATATCTGGGTGGCTTTGCTGACGGACGCCCTGGTGTGTGCGTTAGTGGAAGGTGTACAGCGAAACATACCAGCACACTCGGCATGACTCACAAAGCATCGTCGAGTTGCCCTAGTTGTTGATGAAAAGTGCTGATAAAGTAGTGGACTCGACCCACTAAATGACTGTCACCCGGAATGCGAAGCAATCAGCAAGAACTATGCGGGCCGCTCCTTCCATTTACGCATAGATGGACCTGAATTCTAGCGTTGATCCGTGTTCCGGTCCAAAAGCACGACCACGGAGGGCAACTGCTTTCTGCACGTCCTCAAGTGCATTGCCGTGGTGTCCTTGGTGTGATTTCAGTTGCGAGCGGAGGAAATAATCGCTAGTTCGTCGGCGGAGCGTGTTTCATCGAGTGAGCGTGTTAGTTCCTCCGCCGTCTCGAGCATGGTCTGTACTTTTCCCCATCTTCGCGACATCGTATTGGTATTTGTTGCATTGGTGTAAGCGACGAGGAGATTCCGTGTTTCGCGGTAATCGGCTGTTGCGTCGCCACTAGTCCTCGCCTTGTATATCCTTCCTCGCATGGCAATGTCTTCGTCTCAAGCTTGGCCGCGAAGACGTATTCCTCCTTAGTGCACGAACAACACTAGCTAGTCCGGATAAATCATCGGCTGTGACATCTGTTCTGCCACCACGACCGTCAGATTGTCTTTGTCTGTGGTATTCGCGGACGATATCCAGGGACTCTGCAGCGAATTCACGCGCATCAACAACGGAACCGCCAGTGTCAAGAGCAATCGTATGAATGCGGTGACTACCACGGTAGAGCATGTACCAGGAACACTTGCGGAGAAGATGTACAAAAGAGGATGGTATAGCCGGATGCACCGGTGCTGTGCGCCACTTGCTAGGACTGCCATGCGTGAGCTCAAACGATGTTTTCAGGCTCAAAACATGAGAGAGCATGAGATCAGACTGGAACCATCTTTTAGAAGCCGTACTTCCCTTAGGAGAATTACAATCCGGAAACATCATATGTAGGAGATTCGCTGCGTCTCGGAAAGTATTTGTGAGCATTTCTGTATTCGTCGAGAGCATGTGCAGGGCGTGGCGCTTGAGCACCCGGTGGATGCTGATTGTCCGACAGGTTGCGATGCCCGGCGTGATCCAACGCAGTTTGGCGATTTCTGCCAAGTCGACTGCGACAACCGCCTCTTCGACCGTGATGAGGCTGTATTTTTTCAGTCGTGACAAAGTATCGTCCCAGCACCACTTGTCAGCCAGGTGCTCCAGGCGGGTGGTTTGAGAGCAGTATGTGGTGATGATCTTCTCCTGGATTTTGTCGGTTTGGTAGAATGCAAGCACCCCAAATAGGTAGCGGTCGTCGTCAGAGAGTAAATCCAGCGACATGTTACAACAACTAGCCACGGTTCTCTCAACCCCTTCAGAGTTGCCATTTGCCGTCTTGTAGTATTGCAGTGGGCGGATGCTTTCAGAATCGTTGTATAGCCGGTTAGACTCCGTCTGAAGCAGTTTCTGGTAATCCTGTGGTGAGAAGCCCCTCTGCCGCATGTAGCATCCCATCTGGCAGATGCACAGAGGTAGCCCATCAAGCTCTCTGAGGATCTCGCTGATGACGCTATCATCGCTCTCTTTCAGGACGAGGCTCTCGCTGACAACAGTTGGAATGAACTTGTGTAGCAGCCGTAGACTGCTCTGCTTGTTCATGACTTTGAGGCGCACAATGTTCTCTGTGGACAATTGGCCCAGTAAGTCTGCAATTTCGCTGTTTCTTGTCGTGACAACAACCACGCCGCGACCAACCTTTGGCAGATACTCGTCAATGTCCTTGACGTCGTCAACGTTGTCAAACACCAACAGCCACGTGTCTTTTGTCGTCTCCATCCACCACAGAGCTGAATTGATCACATCTTTGGTCGTCTTGTTTGCAGGAGCTTTCTTAAGCTCCGAGATGAGGCGACGGCCAATTTTCTCGAAATCCTGCTCGATAATGGCTTTGCTCTCAGAGCTAATCCAAAAACGCGCACTGTAGCCCGACCGGTTTTGGTAGAAGAGCTCGAGAGCTAGCTGAGTCTTGCCTATCCCTCCCTGGCCGCAGATTGTCACGACACGCGGGTTGCATGTGGTGGGTGGTAATGGGGAGTTGCGGCCCCGGGATGCTAGGCTCGGTGCTTCGCTGTCTGTGTCTGCGTAGGCATCGCACGGAACTTCCTCAAGTCGTGCCTGTAGCTGATTGAGCTCGCCGGCGCGCCCGACAAATTTGTCGTTTCGCAAGTAAGGCACAATGACGATGCCATGGCGTAGTCTGTGTATCGACTGTGGCCTGCGTGATAATACTGCAAGAACTTCATTGTGCCGGTCTTCCGCACGCTTCCGCTCGGCAGTACTCGCACTTTTATGGGCGACATCCACGACGATATGAGCAGCTTTTGCTTCCCTCTCGAGCTGTTCCATGTAGCCCTCCATGTCTTTGACTGTGGATGCAAGATCTTTGTCCAGTGGTGACCATACCAGTTTCGCACGGGCGACTATTCATTAGTAATTGATCTTTTACCAAATGACAACCAACTGCTTACCGAATTTTTTGGAGTTCAAAAACTTCAACGCCCGGGCACAGAATGTCAAAAACGTCCGGTAGATGTCGACGAGCCGGTCCTGGATGCGTGCATTGGTGGGGAAAATTCCCATGTAGCCCTCGAGGCGTGGCATCGACATGGTGACCTTGACGAGCATTTCCGTAATACGCTGTGAGCACGCCTGTTGTTTCTCTGCAACTGCGAGAATCGCCTGCACGCTGCCCCAGATAAGACACGCCACTTCCGGTTTGGCTTGGCAGAATGTGCTAATGGCTTTGTCAAATATCTGCAGCACGTCAAAGCATTTACTTGCTGTCCTCCGCAAGACATTTCGGTCGGAAGAAGACTGGCCGCGGCTATCCTTCACTGCTTTGAGGCAGGAATCATAGTCCGCATGATCGGCAATCATGCCAGATATCTTTGGGCCCAGCCCCTGCCGAAATTCTTCGACGGCCTGCGTCCAAGCGGCGGCGCGTCCAAACTGCGGCTGCGGCTGCGGAGGCTGGACCTGTGGTGCTTGTGGTGCTTGTGGTGCTTGTGGTGCTTGTCGTTCTTTTCGTTCTTGTCGTGTTTGTCGTGTTTGTCGTGTTTGTCGTGTTTGTGGTGCTTGTCGTGCTTGTCGTGCTGCGAGTATTTGGGGCATCTTGCTGCCGCGCTGCAGAGACCACAGCAGTCTCGCGGCAGTATCGAGTCGGCAACGACACGCAACACGCCTTTTTGTGTGCTTGGAGATAGATGATGAGGTGAGCAAAGTTTGTCAGCGAGAGGACACAATCAAGACGCTCGCATTGATGGGGCGGGAGAGGAATAGAGGGTAAACAGACGGTGGGCTGGGAGGCGGGACCGGAAAGGGAAAGAGAGAGGGAATGTGCAAGGGGTCAAGATGGAGAGCTGTGAGAGACGAGGAAAAAGCATGAGAAAACAAAAGGAAAAGCTCTCGGCAAAGGCACGGTCACTCTTGATAAGTGTCGAGGGGCTCTTATAGTCAAAGCAAAGGCTCACTCTCCAGCCCATTAGGCAGACGCAGTATGCTTAGGTGGCGATATGCTCACCATACAGTGATTCGTTACGCATCCATTATTGGTCCTTTGACACTGCGCTGGCAGGATGCAAGCTAAAAAATGCGACGACTTTGGCACCCAACAATGTAGTCGGAGGCCAATAGATACGCTCAAAAAGTTCCCTTTGAATGCGCCTACGTGTATGCCTTAATGGATGTACTCGCCACACATATTATGCATACGATAGGCGAAGCAAACAGTCCGCACATTCTAGACAACCAACCACCGGCTTGGGCGAGCCAGTCGTGCTTGGGCATATCAAGTCGTATGACTGTAGATCGCCAGGTTCGCTTGCAGTCTTCTGTGGCTGTGCCAAATGATAGGAAGTATTATCATAATTCTGTGTATGTCGGTTCGTAAGAGTATCAATTTTACGTCATTCAGTAGCTGATGCGTGTGGGATCAGTTCACCTTTCTGTTATTTTCAGATGTTAAGTATAACAAACAGTGAATACTCTATAGCTTTTGGGTATTTTCTTATTACAATATTTCTTTATCTATAGATAGATCTATTCAGGTTTCACACTATGCTCAACTTGTCGACGAGAGAGCTAGGCGATGACCACGAGGCGGTTCACAAAACGAGGGTAACAAAGTTGGGGAAGCCCCGCGCGGGCAGTGTGATTTTAAATTTGTAAAATACGCCTCAGGGATGCATCAAACTGCGGTCTGCGTGATTGCTCGAGTCTGCGCCCAGCTCCCAAGACCACCCATGATGTAATCTTACCAGTCCAAATCACAGTATTACAGGCGGCGAAATCAATGGACCGGACAGTATATCACACCATTACGTCAAAGCCAGCCTTCTACCGACTGGCGACTCGAAAGAATCTGTAGCACCATTGCAACTCACTTGCATTTCTAGCCAAGAGTTTTCCCCTCGTTGCGAGATAAAAGAGCAATTGCAGATGGGGGTGGTGTCTATACGACGGCGACAGAGCTGCTCCCGAACTATATAACAGGGACGCATGCCGCATTTTGATATTATTGTTCTTCTTTTTCTACCCTCTCTCTCATTTTTTTTTTCTATAATATCACCTACTCGTCATTCGGCTTGTCGCGAATTCCAGAAAATCACCGATATATATTATGATATCAACAGACCTGACCACATATATCATGCGATGATAAATCTACGACAATCCTCCTGGGATAGCAGGGCAGGTATCGCCGACTCGAGCGATGCTTTTGACTTTGCAAGGGCATATTCGGTTCTGTTGGCGGTCACATCGACGCATGCAGTCTGTTGATACCGCTGAGCGATGCTTCTAGCTGTACCGCAAATCATCACTCGTGTATGGATATCCTCCCAACAGACATAGCTATCTCCAAAGTTCTTTTGGCTGCAGGGTTTGATTCACCTCGCTGGGCAATGGTAGCTCTCCCGGTGTAGTTCGTAGAGATTAGCCTCAGTCCAGTTCTGTTCTGTAAACGCGAACGGCTATGATCATCTAGATCAACTTGACGCCACTTGGTGACTTGGCCAGTTTGATGAATCAAGGCACTTTCAATACGTGTTTGTGGATTCAAGTCGCGACTTGTCCTTCTTGTGTTTTCTCGAGATACATAAAACCTGACAGCAGCAACATTCAAAATCACTAATGCGTCTATTCGTAATATAAATGGTTTCATAAATTTCGAAATAGTAGTCGAAATGTTTAAATCTTAATTATTTCCCTTTGGTAATGCATAAATTAGTTCAGAATTTAATAGTGAGCTTCTGTCTTAATATGCATACATAGAACCGTGAGTGTTTATACGTGACATAATGCGAGATGTTAAAGAACCATCGCAGTTATGGCTGCACAAGTTATGCACATGTTTGGGCTCAGTCGGCTATTTATTTATGGCCGCAATGCGACGGCAACACTGTCCAAAGAAACATGTGATTTCGCTTACCCCCATTTATGCAAAGCACAAACCTTATATGGATTAACATTTCAATATGCACATAAAAAGAAGCATACCGTACATCCGAAGAGCTTAAAATGCTAGCCTGCGGGATATACTTCTATTTCAGTAGCATTCTTCTACTTGAACTCCGACAGATGGGCGTCAAAAGCCACTAAAAGGGGCCAAAAAAGCAGGCACAAAGTAGAGAAATATAGGCCCGAACTGTGTTGTAGGGACTTGGGGTAGCAGCACGCATTTTGGGCGGGTTGGTTCGTCGCAGGTCGCACCGCTCGGAGTTTCCATTCCAATAGGAAATTTTGCTGCCGTGTTGCATGTGCATTCGGACATTACTTGTTTGGACAGAGATAGCCAGGGTTCGACAGAGGTGGGAATGAGTTTTGGCGGTAGACAGTAGACCAGGTGCAAGGGGAAATAGAACGCTGCACCTGCATGTGTGCGTGGGACGGCGGCCATGACTCGATGCTGCAAATCAGTCTCGCCGTTGATTACGTTGACAATGCAGATGACCGGCAAAGGCCGTGGAATGTCATTGGCCGTGGGCGGTACGAGTGCAAATTGTAGAGGTCAGAAGGGCTTTTTTCCCTCTCTTTTGGACAGTATTACAACGTCGGCTTGGAAATGCTTACTCCGTACAAGGGCTGCTCAACCCTGCCTCCCTGTCCATATGGCTGTCTGTTAACGCCTCTTTTGGAAAGTGACTGGAGATTCTCCAGATTCTGGGGAATGGCGCCGACAATAAACCCGGGATCGGCATCACGAGATGAACAAGTTGGGGAAAACGGGACGAAGACGAGGACACTAAACAGAAGAGGCCGTGTTTGGCGATGGATGGGGGGCAGGGAGTAGAGGGATAGCATCTCAGAGACAGATGGGCAGACCCGGAGACAGAGAGACAGGGATGAGGGAGGCAGGCGGGTAGAAGTGTCGAGATCAGATGCCAAACCGGGGTACTGGGGAATTGCGTAACTAGAGTATTCAGACATACTACGTACATGTATTCTCATTATTCGCCGGCGGTACCTGTCTAGTGTGCCGCCTGTCAAGCGGATCATGCTGCTGAAGCCAGAATTCTCCGCGCGATGGTCGATGCCAAGACTCGCAACATGGGTTGTGCATGAAACTCGGGCCTCCTCTCTGGGGACGGCTATCAATTCGGACCTTTTTTGGAGGCGAAAGCGGAGGAAACCCAGAATCAGTTAAATAATCTTGGCATCGTCAACTGCCAGAGGCAGTACCGGAGGATTTGAGGGTGGGCTGTAGTAAAAAAAAAATAGAAGACAAACCCCAAACCTCATAAACAAACGGCAGCCCGCAAGGTAACGAAAGCGAGGGAAGGCCATCCCCAGACTATCCCCGCAGAACTCCAGACGTGCCGGCGCGGGCCATCCAATAGCGTGTTAAGCCGCAGCTGTGTGTGATTTTATATGTATACCGTCGTATATTTCGACGTGCCCTATATCAGAAATCTTGCTTGTGGTACATGGGGGTACATGGCAAAATGTGTGCCTACGGCTGCCATTCAGTACCTTGCAGACTAGACTGTCACAGTCCATTTTCAGCTGCCAACCTTGGCATATCGTGACCTTGTCTAGCACCGTACTGGCCTGGCCCTGGGCGCCAACTCAGCAGCGATGAAAGGGCGTCAAGAGTAAAAACTACCTTGTGTGTGCGGCTCGGGCATACTCGCGGCCCCTGTGTGTAATGAGGCCGACTTGATCTTTACTAGAGGCATGACGGGCAGCAAAGTTGGAGAACGGTGACGAGGGTCACATAGATGACGATGCAGAGTCGACGATGACCGACATGGCCAAGCTTGTGTGTGTTGGAGTAAGGTTGGAGCGCGACTGGGGCAGCCCAAAGAGAGACACCAAGAACCGGCATGGCCAAGACTTGTCCAAGATGCAAAGACGGGTAGGGTTCGCAGAAGATAAAAGGCGAGGCGATCCCGTCGATATTCATAGTTTTTGTTTTGTTCTTCATCCTGCACTCTCACCAGAATCCAGCCTCCAGCCTCCAGCCTCCAGACCCAAACCAGACACAGATTCATCCCGAACTCTTCTTTGCAATACAACATGAAGTCCTTGGCTATCTTGGCATTCGGTGCCACCAGCGTCCTCGCTCACGGCTACCTGACCATCCCTTCCAGCCGTACCCGTCTCGGCTACGAGGTGAGTCTTTGGTGCTTGTTCCTTTGTGTACTGACGGACAACTGACACACGCAACCACAAGGCTGGCAAGGACTCTTGCCCCGAATGTACGATTCTGGAGCCTGTGACTGCCTGGCCTGACCTGGACGTTGCTCAGGTCGGCCGCAGCGGCCCTTGCGGATACAACGCTCGCGTCAGCGTTGACTACAACACCCCCACGGACGACTACGGCCAGTCGGTTGTTGCCAGCTACACTGCCGGCCAAACCGTGTCGGTGCAGTGGTGTGTCGACAACAACGGCGACCACGGCGGCATGTTCAGCTACCGCATCTGCCAGAACCAGACGCTGGTCGACCTGTTCACGACGCCTGGCTACACCCCCACCGACGCCGAGAAGCAGGCCGCCGAGGACTGCTTCGAGGAGGGCCTGTTGCCCTGCACCGACGTCAGCGGCCAGAGCTGTGGCTACAGCCCCGACTGCACGTCGGACCAGGCCTGCTGGCGCAACGATTGGTTTACCTGCAACGCCTTCAGCGCCAGCAGCAACCGCGGCTGCCAGGGTGTCGACGGCGCCGCTCTGGGCTCATGCTACACGTCCATTGCCGGCGGCTACACTGTGACCAAGAACATCAAGATCCCCGACTACAACTCGGACCACACACTGCTATCGCTCCGCTGGAACTCGTTCCAGACGGGACAGGTGTACATAACCTGCGCAGACATTGCCATCTCAGGCGGCTCGGGCGATAGCACTGGAACCACGACCAAGGCAACCACGCTTAGTACCGCTACCACTACAAAGACTTCCACCGCTAACACTTCCAGCGCAACGACAACTAGCACCGCGTGCGCCTCGCCCGTCGCCACGGTGGCCGTGACGTTCAACGAGGTTGTCACGACCACCTACGGTCAGACGGTGAAGCTGGCGGGTAGCATTTCGGAGCTCGGCAGCTGGAGCACCAGCTCGGCCCCGTCCCTGTCGGCTGCACAGTACACGAGCTCGAACCACCTGTGGACGTACACGGTCAGCCTGGCTGCCGGCACGTCGTTTACGTACAAGTTCATCAACGTTGCCAGCGACGGCACAGTGACCTGGGAGAGCGACCCCAACCGTTCGTACACCGTACCGAGCGGTTGCGACTCTGCCGTGACTGTGTCCAACACATGGCGGTAGAGCAAGTGTGTCTGTTTGAAGCACGCATGATGATAGGATTTGAAGGAGAAACATTACAAGAAAAAGACGAGGACTGCATGATTTTTGCTACGCCGATTTGGCATTCACATTCTTTTATAGCCCAATACAACACCCGAAAAACCTCGCTAAGAATTTCCTTCTCTGGACGCTAAGTTACACACCTAAAATACTAGTAGTTATGAATGAGAAGAGTGCATGGAAAATTAGGAACTGCGTTGGCCGTGCCACAAGTCAACTCTGCCCTCCGTGGCGGCCATGTCTTCCTCCCTTGGTTCGTCGTTATAAAAGACGGACGAAATAGTCTCGCAGGCCTTGTCATGAGGCACAAAGCCCCGAAGTTGCCAATATAGGACCAGAGCACGATCCATCACCTGGGACGGCCGCCATTCATCGTCCACCAGCCAGGAAACGGTGTCCAGATCACAACGGCGGTCGATCTGATACAGGCAATTGGCAACATAATGCCACAGCGTCTCGCTCTCATCGTGGCCAAAGCGACAAAAAAAGCTTCCTCTAATGGCTGCGACACCCGAGCTACCGACAACTTTTTCAAAACACATCAAGGCTCCCAGGTACACCCACGCTTGACGCTGACTCTGGACATCGCACAACAGCTGTACAAACTGGCCAAGTTTGGTTCTTCCCTCAACAGACGCCATCCATACGGAAAGACTGAGATAGTCATTTTCTATATGTATGTATTGGCAGAGGAATAGAGGCAACGCCTCATCAGGATCGCAATCGAGAAGAAGGCGACGCCCCCTGTTATGTTTGTCAGAGCTGTTGGATTACTAGAAAGGGGGATTTACTTACATAAGAAGAGTAGCTTCTGCTGTATTATACGGAAGATTATCGATCAAGTCCGCCGGCAAAACCCGATATACATCGCTTTGAAAGCGGAATGGCGCACACCATATAGTTGGGTCTAGACAATGTCCGTCGACAGCGCGTAGACCTTTGGATGGTAGTGGGCCGGATGCCTGGCTGTCGCAGAGTAGCCCACAGAGATAACGTAGATTGTCGTTTGCCGACTGACGTTTGTCGATCATATGCTGGTGTACGTCGCGCTGGCCTCTAGCATTTTCGAAGAGGCTACGAAGGAGTGAGATATGATGCATGTGTTTGGCTGTTTCCTGAGACGGCGGTGGCTTCATGGCCATTTCTGAGTTCTCCCGGCATAGCCTCTCGATAACGTCCATGGGCGTCCGTGGATGCGTGTCATCATGGAGACAACTGTCGAGAAGAAGGAAGGAGGAGTAAAATGTTTCTAAAACATCGGCAGACGCATTCTAAACCTTTGTCAGCTTTGTCCTCTCTCGGCAACGTAGTAAAAAAACAACGGAGGACACACTTTAATATCCCGCAAAAGGACAGCCCACTCGATCGGAACGCTCAACCAGTACTTGAACATACTCCGATACAAGTCGACAAGCCCTCGAGCATGCGTAGAAATACCGGCGATGGCATTTTGAATAAGCCACTGCCGATCAAAACTGACATTCTCGTACGGACGCCAATCGCTTAAAAACTCATCATCTGCATATGAGTGTGGGATCTCGAGATTGTTGAGAACCGGCAAGACGGAGACAGCAACCGCAACCATGTATCCTCCATCTTTCGATTTTCCTACCACATGGAACTGGGGCAGATGATGAATTGTCGCCCAGCTCGTGTTGATGGGCTCGAAGTCTTTGGGCTCGATAAAGCATTTCACCCATGCCTCATTGTCCGACGGACAACATAGTTGAGCCACTTCGTCTTCCACGGATAAGGTAGGGGGATCAGGACGGGGAAGTGGTAAACTCGGTGGTGGGAGTGAAGGCGGCGGCGAAGGGGACGGGGAAGGGGAAGGGTCAAGCAGCGGCCGCGGTGACATAATAGGAGAATTAAAGTAGGCAAGAGGTGATGTAGACAAAGGCAACCCACGAGCATGATTTGGCCACCAGCGGACTCTGTATTTATATCCAAAATTGTGTCCCCTTTACATAGCTTTCTGTCTGAGGAAAGAGCATCCCACCCACCATACGTGGCATATCTTCCGATCTACAGTCTATCGATATGAGAATCTCTCGCGGCAACAAACACCAGACCCCTGTGGTAAGATTCAAACAGCGTCGCCTTTTCCCCTTCAAGACAAGGCACCTTGACAACGTTCCTTTTGGCAAAGGGGAAGAGAGAAGGTCCCAACAACTCCACGACGTTCCCGCTCCCCATTTCGTCACGCCGCTTTCCCACGAAGACCGTCCCGTTAAGCGTCCCGTTCAAGTCAAGCGTCCTGTTAAACGTCCCGTTCAGGTCAAGCGTCCCGTTCATGCCAAGCGCCAGGTGCCCTTGTCAGTGTGCATTGCAATGATGCAAAAAAGAAAACAAGCGGGAACAAGGAGAACACGACATTGGCTGATCGCACAGCAGGTGTGAAACCAAATCATCATATTTTCTGGAAGAGGGAGGGGAACCGGTAAATAACAGCCTCACCTGCCGCAAATTAGGTGAAGCTTGCACGGAAAAGTCGCCGACTCTAGTGGTCAGAACAAGCCACGTCCTGGGCCGGTGATGTTACAACAATTATAATGGGCACCCTGACTCTGTTATATCAAGGTTCACAGCCATCCACCGAGAAGTGCCAGTTGCTCGCCGTTCTCTCGATTTCCCGTTTTCTTGTTTTCTCGTTTTCTAATTTTCTTGTTTTCTTCTATTTTCTTCTGCTTGATCCTTTTTTTTTCTTACTCGCCGTATCTGTTATTTTCCCCAATCCGATCCTGTGCTTTCCTCAAGCCATGCCTGCAAGATTCCAACTAAATTAACTCCTTTGCTGTTACGATGAACCAAGTTTCCTTCATCACGAGAAATACAATATCTCTGACATAGTTCTGCGATGCGAGAAGTGGGAAAATAATAATTGTCGATCTTCTCAACTACGAGAATGACGATGCGGGATACAGCCAATCCCCGCCACCACAATATCTAACAAATGAAAGCCTTTGTACGCACGGCATTTCCGTATATATCCCAAAATCAACGGATTCTTCCAAATTATATACAAATCATTATTGACCACAGTGCATCCGCCACTGCGCAAAACAATAGACCGTGCACTGCCAGTTCGAAATACGTCCTCGAGCGACAAAGCAGAGATCATGAATCGATAATCATCTGAGAGAGTCGCTTCTAGGCGTTGCACCCCATTTTTCGACAAGATGAGCTCGTATCTGCCATAGAGATCGTGGGACATCTCACATTTGTATTCGTCGCGGCCTGCATAATCGAATATAGCGATGGGTGGCGTAGGTAAGAACGGTAGTAGGTGCTGGTTGGAACAAGTCACAATGTAAACTTTCTCCAATCCCGAAGGGGTTATTTCAAAGCTGGGGATTAAACCATAGTCTAGCACGTTGGCGGAAGCACAGCCAAGAGGCAGAGCCGATGGCAGTGATGCTAGCCCATTGATCAAACCATAGTCTAGCACGTTGGCGGAAGCGCTTCCAAGAGACAGAGCTGATGTCGGTAATGTTAGCCCACTGATTAAATCATAGGCTGGCACGTTGGCGGAAGCACAACCAAAAGACAAAGCCGACGGCAGTGATGCTAGCCCATCGATCCAACCGTAGTCTAGCACGTTGGCGGAATCACAACTAAGAGACAGAGCCGATGCCGGTAGTGCTAGCCCATCGATTAAACCATAGTCTAGCACGTTGGTGGAAGCACAACTAAAAGACAGAGTCGATGGCGGTAATGTTATCCCATTGATTAAACCATAGTCTAGCACGTTGGCGGAAGCACAGCCAGGAGGCAGAGCCAATGGCAGTGATGCTAGCCCATTGATCAAACCATAGTCTAGCACGTTGGCGGAAGTGCTACCAAGAGACAGGGCCGATGCCGGTAATGTTAGCCCGCTGATTAAATCATAGGCTGGCATGTTGGCGAAAGCACTGCCAAGAGACAGAGCCGATGGCGGTGGTGCGACAATCGGCGACAGGGTGAGGTTGCGATGCACAGAAGTGTCCATAGCTGGCGCAGAACTCGGCTGCACATTGGGTTGCAAAAAGATGGGATTGACGTTCATGCGGTTGTTGGGCATCGGCCTAGATAGGCTGACCTGAAAGGAAACGGGTTCTGCATTGGCCCCGAGCTTGTCCTCGAACCCTAGACGTAATGCATTAATATAAATTTCGTGCTTCATTGCGGTCGAAGAAGCAGGCTAGGGCCCTCCCATACCTTTACAGGCAGACATGACTGCGCTGTCTTCAAAGATGACCCGGCAGCATTCGTTTTTCCCCAGCGCTTGTGCCACGGTGAGAAGAACAGCCAGGCGCTGCTGGCCGTAGTTGCTGAGGTCGATCTGCTTCAAGCACAGTCCAAGAAGGATAATGGTCTTTTTATCCTGCTTGACGAGCTCGGCTTGATTGCGAGCCCAGCTCGAACAGCGCCGTTTGGACCCGACACCCGAGGCGCTGTCAGCCTCGTCCGCAAAGAGCACCTTCAGGAACAGAAGGAGCCGTAGGGCTTGTTTGGGTTGGACGCTGTTGCCCATTCGCAGCATAACCACAACGGGCTCCAACTGACATAATGCGCGAAAACTAAGGAAGTCATGATATGATCCTCGAATGATGGACGCGGCGTCCATGGTGGCCCAGAAACCGTAAATATATTTAAAAAAAAATCAAGGAAATGTAGGAAAAGGGACAGGTGACAGTGCGACGGGGCGGGCGTGTTTTATCTCGCCGGACTGAACGAAACGACCCCAATATATTTAGGCGCCTACTAACCTTCCCGCAATGCAATTCAATAGCTTATCACTCGTGGGAGATCATATTTTCACTGATCCGAGGGAGCAGCGACGGCGAGCGAGCTGTGACAGGGGTTCGTCCCCGTTTTTATTTCACGAGGTGTATGTTTAGCAATACGACTTGCGCTCGACAACCAACCAACTTAAGACGCTATACAGGACGCTTAAGCGGGACGAGGAACGGATCTTCAGCTGAACGTGTCTAATTTAGTACCACGAAACTAACCCCCACACAAGATAAATCCACTCGGGACTGTCAAAACGGTTGCTTCCGCAGACACGAGGCATGGACGAATGCCCGAATCGTGCCGTGGCCACTCAGATTTTTTTTTTGAAAGTCCTGCTGTCACCATTCCACAGCGCCAACAACACTCCTCTTCATTTGTTCATCTTGGCCCACCACCACTGGAAACATGCCAGATACTATTTCTTCATCTAGACAAACGGTGACTTGTTCTAGCCGTGTTAGAACCCGAAACATGAGTACAATGGCCCCAGAAGCACAGGAAGGAACCTGGGTTCCTCGACCGCTGTCGTCTGGACGTTCTTCACTGCCTTGAGAGTCTGGGTGATACTAACAAATGCCGCCTCCACGTTTATATTTTCCTTTGCAGACGTCTCGATAAACTTGCAATTTAGTTCCCTAGCGAGCTCTCTTCCTTCCTTGGACGACACCTGGCGGTCAAGATCGGATTTGTTTCCAACAAGTAGTAAAGGGACCAGGTTATGGGAGTCTGCCGATTGCGGTGGTGGTGCAAAACTCTCCATATGTTGGAGCTGGCCGACAAATCTTTCGACACGTGAAAACGACGACCGTGAGCTGGCGTTATAGACGAGAACAAAGCCATCGCATCGCTGGATTTCCAAACACAATTCATCCTCTTGACCACCCGAATCCAGGATCTCAAGAGCGCACAACTCGTCGTTAACGAGTAGTTTTGCCCGGAAAGATTCTAAGATTGACGGGTCGTACTGCACGAACGGGATCAGCTTCTGTTAATATGATACATGTTGCTCTGCTAGAACATACCTGCTTCATGAAATCATTGTGACACAGCTGCCATACCAAAGACGTCTTTCCAACACCAGAGTCGCCCAACAACGCCAGTTTATACAGGCCCATCGTGTCTCATCTTTGGGAAGCGGCAGTCGTGGGGAGGGAAGAGAGGAGTAGAATACCTTGGAGGTGATGAGTAAGGACGGCTGTGTTGCCAGATGAAAAATGAGAGGCGGCATGAAGAGATTAAGTAGTTAGATAGATGATCCTTCTTCACCAAGCATTTTCAAGTGATATTGCGTCCACCGGCCATCTGAGCTAAATCAGTGTGAGGTCGTTTGATACTAGTGCCGGACGATATAATCACTCTGTGAAGAGGGTGAGGGTAGGTTCTCACATCTGGTCAACAGAACCCCCGATTACAAACACTGCCGTCTGGACATACAACTGGAATTATGCCAACTCTTGATCTTGTTGGATCTGTCAATACATGAGCTGCGTACTCGTCTCCAACCCTTGAACACCACGATCACCCCCTGTGAGACTAATTTGTAGACATTTCAGATATGGAAACAATCATCACCACGCACTTGGAAGAATGATGCAACATGGTAGTTTCAGGCAGGGGTGTGCCGGCGGAGTGTGGCATTCCATTCCCCGGACAGAAAAAGGACATGCCGGGACAGCCAGTTCACAGCTGAGTGTTCTTTGGTAGCGCCAGTGTAGGTTAAGCGTCCTGTCATTCGTCTCGATCAGGTCAAGCGTCCTCTCATTCGTCTCGATCGGGTCAAGCGTGCCGGCGGGGGCTAGGGGGCCTTATTCCACTTTTCTTTCTGTTCGGTATTGACCTCCACCTGTAAGGCTTTCGTAGCGAAAAGGAGCAAGGCGGCTTGGAACATGCTTTCATCCTCCAATAAAAGAGGAAAGATAGAGATGATCTCTGACTCTAATACTTCTTCTTTTCCTTTTCTCTTCCCTTCCCCTAGTATGTCGCGGCTCTCTTTTTTATTAACCTGCATTTTCTAGCCAGTATCCTGTCGCATCTTCTTTAATCGAGGTAAATACCCTTGGAAGACAACATCCACCATACTGCTGCTTGCTTGATGAAGCGAAAGAGACGGCTGTGGTGTGGCGCAGCCCTAAGTTAATTATCCCGTATCAACATCACGCCGTGGCATCGTCGACTCACTGTCAGTCATAGTTCTCCGACACGCTGTGCATTTGCCCCCTTGGGCGACTGGCACACCAGGGGGGTACTTACATACATAAACTACGAGTATAGAGCGGGGGTGGGGACTGCAAGGGTTGACACACCTTGTTTATGCGGAGCCGGAGGCAAAGAGATGTGCTGGCGGAGAAGAGCAAATCAGGCGCAGAGGCTATGTGTGCTTAGGCCAGCAACCTGGTTTTCGCTGCATTACATTGACATCCTGTCTGCGTCCTGTCTGACCTTGGGGCCTGCGACTTTACCCCAACCTACGACATTCCACCACTATCATGAGGGCGACATGGCCGGTAGAACGACTTTTGTGGACCTTCCCGCATCGTAGTGGACGATTGTTGCATGCGGCGGCCAGTAGGGCCTAGGCACGGACCCGGCCACATGCACAGAAACTATAGGCCTGGATTCGTGACCATGTATCTCCGGTAACCGAAACGTGATATGTTTTCTTGTACATGTATGGGACGAAGCGAAAGAGAGTATTGCACCCTGGCCCGACTCGCGTACAGGAAAGACTTGGCAACTCGGAGCGTAGACATTCATCGACAAGTCGAACATGACCGATACCGTAGGAGGAATACACCGCTTTTGGCCCACTCTATCCTGCGTCCTAAGCCTCATCAACACCTCTTCCCAAGCCCTTGTACGAGTACTATGTAGGTGATGGCCTAATGTGAGTAGAGCCGCGCATTTCCTGCGTGTGTGAGACAGCACGTTTGCACCACTGACAATGGCAGGGACGCTTGACTTAAACAGGACGCTTAACAGGACGCTTGACTTGAACGGGACGCTTAACGGGACGCTAACTGAATCCTTTGAGATTGCTGACCGGACCTATTTCACAGAGGAAGAGGAATGCGTGACAGTGACGGAGAAGAAAAGAATCCTGAGAAGTTATTTCGAGCAACCGGAGTTAGAGGGAAAAAAGGAAACGGCTTGAGTTAGAAAATTCGAGGCAAAGGTACAAGATTCAGCTGTCGAAAAAACGGTGGACGAGACCGACAGCCAGCAGGTGCTGTCCATATTGCCTGGGCGAGTGGTTCCCCTTGTCTTTGAAAATAACAAGGAAACGGGAGGAAGCGATACAAAAAGGTGCCCAGCTTCCCAGGTTGAAGCATCCTTTCCCCAAGAGATCTCTGGTATGTTCACACGGCTCAAATGGTGTCCCTAAATCAACAATCAACTATGTACAACAGCACTACAGGTATGTGTAGCTGACAGACAAAGAATACAAAGAAGAGATGTGCATATATACTAAATTTTCGAGGTGTTCCTCTCCCCACGAACTCAACACCTTCTGGAAGGTGCTTTCACTGCGCGGCGGTGGACGGTAGAGTGGTGTTTACTACTCTCAACAGACCTCCGATGCTTGTGCCCAGTGACCTTCACCGGTTCCGTACGGGATGGATGTATCAGACCGAAAAAGTCTGGCAAGCTGCGTGCGACGTGACGGCAGAAGGGATATATACCATTCGGTCTGAAAACATGACGATGTAAGCCACAGCCTAAAAAACATTGCACGAGGTTCTCTTCCAGTACTAATGAAATGCAGCGTGGTTCTTGTTTTTGATTCCCCTGAACGAGCCTCGTACATTCAATCATTCCTCGAGCCATTTCTGGGTGTGATTTTTAGCTATGGGTTTCCAGTGCCTGCCTTCCATGACTTTAGCACTATTCCTCCACCTTAAACAAACCACCAGCACCAAGGGCCGTCGATCAGGAGGGCGGTGTTTATATTAGAATATCTGCTACCATCTTTGTTGTCTGGAATGAGCATGACTGTATGGAGTTCTAATGTTATAGATGAGGCCAAAGGCATTCCCTGCAACGCACTATTTTGCCCATATTTTCAACGACTTTTATTCCTGTTAAGTCATTGGAAAGTATGGACAGCCTTGTGGTCACTGGTGTGAGCCATGGCCGAGAATGTTGTTTGAGTTGCTGGTGATTAAATAGCATGCATCTGTTTGGTGATGTCTAAAAACTATATATTACTGTTGTTACACCGGGTGTTCTTGTATTACATATGTCATAATTTGGTATATAAATATCGTGATGGGGGGACGGTCCGGTTCTCTTACCGGTTTTATTTCACTCTAATGGCTGTCCGGCCGTCTTTGTTTAAACGCCTGCCTGTAGCATTTCTGCCAATCCTGGAAAGCCCATTCATGATGCCGCTGGTGAGCGAGACCGCTATGCTCGGTCGTTGGAGAAGCACGATATGAAAGTTCCCGTTTTGTTTCCCCCATCGCGAACGTGTCAGTAGCATCGCCCAGTGCTGTATTTTTATTTATCTTTTTTCCACATGTTCGGAATATTAAGCGAGTGATGAGATGAGAGGCGTCGTAGTGAAAAACATCAGGCACGGTAGTATCCTCTACGTGTCACCATGGACCAAGTACAGCAAGTGCTTCGAGCTGCAGTTTGGCAAGAATATGATGGGCGGGGCAGCGGCAGTAAATGCGTGAGACAGAAAGGCGTACTATAATTATTCCGTTCCTACTCACTTGTCCTCCGTATTGGCCAGTTTTCATTGTTATTACTTGCTCGAGATTCGTTTTTTTTTTTTTCATCTGTGCTCTTCGCGGAACCTTGATCGTCTAGTACGTTGTTACCCGTATTTTAGTATTTATTTTAGCCACACCGACAATCATAGCTCGACAATGGATCAGATGCTGTCCGTCGAGTCGGGGGATGAAGACGCCCTCTACAGGATACGGCGATCCGACAGAGGAGTCGTCTACGTCACCGTCCTTGGTGTGGGATTCCTTTCCGGGAGCGATCGCAACCACGGCCCAACGGTCCTGGCACAGCTTCGGAATCTCAAAGAGTGGGGTGAACCCTGGACGACCCTTTGCATCCATGTGGACCAAGGAAAGATGCAATGCGAAAGGGACACGTCCCCTCCCCCAATGATTCCGAAAGACTGTCTACTCGAGCAATGCCCACTCTACGACATCGCAAGCCTCGTATCTGTTCGGGAATACAAGTCACGGACCTCGAAGGTTGCTATTGGCGGACAAGAGTACTTTCTTAAGATTGCTCGGTTTCCCTGCGAGATACAGTGGGTGATACAGGAAATCCAATGTTATCGTGTGCTAGCAGACTGTCCCGTGGCTCCCAAACTTGTCGCATACGTTTACGAGACCTGCCAAGATCGCGTTGTTGGCTTTTTAACTGAAAAGGCTGAGGGGCGTTTCCCAGGATTTGGTGATCTTGAGGCTTGCAGGACAGCTCTCGACCAGCTACACGGTTACCTTATTCATGGTGACCTTGTGAAGTACAATATCATTGTGACCGGTCAGGGACCCAAGTTTATCGATTTTGAGAGTTCGGTTCTTGTTGGCACAGAGAAATGGAGCAGTAGTGCACGGGACGAGGAAAAGCAGAGTCTGGAAGCTAAGCTAGTCGACGAGTCGGGAGCCGGCCGTCCTTGGTAATAATGCAAACTCCATAGTAGTCTTTCAAGACCGTATGGGTCATCACCTCCTTCTTTCCCTTCGTCAATGCTCACGGCATCCTGCGCATCCTCATGGATTTACCTAGTCTACGGTTATTAATAAAGATACATTTTCTTACCTCTTGGGTTTTTCTTATACCATAAGAACGCAATCTTACTTCACAAAAATCTTAAACGCATTTACAACGGCTTCCCTTTATATTTTAACTATTCGTAAACCGATTACGAACGAAAGATTCATATTATTTTGGAGACCGACTGAAGGTATACATAAGGGGTTAATAAAATGGAACATTTCCACTATTTTTATAATAGAGAGTGATACTCTCTTAGTACAGCTGTGTTTACCATCCAAGCTCTTTATGGACAGACTCAGTAATGTCCTCAACGCAGAAAAGCTTCTTTACACACTCATGGCAGAAGCCGGCTTCGGCTGGTGTGTCGACCGTGACGTACTGCGGCTCGACGCAGGTGTCAAACTTGCTGCACTTGGTGCGGGTCTGAAAGACGGTTTCGTGGTGTCCGCAGTAGAGGCGGACAAAGCGCTTGCTAGTGAATGTGCACATTGTTACTTGTGAGGTTTAGGTGTTGATTTTGTTGGTGCTGTGACTGATGTTGATAATGAATATTTCCTGTCAACCAGGGGCAGCAAGTGGCATGATATATATCCTGAGCGAGATGTCCATTGAACACTACTTTGTCTTTGCTGGCTTGTTCATATCAAGACGGACAAGGACTTTGTTGAGGTGAACAACAATCATCTTTGTACGTGAACAAATCTACAGGGCATTGTTGATGAGGACAAAGAACAGTCATTGCAGTGTAGGGACACCAAGTAAGCCGAGATGACATTCTCTGAAAATAAAAACACAGGTCAGCGACATTTTTCTCTATTTTATTATATATTAAAGAAACACACAAGGTCACATAGCAGATAAATTTATGTAAGAAGCACTTTTATTGGTAATTTTATGTTCTTTTAATAAACAAAAACAAACTGAACAATCTAGAACAAAACAACACTCGTACAATCTACTCTACGTTGGTAGCCATTTTGACACTCTACGGTGAAAATTATCATCTAGAGCGCAGTGGCAGCGTTGCAGACACGCCGGCATTGCCGTTGTCACCATCGGGGTGGTTGTCGTCACCGCCGGGGTGGTTGTTGTCGCCGGGGTGGTTGTCTGTCGGGTCCGGCCGAATGACCATGCACAGCAGTGCGTAGCAATGATCGCACATGTCATCGCCCTTGTCCTCCGTGACATCCTTGCGACGCCACTTCTTCTCATTGCAAGCAACGAGGCCGTTCTTGGTCTTGGACTTGCGGCACATCTGGAAGACGTCGCGGTCGTGGTGGGTGTGGCCGCAAGCCCACGTCGAGAAGTAGCCAGTCAGCATGCACATCTTGTAGATGGAGATGAAAGAGTGGAAGATGAGAGAAGTTGTTAATCTGGGGCTGAATGTGTCTGAGATGGAGCTGGTGTAGTGGCTGTTTGAGTGAGTGTTATGTTGTGATGAATGGAGTTTTTATTTTCATTTCATTGAAGCGAGTCTTGACATTTTATATTCGGAAATGGCAATGTAATTGTTCATGAACGGAGGCAACATGCTGTCTTTGTACATGTGAGCAAGATGATCTTTCTGAAGCGAATAAGTGCTGTTCATCTTGCCATGAGATGCAATTCTGTTCATAATAGCCTCGTTGAAAGAACAATCAACGGGATGCTTGTCTGTTGCCACTGCAGCCCATTCTCCAACTAATCAGGCTGCATGTTCCATTGTGTATATTAGTTGCAATGCAATCAAATGTACATTGAACAGGAGAAGTAAACACAGGCCTGCTTTATGAAGGAAGCAATCATAGTTGATCAATTCTGTCACCACTCGCCAAAATGTGCTAAATTCTATACAACAATCAATATGGGTTGCTGTCACCGAATGAGATACGCGGCATTCTCAGGTGCAAGGTTGTGGCAGTCCAGGGCAGACCGCGTGAGGTGGTCGATGTTAAGGTGGACAGGCCAAAGCGCTCCAAGGGGTACTGCGGCTCGTGTTGTAACATCTCGACTATGTTGAAACACACATGATAGACGCAATCCTCTCTCACAAATAGTAAACGGTGTAAAACTTGTTTCTACTCCAAAGTAGCTCTCCTCTTGTTGATGTATTCTTCTTCACTTTAATAAGACGTGTTTTACTATATGCTCGTCCTATGCATTTCATGGTGGCTTTTCAGCTTTGATAAAGGCCCATATCTAATAATATTGCTGGCCGTACTACACCTTTATGAATATCTAAATAGTCCTCTTTAATAAAACACATCAAGATCTCCAGTCACAGTGTCAGATACTGAAATTCAGAGGCTACATACCACTCTTCTAGTCATTACACAACAAGCCCGAATTCTTCATTTGGTTCGTGAAAATTTATGTACGCCCCTGAATAATATTCACTTAAGCATTCTCTCGATGATGGAACCATAAATAACAAAAGAGAAAAAGAAAAGAAAAGAAAAACACTAAAAAAAGCATCAACCACGATGGTTTATGACAATCGTTCAACGTAGTCTGAGTTGATATTTGAAGCAAAATACAAATGGGAAAAAAAAAAAAAAACCCACATACATAACACAACTATAGACCACCTAGATACCTCACGCCGCCCTCATGAACGTATAGACGTATACTTTGCCTGACTTACAGATCACGTGACTCTCACGTGTTGTATTTATGCCGCAGTGCACCTTCTCTTTGTGTTTTCCAACCATTCGCCCCTGCCTCTGTAGACATTCATCGTTTGTCTTGGTTCCTTCCTAATCTATAAAGTTCCGATTTCCATCATATTCTCGCTTATATCACCAAATCCATCTTCACACCAAATTCCGTCACCTCGCCATCGCCATCCACCATCCATCATCATTACATAGTACTCGTATCGTTCCAGGTACGTGCCGCTAAACCTTGTCTCGGACAAGCGCAATTTCGTGTCCCCACCAAGCCGTGCCCACGCGCAGCCTGCAGCCCACGGGGCCCCAGCACAGCCCTTGAGCCCTCTTTTTCGCATCGGCCTGTGACGCGGTTCGCAAGGCGAACTCCATCTGTCAACTGCGGTATGCTGCCAGCGGAACTCGTCAACTCACACAGCCGTTATCACTGTTTATCGATAGCCAACCAGCAGACTTCCTGCATACAGCCTCACCTCACCCCAGCCGTTCCATTCTCCATCACCTCCTTACATGCGATCGGCATCCCCCCTCTTCTCTCCCTCCCCATTTCCCCATCCTAGCTATCTGCACTCCTTTCTCTGTCGCATTTGTGTCGTCATCGATAAGCGGCGCATTCCTCAAAGTCTCAGCCCGGGCTTATCCTTCTATCCACAGAAACACCTGTTGTCGCAATTGTCCGCCATCACTCCGCAACACGCGCATGCCCGTCGCCTCCGAGCGCGAGCGGCAGGATCGCACAATCCACTCCCCATACCATGGCTAACCACGAACCAGACCACGGCCGTCCGTCTTGGAAGGATCCGGAGTGCTACAACTGCGGCATCAAGGGACACCAAACCATTGCGTGCCCCGAGCCGACCCGCGCCGTGCCAGCGTAAGACTGCCCCGGCGACACGGCCGCCCTAGCTTGTATGGGCCGGGCGCAAATGACACTCGCTGACATCTCTAGTGGTCTTGAAGCACATCTCAGCCGCCAGGCATCCCGCGATAGAAACAGAATGGTTGTGACTCGCTACCCAGTGCCCCCGTCACCCGGCATCCCGTATCCTCACCACCCGCCGCCTCCACCCTTGGGACAGGCCCCGACGCCCCCGCCGCCTCCTCCGATGCACTCGCCATACGCCCATCAGCGGTCGCAGCCGCCCCCTCCTCCGTCATCGACGCCATGGTCCTATCCACAACGCCAGCAGCCGTCGCCATCGCCAGCAATGCACTACAATAGCCAGCACAGCCAGCACAGCCAGCACAACGGCAGCGGGCCATACACGCCAGGCACGCCCTCTGGCTACTCGTACGACTCGTACAACAATCACAACCATAACGGTCATACCGGCCAGCACCAGCCGCCACCTCCCATGTCGTCCGGCCCTCACTCGGCCGGTGCGTCTTCTTCACATCCTAATGCGCCGCCCTACTACAACCAGCATTACGGTGCGCCGCAACCCGACTACTTTCCAAGCTCTGCACCAGGCGGAAACGGGCCTTCGCCGCCCTACTCTACACTGTCCCACCCATCGCACAGCCAACAGCACGGCTCCCCGCCGCCGCCCCAGCCTGGTTGGAACAGTGCATCCCCGGGAGGCCAGGGATACACTGTCCCCGCCTATGGCACACCAGGCGGTTCCGGATCCTACCCACCGACTCCGACTAGCGGCAACATCAACAGCGTGAATGGCAACAACGGCGGCAGAGATGGGAACAGCTGGCATAACAAGCGAGGCGGGCGCAACGGTAGCTTCAACAATCACAGCAACAGCGGAGTTCATAGTCCTCATTCAAACCAAAACCACAGCCAGAACAACTGGCAGGGCCGCGGCGGCAGCAGCAATGCACGGGGGCGCGGCGGGCGGTTTCCGGGTCCAGGCGGCAGTTACTCAAGAGGCAGTGCTGGAGGACCGCCCCTGACGCCAGCCAACGGATCGGCCCCGACGACGCCCGGCAGCGTGCCGCGGCCCAATTTTCTGAACGGCACCCGCATCTCCATCCCCAAACGAGTGCCGTCGCCGCCGCAGACATCGACCAAGCAGAAGAGCCACATTACAGTTGGCACGGCTATAAGTGCTCTGCCTCGGCCGCCGGGCGTCCCCGAAAAGCCACCAGCTCCGCTTTCGATGAAGCAGGGCAAAAAGCCGCAAAAGGGGAAGAATACCAATGGCAGCAGCAACTCGAGCACAAACACAAAGCCCCTCGAACCGGCTTCGGCGAAACTGGAGCAGACACAGTCGACGAGCAGCCACGGTTCAGACATGAACTCCATGCACGGCGGCAACCCAAGCCACGACCAGCATGCGCACAAGCGCGGCCGCGATGGCAGCCAGTCTGTCAGGGACGACGGCCACGATGTCAAACGGTCTCGGCCGTCGCCTTCTCATGGCTCGCCCGTGAACGGTCACGCAACGACGATGACCAGCTCCATGAGCCTGCCCTTGAAGCCCATGCTTCCCAGCCGCCCCCCTCACCGGGCTTCGAGCTTTGGCGTTGCCGACACTGCAGACGGCAGTGGGTCCGTCATGTCTGCTAATTACAGGGATGCCAGCGGCGTCCGAGACGCCAGCGCCAAGGATAGTAGTATCAAGCATATGAGACACGCCAATCACTCCAAAGAATCTAAAGACGGAGGAACGGCGGCCAAGACTGCGGGCCTTGTCGCCCTGGGTCTTCCCAGCAGCCTGCCGCCCAGACCGCCCGTCCCCATTCCTGGCGAGATTGTTGTTGCTGCTAAAGCAAACGGCGTCACACCCAAGCGCGGACGCAGCAAGTCGCGCAGCGATGCAGGTGCACCGCCGTTGTCGGCCGGGTCGAGCGGACGGGACCGCCACCATGTTGCAGGCGGCACCTGGAACGGGAGTGTTCGTCGAGAGCGCACTGCGTCGCCGAGCCAGTCACATAGCGGTGGCAGCTCGCACAGACAGTCCAGGACAATGTCGAGATCCAGAACTAGGTCCAAATCCAAATCCAGAACTAGATCCAGATCCAGAACACGATCGCACGGACATGGCCTCAATGGAGATGATGACAGGAGTGCTCGCACCCGTAGCCTCGGCCGCGCTGCCAGTCGCAGTCGAAGCCACAGCCGCAGTTCTTCTTTGAACGAGTTGGAGAGGTCCATTCTCTGCATGGCCGCTTCGCCCGAGCCCGAGTCTGACTCGGAGTCCAAGCCCAGGGCCAGGGCCAGGGCAGGTTCTGCCGCTGACAGCAGACATCGCGCGGATCGGGGCAGCAACGGCCATCACCGCAAAGGCAGCAACACCAGCAGCCGCCGGAGCCGGAGCCGCAGTCTGAGCCGCAGTCGCAGCGGCAGCGGCAGTACCAACGGCACACGTGCACGCAACGGTACAGGCGATGGCAGTGGCAGTGGCAGTGGCAGTGGCACCATTGGACGGATTCCCAAACGGAAAGCTCCGCAGCCACCGTCTGCCTACAGCCGGCGGTGGTGATCCGTTTTGGCGTCTCTGAGATTTTTTGAGATATTTACTACTCTCTAGACTCAGTCTTGTTGGACATATCTGCGTGTCCTTCGTTTATATTTTACATTGGTTTTTTTTATTTTCGTTTTGCATTTTTGTTATATACCTCTGCAGCACTCTTCTTTTCTCGGTTCATGGTTTATAGTTTACTCGTTTTTGTTTTTTGTATACTATATTCAGCAGGACTTTGGCATTTGGTTATCCATATCATATGATGAGAGCTCAACAGCCACGAATAATTTTATAATGTTTTTACTCTGCTCTGTTTTACCCTTTGTTAGACTTCTCTTTGTTGAGTCTGAATCATCCGCCGTATTTCGACAAAGATGGACAACTAGCGGCGGGTGTTCCCTTTCCACGAGCAACTCCATTTCGTCGACAACCTCAAATGAACAAGTCCGTCGAGATGTATCCAATACAGCGACAGGCCGATGATGCGAGGACAGCTGCAATTGTTTGTGCTCGTCCACGGCGAGTATAAAACCCTTGAACAGTCTCTTCTCTTCACCAGCCTTTGATGCCCCTCCGCGTCATCGACATCGACGGCGCTTTTCTTCATCAAACACCCATCCCACCAAGAGAAAATATTATGTTTCTGTTTCTGATCACTCCCAAGGTAAGCCCACACCCAGTCCGACAGACGTCCGACCGGTCCTCGACGTTTTGCTTGTGCTTGTGCTTGTGCTTGTGCTCTTGCACTCGCTTTGCAATGGGTACCGGCCCGTCTCGTCCGTCGGCGTCCGAGCAGGACAATTCATGCAGTCCTCGTGTCAAGTTCTCTACTTATCAACCCACAGCCCCTGCCAACTCTGAAAAGTCGGGCGGGTCTCAAAAGTCCGTCTCTGAACACCCCTCCGAGGGCTCTGCCACGTCTCAGCGCCGCAATGCCGTGAGGTACCGCCGGCCGCCCCCAGCTCGTGCCGGCTCGCTCCGTGGATGCATGCTTCAGCAACAGAAGCTCGACGCGCAGCAGCAGCAGACGCTGTTGCAGGAAGAGTCTGTCCAAGATGATAGTGTCCATAGCAAGGTCTTCTCGTCCCGTGATGCTGACCTCGTCCAGGAGGACTACGTGTCTTACTCCATGGCTGAAGCTTGCGGCTTCTTTGCATGCCAGACTTGCCCCGGCACGGGAACACGCGGCCTTTCACTGCAGCGGACCCTTGCTATAGAATCAACCTCTGCCACAGTCTCCCGTGCTGGCTTCAGTGGGTTCGC
Source organism: Ophiostoma cf. undulatum (assembly GCA_022392935.1). Lineage (NCBI taxonomy): Eukaryota > Fungi > Ascomycota > Sordariomycetes > Ophiostomatales > Ophiostomataceae > Ophiostoma > Ophiostoma cf. undulatum. The sequence continues at coordinate 2,034,589 of JAKRGL010000055.1, read as the reverse complement.
CCGTCGTCAGGCCCAGGCTCAGGCACGCCGCAACTCGTCGCAGATGCAAGTCCCGTCCGCCCCCCAGCCCCAGTCTCAAACTCAGCAGCAGGAATCTTCTCCACCGCAGTACCTGGTGCGTCCCCGTCCCTGGGGCTACACCCACGCTTCCCGGTTCCGCGAGGAGATCTAGAGAGAATGTTGCGAGTATGTCATGCCTATTTACCTTTAGTTTCGCAGATAACCAATAGCAACACTAGTGTAGCTGACTCTGGCCCGTGTACTTTCACACCCCTATTAAAGAGTTTAATCACACACCAAGGCTTCTTTCTCGGCAAATTACTAACCACCCAGACCTCTACAACTATATCTAACGACAGTATCGACAGCCGGCCGATTAATCAGAAATGCAGGCCAGAAGTATCGACGAACGGTGCCAGGCCGGCATGCAGCAATGCGTTGCCGGCTGGTGTATGAAATCGGGTTGCCGTTGCCTGCATAGATGGTGTGTCTGTCAGTGAGATATACAGAGTTGTCTAGATGCCCCCTTGACACGAGATGGTACATTGCGTTCCTTTGGGTAGAGTCGAGTCACGCCGATTACTCTACTGCAGAGTTGACCCCTGTTGCATCCGGTACCGAGTAAATCTGATTTCCCTGCCATTGGATACAAAGTTGCGGTAGGTTCCTATGATAGTCTGTCTCTATTCTTCAGACTTGCCACCCAATAACGTCTTTCTCGAAGCTCGAATCTTGATTCTTCATGAGAATACAGTAATAAACAAATAAAAACAACAACCAGAAAACTTGATTGTGAACCGTAACTACGTGAGGTTGATGAATAAAATACAAGCTTAATTGGCAGATTAAAGAAACATTTCGTAAATACAGGTCGAGTTGAGACTGTTTCATATATCGCCGTCAGCCCTATGGCAGACGACAGTTCAATTAGCGCTTCCCACGCTGAGACAGCAGCGCCCCGCTATTCCCACTGCCATGACGTTATGATCTTGCCTAACGGCTTCCCCGCTATATTCCAGAGCTCATAGGCACATCTAGGCATCAACCTTCGCTCCTGCACACTCGAGCCTCAACCTCGACACAACCACATCAACCACAAGCACAATGACTCAGCACTCGCCCCTCTCGCCAGAGGCACTCCTCGCCCGCATCATCGACAGCGTCGGTACCAAAGAGATCTCAACACCGCGCGAAGCCGTCGCCCTCGTCGTCGACAGCTACCTTGCCGCCCTCGGCTTCGTCTCGACCTCGGGCGACGACGCATCCGCTTCGACGTACACCCTGCCGCAGTCTGACGACATTATCTATATCGACATCAGCGCGCCGTTTCAGCGCATCAACTATGCGAGCTACAGAGAAGAGACCGCCATCACAATCACCGGCAGGAAAGAGGCAGCGTCGGGCGATGTCGACGTCGATACGTTTGCGACGGCGCCTTTGGCCGACCTGCTGAACAGCAGCAAGCTGCCGTGGAAAACAACAGCCGAAGCCAGCAAGTCTGACAAGATCGCACGGCTGGCCGATGTGTTTTCTGTCCGGCCGCCCGGATCGTCGTCCCTCATGGAGTCGTCGTCGGCGGCCACACCGTCGTCCATCGCGACGCTGCTGCAAGGTGTCCAGGCCTACATCCTGCAGCCCCTCGTTCCCAACCTCTCTGCTGCCGGGTATACCAAGATCGACCACTACGGCACAAAGTGGCCGTCCTACGGCACCGGTGTGACCAAGATCAACGAGAACAAGTCCTACGGCGCATTCTTGACCGGCAAGAACATGGGCGATCTCGAGCACTTTCAGTCTCTCCGGCAAGACCAGACGGGCAAGGACGATGCAAAGACGGGCACAGACTCTGGGACATCCAAACAAGACTCACAGTCGTCTTCAACACAAAACACACAGCAGCCACGGGAAGAGCCGCCGCGGGACAACACTCGGGAACAGGCGCGCAACGAGGCCGAGGCTGCCGCTGCCGCCGAGGCGTTCCGGCGCGACGCCGACAATGGCCCTTCGCTTGCTCGCGCGCAGCCGCCAAACACGTCCGAGTTCTTTGCTCCCCCGGACCATCCTCCCCCAGGCCGCGGTCCCGGCTCCGGTTCCGGCTCGTCCACTGCGCCCGCAGTCGACTTTGCGCCGCCCGGGTTCGATGACGAGCACCAGATGGCCCGCACTCTAGGTCCGCGCGGGACTACTGGCGGCAGTGAGCCACTGAGCGGTACTGGCCACAGCGATCTTCACCAGCCCAACATGGGTCCCAATGATCCTCTGCGGCGGTTCCTGCCCGGCCCTGGTGCGAGTGCAGGCGGCGTCGGCGGTGTTGGCGGCGACAGCGGTCTGGGAGTTGGTCCCGGTGGGTTCTCCGGCATGCACCCGACCTTTGGCGATCCGCTTTTCAGCAACAACCGACCGCGGCCAGGCTTTGGGCAGGGCGGGCAGGGCTATCCCAACGGGCCGCCGCCTGGAGCGCGCTACGACGATCCGATGGGTGAGACTAATGACGAGCTTGGCGGATACGGCGGTCTAGGCGGTGCGGGCGGAGTGGGCGGGTTTGGAGGCCCAGGTGGCCTAAGCGGACCAGGCTTCCCGGGCCCTCGTGGGCCTCGTGGTGGATTCGGCGGCAACGGCGGCTTTGGGGGTGGATTTGGGTCTGGTGGGGGCGGATTTGGTGGATTCGGTGGTGGTGGAATCATTTAGACTCTGCCCCATCTGCCTTTTAATGTCTTTATGTATCACTTCAATTTACGAGGTCACGATAATTCAACTATTGATCAAAACATTAATCACCAGGTATAGTATATTATGGGTGAAACTACAGAGACATAAAGGGAGCAAAAGGAAAAATAAATTAAAACAAAATGAACAAAAAAAACGTACAGCAGAGGGTATTCGCTGGTCGTCACCGACCCAACTACTAATCCGCCGATTACTGGTTTAACTAGGGGAGAGCGGACGGGATCCCGTGCTTTCCAGTATCTATGGCCGTACGTAACAGCCGGCGGAAGATCAGCAGCTATAAAGCCTGGCCGGTGTGACAGTCGGCTAGTGCACCATGCCCTTGGCAATGGCGTCGTCGACCATGGCGCGGTACGGCGCGGCACTGCGGATGCGGCAGGCCTTGCCGTACTTGATCATGGGCAGGAACACCGCGGTGGCGGCCAGGCCGATAAAGGCACAGCTGATGTATGCGTTCTGCATGCCCATGCCCGTGATCCAGTCCTGGATGCCGTAGGACACGGCAAAGTACATAGTGTTGCGGATGATGACGACAATGGTCATGGCCATGCCCGCCATGTCGTGGTACGTGTCGACCATGTAGTTGATGGACAGCGGTACCGCCGCCGTGTTGGACGCCGACAGCGCCGCGTTGCCAATGAGGATGCCGATCCAGTGCACGCCGTGCGCAGAACCCACGCCGTACAGGATAATCGAAGACGGGATGACGATCATGGGCAGCGCAAACAGCCACAGACGCATCTCGGGCTCGAACACACCCTTGTTGCGGCGCACCATGCGCAGCGTAAACCAGTCGGTCAGCTGGCCGCCAAACAGCGAGCCGATCACGGCACCGATGAGGTTGGCGACGTTGGACAGGCCCACCATGGAGGCGGAAAAGTTGTACGGCGGGCCGCCGAGCACCTCAGACGATGTCGTGCCGACGACGACCACCCAGACGAGCGCAAGGCCGTACTCGAAGCCGGCAAACAGCACGACGGGGTACGTGCAGAACCGGATCTGGTTGATGAACATGGTGCCGAGGTGGTTCTCGCGCGGCTTGTCCATGAGCGCCAGTTTCTGCCAGAACGTCTTGGTGGTCGTCTTGACAGGGGCCACGGTGCCGACCTCTTCCGACGCAGCATCCGGCGACGCCTTTTCGCTTGCAGGTGCAGCTGTAGCCGTAGCTGTGGCAGGCGAGTCGACGGTCACCAAGGCTGTGGCGGCTGGGACAGCAGGTGCCGGCACGATCCGTCTGGTGTAGTTGGTCTCTTCGAAGAAGAAGAAGAGAATGACCAGCACAAAGGCGCAAAAGATGACGGGGATGAAAAACACCCACTTGTAGCCGAGGCTGTCGTTGATGAAGCCCGCGATGATGGGGCCCACGGCCGAGCCGGCGACGAGGGCAAACGCATACAAGCCCATGTAGGTGGCGCGCTCGTGCGTAAAGTACATGTCGGCGACGGTGATCTCGGGCAGGGCCTCGACAGAGGCGTTGAAGAAGCCGCCGAGGACGTTGCACGCGATCCACTGGCCGTTGTTCTTGACGTACGGCGACCACACGAGGAAGCCAGCCGAGCCGGCGAGCGACAGCATGTAGGTCAGGCGCTTGCCGTACTGCAGCGAGAACGGCTGCCAGAAGAGCAGGCCCCAGCCGGCCAGCAGGAACCCGTACCCGCCGCCGGTGATGACATCGGCAACTACTTTGTCAACAACGAGTTCAGACACGCAGAGAGTTACAAGTAAGGAAAGACATACTATCAATGTTGGTGGCAACAGAGAACTGCACAATGACCGAGTTGATGACGGACGACTCGATGCAGATGGCAAAGACATAGAGCAGCATGCAAATGTTGGCGGTCCACCGACGACGCGGTGTCCAGTTCAGCGGGTCGTCGGGATCGTCCGACGGTGCCGGGACGAGCACGATCTCGGCATCAGACTTTGCATGCTTGCCGTCGACCTGCTGGTTGTGGTCGACGAGGTAGACAGTGCCGGGGATGTCAGTGGGGGTCATGATGAGGAGATGGGCTAAGCACTGGCACTGGCACTGTAGATTCGGAGCCAGTTGTTCACGGGCTGCACGCTTTTATAAGAGGCAGGGCAATGTACTCGAGCAGCAAGCAGTCGTCGTCGTCGAGCTACGTTCCAATGACTTGACGCGTCCCAAATCAAGAGATGGCAGATATCATGGCTCGTCCTATTCTCGGCAGCAGGCACTAAATATCCAAATCGAGACATGCAGCCAGAGATATGCCACGCAAGATACCAATACAGATCGGTGCAGATGCAGATACCGATATCCAGGGCATTGCCGTTTTGTTGACGTCGATATTCATAATCGGGAGATAATATAGGGGAGAGAGGAGGTGTTGATAAAGCACTGTAGTTGGAACGGGCCAATCAGAGATGGAAGCGCCGGGTGGATACCCTGGGCAGGCGCGCCATGGCTACATGAACTGGCCGATATGCCCTGAACCGGATCGATATCAGTCGAAACAGGTCTTAATGGCGGTGTATATATGCCGAGTTCAATGTATAAAATCAATAAAAAAGCAACTCCAAGTGAGGAGCATAGAGAGCTCACGGCTCCATGCGATTGCTGACTAAGGCATCTGACCACAGGTCCGATTAGCCAGGCCCTGCGTAAACTAGCAGCCCTTCCCTATTGGGACTGCTCCACTCCGAAATGCTTGTCTCGATGGCTCCTATCGAGGTCCGGGACCTGATATGCTGATATCCATCTGATCCTGATCATATCTGATCCATATTCCATGTTGGTTCACAGAAGCATTCCCAACCGAGTAGGCTTGTTATCCTTCCCCTCATTTTCTGCCCGTTATTACTAGTTATTACACTCGAGCACGTTGGCCGGCCTCGATATTGCAGCCGAGACAGACGAGTCCGAGCTGGGAGACAGCGAGACAGCGAGACAAGCGAGGCAGACAGTGAACGAGTCGGCTACGGCCACAGTGCTACAGTACAGCTACAGCTGGACCCTTTATCGATAGTCGTCCACAGGCCTGGCGACCTCCACCCATCGTCATCTCCATCCATGCTCTCCCGCCCCCGCCTCCGCACAAAGACTGGCTGCTTGACCTGCCGTCGCCGCCGCAAGAAGTGCACCGAGGAGCGTCCGCGGTGTGGCGACTGTACGCGCCATGGGCTCGACTGTGTGTGGCCGGAAGTAGAGGCCAGGCCGAAGGCGGCCGTTGCGATACAGCCCCAGCCACGCCGGCCACAACCGTGTACTTCTGCATCTACATCTACACCTACATCTGTACACAAGCATAGACCCGTGCTTCAACGGCCACCCCCACATACGAGGGCGTTGACAGCAACGTCGCTCGCTTCGGCCACTCTCGCCAACATCTCTCTCGCTGCACCACTCCCCCCCTCCGAAACAGGCTGCAACGGCGCCTACGCCGACTGCGTCTGGCTGCCGCAGCAGGAGTCTGCCTACCGCACCGCCCTGAACCAGGAGGCCTTTGTGCTTGCCGCCGCGTCGCGCGCAGTCGCCGAGAATGATCTGCTGCACTACTTTGTGCTCGGGTTCATGCCGCTGCTCATACGCCCCGAGGCGCATCCCGGGTTCAGAGACGTCTCGAACCTGTACTCGGCCACATCACGGCGGCCGTGGATGCGCGACATCTTTTACTCGCTCGCCGCCCTCCACCTTGCGCGCGGCACCATTGAGCACCAGGCCATCGCCGACCGCTACTACCACAGCGCGCTCGGCGCATACTGGCGCGTGCTTGCGAGCAGTGAGACCACCGGCACCGAGGACTGGCTGCTGTCGGCTGCCGTGTTCTTCTACCTGTACGAACAGTGGCGGTCGGGCGTCGCCAGCAACATCATGCAGCACCTCGAGGGCACTGCCCAGATCCTGCGGCTGCGGCGACTCGCGCGCCACAAGCTAACCCCCACGACAGTCGGCACCAGCTACCAGACCGAGCTGGAGATGCAGCAGTCAGCGTCGCCCTCGCCGTCAATGACGACGCCTGTGGCTGTCGACCGCATTGCCGCCGAGTCATTTGTCTACCACGTCGCCCTCGTGTCCATCTTCTATGCAGACCTCGACGCGCTGGCGTCCAAGTTCTCGTGGGCCGACATCGACGAGGGCCTGCTGTTCAACCCGTACCCCACCGCGTCCAGCAATGCCAATTCGCCCGTGCTGGGTCTCGCGCCGAGCATATACCGCCTCGCGTTCGAAGTCACGCGCCTCAGCCGGCATGCGCCGCTGGAAAAGTACGACCTGCTCGAGGTGGCTCACCAGCGCCGCGCCCTGCAGCGCCTCAAGGCGGCATGCTTTGGCGAGGAACCGTCGGTGTCTGCATCAGGGACAAGCAGGAGCTCGGCGACAGCAGAAACGCCGCCGTCCCTAGCACCCGCGCCGCCATCGCCGACCGTGCAGATCTACATCCTTGTCATCGAGCTGTATCTCCTCAAGCTACTGTCAAGCAACACGACGTCCTCGGATGCGTACGTGCAGCACCTCGCGTCGGCCGCAATGCAGCTGCTGCGGACTGAAGTGGCCGTCATCGAAAGCAGGCAGGACAACAGAGAGAGCAACATCAGCCTCACCGACTTCGGCCCGGCATCCTACGCGTGTGTCCCGGGCTACGCTTTCAGCGCTGCTCCAACGCCGCCGGCCGCATCGTTTACCGACCGCATCCCGCCTGCACCCGTGCTCCCAGGCAGCCTGCTCGACGGCCCACCGCCCGACCTTGGCCCGTCCGGCGACGACTCGTGCACGCACCTGTGCTGGGCCATGGTGATCTTGGCGTGCGCGATCCAGGCGCCCGAGGACATGCAGGTGCTCAAGAAAGGCCTGATCACCATCTGGCGGTCATCGTACTGCGGCTATGTGCGGCGGGTGGCCCTTGTGATTGAGCGCGTGTGGACATGGCGCACGACAGGGTGCGAGGGCGGCGGCGACATGCACGACATGATACGGGACGGCCTGTGTCTGTTGACGCAAAGGGATGGGCTAGTGTGTTTCCTGGATGGAACATATGATACTGGGGTTTGATACGTATTTGCAATGCTCTTTTTGTTCTTTTTAGGCTTGGTCTGGTCTCTCTTCTGGTGTTATGGTTGATGGTTTGATATGTTGGATATCCCTGTTGCTGCTACGCTGCGTGTATGATATTATATGGATATGACGGGGTGATTTGGTGTACTTTTATTTTGATTATCTGACTTGATTTAATAAGTGACTGTTGCAGCCACCCTATCGATCGTGTATGTACATCCGCTGTGATTCTCTGGTTTATTCTGCAAATTATAATAGTACATACCAGTATTATTTATCAATTTCATTAGCCGATCGATAAGCCGACCCCCCCCCCTCTCGGCTCCTCTTCTCCAGCACCCACAGCCAATCGATGGCATTTGCGCCGTGTTAGTTGATGGCATATCGCAAGTGTAGATAGTCTCCCAGAATAATGATAGAAGATGTAAAAGATGTAGAAGCCATACGAATGCGGCATGCTTGTTGTTCGCGACCATCGGGCTGACGAAGCTCCTCCCCTCTGCTTCCCCCTCTTCCTCCTCTGCCTCTGCCGCTGCCTCTGCCTTGCAATCGACCGGCCTCCTCTCGCGTCTCGCAGCTGGCAGCGTCACGCCCTATCGGCCGTCTTTATGTCATCTATCGTTATCTCACGTATGCATCTATCGTCGACCTCCGTCTGATACAGCATCCACGGGGAACAGTCCATTTCTTCGTCTATTGCCATTGTCTATAATACATCACGGTTTACTAGAGCGGCCACACTTTTAGGCTCGGTCTAACTGTCACTCCCCATCACCAGTAGTCCTGCCACCCAAGCACAACTGCTCTACTAAATGGACCGCCTCTTGTCGAAACTCTCGATCAAACTCTCCTCGGTCAAGCTTCACTTCAAAGACAATAACACAATTACCGAAAAGATGGGCGACGTTGCTGTTGCTGCTCCTCCTGCAGCGGTCATCACCTCTACCACGGCTGCTGCAGTAGAGATTCCAGAATGGAAGATCATTGTTGCTGCCAAAAAGGCCGAACTGCACGCCGCCATTCCCGACGCATGGCGCATCCCCCCGGCTCTGCTGGCCACTGTGGACTTCTCCCTCGAGTCAACCCAGTCCCTCGCCGACACCCCTATCCTCCGCGACAGCAAGATCCTGTCGGACCGCGAGCTCGAGATCACCGAAAAGTACAGCGCCGCCGACCTGCTGCCCAAGCTGGCCGCCGCCGAGTTCACCGCCCTCGAGGTCGCCATTGCCTTTTCCAAACGTGCCGCCATGGCCCAGCAGCTGCTGAGCTGCGTGACGGAAATGTTCTTTGACCGGGCCCAGGAGCGTGCCGCGTTCCTCGACGACTATCTCGCCCGCGAGAAGAAGGTGTTTGGCCCGCTGCACGGCCTGCCCATCAGCCTCAAGGACTCGTTCAACATTGCCGGCATCCAGTCGTCCATCGGCTTCGTCTCGTTCCTCGGCCGCCCTGTGCCCGCCACCAACGGCGCCATCGTCGACCTGCTGCTCGAGCTCGGTGCCGTGCTCTACGTCAAGACCAATATCCCGCAGACGCTCATGACGGCCGACTCCGACAACAACATCTTTGGCCGCACGCGCAACCCGCACAAGATGAACCTGACGGCCGGCGGCTCGTCGGGTGGCGAGGGCTCTCTTTTGGCTTTCCGGGGCTCGCTGATTGGCGTCGGCACCGACGTTGCCGGCTCCATCCGCATCCCGTCACTGTGCTGCGGCGTCTACGGCTTCAAGCCCACCACCGGCCGTGTGCCCTACAGTGGCCAGGCGTCTCCCAGTCTTCCGGGTGTTCCCTGCATTGCCTCTGGGGCCGGTCCTCTTGCCACGACCATGGCCGATCTGCGCCTGTTCTTCAAGGCCGTGCTCGACGGCAAGCCGTGGGAGCACGACCCGCACGTTGTTGCCATGCCGTACCAGCAAGCCGCGGACATTGACGACGTGCGCACCAAGCCCGTGCTGCGCGTGGGCGTGCTGCCCGAGGACCCCAGTGTGGCCCTGCACCCGCCTGTGCGGCGCGCCCTCGACGCTGCCGTGGCGAAGCTGCAGGCGGCCGGCCACACGATTGAGCAGATCCCGTTCAGCGACTACACCAGCGTGATGCGGGGCAGCGACCTGTCCATGGCCTACTTTTCCGTCGACCCGACGCACACGAGCTTCAACCACCTCGCGGCGGCAGGCGAGCCCCTGATCGGGTCGCTCACGGTCGAGCCGTCGGAGAGCCTCAAGAAGATTGTGGAAAAGGAGTACAGCATTGTCGACTTTGCCGGCCTCAACGTCGAGCGCGCGCTGTTCCAGAACACGTGGCACCACATATTCCGGCAGAAGCAGCTGGATATCGTGATCGGCCCCGGCGCACAGCACACGGCAGCCAAGCACGACACCTACGGCCCGCCGGCGTACACGGTGTTCTGGAACATGCTCGACTACCCGGCATGCATCATTCCCTTTGGCAAGGCGAGCAAGACGCTCGACCCCACCGAGTCGGCCGACCCGGCCGTCGACAAGCCCAAGTGTAAGTCTCCCCGATACCGCTTTTGCAAGGACACAGCTAACAGACAGACGATGCCGAGGCAATGGACGGTGCACCAACGGCCGTGCAGATCGTGGCGCCGCGGTTCCAGGACGAGCTGTGTCTCGAGGCCGCCGCGCGTGTCGATGCCATTCTCAACGGTGCTTAGATTGAGAGCAGATTAGTGTAAATAGTGTAAATAGAATATATCCAATAGTAGCATAGCAGTATCAATCCAAAACGCCTCCGGGTCGCTCCTCTATAGCTCTGCTACTCGACTGTGATGAAATTCTCCCAGAACCGTAGCCCGGCAATGCCCTCCTCGCGGCACAGGGCGCCACGCTCTTCGGCCATCTCCAGCTCCTCCTCGGCAACGCCAATGCTCCACCCGAACCGCTCCGCTGTCTCCTGTGCGCTCACGCCGCGGCCAAACGACTGCCAGTCCCACGGCACGGGCGCCTCGCCACGCTCTTCTGGCGGCACTGCACGCAGATCCCGCAGCCAGCTGAGCAGCGTCCGCACCGTAGCCTCGTCCGTGCGTTCTGCGCCCTGCACGACCAGCACACCGCTCCGCTTAAAGGTGCGCAGCCGCACCGGCAGCCGCAGCGACTCCCACAGCTTCGCCGCCTTGACCATGTCCTGGGGACTCACAAGCTCGACGCCGCCGCGCGCGCGGTTGAACACGGCCCACAGGTCGACCAGGGTCATGATGCCGCCCGACCGGCGCAGCACGCCGCGCGCATCGTCGGTGAGAAACTCGGCAAGGTTGCGCGACAGCTCCGACAGGTACAGAGACTCGCGGCCGCTGCTGCCTCCGCCGCCGACAATATCTTTGGTCGTCACCAGGCCGAGCTGGCTTGTGGCCGACAGCAGTGTTGCATCCGACGCCGCCGACGACGACGCGCCAGCCGAGGACGGTGTGCCTGTGCGGCGCGCCAGCTCTTCGGCAAGCGCGACAATGTGCTTGGCCGACGCCATCAGGGCCTCGAGATCCTCAAAGGCAGTGCCAATGACAATCTCGTTCTTCTTGCGCATGTCGATGCCGCGCTTCTCGAGCCCCGCAATGCCGGCCGTCTTGACGGCGCGCGGCCGCGGCTCTTCCAGGCCAGAACCGCCTGCAGCAGCAGACGACGACGACGACAACGATGCATGGCCCAGATCGTGATGGCTGCCGCCGCTCCCGCCGTTGCCAGACGATCCAGGGATCGGGGGCGCATTATGCAGCAGCCATTTCCGCTGGGTGATGGTGTTCTTGAGCCGCTCGTAAAAGATCTTTTCGCCACCGCCGCGAAATGACAGCTTGATGGATTCGTTGGCGTCGCTGCCCGACTGGCCAGTGCCCGAGAAGCTGGCTGCTACAACAGGCCCGGGCGATTCTGTACGCAGCTGGTGCGCCTGGGCGAGCTCGGCAGGCAGGTCACGCGACACCAGCGGGGCGCCGCACATTTCACATGCCATGAGCGACGGGTGGTTGAGGAATGTGCAGCGCGGGCACTGGAACGAGGCTTCATGGTCGGCATTTCCTGGTGTCGGCGCTGGCTGTGTCTCGGCTGTGATGCTGGTCGATTCCGCGTCGATGGACAGGGACGAGTAGTCGGTCTGGGACTGGGTACGGGGCCGGGACGGGAGTGTCTGCTGCTGGCTCGGTGCCTGGGAAAAGGTCGAGCTCGGCTGGGACTTTGCAGCATTCGATATGACGGCCTTGAGCACGTGTGTCAGCGTGGGCGAGATGCCGCAGGCGAGACATGGCGGCATCTGGGTGTGGGCATTGAGCGACTCGGGGTCGAAGTTGGACGGCACGGGGTTCGAGAAGCTGCAGATGGGGCAGACCCAGGTGGCTGCAGCGGCTGGCGGTCGAGACGCCATTGGCCGTGAGCTGCCGCCATCGCCGCCGCCGAGGGGTGACGCCGTGCTGCCGCGGGCCGACAGAGCACCGGCGCCGACGCCCGAGGACGACCGGGTGTGAAACGACGACCGTTTGGTGGCTTTGGGGTAGAGCGTCACCTTGGGCGACGACTTGAGGAAGCCGGCCTATCCGTCAGCATCCACACCACACTGCAGAGTCTAGAGCAGCTGTGCACCTACATAAAAGTCGTACTTGTCGACATCCTTGAGGTCGACGGCGGCCGAGTACCGCCGGGGGTCGGCCTTGTCGACGTAGCAGATGCGGTGCGAGGTCAAGTAGACCTGGCCATTCTGCTGGTTGAGGATTTTGTATTTTCTGCCATTAGCATCCAGACCACCAAGTGAGAGCACCCGTCCATAACTCACCCCTCGTACAGGCCGACGTTGTCCTGCACAAACAAGAGGTCCTCATCCGGCAGATACAAGGGCCGGAGCGCCGTGGTGAGGTCCAGCTGCTTTAGGAACATCCGTCATATCGCACTGGGCGGTCCTATTCCAGAGTGTCTAGCTGCAGCTTCAATGCAGGCAGTCCAGTGTCCTCCTCGTAGGTCTCGTGGTTGTTCGGTAGACGGTGGATGGTGTGGTCGCTGTGAGTGATATCGCGTGGCGGGGTGAGCTCGAGCTGCGTTGAGTGCATTGATACCATACGGTGTGCAGACTGTGTTATTACTGGCCATGCACTGTATACGTCCGCCACTTGATGTGATTGGTGGATGAGACTATGATCAGGCTTATATAATAATACTTATGTAATCAGGCCAGTCGAGTCTACTAATCACAAAATCTCACCGACATTAGCTGCGTTCGACTACCGACGAGCACTCTTCATCAAACCCATCAACCCATCAACCCATCAAATCCATCACATCTCTTCCACCAACACATCGCTCTGCGTCAAGACGTGACTACTAACCATCAAGTGAACCAATACCGCCCCGAACGTGAACACCGATCGCGCAGCCCGTCGTCATGGCATCATGGAATCCGGCGCCGCCGGGTGCTGCCCAACCACCCCCGGGCTACCCTCCCTATGGCAGTAAGCACTCCCAGTCTATTTATCTTGTGTTCACTTCACTGACATCCCAGCCGCATACACCCCCGTGCAGGTTCGCCAGTCGTTTGGTGTTTCTGCTTACCCCTACTCAACTAATCCCCCCGCACCACCACCGCCGCCGCCGTCGACATCACAGTACCCCCCAGCGGCCGCGCCCGAAGAATCAAAAAAGAAGGTGGACTGGCCCATGTCTGTACGCAGCTATGTGCAGCGGTCCTTCTTGCCCGCCAATATGGATCCCACGGTGTCGCGCCAGGAAATGGAAACGAAGCTGAAGGAAACCATATCGCACGCCAACGAGACCAATGTGATGTACAGCATCGACTGGGACAAGATGGACCTGCCGCAGGAAATCATCCGTAAAGAGCGCGCCCAGGCGCTGTATGCCGCAGCGGCCATGGTCCAGCACGCGCAGCATGCCGCAGCGGCAGCCGCAAATCCAGTGTCGTACTATGGCGCACCCAGCAGCGCGGCGGCGACATACAACAACAACAACAACAACAACACCACCACAAGCAACACCAACAATGAAAATAGCTACAAGATGAACATGCCAGTAAACTCCAAGAAGCGCAAGTCAAACGAGTTCCAGGACGACAGCAGCAGCGTGACAGCGGCGCCGCCGTGGCGGAAGAATGCAGGCCCGCTGTCGGACCGCGTGCAGCCGCAGCAAAAGGACAAGGCCGAGCGGCCGGCAAAGCTCAGCAAGAAGGAGAAGAAGGAGCTCAAAGCCGCCAACGGCCTGGGTGCGCTGAGCAGCCTGAGCACGTCGAGCGCCAACCTGATAAGTGGCGCCTCGGATTCCGGACCCAAGAGTAAGTTTCAAAAGCAGCTGGAAGAGCGGCAGCGACGGTTCGGTGCGGGCAGCGACTCGCCGGAGAAGGGGGGAGGGCATCACGCGCACCACCGCAGCCGCAACTCGGCGACACCGGAGCCGGGCAGCGGCAATGGCGAGCCGGCCGGCCCCGTAGTGGGCACGAACGAGCAGCTGGAAAAGTCGTATCTGCGGCTGACGTCAGCGCCGAACCCGGCCAATGTGCGGCCGGAGCGGGTGCTGCGGCAGACGCTGGAGCTGCTGAAGAAGAAGTGGCGGCAGGTGGGCGACTACGGGTACATATGCAACCAGTTCAAGTCGCTGCGGCAGGACCTGACAGTGCAGCGGATCCGCAACGACTTTACGGTGCTGGTGTACGAGATCCACGCGCGGATAGCGCTGGAGAAGGGGGACCTGGGTGAGTATAACCAGTGCCAGACGCAGCTGATGGCGCTGTACCGGCAGCTGGGCAAGGCGGGCAAGGGCAGCCCGATCGAATTCAAGGCGTACCGGGTGCTGTACTTTATCCACACGGCAAACCAGGCGGCGATGAACAATGCAATGGCGGATCTAACCACAGAGGAGAAGAAGACGGAGCCAATCCGGCATGCACTACAGGTGCGGTCGGCGCTGGCGCTGGGCAACTACCACCGCTTCTTCCAGCTGTACCTGGCGACGCCCAACATGGGGGCGTACCTGATGGACATGTTTGTCGGCCGCGAGCGTCTCGTCGCCATGTGCAATATTTGTAAAGTGTGAGTTTTTTTTTCTTGTTTCTTGTTTCTTTCCTCCTTGTCCCTACTGGCATATACTGACTCTACAGGTACAAACCGGACGTTCGCCTCCGATACATCACCGAAGAACTCGGCTTCGAGTCCGACGTGGACGCCGCCCAATTCATCATGGACCACAACGCGCGCGAGCTGCTGGAAGAGCGCGACGACCACATTGCCTTTCTCGCATCCAAAGGCCTGGCCAAGTTTGACGAGGCCCGGCAGGAGGCCTTTCGCCGGATCAAGACGCGGAATTCAAAGTGATCTGTCTGTTTTTTCTTCGCCTCTCTCTCTCTCTTTCTCTCTCTCTCTCTTTCTCTCTCTCTCTCTCTTTCTCTCTCTCTCTCTCTTTCTCTCTCTCTCTCTCTTTCTCTTTTTCTCTTTTTCTCTTTTTCTCTCTACTCGACACTCCCGCCTTTTCCAGCAGGCATACTCCCCCTCTCGTCCTTTACCCGTCTACCCTTGATTCCGTCCTTTCTCCTCTAACCTCCATCCTCCATCCTCCATCCTCCATCCGTCATCCTCCATCTCTATCCTCTCACGTATCCTCTACTCCATCACTCGCTCACACTCTACACCCCCCGTATCTCACCTCGCAAGTCACTCTGCCGGCATGTAACGTGACCACCACTCGCCAAACAACAGACTCGCTTGCTAGCTAGAGTCTGCTGCTAGAATTCGCTCTACTTGGACTCTCTATCCGAATTGACTTGTAGCCGTGCTTTTGCTTTCGTTTTCCATTCGTCTTTCTCGTCTTCTTCGTCTTTCTCGTCTTTCGTCGTCTCTTTTCTCTCTTCTCTTTTGGCTCCTTGTTGGCTCTTGTCTTTTACCGTTCTCTCTATATCCACGCATGGCCCTCGTTTTCTGCGTGCAGCGGCGTTTCAATTCCCGGAGTATTATTCTTCTTTCGTCTTCCTTTCCATCATCGTCTTTCGTCCTTTATCAGTCCTTTTTCAAAATCCTCTTCTCGTCGGTTTCGTCCTTTATCTTAATATTCTCCGTCCTCTCGTCCTCATCTTCTCCCTTTTGGCTCGACACTCGGCTCCATCAGTATATTCGTCCGTCAGTAAATACACGTCCGGTCTGGGGGATCACACAAGCAGCATGACACAGCCCTGGCAGACAGTACTTGCCACAGGTCCTCGACACGACAGCTGCCGTCTCTCTTCTTTTGATCTTGTTTTCTCTTCCTTCACTTTTCTCGCACAAGTAATTGCACTACGTATGGGTCTGGGGCTCGAGAGACGGCGTGCTGTCTGGTGTGACTTTTGCTTCCGCAAGATGCCCGATGTCTGCATCTGTCCATCAAGTTTGGAGATTTGCAATCTTGCCATAGATAGAACGAGTTATGAATATAATTATTATAGAGTGCTCCCTTTTGCTGTGTGGGTTTGTGACTATTGCACATGTTTTCTTTTCTTTCTATTTTCTTTCCATTTCTATTTCTTCAGGTTATTTTCTGTAATTCTGGTTTTTCTGTTATTTTACGTCTTTTCTTTTATTATATTTATTTCTTTTTCTATTGTCTTTCGTCATTTTTCCTTTATCCTTTATTTTCCTGTTCTTTTATTCTTCTCTTAAAAAAAAAAACATACTTTATCTTCAAGTAAAACACATGGGTTCATACTAAGAAATACTATAAAATATCATATAACAGCGTTTCGTTTCTTCAACATGAAACACTCAACCATGTCATGCTTCCACTATCTTCTCTTTTCCTCCGTTTCCTTTTCTCTTTATTAATCTTTCTTCTCTATTCTCCCACTTCATCTCGTCTTCGGGCCAAACACGTCCCGATGTCACACCAGTCACAGTGAGGCTGTGTTTGGAAGTGCAGTTTATGCGCACTCCCAGTAAACCAACGAGTATAAAGTAGATTTGTCTTGATTTGGAATACCGTTGGAGGTCTAGACTAAAGATTAGTACAATGTAGGGTCGACGTCGTGTCTGTTGGCCCAGCCTACGCTGCCGCATGCGTCCAGCATTGCAAGATGAAACGATACTACTCAAGTAGACGTAGAAGCTAACAATAACTTCAACTTTGGTGAGCGTTGGTGTGTTTTCTTTCTTTTAGAAACGATTATTGATTTTTGGTTTATTCAGAGATAAATAATATCTATACGGCTGACTCAGGTACTACCTCAGCAGTCCTATATAAACCATAACAATGCTCCCGCTGTCAACTGCCCGGGTAGCACAGTGGTAGCTGCGCCTGCCTAGTAAGCAGGAGGTCCGCGGTTCGATCCCGCGTCTGGGCATTTTTTGTCGTTTTGCTCCTTTTTTTTGCCTTGCGTTATTCGCCATTTTGCCCTGTAATTAGCCCATGTTTAGGCGTGGCAATACACTCTGTATTTTGCCCATCTCCACTGACGACCTTGGCCGGTCCGACGGCGAGCCCAACTACGACTGTCCCCAGCTGTGCTCCGTGTAATGATACTACCCTAACTGTGGCACGACTCGACTATCCCTTCCTTTGTTATGCACTTTATTGATATTCACTTCATATGACTTGATTTCCACCATCTCCATCTCTGCCGTCCTTGTCATGGGAGCGTTGGAGGCCCGTGCCAGCGGATACGGTGTCGATCCAGCAGTGGCCTTGAGTCAATGTATCGACCGGATGATCTGTAAGATACAGAGTACAGAAATATAGAGAGTGAACAGCCAGATGTAAAGACCAGTATCTCATGAAAGATACAATCGACCGCCCCTTGCAGACTCGCAGACTTGCAGACTTGGCTGCATTAGCTATGGGTAGGAGATGCTAGACGGAACACACCCGTGGGATCCGTACTATATAGTGTATCTATGTGTATATGTAAGATATTTCTGTAGTATCGACAGCGTTACTACTCGACGCCTTCGAGTTTGCCACAGAAAAGGATTATATAATCAAGATGAGCAGCCAGCCCAGCTGAAGTGCCACACAAAGAGGAAGAACAGCAAAAGACACGCGCATAGAATAAATAAAAAGAAAGCATGCAAGACGGCAAAGCATGGCTCGAGAGTCGAATAAAAGGAGAATAAAAAGAAGACGCGATGATCGAGCAGATCAGCCACCAGCCATTAGCCATTAGCCATTAGCCAGAGACGACCCGACTGCGATACGCAGTTAATCGTCTCGTCTGCAATCGGCAGGAGCACTAGGCCATGCAGCCACTAGAGCACTAGACCCGTTTTAGGTCCAGCCACTGGCAGGCACAGAATACCACTAAACACCCTAAAGTGTCTCGCATGCCCCCTGTGCCTGTCTGTCTCCCAACAGTCCTTTGTGCCTGGCCGATGCGGACCCTTGTCTTTCTTCTTTTTCTTTCTTTCTTTTTTCTTTTGTCTTTTGTCGTCTTTCTTTTGTTGACTCGTCGTCGTCTTGTCGCATCTCTCTTCGTCCATCCGTTCGCTCTTGCCGTTTCTCCTTTCCAGCGTGCGTCCTCTTCTGGGTTTCCTCTATCCTGCTCTTTCCTTTATTTTCGCTCACTTTCAACCTCTGCCCTCCCTCCTTCCCTTTCCATCTTTATCCCTTTTGTCTCTGGTATCCCTTGAGCTTGGCCCCTCCTTCCCCTCCTCGTATACCACTACTACCCATACTCAGGGACCACACACTGCCGATGTTTGGTTAGATTTTCCCATTTCCCAGTAGATAAACAATATATCTTATTTACAGACGAAATAAATGTAAGATATTAACCAATAACCCATCCTACTGGGCCCGTTAACGCCTGGCCTCTGGCCTCTGGCCTGTGTAATACTGCGTGACCCAACGCCTCGATTGCCCCGTCGCCCAAGCGCCCCGTTTTTCGCCTTCCGCTCCATTCTTGTTCTTTCCTTTTGTTTGATGATTCTGTCAAATGTCGAGCGTTCCTTCTCTTCTGGGCCGCCAAAACACTTAACAGTACCCACACTCTAACGCTGTTCCTCGCCTCTATCAAGTAATACAAAAATACAAGTGCCATCGCCTTTATCGTAATCTTCCCGCTGTGCACTGACCGCGGCCTCTAAATCCATTCAACCCAATCACACTATAATTACGCTTTGCGCCGCTCACGCCTCCCAGGTGATTATCACTCCGTCGTACTTGTACTGCTCTTTGTCACTCGTGTCCCAGGCTGCCAGGCTCCCAGGCCCTCAGGCTCTTAGGCTCTAAGGCCCATATCACTTTGTACCCGTCCCTCTTTCCTTTTTCGACATTCTTGTCCCGATTTCCATTCCGTCTCCCCCTCTCAGCCCTTCCTCTGTACCTCCTCTGTAATGCTGTCTGGCTCTCTTGCCTCTCCCTCAGTGCCTCTGTCGCTCCTTCTCTTTTCTTCGTCATTCGTCTTATCCCGCCGTCTGTCTCTTTCCCTTCTTGTCTCTCACCCGTACCTCTTTCTTTTTCTTTCTTTCTATCTCTCTCTGCCCTTTACAGCCTCGTCTTTACACAATCCACGCGCTCGACACTCGACATCACGACGACCTCTGCACTCGTATAGTGGTTTTCACTTTTACTCAGTATATGCACAACCCACTACGACAATCACAATCGATACTCCATACCACACAGACCAAGCCGAAAACCAAAAGACGAAAAACGAAAAACGAAAAGCGGCAAGTAGACAAACGCTGTCGAGCAAACGCAAACAATCGGCATAGCAGCGCAGCACAACAACGAGCAGCAAGCCAGACCCTTATCTCAAGTTTGCGACAGCATTGTTTTCGCTCTTTTCTGTCTCTCTCCCTTCTTTGACCTTTGACTGGCATTGATATCGACATCAACAACGCGCGACATTTGCACAGCGCCGCCACAATCCGCCAGAGCAACTGCGACTGTCTGCGACTGCCTGTTCCAGCGACTATCCCTTTTATCTTCATTCTTCTTTCCTGCCTCTTTCCTCCTTCCTCGTCGCACTTGACCCCCGCCACGGCGCTGCCTTCCCCTCCTTCTTACGACATCTCTCGCCGACGACATCCGCGACGACGACCTTGAGCGACGCGGCCTCGACAAGTCGCATTAACCACTTTAAAGTTTTCGCATTTGAATATCGACTCACAACCCACAACTCTCAACTCTCAACTCCACACACAGTCGCACATCTACACCCGACCTCGACTGTCTCTCTCTGTGCCTCACGCGCCGTTTCTGCCGTTCTGACTCTGTCTCTCTCCTGAATCACTCAACCTCAGACCCCAGACCTCAGACCTCACTCGCTCTTGCCCTCCTAACCTCCCACCACACTTCACGATCTACGGCTCGCTCGTCACTGTGCCGGTATTACTCGACCCTCCAGCATCACACAGTCACAAGATCAGACACTCTCGCTCTTTCCCTTTCTGTCGTCTCGCAGCATCCTCTGCGTCGCTCCTTCCTTCGTCCCTCGACTCACTCGTGTGATACATTTCGATTCTTTCGGAATATACAGAATATCGAGAATATCGAGAATAATCTAATTTTCTTGTTCAATTTTATTTCGACCCAGCACTACCCACTCTACAATGAAGGTGCGTCATCATCCCCTCTGATGTCTTGTTTTTCTCTTTCCTCGTCTCTTGCGTCTCTTGGGCGTGCTGCTCTTTTCCTCATTCTCTCTCAATCTCTTCCTTCTTTCCTTCTTTGCTTCTTTCCTTTTTCCTTCTTTCGGTTGATCCATCGTTCTTTCCTTTTGTGACTGGTCTCCTTCTTCAAGCCTTCCTCTCCCAACGTTCTTTCCGCACATTGTATTGCCTCGCGTCGCTCTTTCCTCATCAACCCTCCTATCTACCTTCATTATCAACATATCTTTCTCTCATCATCTTCCTCACCATCCTCGTCATCTTCTCTCACATTCCCGCCGTCTTCAATTCTGCCCAACCGTCTCCTCTGCACCCCTGCACTCTCCTTTTCGCTACCCCGGTCAAAATAAGAAAAAAACAGTACATCCTCATCAATCCCCACGTCCAGCGCAAAGTCGCGCTTTTCAATCGCAGCCCAGTCGCATTGGCTTGTTTTCCTGCGGCGCCGCTCTGCTCTGTTCTCTACTTTGCTCTCCTGCATCTTCTCTTTGTCTTCCCAACTGACCTGCCTCTGCACCCAATACCTCAACTCCCCATTCTTCAACGTCGCCACGCGCCCCGCAATGTCGCAGCCGAGTCCCCTGCTGGGCCTGAACCAGTTGGATATGCTGCCTAACCCGACTGCTGCAAATGCTGCAAATGCTGCCAGTCCTCGCACTCCTCTCACTCCCCATACTCCCCATCCTGAAGACCTCGCAGACTCCATTTCCACCTCCCCAGCGCGCCCTCACAGAAGGCCCCTCTCTACTGCTTCCCTCTCCCACTTTGTCGACCGTCACTACTTTGCATCGCGCGCATCCCGAACAAAGCAGTCTCTAACAACCGGCATCCAGGCTTTACGCAGGTCCATCAAGGGTGAGAAGGACCCCAAGCCCCATAACTCCATTGCGCCCAAGTCCGCCGTCGCCATTGTGCCCCCTAAAAAAGTCATCCGCGCCCTCCACGACTACAACGCCCAGTCCGCCCAGGAACTCAGCTTCTCCCGCGGCGACTTCTTCCACGTCATCGGCCGCGAAAACGATTCCGACTGGTACGAGGCCTGCAACCCTGCCCTTCCCGACGCCCGCGGTCTCGTCCCCGTCACCTACTTCCAGGCTCTCGGCCGCACCGAGAGAGACAGCGCACAGTCAAACTCCAGCGGCTCCGGCGGCCTGATACCTGCAAAGAGCCCCGACCAAGACTCGGGATACGGCGACGCCTCCACTCCCGGCACCGCTTCGCGCGACTCCAAGTCTGGTGGTGCAGCCGCAGCAGCCGCAGCCGCCGCAGCCATGGCAGGCGCACTCAACAAGAACAGCCCCATGGTCTACGGCATTGTCATGTACGACTTCACGGCAGAGCGTGCCGACGAGCTTGAAGCCAAGGCCGGCGAAGCCATTATCGTCATTGCCCAGTCCAACCCCGAATGGTTCGTGGCCAAGCCCATTGGCCGTCTCGGCGGCCCTGGTCTGATCCCTGTCTCGTTTGTCGAGATCCGCGACATGGCGTCTAACACAGCCGTGCCGAACCCCCACGACGCCGTGCGCCGCGCCGGCATTCCCAAGGTCGAAGAGTGGAAGAAAATGGCTGCCGACTATAAGAACAGCAGCATCACACTCGGCAAGTTTGACACCGGCGGCGGTGGTGGCCAACAGTCCATGCAGCAGGCCGAGCAGGGCATGGAGCGCATGAGCCTGCAGCAGGGCGGCCAGAGCGGTGGCGGTGTGGCGCGGATGAGCCAGTCCCAGTCCAACGGCTACAACTCGCAACGCAACACACAGCAAAACATGCAGGCGCAGATGCAGCAGCAGCAGCAACAACAACAACAGCAGCAGCAGCAGCAATCACCAGCACCATATGGCGACCAGGTGATGTCGCAGATGGCACCGATTGAGGCACATATTCCGCGGTACTGTTATGCGGAGGAGAAGTACTGGTTTGTGATCGAGGCCGTGCTGGAGGACGGACGCCACTGGGAGTTGTCGCGGTACTACGAAGACTTTTACGATTTCCAGATTGCGCTGCTGCGCGAGTTCCCTGCCGAGGCGGGCAACGGCGGCACCAGCAAGCGCACGCTGCCGTACATGCCTGGCCCTGTCAACTATGTCACCGACGCCATTACAGAAGGCCGCCTGCACAACCTAGATGCCTACGTCAAGAACCTGCTGTCGCAGCCCGCATACATTGCTAAGTGCGACCTTGTCAAGCAGTTCTTCTCGCCACGCCAGGGCGACTACGAGATCGAGCCTGGTGCAGAGGGCGAGCCACAGTACAACGGCGACCCCGACGGCCAGGGCCAGCAACAGCAGCAGCAGCCCGGCATGAGCCGGCAGCCTTCGAGCATTTCACAGTCGCAAGCGTCTCCATCACCAGGCCTTGCCCAGCAACAGCAGCAGGCAATGGCGCCAGCACCAGGAGCAGGAGCAGCCGGCGGCGTTGCGATAAAGATCAAGCTGAGCTTCAACGGCGAGCTGATTGCGATCCGGGTGCCGTCGGACATTGCGTTCCGGGACCTGTTTGACAAGATCCGCGACCGGCTCAAGATCAGCGTGGCAGACCAAATGCTGTTGTACTACAAGGACGAATCGTCGGGCGAGCGGCCAGCCATGATCAGCAACAATGACCTGGACATGGCGCTGCAGCGCAACGAGAAGCTGCTGATCTATGTGGAGGTGTCATAGGTCGGTCTATGTAGTCTGTTTAGGTGGTCTTGAGAGACAAGCGAGACTGGTGGTGTAGATTTTAGACAGTGACGCCGACGCGTGGATCAAAATAGCAGCGTTCTTTTTTTTTCTGTTTTCTTTTTTTGTCTCATTTTCTTTTCCTCTTCTTTTCTTCTTCTTGTACTGTCTGGGTTTTGCTTGGGTTTTGATTCTTTTTTTTCTCTCTTCTCTTCTTTCTACCTCTTATTTTTCTTATTATTTTTCTCTTTCTTTTTTTTCTCTTCTCTTTGTCTACATTCTTCTATACTCATCATGTTTGGGGGTTACATATCTTTTGAATGACAACTGTTTCTTGTTTTTGTGTTCATTTGTTCTGTTTTTGATTCTCCTCGCTTTCTACTCTTCGCTTCTTCTCATGTTTATGTTCAACGTTACCCGATGATTTTTACTTTCTCTCCCCCTCTTCTCGCGGGTTTCTTCGTCAATCGTGTTTCCTTGATTTCAATATATACTTGGCGTTGAATCACAAGCTCATTATCAAAACGGTATCAAGTCTTCTTTTCCTTATTGGTTGTATTAAAAAATAATATTATCAAATGGTATTCTCGTGCCTGATCATATATACATATCTACTACTATACAACAACATGTGTCGACATGTGCTCGACAGCCTCTTTGACTGTCCTCAGCATGCGCTGGTTGACACAGAACGGACACCGTAGCGGCCTGTTTGCTGGGTCAGCAGAAGACTCCACTGGCGGCGGCTGCTGCTGCTGCTGGTGTTGCTGGCCGACAGCCGCCGCCGCTGCTGCTGCCACTGCCGCCGCCTGGGCCTCGGCTACGATAGAGTCTTGGTGCTGCAGCTGCCGCAGCGCATTCTGCAGCACCATCTCCGGATCCTCGCCGTGGTAGTCGGCCGCGGCATTGGCACTGGCACTGGCATTAGAGGCCGCTGCAGAAGATGCATTCGCGGCTGCCGCAACAACGGCCGTGGCGGTTGTGGCCGCACTAGTCGCATACGACTCGGCCGGGTGCGCCTCGCCTGGTGTGCCAGCGGTTACAGACGCTGCCGCAGGCCCTGCTTGGGCTTGGCTTGAGCTTAGACTTTGACTCTGACTGCTTGTCTGCACCTGCCCCTGCCCCTGGACCCGGTCCTCTCCAAAAAGTAGCCCGTCTCGTACCCGCTCGCAGACGGCCAGACTCGGCTCGATCCCCAGCACGCGGACCAGGGCCTCGCGGATTGCCGCCGGCCGGGTCTCGGCCGTCACCGTCACCACGCCCTGCTGCACCGCTTCCATGAGGTACACCACATCGTTGGCGGGGTCTGTCGTCGCTCCCGAGGTCTCCAGCGACTGCCGCCGCTGCCGCCGTATCAGCAGGCCGTAGCGTTTCTTGAAGCGGTGGATCCAGCCCGGCGAGAACTCGGGCGGCTCTTCGCCGCGGTGGCGCGGCAACTGGGCAAAGATGGACTTTGCCTTTTCGCCGAGCTCGTCGTTGGTGGGCAGGCGGCCCGCGTTGGCCATCTGCTGGTACCAGAGGAGGACGAGCTTCTCGACCTCTGGCCAGTTGCCGAAGCGGAGGCGGCTTCCAGAGAGCTGGGGCTCGCCATCGAGACGGGCGTATTTTGGTGACAGCGAGTGGGAGACGGTGGACTGCGAGATGGTCTGGTTGTACTGGAGCTGGAACCACTCGATACACTGTTTGTGGGAGGGTCTGCTGAGCTGGGCATTGGCCCACCTGCGGAGGGCGCGGCGCTGGTCCAGGGTGAGGGAGTGGCGTTCTCTTTGAGGTGTTGACTGGGACTGGGACTGCGATGCAGGGGTGGGTGCGGATGCAGATGCGGGGGGTAGCTGTGAAGGAGGGCGTGCTGGTGTTGATGCTGGCGGTGGCAGTTCTAGCTGCTGGTCTAGCTGTGATTGCTGTTGATGTTGTTGTTGTTGTGGGTCTGCTTGGTCTATTGGTATTGTTTCTGGCTGGGCTTGTGGTGTATGTGCTTCGTCATTGTCGTTGTCGTTGTCGCTGTCGTTGCCATCGTCCTGTGCGTCTGCATCTGCTCCATCGTCGTCGCCGTCTTGCTGATCGGCGTCCTCCATGTCCTGGTCTTCATCGTCGGCCTTGTCATTGTCGCCTTCTTGTGCGTCATCCTGTCCTTGAGTTGCCTGGCTGTCTGTCTCCACCAAAGCAGAGCCAGAGGCAGACACGGCGGCTACTGCTGCTGCTGCCGCTGCTGCTGCTGCCGCTGCCGCCGCAGCATTGCCCTCTGATGTGACCGGAGGCGAGTCGGCCGGCGACCCTTCCGACATTTGTGTAGATTAAAGAGGGTGTATAGGTGGCAGAGGGGGGGGGGGAAGGGGGAGAGGAGGAGGGAGGAGGGGGAGAAAAAGGGAGAGAGAGAGAGAAGGAACGAAAAGGAAAGGGAAAATAACGAAAAGGAAAGGGAAAATAAGAGACTCCCCGTCAAGTCATATGCCTGTTGAAGAGCTTCGACTTGGGGAAAAGTACCAGGGGCTAGAGACTAGCAAAACAATAAAAAAGCAACAGGTCCGGCAAAAGAACAATAACAATATTCTCTGAAAACCGGGCAGTCCTGTAGGAGTAGAGGGGACAGGCGAAGGGGAGTGTGACAGGCGTGCTGCGTGTTGATACCAAAGTATGATCCAATAAAATATAGAGGAAACGGATTATGAGACAAACGGGAAGAGGCAGGTAGGTAGCGAGGTAAGAGATGAGCAGAGAATCTGAGATACGAGATCAGAGACGGTGAGTGTGAGTGTGAGTATGAGTTGATTCGGGTCTCGACTTGGAGGGGTGTGAAGGTAATGAGGGGTGTAGTTGCGCGGGCGCGGTGGCAGGAGCAGTAGCGGTAGTAAAAGAGTGCGGCGTGTGCAGCGTGCCAGAAATGCCGTGTCAACTAATATCCCACAGCCCACAGAGTCACAGAAGTAAAGTGAAGCTCAAAGTGAGGCTATTCGGAAGATGGTGATGCGGCGACGAGACGGTGAGCGGTGGGAGCGGTGACGGTGACGACAGCGGGCAGGTGGGTATCTGCTATTATTTGCTTTGCTTTGCTTTTCTGTGTTTTGCTCTGTGGTTTTTGCTGTTCGGCGTATAATTAAATAATGTGTTGCTTGAGATCAAGGTACAAAACGACGTGACGTTGAGACCGTTGGCAGAACAAAAATTAAAATAAAATGGAAAATAAAAAAAAAATACAGAAAGAGGCGTTGGACGTCGTTGAAGAAAGGGAAGGTGCGCCCTGCGGCGTGGGGAGAAACAGAGAACGTGATAGCGCAGAAATGCAAGGCAGATGCAAAAAAGCCAAAACAGAAAGAGGTGTGGTGCGTGCCTGCCGATTGTGTGGGATGCAGTGCGTTTAGTCTTTTAAAGAGGGGAATAACTATTTGTCGCCTGTTGTCATTTGAAGGATGATTTTATATTTTGAATCTTTTCAGTATTCTCGGTATTTTCAGAATACTACTTCCTGATGTGTATTGCGTGAGTAAAAGTGAGCCAACTAAGAGATATGAACAAGAGCGGATAGGAAGTTAACAGAGTTTTCTCTGCGTGTTTCTCTTTTCTACTTTGCCTGCTTGCTTTGTGCGGTCGTGCGGGTAAATATTTACCTATTTACTGCTGTAAAATCATTTATCAATTAAAATTGAATAAATAATAATGGGTATGGGGCTGGCCGGGGTTGCGCACTAGTAGAGACCGTTGCGCAAGAAAGAGGAAGGAGCACTGAAGAAGACATAAGGATGAAGGCATTGAAGAAGCAAGCGCGATGGAGCTGGCGAGTGGAAAGAGCGGATAAGTGAATAATAACGAATAAATACCAAATACAAAGACAAGAACAGAATCAAATCAGAAACCAATAAGGAAATCAAAGATTGAAGCAAGACACTACAACCGACAGCAGAACCGACAACACGGCTGGATTGCAGCTTAGCGCGTCGCGAAAGACACCAGGCCAGACCCACTTGAACATCCGTACACTCTGATGCAAAGCCGTACACATGTTCCTTCTTCTTTCGGATGTCGACGTTGTACAATCACTGTAGACAGTACTATGGATATATGTATATCTGTATGTCCTTGGTCAAAGAGCATCTACATCTAATGGCATATGTTGATAGATGCAACGGATTCCAGGTTGTATTAGACAACTTCTTTGGAATCTATAATTTTACTATCACGATCGACCGTTCCTTAATCTCGATTGCATGTCAGCCGCAGCGTTACAGGCGAGGGCTGGAGAAGGAAGAAGGAAGAAGGGAAAAAATGAAAATACAAAATGAAAAGGAAAAAGAAATGAAAAAGATATGATGAAACAACGGTAGAGATAAAGAGCGGTTGAGCTGGAGAATAACCACCAAAAGAAAAGAACGACACCCGCGCCGCTCCCTGTCTTCAGCCGTGTTTCAAACCTTTTATTTTTATTTTATTTTTATTTTTATTCTCATTTCTATTTATTCTTCATTCCTCATTCTTCATTCTTTAGTTGTCCTACCCTACAGTTTTATTTACCGGGGACTGTTTGAAATATAGCATACGCCGGCTATATGAAGCACATCACCTTGTCCGCAGTGGCCATATTCTTCTTATTCTTATTCTGTTGTGCAGGAATCTTGTGCATGTACCACCCCCCATAGCACAGCATCATTGGCAGTCGGACAGCAGAGTACTTGTCGATATAAGAGCAGTCAACGCCGGCAGCACTTGTAGACACAGCGGGACGTGGGTGGTATCTGCCCGGTGTGAGCAAGACGGCAGTAGTCCCCTGATTCAACATCTCGCGTATTATAATGTTCTTCTCCTATACCATGACACTGCATATGCCAGGTCCCGCGTCACACTCATGATGGATGTAGTCTGTAGTCAGGTCCGGTCCCATCCATGTGCTACAGCTTAACCCACCACAGCTCCTGGCCGGCGCACACATACATCTCGTCGCACGCGGCGGTCGTAAAGCAGAAACTCGACACGCCGCCCGGCCCGGGCACGTCCAGCGCCGCCAGCAGCGAGCCGCCGGCACTGCGCACCTCTATGCGGCTGCCACTGGCGACAAACACGTTGCCGCTGTGGTCGGCACGTATGCACTGCGGCGTGCCCTGCAGGGTGTATGCAAACAGGCGGCGGTTTGCCAGGAACACGCCGCCGCTGCGCTCCACGACATCAAACGCATAGACGCTGCGCACTCCAGGGGAAGTTGAGTTGGAGTTGGAGTTCAAGTGTGGCCGCAAGTTCAAGTTTGCGTGTGACTCTGGGCTTGAAAAGGAGTCCGACACATACAGAGTGCGGCCGTCGGGGCTGAAGCAGAGACTTGTCGGGCGCTGCAGGCTGTCGTCCATGACGCGCGTCTCTATTGCGATCTCGCTCGACAGATCGCTCGACAGATCGCTCGATAGATGGCCCGACAGGTCTGCCCTGTAAATGTGGTTCGGCAGCTGCGGCTCATTGCGAATGTCGCTGTCGAAGCCCGTGTGCGGGTCGGTGAACCACAGCGCGCCATCGCGCGGGTGGACGGCGACGTCGCGCACCGAGTTGAAGTCTGTGCCGTAGAACGAGTCGACGAGCGGCTGCGGCCGGCGGCCGTGTGGCATGAAAAAGAGGCCGCTTGTTCTCGGCGCCAGGTTTCCCTGCACGCAGTAGAGGATGCCTTTCCTGGACTGGAAGCTGTACGGCAGCATGGCACCCGGCGTGGGCATGTTGGGCGGTGGTCTCAGCTTTGCCCAGCTGACGGCCGATATACTGTTGTCGCCGCCGGCCGGCCGCTGCACGGCGATGCGCGTGATGAGCACAACGGGCAGCTGCGAGCTGTCGACCGTCTGCAGCAGACCCGACGTCGTGTACAGGACTTCGCAGTCGCTGCCGTCGTCGGCACGCTCTGTCACGGCCGCACAGCCAGCATGGAACAGCGAGTTGGCCGACGTGCTGGCCGTCGACAGCAGCAGGGCATGGCGTGTGTCGTGCCGGAAGACGCCATGGCCGGCCGGGTGGTAGACGGCGATGGCGATGCCAGCCGAGGACGGGCGTCTCGCACTGCTGTCGCCCGGTGCCGCCACGTACTATTCACATGATTAGCAGAGGTGTATCATTAAAGAAAGAAGAAGACGGTGACATACCACTTGGCTTGGCTTGGTTCTAATGTCGCTATTCACAATCGCCGCCATTTTGCGTTGTTTGAGGATGGAATGGATGAGCTTGGTGGAGGGGTTGGTGTATTTACTACGCAGTAGCCCCTTGGGGTCAGTAGTAAACAGAGTGCGTCACCAATATATTTGAATTTGAATACCACACTGTCATGCTTTTTTTTTTTTGGTTTGGATGCTGAAGTAAATAAGAATTATAAATTTAAATAAATCAAACATTGAAGCATAATTAAAAGCATTTAATTCAGCCTTAACTTGTACGTCTTGGAAAATACATCCATTAATTCTTACCAAAACACAACTCTTTTTCAAATTCAAATACAAATCCAAACAAAAATTCAGGTTTAAATGTAGCACATCTTGAAATATATGATGAGTTGCTTATCAAATCGCCCATCAAAACTACGCACACTGCTGTCCAAGACTGCCATGATATCAGTCTCGCAGATACTATCAGTCTTACCAACAACCATGTCCAGACATGGCAAAGCATGACAAGAAAAGGCCGGCACTGCTCTGGCTGCATGTCATTTATCTGCTGACTGCAAGCTGCCCTACTGCCCGCTTCACCCTCTTCACTCTACACGCAACGCAAATGCAAAGTAGTAAACTCGTCTGATTTTTATGCGACTCTATCTAGTCCTGTGACGCAGATTGGCTTGCCGTGGCGGCGCATCCGTGCCATCCCAGGTATCCAATCTCAGTCATAAATCCCACTCGAACCGAGCTTAGTGTGCTGCCTTCTTCTCGCCATCGGCGCTCTCCAGGAATTTGCTATGCTGTTAGTAGTTTATCTAGTATTTTTGTAAAATGGTACACAAGACGTACGAGATAAAGTCGGCCTCGTCGGAGGAGCTGGCGTTGATGGGGGGAGTGGCAACGGTCTTGGGCTTGCTGCTGCCGGTGGCGGCGTAGACGCCGCCGAAGAGGACAGTCAGGGTGGTCATGGCCAGCTGTGCTGTTAGTATTGTGATTGTGTGTTTGTGTATATCTGTCTGTTTGTCTGTCATCTGTCTGCCTGTCTGTCCGTGTGCGTGTCTATTCCAAGCTGTCCTGCGGCCGGTCGGGGGGTCGGTCTGGGGTCCTCGGAGGGCCGGGCATATAATTGGACTGCATTGAACCAGAAGACAACGGCTACTCAGGCTGGCCGGCCGAGCACATGCGATCGAGACAACAGCATGGTCATAGGCCATACGGCCGATCGGATAGACACGGACACTCGGAGACGGACTCGGACACCGACTCAATGACGACGACGACGATGGCGAGGGTGACTAACGTAGTGGGAGCCAATCTGGCGGCCGGCGATGGTGTACTTCTGAACCATTGTTGCGGTTGTGTGTTGGTGGTGGTGGGTGTGGTGGAGGTGGTAGAGGTAGAGGTAGAGGAGGTAGATAGGAGGTCGTGATGTGGTGAGGGAGTTGGCTGCACAAAATCAAGCGTCTTTTTCCAACCGTACCGCAGCCGCGGTGTCCACTCGAGAGCGAAGAGCTCCGAGATAAGTGGAGAAATATACAGATGACTAATATATTAGTCATCTTTAAACAGAGAATATGACTCAGATATTACTAATCTATCACATGACCGGTCGCCATACTCAATAGCAACCAAAATCTCATAAGCGGGGAGTTCCGGCCAGATGACCTCGTGAAATGGAAATAAAACAAGGGAAATGGAAAAAGGATGAGACGGAGGAGAGGATAGCGGGCAGAGGAGCTCCAGACAACACGGAGACGAGTATGGAGAAGGAGACAAAGGAGCGCATGCGTCCCTTTGCAGACGCGGTGATTGGCCACAGCGTGTTATGCCCCACAAATACGTCAGTGAAGCGACTCCTCACTGCTGCGAAAGTCTCCTGATTGTCCCATCCAATTGGGAGAATTACTGAGCTTCCCCGCAAGAACGAGGCAAGAGCGAAGGGAGTGCCTTCTGAATGCGCTTGCGTGTTGCAAAGGTCATGGAGAAGGAGGGTCGCTGGCCGTTTCCAAACAAACTCCAGACATCCGAGCTGGACCGACGATTGCTTCTGTCTTTTTTACTCATCACTCTTCTGTATTCTCTTTTCTGTGTCCTCTTTTCTTTTCTTTCTCTTCTCTGTAACAACGCGACTCATAGTCTCTCGCACAAATTAACCATTAATCTCGTCAATCTCCTTTTTTGGCATTTTGGGCCTTATAACCTCGGATATCACGAGCTGCCGATCTCGACCTTTATCACGACACACGACATCACAACACGACAAAACGACACGCAGTCGCAGTCACCCTCATACACATCACAATGTTCTGGGGATCTTCAGACAAAGGCAAAAAGGCCGACGAGCCGAAAAAGTTTGACGAGTACCAGCTGCCGTCGACCAAGAAACTGCCGCGCGACCTGCAAAAGATGCTCGATGAGGAGGACAAGGAGGACAGCTTCATGGACGACTTTGTGTCGGGGCAGTACGTTTAATTCTTTTTGTTGTTCATGTTTATGCCGACTTTGTCAAAACTAACCGTCAGCACGTCCGACTCTACCGACTCCAATGTCCGCTATGCCGCCTACGCCGCCCGCTTCCGCACCATCATCTCGTCCGCCCACCGCTACGTCGCCTACACCTCGGACGTCGGCGAGTCCTTTCGCCCCGTCGCCAGCCCTATCCTTGTGCGTGCTGCCTACGGCATCTCCTGGGCCTACATCCTCGGCGACGTCAGCTACGAGGGTTACAAGGCCTACCTCTCCAACCAGCGCATCCTCAACCCGGGCCGTGCCTTTTCCGAGCGCCAGAAACGCATCGCCGGCGTCGAGGAGCTGCCGCCCATATTTGAGAAGAGCACCGACGCCGCCGGCCGCGGCATGGCCAAGGCGGTCAAGACAGACGTGGCGGCTGCCGCCGCCCCCGGCGTCGTGACGCCCATCGACGACTACCGCACCGTCATTGCCCAGCGCGCCATCTTCCAGTCGATTGCCAGCATGGGCCTGCCGGCGTTTACGATCCACAGCGTCGTGCGCTACTCAGGCCAGGCGCTCAAGCGCGTGAAGAACACGACGATACGCACATGGGGCCCGATCGGCCTAGGCCTGGCGGTCGTGCCGCTGCTGCCGACGCTGTTTGACAAGCCGGTCGAGAACGCCGTCGAGTATGTGTTCCACAAGGGCTTTGAGCAGTTTGGCGGCAAGGCGGCCGTGGGCGAGGCACCCGTCATCGGCCGCGAGTCGCAGCTGCACAAGAAGCCGAAAGAGAAAGAGTTGTAGGGAGACGGTGGTACACAATGTTGAACAAAATCTAGTCTAGCGTTTGGATGGTTGTTTTGGGTTCTTTTTTTGTATATTGTCTGGTTTCTGGTTTCTGGTTTCTGGTTTCTGGTTGTTTCTTATTTCTGCATCTGTTGCATTGCTCTCTGCTCACGGCACCTTTCCTTTGTCACATCTCAAGTACAAATACAATAAAATAATAGAAAATAATGATACTCAAATGTTCAAGAGTGCTGAAAATACCAACAATAATGATATGCAAAATAATACAATTCACAGGCCCTGCCAACGCCAAACATGCTCGAGTGCTATGATAAAAACCCAAGAAATAAATAACCAAAGAAAAGGCTGCCAACTACAGGTCGATCAGCTCCGGCGGCGGCCCGACTCCGCGCAGCAGCACAACCGTGTTGCCGCTCACGAGCGCGCTGCCCGCCGTCTCGCTAAAGTCCAGCAGCCGCCCGCCCTCGACGTGGAACAGCCGGAGCTTGTCCTCCTCCTTGGAGCTCTGGTTGTTGATATTGGCGATCTGCAGGTGCCGCGCAGCCGCGTCCAGCACCCGGCCCACCACCCAGTCCTTGGGGTAGAAGAACTTGCCCTTGGGCAGCTTGGCCTGCGTCGACTTGGCCTCCGCCTCCACGTGCAGGTACAGCCGCTTCTCCGGCGCAATCTTGGCGTCGCCCTTGGCCTCCTTCTTCAGGGCCGCCATCGCCGCCATGCGCGCCGCCGCAGACTGCTGCGCCGCCGGCCGCGGCATGGCCTTGTTCGCCTGCTCCTTCTTGGCCGCGCCCCAGGCCTTGAGCTTGTCCAGCGCCGACCGCGCGCGCGCCGCAGTGGCTGCGCCGGCGGCGGCCGCGGCGTTTGCACGCGCCCCGATGGGCTCCAGCTTGTCGCAGTTGTGGTCTTCGCGCAGCCGGTGCTTCAGGCAGTAGTCGCGGTTGCAGTTGGTGCAGTGCACGCCCGTGACGAGGCTCGTGCCGATGACGGTCTTGCACGCGGTGGGCGTCCCGCTGTGGGCGGCACACGGCTTCTCGGCAACGGGGCTGCGCATGGTGCGGCCTGCGCCGGCCGAGGGCTTGGCCAGCTGGGCCTGGCGGCGGCGCGCAGCCCAGGCGCCGGCGTTTGCGCAGTGGTGGGCGGACTCTGTGCGGTGGTCGAGGCAGTAGGTGTGGCGGCAGGACTGGCACAGGAAGGGCAAGAAGTCAAGCTGGCGGCAGTACTCGTACTCGCACTGGGTGCCGATCAGGGTGGCATCCTGGCGGCTGTCGACGTCGGTCATGTTGATGTAGGATGTGGTGGAGTCTTTGGATTTGGGTTGCTGTTGTTGCTGAGGAGCTGGCGAGGCCGACGAGGAGGGCTGGCCGGCCATGGCGGCGGCTGTCTTTTATTCTCGTCCTAAATGGGAAAAAAGAAAAGCGAGAAGAGAGCAGGCAGGCTGATTCGTCAGCAGCCGGCAGTCAGCACTCGAGATGATGTGTTGTGAGGCGATGGCACACGCTGCAGGCAGAGCCAGGCACAGGTCGACGTACGGCTGCGCTTAGCGGCGCTTGGCTGTTGTACGAGTACTCTGTAGTAGAGGTCTAGGGGTCGTTTTAGCCGTTTAGCGGCCCGCTGACACATCAATCTAGAATGTGCTAGTAGGTGTCGGCAGTGGCAAAAAGTTAAACACACTACAGAGTATACTAGCACCAAGAGCACGTGACTTGGCGCGCTGGTCGTGGAGTGGCGATTAGTCAATCGATCCGCGTCGCAGCCTAGTAGGTCCAGGCGATGACGCAGGCTGTATCGGCGGCGGCGACCAAGCAAAGCGAGACACAAAGACGCAAGAACTCGGTACAGAACCAACACCATGGCATGAGATCGCCCAGGTCTCTGACCTCTACTCACATATTCATCTTCTACATCACACACCATGCCGCCGCGCGCAACACGCAAACGGCCGGTCGAGGCGGAGGCCGTGGCACCGTCGGCGAAGCGAGCAAACGGCAGCGGGTCGACTGTCAAGGAGGGCAAGGACGAAAAGGAGCTGGCCGTCCCGCGCAAGCCGACCTTGTTTGACGACCTTGATGGGTCGCCCTCCAGGCGGAATGGCACTGGCACTGGCAACTCCAATATTGCGTACCTCCAGAGCCTCGACGACAAGAGCGACTCGTCCCTGTCCGAGCTGGACGATTCCGACTTTGAAGAGCCAAAGACTGTAAAGACTGTAAAGGCTGCAAAGGCTGCAAGGCCGTCTGCTAAGAAAACCAAGAAGCCTGTCAAAAAAGAGCCGAAAGAAAAAACATCTACAGCATCTAAAGCAGCCAGAGCAAAACCTGTGCCAATAAAACCGCCAATAGAGAAACCACCCAAGGACGGCATTGTGCCTCGCAAACCCACACTCTTTGACGACCTCGATGGGTCCCCGGCAGCCAAGGCAAAGATGGAGACCAAGAAATCTACCATTGAATACCTCGCCTCGCTCGACGGCAACGGCGATGACGCCGGCGACTCCGACAGCAACTTGTCCCTGTCCGACGGTGATGTTGACATGGACTTTGAAGATGTTCCTTTGGACAGGAATCAGCGAAAAGACCAGAGACAAGAGGAGGAAGAGGTGGAGGATGAGGAGGACGACGAGTTTGAAGACGTTGTTGCCGAGCCGGCGCCCTTCTCGTTCCTGTCCATGGCCATTGACCACGACGCCGAGGCGCCTGCACAAAAGGACGGCCTGGAGCTCACCCTCATCAAGGACACGCGCGTCTCCCTCACCACGCTGCACGCGGCCGACTCGAAAAAGGGGCCGTCCAAGATGGAGCGGCTGGTGCGCAGCGCGACACACTGCGTGCATGTGCAGTCGCTGCTGTACCACAACGCGCTGCGCAATGCGTGGATGTGCGACGGCGAGGTGCAGGGCCTGCTGCTGTCGCACCTCCCGACCAAGGTGTGGGATGAGGTAGAGCGGTATCAGCGGCTGGCCGGCCCTCAAAAGAATCAGGATGTAGTTAAACCAGCGAAAACAATAGATAAAGGCAAAGGCAAAGGCAAAGCGACAAAAGACTGGAGCTCGGCCGCGCGCGTCGAGCCGACCACTGCCGACCTCGGCCACAGCGACCCCGTACTGCGCCTCCTGCGCGTCCTCGCGTCGTGGTGGCGGCAGGTGTTCAAGATCACCGCGCCCGGCCTGCGCAAGACGGGCTACATGACGCTGGAGCGGCTCGACCGGTTCCTGAAAGCCGCCAAAGACGCACGCGGCGTGTCTACAGAAAAGCACTTTTTTGGCGAGCGGATCCGGCATGTGCGCGACATGCGCGAGCACGCGGCGCGACTACAGGGCAGCCGGGATGTGGGCGCGCAGCTGTTTACGGCGCTGCTGCGCGGCGTCGGCATTGAGGCGCGGATGGTCGCGAGCCTGCAGCCGCTCGGTTTTGGCTGGAACAAGCTGGAAGATGCCGACGAAGAAGTTGACGAGGCAGAGGCAGAGGCAGAGGCAGCCCAGCCGGCAACGCCCGCAAAATCTATCAACACTACAAAATCTACAAGATCTACAAAAGTAAAATCTACAAAAGCAAAACCTCCAGCAACTACGATTGTCATCGACAGCGACGACGAACTGGAAGAGGTCAACAGCGACAACGACTCGGTCGAGCTGGACCCGCCGCAAGCTGCCACGGGCACGCGCAAGTACGACCAGGACCTGCCGTACCCCGTCTACTGGACCGAGGTCCTGAGCAGTGTGCGGCAAAAGTACATTCCCGTCGACGCGCTGGTCAAGCACGTGGTGGCGACGACGCGCGACGTCATTGAGGCGACGTTTGAGCCGCGCGGCGGCAAGGCCGAGAAGGCGCGCCAGGTCATGGGGTATGTGGTGGGGTATGCGGCGGACGGCACGGCCAAGGACGTGACGGTGCGCTACCTCAAGCGGCAGATGCTGCCGGGGCGCACGCGCGGCGTGCGGTTTCCCGTCGAGAAGGTGCCCGTGTACAACAAGCACGGCAAGGTTGCGCGGTACGACGTGGTGGACTGGTTCCGGCAGTCGGTGATGCGCGGGTATGCGCGCGGGTTCTCCGCCGCGTATGCCGTGACGGAGCTGGACGAGGCTGAGGACAGCACAGACCTGAAACCGGCGCAGCCCGAGAAAAAGGTGGTCAAGGAGGGCGATGAGACGCTGCAGTACTACAAGCAGAGCACCGAGTATGTGCTGGAGCGGCACCTCAAGCGCGAAGAGGCGCTCGTGCACGGCGCGCAGGTGGCCAAGTACTTTCTGAATCCCAAGCAGAAGAAGTCGGAACTTTCGGAGGACGGCGAAAGGGGCGAAAAGGGCGAAAAGGTGTACTTTCGCAAAGACGTGGTGCAGGTCAAGAGCGCCGAGACGTGGCACAAGCAGGGCCGCGCGCCGAAGCCGGGCGAGGCGCCGCTAAAGCAGGTGCCGTACCGCGCGGCGACGCTCAACCGCAAGCGCGAGATTGCCGAGGCCGAGGCGGCGACGGGCGGCAAGGTGCTGCAGGGGCTGTACGCGAAAGAGCAGACGGAGTGGATCATCCCGCCGCCGATTGTGGACGGCGTGATCCCCAAGAACGCGTACGGCAACATCGACCTGTTTGCGGAGCACATGTGCCCGCAGGGCGCGGTGCACATCCCGTTCCGGGGCGCGCCCAGGGTGTGCCGCAAGCTGGGCGTCGACTTTGCGGAGGCGGTGGTGGATTTTGAGTTTGGCAACCGCATGGCGGTGCCGGTGATCCAGGGGGTTGTGGTGGCGGCGGAGAACGAGGCGCGGGTGCTGGAGCAGCTGGCCAAGGACGAGGCGGAGCGGGTGCGCAAGGAGGACGAGAAGCGCCGGAGCAAGGCGATGGGGCTGTGGCGGAAGATGCTGATGGGGCTGCGGGTGGTAGAGCGGATCCGGCACGAGTACGGCGAGGTGCGGGAGGTGATTGACCTGGAGGGAGAGGCAGAGGAGGGAGAGGGAGGAGAGGGACAACAGGTGGAGGGAGACGAGAGAGACGAGAATGGAGCCCTTCCGGAGGGATTCGAGTATGAAGACGAGGAGGAGCAGCAGTCGAGGTTCTTCCCGGTGGACGACGAGGAGGAGGACGAGGACGATGTCGGCGGTGGGTTTATTGTCGAGTAGGTCTGGCGTCGCTGCAACCCAGGATGACCGTCCATACGAGCAGCACGAACAAT
This sequence comes from Ophiostoma cf. undulatum, assembly GCA_022392935.1. NCBI lineage: Eukaryota > Fungi > Ascomycota > Sordariomycetes > Ophiostomatales > Ophiostomataceae > Ophiostoma > Ophiostoma cf. undulatum. The sequence goes on along the minus strand of JAKRGL010000055.1, from coordinate 1,997,092 downwards.
ATAGCGTTCTTTAGTACCAAACGGTGACCGAGCCGTCGAGCTGTCGAGTCGAGTCAGCCTCGGCCTGTCTCCTGTCTGCCGATCGGCCGCTTTTACGCTTTTACTCCTGCATCAGCCGGTGATGTGCCAGGACGGTCTTCTAGAAGAATACTTCTATTTCATCTCGGTCAACCAAACCGATCAGTCTGTTATTTCATCAATCAGAGTCAAGCCAGACGAGGCTGTCTGCTGCCGAGTGTGCCTTGGCTGTGGGCCACTCTTTAGCCACTCTTTAGCCGCTATCAGCGCTGTAAGTGCTGTTAGTGCAGCGCCTTTGCTGCCACTGCCGTAGGCGGCGATTACTAAGCAAACTGCGCCCGCCTGTGCCATCGCCTGTCTGTCGGCATCAAACCACGTATCAAATATCGAATAAGCTTGTTCAAAAGATGCGCTATATATAGCAAAGGAAGAATGGATCATGGGCAGCCTTCGGCTTGTTGCGGTATTAATTGAGCCGCGTCCTGAGTGGCCGATGCTGGATGAGTCAGCAGACGAGTCAACAACAGAACTGTTGGTGTTGGTGTTTTTGTTGTGTGCTGTACTTGCATAGAAGAGAAGTACTCTTTGCTGATTGCATTTGTTCTCCAATGCCATGTTCGCCTGGTCTTGTACTCTAGTCTTTCGCCCTGTCTGTTGTTCTTGTCTTGTCGCCCCCAAAGCCCCCCATGACATGGTTGAATCTCTTTGTATCTATGCGGCCATCTGATAACCCGCTGTATCTGTATCTTTGCGTGTTTGTATCTGTCTATTCAGTCTGTCTCTCTCTGTCCTTTGCCCTCCCTCTCCCTCCTCTCCCCTCCTTGACAGACCCCTCAGTATCACACCCCTCCCGGCCGACCACTCACGCCAGCGTACGCCTCAGCAAGCATGCAGAGCGGCCTGCAGCGTGAGCAATGCATGCTATTGGCAACCTACGAGAACACGCGATAATAAACTGATAAACTGATAAACTGACAGACTGACAGACCAAGAAGAATAATACAAGCCAACATTATACCGGGTGGGGCAGCACTTATACCAGAGTGGATACTCCAACAAATAAACAAATTAAACCTGCGTTTAATTTAATGCCACACACTACCCCCGTGAGCACTCGGTCTGCCTCTCGCTTTGAAGGTCGACGCTGTCAGCCTTTGCTCGCCTTGTATTGCGGTTTGGATGCTGGCTTTGTTTATGCAGACATCTGCTGAGCAGTGAGATATTTATTGTCCTTTGTCCGTCGTTATTCGGGCTCAAGAGTTCTCGTCGTTGTCCTCCTCCTCCTCCTCCTCCTCCACCTGTTGACTCCTCGTTCTTCTCTATTCTGATCCAACAAGCGGGATATACATAAACAGCTGGGCTACAGTGCGGCTACATCACACTGCATACCCAACAGCCGCCGTCGAGCTATCCGCTTCCCAGTTCCGCCTCTGCCGTCTTGCCTCTTGCCTCTCGCCTCTCGCCTCTCTTCGTCTCTTCGTCTCTTTATCTCCCAATATCTCTTTCATCTCGGTATACTCGCCTGTATATCTATACGTATTTGTTCTTTTGCTCAGCTGGCCACTCGATTGTGAACGCAACACCGTCAAACTCAACTGTGCTCAACCTATCACCGGCAATGTTGTCTGCTTCGTAAGCCTTATTTTTTGGGTTCCTTTTTCTTTTCTTTTTCTTTTGTTTTGTCTTTCATATATTTTTCTCTTTCATCCTTCATTCGCTCCTTTGTTTCTATTTTGTTTCTATTTTTTCCTCTCTTCATGTACACTTCACTTCCACATCTCCCGCCATCACACCATCCACCCACCACCACATCCACCACCACATCCGGTATGTGATCCATGTTACACTCCCGGTCTCCGTTTGCTCTTGGCTTCACTATCCAGTGTATTCTGGTCTGCCCAGGAGTTCTGCAGCACCCGGTTACCTTGTACCAACTCGACGAGCCTCGTCTCCCCCCTCTCACTACCCCGATGCACGTCTTCCGGTCTTCACACCTGCTCTGTCTCGCTTATGCTGGATACTTTGATATTGCTGTTTGATTATTGTTCAACTGTTTCTTCTTTCTGTCTCTGTTTCTTATTCCATTCCTGCTTCCCTCCCTCTAATTTGATTAAGCCCGCCCCCATCTGTGCCACCACCACTGGCTCACTGCATCTACCCTGGCCCTGGCCAACTGCATCTCACAGACACGGCTTGTCCCAGCTGATCAGCGGGGCATTTGTCCATCTGTTTACCGCATCCTACTGTGCCCTACACTCTGCAGTCCACTGCCCACTGTCCATCGACCATCTCGCCATCCTCCTCCCTCCTCCTGCACGCCCATTGTCTGCAGCGTTCTCGCATTACACAAGCCCGGATGTGTCTCGCAGCGTGTTGCAGTCTGCAGTCTCTCTGGTCCGGCTCTGCTCAGTTTTAAATTCGTTCTGTGCTCGTTCTTTGACCTCTTGCTCTCTTGTCCTCTTGCTTCTCCCTGGTCCATCTCTGCCCTCGTCTTGCCCGTCTTCACCATCTCACTGTCTTCACTGTCTTCACTGTCTCTTATCTCCCCATCACCACACACTCACTCACACGCCACGTCACGTCACGTCTCGTGCGCTTTTCATCTGCACTTGCTTTTTCACTTGGCCGACTGCTTAGCCTGTTGTCTTGTTTATTACCAGCGCCCTGACTCCTGATCTATTCACCTAACATGTTGTCCAGAATGAGAAACATCTTTGCCGGCGGAACAAAAGGCGTGCCGCTGGACCTGGTCCACGCAAACAAACTCAGGCACCTGCATGTAATCGACAAGGACAACAAGGACAACAAGGACAACGAGAGGGACAAGAGAAAACGCTCGTTCAGGCTACCATTCCGACGGAAACGCAACACTGTCGACGGCATCAACGAGAGCATTGCCGACATCGACGTCATCAACATCGGCGAGATCGACGACGCCGACGACATCAACGACAACTCAAAGCTCGGTCTCGGCCTGAACATCATGCCCGTGGTTGATGTCGCCGTTGGCGGCGCGGACGCCGACCAGCCACAGCCCCAACAGAATCAAAACCAAAAACCAGACGTCGACAACAACACCAAGACGGCCTGCACAATAGCCCTGCTGTCCCTGTTCCCCGACATCTGCCCCGACTTTCTCCAGACCACCAGCGAGCACATGCGGTACGAGTTCGAGAGCATCGTCTCCCACCTGCTCGACCAGCTCGACGACGGCAAGCCCTATCCGCACAGACAGTCTCTGAAGAGAAAGCGCATGTCCGGCGGGGGCGGAGGCGGGGTCGGGGGTGGCAGCGGGAGCGCGAGCAACAGCAGAAGCGCCAACATGGCTGCTGCTCCCAAAGGCATTGATGGCAGCGCCCACAGCAGCGTCAACATTATTGCAGGCCTCGACGGGGACGACGCCGATGCCGACGCCAACGCCAACGACATTGAAGAGAGAAAAGAGGCCTACACCCAGCGCGCCATTGCCGCCTTTTCTACCAGCGACCGCGTCAACGCCTGCAGCAGCAAGGAGTACAACAAGCAGGCGTGCATCCTGCTGCGCCAGGCTAACATCAAGGTGCCCCAAAAGTACATCCTCTCGCTGCTCCAGCAGCACAGATACTGCCTGCTGCCCTCGCTGCTCGCCTTCGACGACATGCTCGCCAAGCTGGACCTGCGCAGCGGCGACCAGCTGCCGTATAAGGAAAAGGTGCGCGGCACCCTCGTCGTCAGCGAGTACACGCTGGCCGAGCTGCCCAAGGCCATCCGCCGCGAAAAGTCGCCCGTTATGCGCGACATCCTCGTCGAGTACGAGCTCGCCCTGCACCTGCGCAACTCGCGCCGCTTCTGGCGCCAGGTCAGGATCGAGCGCGCAAGCCGCGAGGCCGCCAACCAGGCGGAGGCCGAGCTGGTCGGCGCCCTGCGCGAGTGCGAGTGCTGCTGGGCCGACGTGCCGCTCAACCGCACCGTGCACTGCGCCAGCGCCGACACCGCCCACTTCTTCTGCACGGACTGCGCGCGCCGCATGGCCGAGACCCAGATCGGCCTGGGGCGCTTCGACCTCGCGTGCATGTCCACCGACAACTGCGCGGCCTCGTTCAGCCACGCCCAGCGCGCCCTTTTCCTGTCGACGAAGACGGCCGGCGCGCTCGAGCGCATCGAGCAGGACTACGTGCTGCGCGTCGCCGGGCTCGAGGGGCTCGAGCGCTGCCCGTTCTGCCCGTTTGCCGCCGAGTACCCGCCCGTCGAGGCCAACCGCGAGTTTGCGTGCCAGAGCCCCGCGTGCGAGATGGTCAGCTGCCGCCTGTGCCGCAAGGAGACGCACATCCCCATGACGTGCCACGAGGCCCAGGCCGCGCGCGGCGAGCGGCCCTCGGCGCGCCTGCTGGTCGAGGAGGCCATGTCGCGCGCCATGATCCGCAGCTGCAACAAGTGCGCGACGCCCTTTATCAAGGAGCACGGCTGCAACAAGATGACCTGCACCAACGCCGGCTGCGGCAACGTCCAGTGCTACGTGTGCCACAAGTCGTGCGACTACGCGCACTTTGACGACACCACGCGCGGCGGCAAGAAGGGCAACTGCCCGCTCTTCGAGGACGCCGACCAGCGCCACGCCCTCGAGGTCCAGGCCGCCGAGGCCAAGGCGCGCGACGAGGTCGTGCGCGCAAACCCGGGCATCGACGTCAGCGAGCTGCAGTTCACGCTGGCGGGCAAGGCCCTGGACGACGAGCAGCGGCGGCAGCGCTGAGACTGAGACGCCCAAGACGGCCAACGCCTGGCGGGCGCGTAGGCTCTCGCCGCTCCGGCACCGGCAAGTGTCCTGCCGTCTCGTCTCGTGCTCGTGGTGATGACTTATGACTTATATCCCTTGGCGTTGTAGCGTATACCTAGTTGTATTAATCAAATTCATTCTTTGCTCTTTTTCTTTATTCTTTATTTTTATTCTTTATTTTTATTCTTTATTTTTATTCTTTATTCGTTATTCTTTGCTCATGTTGCCCCTCGCCGCCAGCTACCGCGTGCGCCCAAACTTCTCATGCCACCGGCTCTTCGCCTTGGGTGCTGCCGCCGGCGCGCCCTTGTCCTCGGCCTTGTCGTCGACCAGCTCGACCGTCTCGTGCACCGTCGACACGGCCGTCAGCGTCTGCGCCGAGCTCGTCAGCAGCACCAGCGAGTTGGACGTGTTCTTCTGCCGCAGCGCGTACGACTTGCCGCCCGCCGTCAGCCGCGCCAGGCCGTCCCTGGATGTGATTGTCCATCTGGAGGTTAGTTTTTGTTTTTTCTTCTTTTTTTTTAGTTCTAGTTATCTAGTAACGAGAACATACTTGTCGGCCGAGTTGACGAGCTCGTCGGGAAGCTCAACCAGGCGGTAGCCCACGCCGTCGGGGGTGTGCTGCAGAGTAGTCGGCGCGGGCGGCGGCATTTTGTCGATTTCTAGTGATTATCAAGAGATATCAAGAGATATCAGGAGATTTAATACTCTGTAGTGTGAGGACGAGACTGGCGAGGATGACGACCAAAGAGGAAGGAGGCCCACCCACTTTACACGTCAAGCCAGACGCGTCAATATTGATTATATAAGCACGACTATTGTATCTTTGTATCTGTATCTTTGTATCTATCATTCATGTCTAAACTATTTTTGTCTAATGTATTCTAATATTCCCAATGATTGCGTAACGGTGGCTTCTCTTGAATGGTTTCTCCATCTTCAGTCTCATTCTCGTCGTGCATGTGTATGGTCGCACTGCGTGATACTGGCGATATGTACTGTGTAATAGGTGCTGCTATCAGTGTGTTAGTGCTCTACTGCTAGCGCCGTCGCTCCTTCCCCCACGCGTTTTGCCCCCTCCTTCCTCGTTTGTTTACTTTTTCTGTTTGTTTATTCTAATTTATATTTCTCGTGAAACGAAAACGGCGAAACGGGCAAATAAACACCAACCAAACGGAGACGGCAGCGAACTGATGAAATAAACAGCAAAGTACTCGTAGTGTCTGGTAATATCAAGTAAACATCCGATAAGACAGTAATTATGTACAATTATTGATTGGCATCTCATGCTACATAGTATGTACAGCGCACCGCCTTTTGGACCCACCGTCTGCCTCACCGTTTCACATTTCACCGTTTTGATACCGTCAGTTCAATAGAAACCGCAGCTCCTTCCCTTTTTGCCCTGCTTGCTGACTACACCTGCATCCCATCTGCCAACCTCATCTCACGATCGGCCGCTGGCCTCCATCTCGGCCTCCATCTTGGCCTCTGCAGACTTTGACCACAAGACTCGGCCTCTTCAACCCCCCATCGGCCCTAATCACTACTCTCGACCCATGCACCCACCATGGTGCGCGTCACCGATGACCTGGCCCTCTCGCCAGAGACCCTGACGCTCTACCACGCCGCCGACCCCCTCCTCGGCCACCTCCCCGTCCTTGCCTTCCACGGCCCCTCCACCACTGCAAACTTTACACACAACTCCTCGCGCATCCAGGTGCACGTCTACTCGCCAGCCGGCTTCACGTCGTTTCCCCGCCTCACCATCTCGCCCCAGTCCGACTTTTACGATGTTGTCACCCACCTGCCCCGCGAGTTCCAGGGCGACGATGTCTGCCGCGGCCTCGCCTTTGCCCTCTACAAGTACTTTTGCGAGCTGCCCGATACCCTCAAGGCGTTTCTCAAGCGCGAGTACCCCACCACCCGTGGCCGCCGTCCCGGCTCCGCCCCCACCCTCTTTGGCGCACAGCATGCCGCCGACCTCGCCCAGGCCATGACCGGCGTCGCCCCGGGCGTCACCGAGCTCGTCATCAAGACGCTGCAGGCCGGCGCCCTGCAGACCCAGCACGTGTCCAACATCGACCTCGACTTTGTGCTGCCGCGCGGCGCCATTAGCGACGACATCGACCCCGACCTGGACAACGACGACCTCGACGACGACGACGATGCCATCCTCGACCCCACCCTCCGCCAGTACAACGCCGCCTACACGCCCCTCGTCAAGCTCTTTGGCGAGCCCGTCTTCCTGCCCACGGCCAAGCTGCGTCGCGCCCCGTCGCGCCCCAGCTCGCTCAACCACCACCGCAGCAAGACGTTCTCGCGCGACAGCAAGGTCGAGCTCCGTATGCAGCTGGGCGAGCTCGTCGACACCGAGGAGCGCTACGTGCTCAAGCTCAACGAGCTCGTCAAGCACGTCGCCGACGAGTTCCGCTCGGATGCCTTTCTGAAAGAGAACAGCCACCTCCAGCCCAGCATTGACAAGCTGTTTCCGCGCTCCGTCGACCGCATCCTGGAGGCCAACGCCGCCTTCATGGAGGACCTGCGCCGCGTCATGGACGACTCGGAGGAGGATGCCGTGCGCGACCTGGACGTTGCCTACATCGGCTCGGCCTCGTCGCGGAATATGCTGCAGAACAACAACAGCGCAAACTCGCCCTCGAAAAAGGACCCCAGCGGCGCCCTCGCCATGGCCAAGACGTTCCTCGAGTGGTTCCCCAAGTTCACCGACTGCTACCAGGACTACATCCGCGCCAGCCAGCACTTCCCCCAGATCCTCAACACGCTGCTCGACTCGTCGTCGCCCATACCCAACAGCTTCCGCGACCGCGTCGTCCAGTCTACCGGCGAGCAGGTCCTGCGCTCCATCCTCATCGAGCCCGTCCAGCGGCTGCCGCGCTACAGTCTCTTCATCGACCAGATCGTCAGCTGTCTGCCCATCACACACCCTGCCCTCCAGGTCATGCTCAAGGCGCGCGATATTATCACAAACATCTGCTCCATGGACGACCCACTCGACGAGGACGAGGACGGCAACGGCAATGGCAGACAATCACGGACTATCAACCGGCTGCGCAACCTCGTCGAGAGCTGGCCTTTTGACCTCGAGCCGCGCGGCCGGCTGATCCTCGCAGCCGACTTCCTGGAGCTCTCGGCACCCTTTGTCCACGATGCGGACGCTCTTGCTGTCCGGCCGCCACAAGACGGCGCCGGCCTGTTCCTGCTGTTCAACGACTGTCTCGTGCTGGTCTACAAGAAGCTGTCAAAGGACAGAGACGGGGACAGAAACACTGCGCCCAACGGCCGCGACCTGCTGCGCGAGATTGACAAGCCGTCACCCGCCGGTCTGCTGGCATCCATGACCAATGCTGCCGGCGGTCCCGGCTCCTACGACTTTGCCTTTGGTGGCTGGCACTCGCTCGCCGACGTGCGCTTCACCGAATCGGCCGACGGCCGCTGCATCTGGATGACGTCCGTCAACGACATCAACGACGGCAAGGACCAGCATGGCAAGAAGGGCAAAAAGGGCAGCCGCTGCTTTGCCATGCAAGAGTCGTACGAGACCAAGGCCGCCCGCTGGAGCGAGGATGTCACCAAGGCGCGCATCGAGGGCCGCTTCGGCGAGGCCGAGCGCGAGACGCCCACATGGACACTGCGGTCTGTGCGCCTGCCCGAGACTAGCAGCGACGGCAGCTTCCACCGCACGCTCGGCCTGCACGCGGCCGTATTCCAGGAAGCCGCCGACCAGCTGATTGAGGGCCGCCGCGAGCCCGCACCGGTGCGCATTGTGTTTGACAACCATTTGGGGACCAAAGGAGCACCCGTGGGGCACTATGGCGTCGAGGTCGTCGTCGAGGTGCGCACTTGTTCGTCTTTGCCGCCCTCAAAAAAAGACGACTCCCGGCTGGTCATGAACACGGTGGGCCTCAACGGCAAGAAATACAGCGACGATATCGCCGTCGAGGATTTCTTGCCCACCCTGACGCGCCGCATCACCCAGCTCACCAGCACACAGCACAGCGTATCCAACCCGCGCCTCATCCCCGCGCTCGTCTCCTACCACACCAAGACGCTGCGCTCTCTCGACTTGAGCATGCCAGAACCGGCCAGCACCCCTGCCGCGGCGGCTGCCCATGATATCTCGACCGTCACCAGCAGCAGCTCGCGTGCTGAAAAGACGCGCTCGTTCCTTGCGTCGTCCCCCGTCAAGCTGCTCTCCAGCTTCCTGGGCGGCACCCAGGCCGGCGAGTCCACGGCAAACTTCAACTTCAGCTCGACCAACCTGGCCGGGAGTATCTACGGGTCGATGCGTCTGCAGCGCTCGCAGTCGACCAGCAGCCGGGTCGCTCTCTCGCAGCAGACACTCCTCCAAGCCCCGGTATTGCAGCACACGCAGAGCGAAGTCTCGTCGCTCAGCGGCTCGATCCGCGGCCGGTCTGCTACCATGTTCTCGGAGAGCCTCAACGGCGGTGCCTCTGGCGAGACGGCGACGCCCGAGAACCCCCTTGTGCGCCTTGAGCAGACATTCACAGGCTACGTCGCCGCCCTGCAGTCGCGCAAGGGCCAGTTTGTCGCGCGCACACTGCTCAACCGCAACGCGCCATCGTCCGCCGACGAGCTGTCGGTCAATGTCCTGTACAACCGCATGAATGAGAGCCCCTTTGACTGGGAAGAGGCGTCTAGTGACATGCCAGCCGATGCCGTGTTTGCCGCGTTTGAAAAGTTCACCAACATCGCCTGGCGCGACCACATGGGCACCATCATGACCATCCAAGCCCTGGACGCGCTGCAGGAGCGCGCGATCTACCTCCAGAAGAAGGTGCCCGGCGACTTTGCCGACTTTGTGCACTACCTCTTTGGCGACATGGCGCCCCAAAACCGCCGTGCCTTCACCGCGCTCATCAAGCTGCTGGCCGATCTCCTGCAGGGCTGCAGCGACGACGGCGACCGCGGCGCGCTGACGCTCGCGTTTGCCGAAGTGCTAGTGGCCGGCAGCTCCGAGCCCGCACACAACTATATCAACCTGCTCGACCGGCTGGTCGACGACTGCGACCGCATCTTTGATGGCATCGGGTCGGGCTATGCCCAGAAGCAGCAGCAGCCCAGCCAGCTCAACCAGTCGGCACGGTTGGCTCCCGGGTCGTCGGGCACGGCATCCTATGAACCCTCGTTCAGCTCGTCTCTCCGCACGCACAAGTCGATGACGCCGTCCCTGACGTCCAACACGTCGTCGCTGCGCCGCAAGTTTGGCCTTGAGGGTCTGCTGCGGCAAAACGCGGCTGCGGGCGACCCGGCGCAGATCCACTCACACTCCCATTCGCACTCGTACTCGCACTCGCAATCAGAGACGGAGCGAGACTTCCGCGATCGCGAAAAGGAAAAGACATCCATGTGGCGCAGTCTTAGCAAGCACCGACACCCGGCCACGGGCGAGTCGGCCAGCCTGTCGAAAGACTCGGCTGCCCATTATATCAACCGTTCGCGGTCCATTGACATGGGAAACTCGTCACCAGGCGGTTCTGGCTATAGCAATGGTGGGTTTGCGGCATATGCAGGCGGCAGCGGCGCTTTCGCAGTATCTGGCCGCCGCCCTGCCTCGCGCGATCGCCCGCCCATTGCCGGTGCCTTTGCTGTCACTGATGACGCCGCATCGGCCTCGCTCTCGTTCTCGTCGTCCATCTCGTCGCAGCGGCCGGGTAGTTCCCACCGCCCGGCAAGCTCGCACAAGCAGCTCGAGACCATTGGCGAGCCGGCCGACGACAGCCACAGCCACAGCCAAAGCAAGAGCGAAAAGCTCACAAAGAAGAAGCGGCGCAGCTCGCTGTCCGACCTCAAGAGTCTGATGGCCGCTGCGACGCTCGACGATCCCCAAGATCCGCTGTCGCCAACGTCGCCCGCTCACCACAAGAGCGTCGACGCTCCACTGCCGCCCACGCCGCTGCGCACGACCAAGACGACGTCTGAAAAGTTCAACTCGTCGACACCGCGCGGGCCGGTGCCGTCCAAGATCCCCGTATCGCCGCCCTCGCTGATGCACGCAAACTCCGAGTCGCATACTCATGCTCGCACGCAGGCCTTCCCCCCGCCTGCTCTCACACGGCACCAGAGCCTGCAGACCACGTCGCGGCACAATCAAAAGGAGAACAACGCGGCGGCCGACTCTCCTGCCTCTTCACATATCCCAACCCTCAAGCCGGGGCGGCCCGTCCTTGCACCACCTTCGGGGTCGGCCGCTACCTCGCCCACCCGTCTGCTGCCGCCGAGCCCGACAAAAATTCCGGCTTCTGGCTCTGCTTCCGGCGGTGCCGCATCTACATCGACCAGCGGCCGTCTACGTCTGCAGTCGCCGCAGAAACTGCGCGAACGTCTGCAGTCGGAGAAGCGCGCTGTCGAAGAAGTCGACGCATCGCTGCGGTCCGAGCTGACGCGCATCTCGCAGGACATGGCGCGCGTCTCGTCCAGGGCCAAGCCTAGCAATAGCGGTAGCGGTAGCAATAGCAACAGCGGTAGCGGTCCCACCAACGACAGTCTTGCCGCGTCGGTGCGCGCGCTTGAGAAGCTCGTGCCCCAGCGCATCCAAGACGTAGCGGACCGCCAGGCGTCGCTCGAGCATGCCATGGAGGCCTCGGTGCGGGCCAGCGAGGCCAAGGTGCGCGGCATCGACCAGCTCTACAAGGAGGCGACGGCCGAGAACGAGCTGCTGTACGAAAAGTTCAATGTGGAGCTGGCCAAGATTGTGCGCGCGCTCAAGGGCAAGGGGCGCGAGGACAAGGAGGATCTGGTGTCGCGGCTCAAGGAGCAGACCGAGGAGACAGCGCGGCTCAAGCGCGAGAATGCGCGGCTGCAGCGCGAGATGGTCAGTCTGCGGGCGCTGCTGAAAGAGCAGTAGTCTTGCATTTTGTGTCTTTATCATGTCTAGATTTCTTTTGTTATGTGTTTCCTTGATGAGTTAATGTGTTCGATATGAGGCGTTGGCTGGAAAAGGTTACGATGATGACCACGGTTGGGACGGCATATTTGAATGAATAAACTGTTTTGTCATGCTTGTCATTTTATCATTGGATCGTCAATCATACTGCAAAATCTACAGCCGCTCGTCGTCGAAGCTGTTGTCGATAAACTCGCCAAAGCTGATGTCGGCGCCAAACGACATTTCGGATTCCGTGTCGATGATGTCGTCTGCTGGTGCCGGCTGGAGTTGCGGCTCTGCGTCGACGTCTCCATCTCCATCTGCCGCTGGTATATCCTCGCTGGTGTCGGACATGCTATCGCTAAGCCCTCCAGCGACTGTGTCTTGATCCTCCTCGCCGTCTTCCTCGTCCGTGTCGTCCCCAGTCTCCTCGCCGGGCAGGACATCCTCTTGACGGAGAGCAAGCTGGGCACTCTTGCCCTCCGTCACTGCTCGCTTGACGGTGCTCTCTTCGACCCAGCACTCGAGAAACAGCGGCGCACTGTCCACAGACCGCACGGCCGTAGTCGCGCCCCGGCCGGTTCCCAGGCGGTCTTCGCGTGTGCTCACATCCCGGTCACCGCCAAACTTTCGCTTACTGTTCTGCTCCGCGGCAAGGCCCGTCTCGGGGATCCACCGCCGCGCATCCATTCGCCGCGGCTTTTGCGTGTTGCCATTGGATGAATCAAGGGGGTCGGACAGCTCAACGGCCATCGTAAACGTGCATCCGCCTGGGAGTGCGGCGACCTGCTGCCCGGCCTGGGCGAGCCGCATCACGACGCCACGCATCTGGGCCTCCATGTCTGGCCAGTTCAGACGGCCCGTGCCCGGCACATACGCTTTGGCGTCTTCTCCGCCGGGATCCTCAAAGTCGTTGTAGTAGTCGTTGTCGTCCGGCCCGGACAAATCGGCCTCGTCTTCGAGCGTGCCTCTTGGCTTTGTGTTTCTGCCCATGCCGCGCCGTCTGTTTTGGCGCTCGCGTTTGGCCAGGTCTTTGCGGGCTCTCTGCAGGGCCTGGATGCCGCCTGGCCACCCATGGGGCAGATGCCGCACATCAAACACCCATCTTTCCAGCACGGCGCCGGCCGGCAGCGGGACTTTTGATTGCGACGATGATGGAAGCTCGTCGTCGTCGTCGTCACATGCGTCGGCGCCTCTCTCGTCAAACCTCTCTTCGTCGCCGCTCTCATCCTCGGAGCTCTCCTCCTTCTCCAACGGCGCATGCACGAGAATGGCAATGGCATTGACACGGTCGGGCGGCAGGCTGGTCGTCTCCTCGAGTCTCCTCGGCTGCCATTTCGGCTTCGATTTGGCTTTTGGCCGTGCCACCTGTTTCCCCTTGCCCTTGTTCTTTCTAGACGCAGCCGCATTCTTTGCTATACCGCACAGCTGCCGCATAATCTCCTCGACAGCCTCCCGCACCCATGCGCACACAGCCGGGTGCCGGCATTGATGCACGGCCATGCCAAAGGCCGCGGCGGCACCAAACGCGCGCTCTGGATACAGCCGGCGGTAGTACAGCACAGTGTGCACGCTGACCTCGAAAAAGTGCTGCAGCACGCCATAGAGACGCACCGCCTCGTCAATCGAGAGCGAGGTACTGGCTCCCGCATCCGGTGAATTTGTCGCCATCTTCAGGATAGAGGTCGTCTACCGAAACGATGCACGCCCAGAAGACGCGCACTTGCCCTCTTAAAGACGTGTAAGTCAAAGAGGTCGACGCCAAAACACGTGACTGCCCCTCGTTGCGGTTCGCCGCAGCGTCGTTGCCATTTACTTATCACTATTGGCACTGCGCACAGACCGCATGCTTCCCCGCCAAAGCTGCCAACAGGCGGTGTCGATACGCCTACTTCTCCCTCGAATTCTCCGCCTACAGGCTACTATTGCTTGGTTACTGCAGGCCGCCGCACTGGCACCACCCCGCCATTCTGGGTCCCTATCGTAAAATATCTTATTTTGTTGATCGTTCCTTCCTCATTTGCAGGAAGTTGCGTCGTACTAGGCTCGCAGGTGCATCCTGCCTTTTTTGCCTTTTTTTCACTCACAATATCTTGTTTTACTTGACAGCGCATTTAATTGCTAAATTCACTTGCCTTTCGTAATCACGAAGCTACTGCTCTTGTCTTCCACTTTCACCTCATATTCACCTGCCAACAGCTAAACTCACCGTAACTCGACTCACCTTGGGGAATTGACGAGACTACCGAAGCAAAACACTACTGCAGATCAGCCTGTAACTTGGCGCCAACGCTCCAACGAAACGTCCCCTCCCCCGGCCCCCTCCCGAAACAACACCCCCCCCCCTCTCTCTTCAGACCAGACATCTTTAGCCTCGTCTCTAGTCTCTAAACATCCTCTAGACTCTTGTCTCGATTGTTTTGTTCACTCGCAAGTTTTCTAGACACAACACTACACACACAACACCCACAATGGATGACCTCGTTCGCCTGCTGAAGGACACCCAGCGGCCCGAGGAGGGCCCTCGCAAACAGGCCGAGCTGGACCTTAAGGCCGCCTGGGGCAATCCCGCATTCCCCGGCCTTCTTATCACCATTGCCGGCACCGCGACCTACCCTACCGAGATCCGCCAGTCGGCTCTGTCTGTGCTGCGGCAGTTTATTGTGCGCAACTGGAGCTCAGACGGCGCCCTGGGCGATGACGACGACGACGACGACACTAGCAGCGGCCAGCCACAAGTTGTCATTGGCGATGCAACCAAGGCCGAGCTGCGCAGCCTACTGCTCGAGCTGGCGACGCGCGACGAGCCTGAGCGCCGTGTCAAGGCGGCTGCCAGCTATGCTGTCAACAAGATTGCCTCGGTCGACTACCCCGAGAGCTGGCCCGACCTGCTCCAGAACCTGCTGAACACCATCCGGTCTGGCACTGAGCAGCAGGTGCACGGTGCGCTGCGCGTGCTGGGCGACCTGGTGGACGAGGGCCTGGGCGAGATGCAGTTTTTCATGGCTGCGCGCGAGATTGTCGAGGTGCTGTACCGCGTGGCCATTGATGCTGAGCGCAAGCCCATTTTGCGGGCTCTGGCCGTGTCGGTGTTCTGCAGCAGCTTTGACGTCATGGACATGGTCAAGGAGGAGCATCTGCGCGAGGTCAAGGGATTTGCACAGGAAGCGCTCCAGGGCTGGCTTCCCTTTTTCCACGAGATCATGAAGACGCAGCTGCCGCTCAACGAGCCTGTGGCGACGGGCGACGGCCAGCAGTCGCAGAGCTGGAACGGCCTGGTGGCGCTCAAGCTGCAGTGCGTGCGGACGCTGCTCAAGATCAAGACGGTGTTCTCGTCGCTGCTGCTGCCGGAGAGTCCCATCTTCTTCCGCGAGACGTGGGAGGAGCTGGTGCTGCTCAAGGACGCCTACGCCACGCTGTACCTGGAGCAGGACAGCCAGAGCCGCCTCGAGGACGCCGACAAGCTGCCGTACACTCTTGATTTCCTGATTCTCGAGGAGCTCGATTTCCTCAACCAGTGCATCCGCGCGCCGCCCGTGCAGAAGCAGCTCAACGAGGAGCTGGCGGCCAGCGGCGTCGCAGCACATGACACCCCCTGGATGGTGCAGCTGATGGGCCTGCTGATCGACTATGCGCGCATCACGCGCGAGGAGGAGGATCTGTGGAACATTGACATGTCGCTGTACCTGGCCGAGGAGACGTCGCTGACGGCCAACTACGCGGCGCGCACGGCGTGCGGTGACCTGCTGATCAAGCTGGGCGAATGGCTGGGCCAGCGCGCCATTGAGGGTCTGTTTGCGCGCACACGCGCCCTGTTCGACCCTGCCTCGCCTGCATCCCACGACTGGCGCGCCAAGGAGTCGTCGCTGTACCTGTTCACGATGCTGTCGGGCGACCTGATGGACTGCGGCAAGACGATTCCCGACGACATTTGCAATGCGTACCTGCAGCTGGTTGGTGTTGCTATCAGCAGCACGGACGAGCCGCTGCTGCAGTCGCGCGGGTTCCTGGCGGCGGGTCTGCTGGCCGAGACGTACCCGCTGTCGCTGACGTACCTGGACAGCGCGATCCTGGCCGTGACCAAGGCCGAGTCGGAGATTGTACAGGCGGCATGCATCAAGGCGATTGAGGGATTCCTCAGGGCGGGCGCTATCCCCGCCGATGCGGGCGTGCCGCGGCCGATTGACCGGCAGGTGGAGGTTCTGCAGGCCATCAACGCGTGGCTCGGCGAGCGCGATATCCCCGACCTTGAAGACGCAGAGGATCTGCTGGCAACGCTGTGCGAGACGCTGCGGCGCGCCATCTGCCTGCGGCCGCACATTATTGTGCAGAGCCCCGACGTGCCCTCGATCGACCTGCTGTTCCTCATTGCCCGCAACGGCGCGCGCGATTTCCAAGTCACTTATATTGTGAACGAGACTTTTGAGGAGATTGTGGGTGCGCTGGCGGACCCGGCCAACTACACGGCACTGTGTGCCCGTGTGATCCCGACACTGAACGGCTTCTTTACATTCTCGGACATGACGCAGGACGAGCCGCTGATTACGATGGCTACGGAGCTTGTGGCGGTGCTGGTGCAGAACGGCACGGAGCCGCTGCCTGCAGGCTTTGTGGGCCAGCTGGCACCCAAACTGCACAAGCTGCTGATGGTGTCGAACGAGGGCGAGGTGCTGCGCCCCGGCGCGGAGGCGCTCAAGTACATGCTGAGCCACGACCACCAGCAGGTGTTTGAGTGGCACGACGAGCAGGGCAACAACGGCCTTGTTGTGTGCCTGCAGATCATCGACCGTCTGCTGGGCGCCGATGTCGAGGACAACTCGGCGTCCGAGGTGGGCGGTCTGGCGGCGGAGCTGGTGGAGAAGGCTGGGCACCAGCGGCTCGGCGACGGCATGCTGCAGCGGCTGCTGCAGGCCGTTGCCATCCGTCTCAGCTCGGCTCAGACGGCACCGTTTATCCAGTCGCTGATCCTGGTGTTTGCGCGGCTGTGCCTGACAGCTGCGAGCGAGGTGGTTGAGTTTCTGGCCACGCTGACCGTGGGCAACGAGAACGGGCTGTCGGTTGTGCTGGGCAAGTGGCTGGACAACTCGATGAACTTTACGGGCTACGACGAGATCCGGCAGAACGTGATTGCGCTGTCGAAGCTGTACGACCTGAACGACGCGCGCATTGCGCAGACACAGGTCAAGGGCGACCTGGTTGTGCCGACCAGCGACCGTATCATGACGCGCTCGCGCGCCAAGCAGAGTGAGTTTACCTGAGACTGTTTACAAAGATGCAGACGAGAACCAAAAGTCTGACTGATAGCGCCCATTACTGACTTTTTTACCGTACCGCCAAAAGACCCGGACCAGTACACTATCATTTCTGCACCGCTCAAGATTATGAAGTTGCTGATCGAGGAGCTCGTGTCGGCGCAGGGCCAGTCGGGCGCGGCCTCGCTCGAGGCGGGCGGCAGTGCGGCGGCGGCGGCGGCGGCCGAGGCGATTGGCAGCAGCAAGATCAGCGCGGGCGACGACGAGGACACGGACGGCGACGACTGGGAGGACGCGGACGATGACCTGCTGGACCTGTCGCTGGGCGCGACCAAGAACGACCTGTTCTCGTACCTGGAGGGCGGAGCAGGCAGCCGCATGCGCGACGACGAGACGCAGGCGTACCTGAGCGAGTTTTTCCTGCGGGCGGCGCGCGAGGACACGTCTGGCTTCAAGGTGTGGTACGACCAGCTGGCCGAGGTCGAGCAGCAGAAGCTCAACGACCTTGCCGCGCAGTAGGTGTCTTTAGGCAGCAACAAAGGCAAAAGACTGAAAAGGCGAGCGGGGGATATACCTTGTTGTCCGAGTTGTTTAATAGTGTTTGGTTAATAGAGTTTTGTTCTGACAAACTATTTGATTTGATGTTAAAAGAGTATATTTATTCTATTTATTTTGAGGAAACCTTTTTTCTTTTTTCTTTTTTTTTTTTTTCTTTTCTTTTTATAATTTAAAATATTTTATATTTTGTCCAAACAAATTGTCATTCACAGAAAAACAGCAGGACATCTGATACCACAAATATATCATAAATACACCAGAATTGATATCTATGACTGATGTGTGATAGCTGGTGAGTTGTGGTTCTTTGATTCCCCTTTTCCTTTTCTTTTTTCTTGTTATTTATTTTCTTTATTTACTTAATACTATTTCATTTGTTGTCTTATCCACAGTCCACGTCGCTCCTGCCTTTAACCGCTCCTGTGTCGCTCGGTTTCGCTGCAATACCACCCGAGCGGTAGCGAATAAAGCATTTAAACATGCATTATCTTTTATTGTCACATGCGACACTCCCTGTGATGCTTCTGAATGCTATCGGGCATACATACATAGTACAACTGGATCTACTCGTACTAGATCTCTACAGGATCTACTGAACAGCTAACAGCTGATCAGCAGCAGTCATTCGATCAAAGTGGCCTGACTGTCGTTTCAGCCGCTAGGAATACGACAAAATACCGGCAACGACACTGACAACAAACTCGAGAGCAAGATGGCCACAGACTAGCCTCCGGAAACACATCTACGGCCGGGGAAACAGCTGAATTGGTCTATTTGGGACTGGTCCGAGGCGCTGTCTCTTTTCCACCTCACAAACGGCGGACTGTGATTCCCGTTTATCTCCGACTTCGGGAAAAATTTGCTGTGACGATTATATAAGCACAATTTTTGCTGCTTTTTGCCACGTTTTGCCTACATTCAACTCCGTACTTTGCAGTCGCCATGTGTCAGGGTTTGTTTCTAGCGAGTTCTTATTCGTCGCGCCTTTTGTAAATCCTCTAAATTTGGGGGGGTTACTTGCGGACTAGTGGGGCCGACCTGGACTGCAGCGGAGAAGCTCTTTCCACGGGCGGATGCGAGATGGAAGCACCCAAGGAAGGCGCGACCGACTGCCATAAATGAAACCAATTAATTAATTAATCAATAAAATAATAAAATAAGGGACCGCCTCCCGAGCAAAGTCCGCATTGCAGAAAATAGTGGATATCAGTGGCTGAAGAAAAAAGGTACATTGACTGACTTGAAGATACAAGCAAATAACAAGGTACACGTATTTCTATAAGAGGCGCTGTACCTATCGCTATTATTAAATATGAGTTTAAATAGATTTATGGTAAACACCTAGGAAAATTATCCCGTTATAATCAGTAAGCCTTTGCAAAAAATACTAGAAAGTATGTTACCAGTACCATTACATGTACCCTGCTAGATTTTAATGTATCGTTGGAGGCCGTTGGTATCCACTATTTTGCAACACGGGAACAAACTTTGCGGCGTTCCCTAAAATAAATTCGTCAAAGGAAGGAGCTCGGCGCTGGGCCGGTCTATCTCATCGATGCCTCACCTTGACCCTGACAGACCAGACCGCAGGAGTCAGAGTTGGGCGACGATGTACCCACTGTTTTCCGTTTTCTTTGTGTTTTGAGTCTGCTCTCTTCCTCTCTCTTTTCTCCTCGCGTCTCTCTTTCTTGACTCTCGTTAACGACTTTCTTCTTCTCTCCAGTGCTCACCCTGCCGACCTGCATCGACCTCCTCCTCCCCGACGACGACGTGAGGACTGCCCGACTCCAACCACGACAAGGCATTGACTGCCGACTTTGACCTCACTTTACTTTTACTACACCATCATGTCTCTCCCACAATCTCTCCCACATGCGCCGGCTGCCGGCCCGGACAAGTCACAATCCAACGCATCACCATCTTCCACACACGCCTCAATATCACAACCACCGCCGACATCTTCTACGCTTTCTGCAATCACTTCTTCCAAAACCACAACACCAGATTCTACCCTCGCCTCAAGATACAACACGCGCAGCCTCGGCCTGCGGCTGGGCGCTGATGCCGCCGCCAGCTTCACCGCGGCCTGCCTCGTCGCCCCGGCCGTGTCCATCATCGACCGCGCCATCATGGAGAACGCCTCGGGCGCCAACTCCATGGCCAACTCCATCCGGACGTCCGTATTGCAGCTCGTCCGGTCACCCGCCAAGGTCATCACCGGCCGGCCGTTTGCCCTCATCCTGCTGCTGTACGGCGGCACCTACTTCTCTGCCAACATCGTCGACACGGCCTCGTCGACCCTCACGCAGCAAAAGGCGTCGACTGTGACAGCCGGTGCGGCCAAGTTCGCCGCGTCGTCGGTGGCCAACGTCGGCATCTGCATCTACAAGGACCAGGTCTATGTGCGCATGTTCGGCCCGCCCGGCGTGCTGCCCAAGGCCGTGCCCATGCTGTCGTACTCGCTGTTTGCGCTGCGCGACTGCATGACCATTTTCTCGTCCTTTATCATCCCGCCGCGGCTGGGCCCCGCGCTGACGCCCATGCTGGACCAGATAGGCGTGCACATCTCGGGCCAGACGGCTGCGCAGTTTGCCGCGCCCGCGCTGACGCAGTTCCTGTCGACGCCCGCGCACCTGCTGGGCCTGGACCTGTACAACCGCGACGGCGTGAGCTGGCGCGACCGGGTGGCAGTGATCAAGAAGAACTGGGCGGTGAGCTCGTTTGCGCGCATCGGGCGCATCGTGCCTGCGTACGGCCTCGGCGGTGTTGTCAACTCGAAAGTGAGAAAGTCGCTGATGGTGCGGATCGAGTAGCTGGAGTAGCAGCATCAAGCACGACGAGAGGGGACTGTGAACGGAATGTATAGATACCACATTTAGACTAGAACTGTATAGCAAGCAAATGAATAATGCACACTTAATTGAAGACCTTGTAGATGCCAACTCCAGATGGTCTATAATGCTATGCCGATTAGATTATGACGACACCAGACGGTCGGTCTCGCCCGAGTCGCTGTCCTCGTCTTCACTCTCTTCGCTCTCCTCTTCCTCTTCCTCTTCGCTTTCCTCTTCTTCATCGTCGTCTTCTTCTTCACCATCTTCCTCCTCATCCTCGTCCTCCTCGCTGCTCTCCTCGCTGCTCTCTTCTTCGCTCTCTTCCTCTTCGCTGCTCTCCTCCTCCTCGGCCAGCCAGTCATCCAGCGTCTTGGTTCCTAGCTTGCCTCCTGCAACCCCTGCAGCCCCGGCAGCCCCTGCAGCCCCGGCCACACCCGCAACACCCCGGCTGCGTGCTGCCTGGTCGAGACTGTCGCCCGCCGGTGCCCGCTCGTCCCTGTTTATAAATGTAGTCGTCGTCGCCGCCTTCATCTCTTCCTCGGTATCCCGCAGCGCCGCATCCGGCTCGTCGCCTTCACGCACCCAGTCCGGCAGACTCTCGTAGCCGCGGATGCCGTGCAGCATGTTCTTTGTTTTGGTAGAGGGGGAAGAGGAGGAATACGAAGCATCGCCGCCTTGGCCCAGCACGAGAGCGGCCGACCCCAGCGTGAACCCGCGCCGGATCTCGGACGGGCTCGGCGCGTGCGGCACGGGCTTCGGCGCCAGCAGCATCAGCGTAGCCAGTTGTGGCACGTCCAGCAGCGACCGGTAGAGCCGTGCACGGTCGCGCAGGTCGTAGGACACATCGTACCGCACCAGCAGCAGCACGTACTCCCAGAGCGGTGTAATCATGTCTCGCTCGGTGCCCGTGTTTGTCTTGTCTTGGCCGCCGTCTGTATCTTGTTCAGCCTTGGCCTTTTCTTTCTTGTTCAGGTGGTGCAGGTACACCTTGGCCGCCAGCAGCAGGATCTGCCGCTTGGCCGCCTCCGACTCGCTGGCAAAGTCCTTGAGCAGGATGCGCAGCACGTCGGCCGCGATGTTGTCGCTGCCGTCGTCGCTGCCGAGACCGGAGAACTCGCCCACCAGCCAGACAATGGTCGCCCGCGCCTGCGCGTCCGTCGCCGCGTCCAGGTTCTTGGCCAGCCGCACGACAGTGGCCTTGTGGATGTCGGCCGACGGCTCCTGCTGGATCAGGTGCCGAATGACCGTCAGCGACTCGGCCGCCAGCGTGCCGTCCAGGCTGGTGATCTGGGCCAGCAGCAGCCGCAGACAGCGCGTCGATGTCGTGCTGTCGTTGGCTGTCTGCGCGCACCGGCCAATGGCGCGCACGGCCTCCTTGACGAGGCCCTTGTCGCGGTCAGCGCCGCGCGCAAAGTGCTCCAGCTCGCTGAGGATCAGCGACTTGACGTGTGTTGGGCTGTGCGGGAACACGAGGGCCAGCACTTCCAGCTTGAGGCGCCACACCGCCGGCGGGTCGGAGGCGCGCACGAGGAAGCGCGATGCGTAGCGCACAAAGTCGGCGGGCTGCACGAGACACACCGAGGCGATGTTGTACAGCGCGATCTGCTGGATGTCCTGCGGGCCGCGCAGCAGCGCAACGAGGGGACCGACGGCGTCGCGCACGTACTCGGGCGAGCCTATACTGACGTAGCAGCGCGCCACGGCCACAACGACGCCGGCATTGCGGCTCTGCAGAAGCGGGCGTATGGCGTCCAGCAGCAGGACCAGGTCGGGGTCCAGCACGGGCACGGTGGCCGTCTCGCCGCCCGTCTCGGCATCGGCCGGCCCGTCTGGCTCGTCGCCGTAAAAGTCGCCCAAGCTGGCCGTCTTGCTCTTGGCGGATGCGGCAGCCGTCTTATGGACAGCCACCGTCTTTGTCCGCTGCGGGAAACACCGCCGCGCATACGCCGTCATCATGCGCAGCGTCGCCAGCTGGCTCCATTCGTCCATGTCCACCAGCTTGCGCACGAGGGCGCGGTAGTGCGGGTGGATCAGGTCGATGCGGTCGGGGCACACGGCCATGAACGCTGTCATGGCTGCGCCGGCGACGTAGTACTGCTTGTCGCCCAGCAGCACGGCCATGTGCTCGAGCAGCTGCGGCTGCAGTGTCGGATCCAGCCGGAAACACTTGGGGATGGCGAGGGCGGCGGCCTTGCGCACGTAGGGGCTCATATCGGCGGTGCCCTTGCGGATGGCCAGCGACACGATCTGGCTGATGACGGGCACGCGGATGCCGGACATGGTGCGCAGGGCGAGCGCGCGCACCTGCGGGTTGGCGTCGGACAGGCTCTTCTGGATGGTGTTGATGCTCAGCAGCGCCATGTCGGGCTCCTGCTCGGCGTGCAGCACGACGTAGATGTAGACGAGCTTTTTGATTTCGAGGTTGGGCGAGGCGACGTTCTTGACGACGGCCGAGAAGAAGGGCAGTGTCTTTTGCTGGTTGCGGGAATAGGCCATGGCAATGACGCGGCGCAGGCCGTCGAGGATCTCGCGCTCGTTGCGGCTGTCGAGGAGCTTCTTGATCTGGCGGCTGTCGAGGGGGCGGGCGGCGGGGCCGCGGAAGGTGCTGCGGGCCGCCGAGGATGCATCGAGCGTGAGTTCGCGGGCTGCAGACGAGAGTTAGTACGAGCTTTGGAGACAGGGCCAGCTGCCAGCGGTCTGCTGTGCCGAAGTCACCCACCGCTCTCGAGGAGGTTGGAGAAGCGCGAAATGGACTCCATGATGGCAGTCCCCGCGGGCTGGATTAGGGGAAGGCTGCGAAAAACCGGTAACAAAGTCGAAAATACAGCTGTTGTGCGTCGCTGAAGCTGCTGCCAAGGTCGTGATGCCTCAAGATGACGGAATCGAGCAACAGCTGCCTGTACAAAGTACTCTGCTGTACGTAGGTGGTGGGGCACTACTTGCCAATTGGCACGTGTGCACAGGTGGAAGGCGCCGGCCGATGTGCGAATACAGGGTAGCTCCTGCCCGTTTTAGCAGCCAATTGGCAATGCAGCGACATCAGCTACAGCGGGTCTCCACTATTACTCCACTACTACACACTATCACACTGAAGCTCTCGACGGCCACGACGAGACGACTCTATCAAACCGGCTGTATTCTCCGGTTTCTCATACAATGTTCATACTGGAACGGTGCATGCCACCGTCTGGTCTTGTGTCCTATATAATAGACTGCTGCACACACCCAACCACGCTTGTTGTCGGCGGCAGCAGCGCCCAGTTCATCCAGCAGTGGCACGACGACGAGGTTGACGACGATGCTGAGAGGATAGACAGGAGCAAGACGACGCTGCTCGAAGTGGCCGTGGCGAGGCATGTGCGCGTCGTGTTTGTGCCGACCGTGGCCCATCTGCGCGGGTTCCTGGCCGCCTTTGACCCTGCCACCAGCCCGATACCGCCGCCGCCGAGTCAAAAGACCAAGACGAGGATAAGGACGACAAGGGGCAAGCTGATTATATACAACCTGCTGCGGCTGCACAGAGAGACGAGCGAATGGAGCGCACAGGGACTGGGAGCAACGGCGGCCGTGCTGGACGAGGCTGGCCACCGCACGGGCATGCGCGTTGTCGTTGTCGAAGGGCGGGAGGGACGGGGAATAGAAGACGGAGGCAGAGAAGAAGGAGACCAGGAGAGCCCAAGTCCATGGCGACAGCGAGTGCCGATACTGAGCACGAGTGCGCGACGGCAGCTGGAAAAGGCCGGCTATCCGTTGAGGACAGAGCGCATACGGTGTGTCCTCGAGAGGTGGTTCACTTTCGAGGAGGAGGTGGAGGAGGAGGTGGAGGAGGAAGAGGAGGAAGAAGAGAAGGAGGAGGAGGGAGAGGAAGTGATAGAAGAGAAGGAAGCAGAGGCAGCTATACCAGAGGAGATGGCACCACCAGCCGAAGCAGCGTCATCACCGTTATCATCGCCTCCTTCATCACCCTCTTCACCACCACCACCACCACCACCACTACCACTACCACCACGGACCTTTGTCAAGGACAGCGAAGACGAAGACGACGACTTCTCTGATGATTATTGATACCCCAGCTGCATAAAGACATTAAATTCATAAATAAAAGACTGACAGACCCTGTGACCCCAACGCCTGGTATCGCGCATAATTCGTAAGACAGGAGAAAAGAACAAAAAGAAGAAAAAAGAACAAAACAAACAAAAGAAAAGAGAACAAAAACATCACATATTCACCGTCTGCTCCATCTCGGTAATGTACAGCTTGATGTGCGACTCCATCTTGAGGTACTCGTCGTACGCATTGTGCACCTCGTTCTCAATGTTCTCCTTGAGGTCCAGCATCTTCTTCTCCGTCTGCTCGATGCGCACGCGCCGCTTCTCAATGTCGCGGCCCTTGTCGCTGCGCTCCTCGTTGAGCGTGCGGTGGATCTGCTTGAGCTCCTCCATCTTGGCCTTGGCCTCGCTGGCCTTGGCCGCGCTCTGCTCGCGCAGCTTGTCGGTGCGCTCGTTCCACTTGCTCAGCTGCTTCTGCAGCATCGTCTCGGCGCGCTCGACCTCCTTGACGTCGGCGCCGCGCTCCGTGAGGGCGTCGCGCTGCCGCGTCTTCTTGGCGTTGTCTTCCTCCTCCCGCGCCAGCTCGCCGCCGATCTCCTCGAGCAGCTTGATGCACGCCGCGACGTCTGTCACGACGACGCCAAACGAGTCGGCGGACGTCTGCAGGGCGCGCGCGCGCCGCTCGAGCGACTCGATGTGGGCGCGGTTGGTGGCCAGCGTGTTGGACAGGTCGGCCAGGTTGGTCTGCAGCGCCGCGGGGCTCTGCAGCACGTACGGCTGCAGCTTGGCGCTCTCCTGCCGCAGCATGACCTTGGTCGCGGCCTTGCGCTCGAGCTGGCCCGTCAGGTTCTTCTTGCGCTCGCGCGCCTCGTCGAGCCGCGCGCCGACCTGCTTCTGCGCGCGCTGCAGCTCGACGAGGCGGCGCTTGAGCTCGTCGTTGCGCTGCATCTTGTCGCGCACCTGCACCTCGGCGGCACTGCGCGCGGCCCGCAGTGACTCGAGGCGGCGCTCGAGGTCCTGGTTGGCATTGTACAGCTCGTCGGCGCGCTGGCGCGTGACGGCGCCGCGCTGCGAGTGCTGGTCGATGATGTCGCTCTGGCCTTCGCGGAAGCGCACAAAGTTGATGAGGTAGCTGAGGATCATGGCCAGGCGGTCGTACGTCGGGCGGTAGAGGTCGGTGAAGGAAAAGTCGCGGACGCAGCACTCGCCGAGCAGCACGCGCAGCGACGCGCAGAAGCCCATCAGGCAGCGCGTATCGGGCGGCATCAGCACGTCGCCGTACTCGTCGCCGCACACCTCCTCGGCGGCGGCGCGCATGGCCGGCTCGACGGTCTCGCGCGTCACGTTGAGCAGCTCCTCGGCAAACCACTCAAAGATCTTTTGCACCAGCAGCGGGTTCGGCTTCTGCAGGTCGGTCACGGAGAACGGAATGCCCATGTCGGCGACGCACGCGACAATCTCCTTGTCGGACAGCCGCATGGTGTCGGTGGGCTCCTTCTGGCGGACATTGCGCTGCTGGTTGGGGGGGAGAATCGACATGCGTGGATTGAACGCCATGATGGGTTGTCGGTGTTGTTGGTGTCGTCGGCGTTGTCAGGCCGTGAGGGTCGTGGATGTTGTATAGCAATTGCCGTCGTCACTGTCGTTTGCATGCGCGTCAAAGTGATGTTCAAGAATCGCGTGTTGCGGTGGTGAACAATGTGGGGAGTTGCCGGGCAACGCGAGTATGACTAAGCAACAAGCAATAAAAATGACTAAGCACCACACTGTCACCGCCGCCATGTCTTTCGCTCTTTTCAATCTTCTTACGGAATCTCTATTGAATACTGTCCATGTTACATCAACCAAAAATCAATAACTAACACAGTTATTAATGACCTGAGACAGTGATCTCATGAGATGAACTACGGGTAGATGCGACTGGTCCGTCGAGAGATGACGGGACTGATGGAGATGAATGAACGAGATTGCTTGTCAGGGATACGATAAACAATAATAAATATAAGATAAGTGATTAATAGTATCGTAGAATAACGCATGAAACGAAACAACGTCAATAAGGTGGACGCCACTTTGCTTGCTGTGACGAGATGATTGGGCATGGAGATGCTCTGTAATAGTAGAGAAGAGAGATCAAGTGTATGCATTCTGCAAGACAAGTATTGATAAAGGCTACGGCTGAGGTTGGCTGAGCGTGAAGCAAGACAGGCGCGCAGGGTGAAGCAAGACAGGGCAGGGATGGGAGCAAGGGGTGAGCAAGCCGGCAAGAAGAAGTCTTTGAAAAAAAGCAAGAAGAAGGAAGAAAAGAAAAGAAAAGCCATAGCAAAAAGAAAGAAGGAAAGAACATACTCCGTAGTGTGAGAACTACTCGCACATGAAACACGTTATATGCAGGGGTGGCTGTTAAGATGTTTGTATTGGCAAGGTATGAGATGGCAGCAGGTCCTATTTATGTACTGTATTACTCTAGACAGATCACCGTGCAGTAGATAATATGGGCATACAATAGGGTGACGAAGCAATACTATGTACTCATGCAAGCTCATGCACGCCGTCCAGACACTCTGGCAGCGTATAAAATGATGCCTGGAAGCGCCATAGTCCGTGTCGCCTGTGTACCATCGGAAGGACGCTGTGCGAGGTAGGGAGTAGGCAGTGAGATGACAGGCCTGATCAGACGGCTAATGTACAGAGGAATAGAATACGGATGATAGGTGATGGATGGCGGATGACGGGTGATGGTGATGACGCATGATGACGGATGGCTGGTGAGGTGATGGCTGTCTCGAGATATGAGAGACATCGGACGAGGGCAGACCCGGCATATAGATAGACCCGACATAGACCAACCCATTTTAATATATGTATGAATTATGGCAGCGGCTATAGCAGCAGCAGGAGACGGCCATATGGGTATTGTATGCACTGTGGTGGCTGTTCTGGCTGCGTGAAAATCAAACGAGGCGAGGTAGCACGCCGATGTGCCAACTATCCAGGACGACATCTACATATACACTGCACAGCATCATCCATTGGCACTCGACTGGCACTGCTGTTGATATCATCAGAGCTGCAGGTTGGTATTATCTGTTCGTAGTTGTATGCTATGCACAGCCGTGATTTCCAGAGTACAGAGTAACCAAGCAGTGACATCCGGGATGCCGTGGCTGCTGTCGTCATTGTGGCGACCCGTGTCTGTCTGTCTACTCCGTACGTCTGTCTGTGCCTATGTCTATCAAGCATATTGCTTGCATCGTGTGCTGCCTGGATCCTAGTCCCAGGGATGGTCGGGCGCAGTTGGGTTGACGTTGGCTTGTGGCTGGTGCCATTGACGTCGCTTGAGCTATCTGCATCTGCAGCTGCATGCTATGCACTGCTATGACATCCTCCCACTCTGCCCTGTCTGCCCTGCTTTACGGCAGATCCTCCACCGGCACTCAGGTTAGCTGCGTCTTTTTGGTTCTGATTTTCTTTGATTTTCTTGTCTTGATTTCTTCCTGAGCACGCCCAGTACAGCACATAAGTAGCAAACTGCTCATCTCCCGATCCACCCCAATCATACCCTACTCCGTACCTCCTTGCCCTGCTGCTCAAAAATAATCAAGCTTGTGACTCGAGCCTGCGCTCCAGCAAAGGTACCGAGTACCTGAGTACTTGCGGCCCACACGGATAGACTCCGTTGACAACGGCTTGCAGTAGCTGTTTTGGCTTGTCTGTAGTAGTCAATGTCTAACCGGGTCTCGCAGTATTTCCAGTCTGTTTACTTCCAGCTACCGTTGGCTCCATCCCCGCCAGTCTCCAGTCAGTCTCCAGTCAGTCCCCAGTCTCCAGTCTCCAGTCCAGTCCTACCCAGCCATCTTCCCGTATATCTTCGCTCCCAGCTATCCAGCCGAGCTGGAAACAAGTTTCTCTCTCTTCCCAGAGCTCTCTACTCCGTACTGCCATTTTAGAAGCACTCTCTATTGCCATTTCAAACTGCCATTTCAGAAACTCCTCTCTCCTTTCCCTCCCCTCGACATATCCCCTGTAAAACTCTGCAGATCAGAAGATCCTCGGCGGCGAATAAATTAGTGGAAGACCTCAACGGTGCTGTATTGCCCGTCTGCAACCTGGCTCTCTACTGGCCTCTGCTGCTCTGCTGTTCTCTGTTCTGCTGCAGCACAACCCTGTCCGGCCTTCCTCCCGGCCCTGTCTGCCACACGCCATGTCATCACAGCGTTATCATGCGCTGGCCATCGCTTGCCATGTATTGTTATTATACGCTTCCACCCTCTCCATCGCATGACCAGCTCTGGCCACCTCGACAGCCAGCCACCCCAGCTCAGCCCTCGCCTTGCGTTTGTACTTTTACCATGTACTCCTCCACCGCATGATCCGCAGTCTGCATTAATCGTCTTTCTTCCTCCTCCATAAATATAAACACAATTATAAATATAATAGTCGTTTAATCTGCTCTGTACTTATCAACACCTATACCGTCTTCGCTATGCGTCGTACAGCAGTGATATCGTCAATGCTACTTATATCGCCGTGTATATTGGACCCCTATCTCAGACGCGAATCAAGACACAACTCATCTCACAACATATTTTACGATGAAAAGAAGAATCAAAAACACTCGGATCGACAGTGTTCACAGCTGCTAGCTTTGGCCGGCACCGCTAGCACCAGTTACCACTATCCACTAGCCCGCACTAAAACACTGCTGTGGACCGTGTCAACGCTCACCGACCCGAGACATTAAAGTCCCGCGCGGTAGAGACGCTCGTACTGTGTATGTCGCGTACTATGTACGACAGAAGGAGCGAGCATGAACGTTTACCTGTAGAGAGAAGGAGCGAAGAGTGGCTCAACCGGCGTCAAAAATAGAAAGCGCGACGGCATTCGATAAGTCTTTCTCAATCCGTATTCTCTTTCCACGAGTGCTATGTACGAGTACAAGTCGCGCCTTCTCAATACGATCTCGAAGTCTCCTGGTGGGGCGCCTGTTACCAAACTGCCTGCTTGTCTCCAGCAGCCAGCATCATCCCAGCACCCACTTGGCCACTCCCTACCCGCAGCAGTCATTCTTAGTACAAAGCACTACTCCGTATGTAGTCAATTTAAATTCGCATGTCGCGCACATCTATTTTTGTGATTGCGACCGTCGTGTGACTGTCCAATTTGGTTGAAGACCTTCAAGCATAATTATGTAAAGACATCGAAAGGAGCAAAGAGGATACTAATCAGCGGCAAGACATTGCTAAAGACTGTGAGGTTATGGGGAAGGAGCGACAGATCGTCAGACTCTATTTTGTAAACAACGGCAGGAACTACGGTGTACAGTAATTGCCCAAATATAGCAAGAGCAGTCCAACCAGACAAACGAAGAAGGAACACCTCACTCCCGCCCATTCCTGCCCTCCCATTCCTCATTCCTTCCCTGCGAGTCGCGCCCATTTTATCCATTTTATACCACGTACGTCTCTTCTCGTTCGCTCTTTCCTTTTGGCTATTCCTTTTGCTACCAGACCCCTGTCCCTGCCCTTCTTGCCTCCCCTGTCTCCCGTTCTTGCCCTGGTTCTTGCCCTGTCTCGTTCTTGCCCTGTCTGCTCGACTTCTTTCCCTTTGCCTTCTGTCTCCTTGCTTCCCTGCGTCCTTCCTCTTTCCACCCCTTCCACCCCCATGTCTCATCCTCTCCCTCTCCCTCCTCATCTTCAATTCCTCTCTTTTTCGTCTTTCCACCTTTGCCCTTCTCCATACCCATCGCCACCTTTCCCTTGACTTTCGCTCTGACCCTGACTCTTTTCGAACAGCCACATTCCTTACGCTCTCTTCTCTCTTCTTCTATTGAACCCTTTTAATTCCCCCATTCATTCCTTCGTCCAACGCGCAAACGAAAGTCGCCTCTCGTGTCGTCAACATCGTCGTCCCTCGCATCGACTGATCATCAACGCAATAAACCACACCACTCACAACCTTTTCTCTTCTCACCCCAAATAACCAAACAATGACCGATACCTGCACGCTTCGTATTGAGCCCGCACTGAACGAGTGCTAGTTCCCACGAGAACGCAACTCGCCTCCCAAAACCTCACAATGGCCATCTGGCTGTTTCGGCGGAGAAGCCGGCGGAAAAGAGGCCGCGCATCATCCATTTCACCCGGTGCCGCCTCTCCCGACTCGAGCATGCCGCACAGCCTAACCTCGCCCGAAGACAGCGCTGCGGTCGCTGCCTCCATCACGGCGTCCGCCACAGGGCCCCATCCCTCCTCATCCCCCATCCGGCGTCGTCCCAGCGAGCGGTCACAGCGTGATCGCAATTTCTCGTCGACATCCTCTCGCCAGCCCAACAAGCTCCAGCGCCGGAACCGCACCTATAGCTTCGAGTCGGGCCGGGCCGATAATTTGGAGATGGCGCTTAATAGCTACAACAAAAAGAACAACGGCTACCAGCCCGCTAGTGGCAACGCTCCCGTCGACTACTCAGTCTACCGCGCACCCACCCTCCACCACATACAAAGCCAGAGCCAGAGCAAGCATGACGGCCGCCAGCTCTTGTCGCGCACAAGCAAACGCCGCAAGAATGTACACGACCGCGAGCGCGAGGCCGAGATCAAGGCCATGAGCAGTGTCAGCAATTTTGCCGGCATCGACAAGTCCAAACGCAGCCGCACAGTCGACTTTGATCCTCTGCGACCGGCCGTCGAGCCATGGATGGCCGGCCGCGCTGTCACCAAGACACAGACACAGACACAGCCACAGACAGTGCCGCACCCCGACAGCTTTGCTGCTCGCACAGCACGCGGCGAAAAGAAGTTCATGTCATTGCGGTCGGACAAGTCGCAGAAGCCCAAAAAGGGCAAGAGCCGGCGTGACTCGGACGACATCTCGCTCCCTTCAGCCGAATCCATCGACTCTGCCATGTCCTCCGACTCCGAACAGGTGTCGTATGTCATTTCGCCACTGGCCACGCTTGCTCCCAAACCAACGCTGCGCTATGCCTCGCACCCCGTGCGCGGTGCTAATGGCGCCATGTACGGCCCTCCCTACAGAGAACTATCTCACCGGCTGCCCCGCAAATTGGCTGCACCCATTCCCGAGGCCACGCTGCGGGCGCACAAGCGCGTCGACGATCTTGCCAATGACATGAACGCCAGCGATCTGCGTGAGCTGATGGAGCGCGATATGCGCCGTCGGGAACGCAAGCGTGTCAGCGACCAGGAACGCGCAGTACGTCGGTTATCGCGGCAGGCCGAGCGGCAGCAGCGACTGCAACAGCACCAGCGCGCACAGGAGCAACAACAACAACAAGAACAAGAACACGAACAAGAGATGCGCGATGCACCACCATCGCGCTCCTCGCCCGACATGGCGCGCGGTGTTCTCGGACGCGAAGCCGCCGATTTTGGACCTACAACAGACACAACCTCTGCAGTCGTGACCTCGGCCATAAGGCGCGACTCTACTCCCCCCCCTCCCCCCAAAGAGCTACAGCGCTCATACCTTCCTTCGCCACCACCCGAAGACCACGCCGACAAAGACTTCGAATTGGCAGCTGCCAGACACTCGGAGAGCAATGCCTCGGTCTCAAGCTCGCGGCGCCGGTCACCGGTCGAGATGTTCTACCGCCCCGACAGCAGCCCCGTCGAGTCAGTAGAGGGCCTGCCTCTGCCGTCACCCAAGGACGAGATGCACAACGACGCCCAGGCCGCTCAGCAGGCAAACAGCACTGCTGAGTCCGACTTTGCCGTTGCATCCGCCAACGCTGCTGTGCCCACACGGACCAGCTCGACACTACGCAAACTGGCCAAGATCAGAAAACGCCTGTCCAACCTGTCCAACTCGTCGACAAAATCCCCCGCCGTGTCCAAGGCATCCAAGAGCAGCGCCGCCGGTTCGGTCCGTGGCCACACCCGTGGCGGCGTGTCGTGGACATCGCTCGGCGGCATCCTGCGCTGGGCGTCGCGCTCAAAGCGGTCCAACCGCAGCAGCAGCACACGCAACGTCTCGGGTAGCAGCGGTGTCATCACTGGCAACAACTCGCTCACCGAAAAGGCAGAACATGAAATGTCGCCCGAGGAGCTGCTGGCTGCTACGGCCGCTGCTACCGAGGCCGCATTGTCGGGCCCCAAGAACCTGACACCGTTCTCCGCTCGTGCACCCCTCAACCTAGGCGCCAAGCCCGTCATGATGCGCACCACGTCCCGCTTCCGCGAAGATCTCCCCGAGTTCCTGTTATCACCGTCCACCTCGCGTGTGCACTCGGCCCAGCACAGCCCCGTCATGGAGCACGAGAACGAGGGCGAGTCCATGTCTGAAATTATGGATGTCGAGCCACTGCCGATCCAGGGTGCCGAGACCAACACGACCACATTTATGCGCGACGACGAGTCCGAGTCCGACGAGTCCGAGTCCGACGAGTCCGAGTCCGACGAGGAGTCGATTATCATGCCGGCTACCGCGTTCCATGGCCAGTACCACCCCGTGCAACCACCTGTCGATGAGTCGTGGCTGAATGTCGACGCCGACGTCGGCGCTGGTCCTTGCGACGACGGTGACGCCCACAACGAGGAAGACGATGTTGTCGCCGACTCTCTTGATCCTTCCCCCGAGCCGCAGCAGTCCCTGTCTCTGGCGTCTATTGACAGCGAGGGATCGTGGATGTCGGGTGGCCGCGCCATGCGTCGCCGCTCTGCGCAGCCGCAGCAGTCGCTTGACAATGTCTCGCGCACATCATACCAGCGGTGGACATCCAATGACCACATCAACAACAACAGCAACTACTACAACGACGCGCAGCAGTCCCTGTCCGCACTCGCCAGCAGCGATGTCGAGCCCGGCCACGGCGACAACGACGAAAACGACGACGAGGTGGAGACGGTCAACGGCGAAGCGGACACTAGCGGCCTTACCAAGATGGAGACCGAGACGGAAGACCAGCACGTCAACGAGAACGCCACGTGGGGCTCGGTCAACGAGCGCAAGGTCCAGGTGGACTCGCCGATGCACACGGCCTCTCTCATGAAGAGCCATGAGGGACTGCTCAAGACGTTCTACGACGGCGAGGAGGCTGAGGCCAGCCCTACAAGCCCCCTCAGCCCTGTCAGCCCTGTCAGCCCGACGAGCCTGGACAGCGAGAACAGCCCCGTGAGCGACGGCGACTTTCAGGACCTCAAGGGCGTGCAGCGCGCAATGAGTGTCAATCTCGGCCGCGGACATGTCCGGCAAATCAGTGCGGGCAGCGCAAGGCTGCTCGAGATCCAGACATCGCCGCGCAACTCGTTTGGCGGCCGTTCATAGTAAAGTGAGATTGCGTGATGTTATTGAGACGAGATGACGAGATGAGACTGCGAAAACGACACGACGACACATGATCACTATTGCTCTTCAGCATTTCCTATTCTGTCTACACCAACTATATTCGATCCTTACCTTTCCAACTGTCAACCAACTCTAATCTACAAAACCTACAAAAAAAGTCGAAACACCAACAAATAGCATTGAGAGGCACAAAAACAATTCAAACGTTACAAAAGATCACAAAACACCACCCGGAAACAAACAAACCCGACAAAAAACTTGAAAACCCGACAAAGCCTCTCTCCTGCTCAAAAACATGTGAAAACAGAAAACGCCGTCTGTCTCTACTCGCCTCATCTCTCAGTCTCGTCCGTTGACATCATGCATCTCACCCGCCTTGGTTGACCACGCCATGTTGTTGTACATGTTGTCATTTCTGTCTTTTCTATTTTATTGTTAGATATTAGCTAGATACCCATGATGTTTCTGCACCGCAAAGGATGTAATATAATATTGCCGTTACGATTATTTGCAACAGTGAATCTATTTAGTTCATTTATTTTATTGAATGTAGTACTTGTAAGATTATTGCAAAATTTGATCCTATTTTACATCAAAACACACAAATCGGCATATCATTGTTCGTTATCGTCAGGTCGTTAACCTCCAGTGTTTAGGGAAACTCTTTTCCGCCTGCGTTCCTCAGCACTTTGAGCAGCCGTCGCCGCGTCTCGTTGCTTTTATTCAGATGCCGTGCTGTATATTTGGTCAGCGAGTCAGAACTGCTAGAACCGATGCCGCCTTTGCTGTCGTAGCAGTTCCACGGCTCGTTGACCTCGCTGCTCAGACCAGCCTCCAGCAGGACCGACATCATGATCACGGCGTGCTTGTTCTCCAGCGCCAGCAGCAGCGGCGATTTCTTCTCGTAGAGAATCTTGGTGCTCGCGCCGCTGCCGAGCAGCACCGCAACGACCTGAGCCAGCCGCAGCCGCCGCGAGTCATCCACCTCGGCCTCCGTGTCGTACTTGCCCAGGCCGCTTAGGCACAGCTCGCCCAGCACCGTGCGGCCGCCGTGCTTCGGGCTCTTGTAGTTCATGTCGTATCCGTGTTTGGCAAACGCCTGCACCAGGGCCGGGTCGAGGCGGCAGGCCGCATCGTGCAGCAGGCCGTCGTCCTTATGCCGGCCCGTTGACAGGATCGCGTTGACGAGGAGCTCCCTGCACGGCTTGCGCAGGCGGATCGCCACTTCGATCGGCGGCCAGCCAACCCCGTTAACCACCGTGGGGTCGGCGCCGGCTGCCAGCAGGTACCGCACGACGCGCGGCCGCGACGTGTGCACAGCCAGCATCAGCGGCGTGTAGCCGGTGCGCGGCGTCGGCGTGTCGAGGCCGGTGAATTTTGCGTCCTGCACGAGCACCGTGATCACCGCAGACGGCACATGTAGAGCGCCGGCAACAGCCCATGCGAGCACGGAAATGCCATTCTCTGTGGTGCCCGCGACATCGATTGCAACATTGTCTGGCAACACATCGCCCGCGCCAAAGCCTGCGTCGACAACTGCCTGGGCGACTTCGGGTGACGCAGGGTACGCCAGCAGGGCGCTGTACAAGACGGGCACGGGGTGGGCGTGCCGAGGATCGAGAAGCGGCCTCTGAGGATGAGGATCGGTGCGCAGGCCGGCAAATACACGGATCGCCGTGTTGAGGATATTGCCGTGATCGTTGCTAAATGCACGGATCATTGCAATCGCGCAAGCCTCGTCAAGTTTGGGGGTTGTGCTGAAGATGCTTGGAAAGGCCGTGTTGAGGACATTGCCGTTCGGCTTAGCATATAGGACCATTTGCAGAAGAGACAAGTCGCCGGCATTCACTGCAGCCTCCAACACGCCGGGGTGGTCGGCGCTCGAGCCTTGTTTTAGGAGAAGACTAACGAGTCGCTTGACGAGTCCGGGGCTCTTGTTGCTGCTGTGCGCGATGCACTCGCGCAGAAACAAGCCAACACCATCATTTTTAGCGCCCAACTTGAAGAGCAGGCTCAAGAGTGCCTCCATGGCTTCTGTCAAATGATGCCTGGCATGCTTGCCGGTGTTGGAAGCGATGAACGTCCCAAGAACCGTTCCGGCATTGCTTTCGCTGAGGGACACATACTCAAGACACAGACTGAGAATACCAGGGTCGGTTCGAGATGCAGCCAGCACAACGACTTTGTATCCCTCCGGTGCCGCTGAGGCGCCGCGCTTGAACAGGAAACGGATCAGCCGCTTGTCGGGTGCCGGCTCGGCCACGGCCTGCCACAGCCGCTCGTCGACGACATCGCCAGGCGCCAGCCCGGCGCCGAACAGCCAGGTGATGACCGTGAAGCGCTCGTCGCCAGGCAGCTGCCACGCGCCGCAGAGCATGCGAACAAGAACGCCCTGTGACGGCGACGGGATCTTGGCCATGTCCGTCTGCGATTTCAGGTCCATGCCCAGCAGCGTGCCGACGACGTTGAGGTTGCCCGCGATGGTGGCCGACACGAGCGCCTCACCGTCGTTGTAGTTGACATTGACGCCGAGCGCCAGCAGGATCTTTGCAAGACTGCAGCCCTGTCTGCCAAGGCCGACACAGGTGGCCAGCTCTTTCGACACGATATCCTTGTTGACGTCATGGCCCACGAGCATCTTGAATATCTCCAGCTTGGTGTCCACGTCGTGCAGCTTGGCGGCAGCTCGAAAGACCTCGGTGGCGGTGGCTGGCGAAATAGACGGAAACATTTCAAAACGTTGCTGTACGGAGCCGGAGTAGCCCTTTGCGGCGTAGCAGACGAGGGCCCAATCGACTGACAGTACTTTCCCGGAGTCGGTCGCGGGTGTAGGTGTGCTGGCACCCGCTGAAGAGCCACCCCCAGCGCCCCTTTGCGCGGTGTTGTCGGATATAGGCACAGGCCTGGACTGGTCTCCGAGCTTTTCCGACGGGCCACAATCTCGGACACTAGCGACTGCAGGCGGGCCTGTCTTGTTGCCTTCACTGGGGCCGACCGTTCCTGCGAGTATCTGGATGAGTGCCGGGTCCTTGGTGCGAGACGCCGTGGCCATCCTGCGCGCCTGTGCCACATCCGATTCTGAAGGCTTGGCCTGTAGCAAAAGGCGTGCCATCTTATGGCGGTCGCTTGCCGTCTGGATTTTGAAAACAACCAAAAGTGCCTGGCCGATAGCCTTTGAAGCCGGCTTTTCGGCAAGGAGCAGCTTGACCGCGTCGCCGAGGGAAAGCTCTGTAGCCCGGCACAAGACGACAGTGACGTCCGCGCCGGCCGCGACGAGCATGCGGACACAGGTCATGTGTCTCTTTCTCTCTGGGATCTCACCGATGGCCATGATTTCGTTCCACAGCAGATTCGTGGCAAGGTCCTTGCTACAGACATCGGGGTATTCGAGCAGATAGCTCAACTTGGCTGCCTTGTCTTTTGTCGGCTCTATTGGGACAATCGCAGACAATCCGCGGGCGACGTTCTCGTCTGTGGCCATCCTCTTGTCGATGAGAAGGCGCAGTATAACAGGCGAGTGTCTTTCCACAGCTGTCAAAAAGTTAGTATCTAGGTATCTTGGAAGAATAAAAAGTAGAGGGTCTCACCCATGACAATAGCCGCCCCATCCGTGAGATTCACATTGACCTGGCCCTTGTCCACCAGCAGATGGATCATAGCGAGGTCAATGGCTTTTGGAGATGCAAGGATGCGCAGCAGGACGTCAGAGACTGCACTGGCATCCTTGTGGGCACCAGCAGCGATAAGCAACCTCATAAGCTGCATCCGGGTCGCATGGTCGTTGACGTGGACTGTTTCTGCAAAGGCAGCCGACAGCGTGACCTGCGTGTGTGACTTCTGCCTGGCATTGAGGAGGCGTTCGACAAGAACGACGTTCTCGTTCTTGACGGCCAGCGCGAGCAGATCCTGCAGGTATCTGAATGGCGGCCTCTTTTCCGCAGCAAGGCTCAAGAGCTTGGGGTCGCGCTCGTCGGCAGGTATTCTGTCCACGGCGGCGCTCAAAACGGTGCTGGTCTCGCAGAACGTGTGGCAGTACTTGAGCACCAGACGAATGGTTCTCAGTGCCGTCTCGTCCAGTTTCTTGGCCGTGCCGATGACCGTGACCAATGTCGGGATGGCAGCGACCAGGGTCTGCTCCGACGGGCCGCCGAGAAGGACGGTCTGGATCAGCTCGGGCTTGCGCGTTTTGATGGCGGCCACAAGAGCCTTGCCGTTGTTGTAGTCGACCGATGCCTTTATGGGAGAGCATGCGAATTTGCACTCGGTCGCAGCGGATCCGTAGCCAAGCATGAGCTCCATGGACGCAATATCGCCGGCGCGGACTGCGCGCACAAGACACTTGGCGAGCTCGTCGCCGCTGGCCCCCTTTTCCATGAGCAGGCCCACCAAGGTCGATCGCACGTTGCTGGGCACGTCGTCCGGGATGCTTGAGAGGCAGTGTGATGCGATGCTGGCATCGAGGACCACGCCGGGTGCCAGCAGCTTCTGGGCGGTCTCGAACCGCTTCGTCTTCAGCACGTGGCATACGGCGGCTGCCGAGTTATGGCACACGGACGCGCCGTAGCGCAGCAGCAGATCGAGCAGCTCGTCGTTTTCGTTCTCGACCGCCGACAACAGTCCCTGTGCCACGCATGGCCCGTTGGCGCCGGCACACAGCAGCACCTCCAGCATGAGTCGAAAATCGCCAGAGGGTGTCGCCGACACCGTGAAGATGACACCACAGGCCGTGTCGTAGCCAGTGTGCCCGAGACCCATGCCGCAGATCATGGCTACAAGGATGTCGGCGCGGGAGCTGCGGATGGCCTTTTCCAGCGCAATACTATATCCGTTTCCAAAGTACGTTGTCGAGTTTACCAGCGCGACCACGGTCTCTAGACAGCCAGCGTCGACGGCATCGGTGAGGCACAGTCCTGCAAAGTTGGCTGTCATTTCGGGATGGCACGCGACAAGCAGCCCGACCGTCTCAGAGTGTTGCCCTTTGATGCAAAGCTGCCGCAGCACATCTTCGCCGGCGCCCGAACGCTCTAGTGCGGCGCCGTACGAGAGCAGCTGGCGGATATAGTCTATGCGGCCGATTGTGACCGCTTTTGCCAGGCAGTCGTTGAGGGTCGTCTGGTCGGCGTACGGGACTAAGATGGACGTCAGTGCATTGTCCTCACGCTCCATGGCTTCGCAAAGCAGCCGGCTGCGCTCCAAGGGCTGATATTTCGGCAGGCCGGGGATGCGGAGAGTCTTTTTCGTGACGCGTGACATGTTAACATCGCCGCCTGCCTCGATCAGCTTGACCACCAGGGCTTCCGTAGTGGCTGGATGTCCGCCGTCGGCAATATGTTTTTCGAGGACGGCATAAACCATGTTGGGGTCGGGCGCCTCAACCGGGTCCGACTTGAGCCTCAGGCTCTGGCGGACTGAAAAGGATTTCTTGGGCTGCGTGTCGGCCGACACTGCGTGGTGTAATGACACGAGCACCTGCGCATCGTCGTCGTCGTCGTGGCTGCGGATGGTGAACGGGACTGCAGGCCGTTCCGGGCGCTGTGGCAGCGGCCGCGGCTGAGCATCCATCTCGACAGCCAGGGCCTGCAGCCATTCTATGCGGCGGCGGTCCTCCTCTTCGCTGATCATGGCGGATGCGTGCAGGCAGCTGAAACAGATACAGATGGTCGAGGTCGGACAAGACGATTAGAACAATAATGATTGAAAACAGACACAAAACGTCACAGCAATAGCATAGATAAAGAAGGCTTTGACAGACGTGCACAATGCCCCTCGCCTACCCCAAGGCCAAGAATGCCTGCGCCTTACGCTATCATATGCAGCAGCGATGCATTGGGTAAGACTGCTGAGGTGAGGCTGAGACCACCTGCAGGGTGTAATATTGAAGGCCGTGCCGCGAAGGGCAAGTGTGGCTTCCTGGGCGGCTGGTGTACGAATCGGTTCAGCTTAGCCTAGATGGACATGGCTGATTGGATTAGTTGATCTATCTGCAGTCCTATATCTTTTATATTCTGCCTGGTCTAGCCAGTGTGCATAGTAGTTTTCAGGGTCAGTCTGGCAAGCAAGGCCGTCGTCTATATAGCACATGAACAGCAGAACAAATCAAGGCAATTCACACACTGCTGTGCAGACATATATTCAGTAGCTATTGATGCTTCTTTGATGATTATAGACACGATAGGAGACCCGGACTGGCCTCACGCAATCCTCTCTATCTCGGTAACACCATTGTCACGATGCAACCTCCACGACTCAAAATTTACTCTTTCGAATCACGAGCTCGGAATATTGACAGTCCCTTACTGGGGGGGGCCGTCCGGGCCGTCCTCCCAGTAGTTGTCGCCCTGCGAGCGGCAGGTTCCGCGCACACAGTAGTTGTAGCCGCCGCGGTTGCTCTCGTTGGGGGACTTCATGTATCCCGACTTCGACGAGGTCTCGCCACCGCCGCAGTCGTAAGTCACCAATAAAACGTTGTCTGGCTGTCAGTATTCGGGCTGGACGGGTAGAAGGACAAGGGAAATAGGAATAGAAGAAGACTTACAGCCGGTGTGGGCAGTGTTGTACCACGAGCAGATACTCTCGTCCTTTTCGCCGTTGCAGGTGTACGCATTGCCCGTCGACCAGGACTTGGAAACGGAAAAGCCGCCGCTGAGCCAGGCCATGCTGCCGAGGCCGGTTCCCGTGATACTAAAGTCGATTGTGTACGAGACGGAGTTGGACTCGGTGACACTGCATCCGCCGTCGCGGCACTGGAGCGTCTCGGACAGCTGCTTATAGAAGTAGTGCTGCTTCGGGTCGCCGTCGCCGTCGAGTTCCGATGCCTGGTGGGCATTGCAGATCTGGCGCCCCTTGAGAACTGCTGCAGGGTTCTCGGAGCGGACAGCCTCGACCTGGACGTGCGGCATGACGTCGGAGCGCTTGCCGGCGCGGCCCTCCATGCGGCGGAAGTGGTGGTTCATGTAGTCGTCGCTGAAGCACTCCTTCTCGGTCTTGAAGGCCTCGGGGATGTAGGTGGTGTTCCACTGGACGCCAGTGCACTCGACGAGGGTGAAGTCCGGGTTGTACTTGGTGATGCACACGGGGCCGCCCTGGGGAGGGTTGGAGTGGACGATGTGGGCCTGCGAGCCGATGGTCCAGACGTCCTTGGTGCCGTTCAGGTGGACGCTGGTAAAGTCGATTGGCACGTCGGTGTGCAAGACGCTGCCACACGTATCGGCAAGCAGCGCGTTGGTTGCCGCATCAAAGACGCCGAGCGAGGTCTCCTCGGAGTTGGCATCATGGCGCCAGGCAATCTTGACATTGGTGGCAGAGGCCACGGCGGCAAACGCCAGAGAAGGTGCAATAAACTTCATACTAAAAGGTTGGAGGGAATGATGTGTGTGTGGGACTGAAGAAGCTGAAGAATGATAATGTTGATGAGGATGGTGGTGAAGATATCAAGACGAACCTCAACACAGCGACAGAAGCCCTCTTTATATACACGTCAATGAGATCTACTCATCCCAAGGCCAGCCTTGACCGAGCACTTATTTGGTCACCTCATGTCGCCATCCATGGTCCCATCTGCTCACCAGCTTGCTAGTCCCTTCAAAACTGTAAACGTTACTTTTGCACATCGTCATCCATTCCTTGCAAGACCTCTACGGAGTATCTGCAGCAAGTGCCTGCCGGGCCCGAACAGAGCAAAGGTCCTACGCCCCGGGCCCCTGTTCGGACAGATGTTTGTCCCGGTGTGATTCCCTTGCCAATGGTATACTCTCTACAGAGTAATGAAGAAACAGTTCCTGACAGCGAGCGCCGCAGAAGACAGAGAAGCAGCAGAGAAATAAAGTTGGAACAATGGACCCTTGGCATGGCAGAAGGATTCAGCAGCATCTGATCTACAACGGTGACAACAAAGGCGCATGCTGGATGTTCACACGGCGGTTATGTTGATGCTTTCTAGAAGGCTTCCCGCAGGAATCGGTCGTCCCGATGCAGTTTAGCAGAATCTCAACAGCACCATCACCGATCCCAATTCCTCTGCCAATGTAGATACCTTGGTAAAGGATTGTACTAGTCGACCGTACCCCAGTGTCCTCTGCAGATCTCAGCATCCCTCATGCAGGTGCTGGCAAATAGAGGTAGCGTAGCACTCTTTGACCAACATAGATGAACCATCGTAAAGTATGATGGACCGAGCGGGATCAGCATGGGGCATAGCAGCAAGTCTTTCTTTTGTCGTTTTGTCGTTCTTATATTACCGCTAATGTCTACTGCTCATTCACCAAGTCTACACTACTATAGACACAATCAGAAGTCCACCATTGTTGTGAGACTCTGGAAATAGAAACAAAGCCTACTACTCTGTATAGTAGCCTCCACCTCTGCCTTATCACGCTTGCTTGCCTTGCCGATGTCACCCTCCAGATATGATCTGCGCAGGATTCTAGAGGGGCTTCCAGGATTCGCCAAGGCCAAGATTCGAAACATCACGGCACACGACTCGCTGCTATTTCTATTCAAAGGCGGCGGCCAGCCATCGCGGTGACCGACGTGTAGCGTCAGAGGTGCGGTGGCGTCGCCAAGAGCAGGGTGCCTTGAACGGCCTACTTGATCGACATAGGATTCACTCCTAAACACTAGCAAACACACGGATGGCCGCCAGCAGAAGCGATATACAATCCTAGCTATTACATGGATTTCCTGTCGCCTCCTCATAGCGAATGACTCTAAATAATGGACCACGGACTGATCCTTCCATGACGCCAAGACACGGTCTTGTCTATTTAATCCGATGACATCCAAATCCTCGATTCCTAGGTTAGATGAGGCCTCATAGCAGTGACATTGGGTATCTTGTATATCCCATAATGGCAAACGTAACATTGTTCGCTCATCAGCGTGGGCGCCTGATGTGTCTCTTAAGCCGATCTACGTTCCGGGGACTGTTATGTGCGCACATACGTTGAGTAAATAACAGCTGCTGTATAGTGCAATCGGCTATAAACCGGTTTAGTTCTATTCGGAAGGCTTGTTTCGATACTTGGCTGGCTCTTGGCAGATCATCGACGTTCTTTTCCGCCAGCTAACTTATAGAAACATCACATGTGCGCTGTTGTGCTCGCCCAGAACAATATAGATCTATTCGCTCCAAGATACATCCCGTTTCATTTCGATTAGTTCACATGTAGTGGTAACTCGCTCAATATATAATCCATTCATCTATAAGCACACAAAAAAACAGCCGCACCGCTTTCCAGGCTCGCAGCTGAGAAGCAGAGGTGTTGCTTCCGTCACAATGCACATCAAGAGGCTGTATCCAGAAACGCTCAAGAATATCTCACGGCCAAAGGCGGCTGCTGTTTCCCAAATAGATCTAAATAAAACAAAAGTCGCAGGGGAGCGGGCACGGAATGATGAAGCAGAAGCGGCCGGGGCACATCTCGCTTCTGCCGCCGCGGAGAGTGGCTTCGTCGCTGTCGTCGTGGGGGGCCTGTGTGTCTAGATTTCCATTAGCACGCAGTGTTTCCAATCGTCTGGCTGTCTTATCCCGCGCCATAACCATCAGCATCCGCCAGTCTACTTACTCATGGGCTGCGCGACGGGGGGCTGCGCGAGCTCGAGCGATGGCGCGCCGGCGCTCATCTCGGTAGCGCGAGGTGCCGCGGTGGCAGCCT
This sequence comes from Ophiostoma cf. undulatum, assembly GCA_022392935.1. Classification (NCBI taxonomy): domain Eukaryota; kingdom Fungi; phylum Ascomycota; class Sordariomycetes; order Ophiostomatales; family Ophiostomataceae; genus Ophiostoma; species Ophiostoma cf. undulatum. Next base: position 1,953,759 of record JAKRGL010000055.1, on the reverse strand, counting down.
TAGAATCGGGGGCAGTAGTCTGCGACAACATGTTGAGAACGCTGGAAAATGCGAGTAGTTGTTGGTGGATGTAAAGTTGTTCTTTGGCTGTTTTGAGTGAGGAGGTGCTCTGATGCGATCATGATACTGATCAGGAGTGGCTGACTACATCACCGCCAAGGCCAATGGAGCTACGTCACTGGTAGGTACCACGTGACACGGGGCCCATATGTATCCATATGGCAACCGCGCCATGCCGAAAATAGACGACTCCATTGGGAACAACGAAATGTATATATCATGAAGGCTGCGCAATGTACATCAGTCTATAGCTGGAATTGTCTTTATCACAGCTACTTTTTTTTTATTATAGCAGATGGATATGTGTTTTTTTTTAATATATATATATATATATAAGAATAGTAAATCATGAATATGTCCATAAAACGAGATAAACAATTAGGTTTTCTTATATAGAGCTCCATTTCATTATATACGCCGTTTTCTATGTGTGTAAGTTTTTACCACAACCGTTATGAAATTACTTTCCATAATACATACTATTTTCAAGTTAAGAGTGTGATAAGCAATATGAATATCATGCTAGAAATACTCGAATTATTTACGAACTACAACTAGGTATCTCGATCTAAACATAAAAAAGAAAGAGTCGAGAAGATAGGATGTTAGTCAAGAGATATAGCTAGTCTGCCCAACTACCGACCATACAAAGAAACTTGGAAACAAATAGACAAGTCTAATTAAGAAAGCATCAACAAAGAGGCAGACGACCGGTTGTTTCTACTGAGACAATCAAGTAGTAATGGCAACCCTGGTACAAAGTGAACGCCTCGGCCTTCTCTATATGGTTGCCCAAGTCTCCGGCGAGTGAACAAAACTCGTGAGATACGTATTATGTTGTGTATGGTGAAATTTGATTTATAAAATAACAACAACACAAAGAGCAATATTACAAAGCTTCACTTTTCAAATCAGGAAAACTAGACAGCAGCCACAACTTTTACGTCAGAGGACAGTAAATATCCAAGGAGAATATTAATATGCAATTGTTAGCCAGTTATATAACTGTTTATTGATCAGATGTCCATGTAATGCAAAAATCTCTATGGAAAAGGAAATACTCTATGAGAGCAAAACAACTATATAGAAGTAAAACAGTCCCACCCAAACGCCAAACTTAAAAGAAAAACACAAGAGTAGACTGTACTGCAATGCACGCCTTGGGCCAAACCATCTATGGCAAAACAACACTCAACCACCCTCGCCGAGACGAGGAACCTGGCTGATATAGACAGCCTTGTATTAGAAACATCACATGTGCGCTGTTGTGATCGGACAAAACAATATTCTCTGCAGACGCACCCCTCGACAGCAGAATCCTCACAACAGCGGAATACCTGGATGTCTCAATGTGCCCGTTTCCCTCAACATGACTGACAGCCTTTTCCGCCAACCAGTCTTTCTGGACAGCAAGCGCAAGTGCTGTCTCACCCCGTGAATTCATCCGAGAGACATCCGCGCCATTGCTGATAAGCTCTACCGCAATGGCGGGCTCAGACTTCCCAATTTGAAACAGCAACGGAGTGGTGCCATCGGCATCTTCTGCCTCGACATCTGCGCCCTTTTTGACGAGTGCTGCTACAACATCGAGAGATTCCGCGTGGAACAGTGCCGTCCTGCCGTGCCCGTCGCGTGCATTGATATTGGCGCCGTGTCGTTGAAGGAGATCGATTAACGTCTCAATGGGAGGTGTGTCTTCTTCCAGGTCCATCTCAGTCTCATATTCAGATGTGTCGTCTTCCAGGTCCATCTCAGTCTCATATGCGTCGCTGAATATACAACGAAACCAAGGAATATCCGTACCCATCCGAGAAATCCAATTTCCTGTAAACACAGCTGGAAAGGCCATGGTGGAAAGGTATGTGCTATAGGATTGGTGATCGAGCGCCTCCAGTTTCGGCAAAAGCACACTGATAGCCATCTCACACCCGGTCGACAAGGCAATGTGTAAAGCAAGTTTGATGCCACCGAAGAGGTAGTCGCTGGTATTGTCGTAATGATCGATCAGAAATGTAATAACGTTTTCAGATCGCCTAGCAAGCGCTGCTATGAGGTGTGCAGTCCAGAATCCATCGGCTCGAAATTCACGAAGATCCTCCTGGTAAAGATAACGGACTAATTCGATGTCGTCGTCCTGACAGGCATATGCGATGAGTGTAGCTATGACCTTATTGACTTGGCCCCGGTCTGCCGATGAAAGCTGGGATTTATGTTGAGTTGTTAGGAGCCCGAGAAAGCTCTCAGCATCTGGTGGTATTTGGGCTTTGGATAAGATCCGTCGAATGACAGGTCTGTGGCCAATTATACTGCAATACCACAGAGGCTTTCGGCCGTGCCCATCAGGTAGCAAGACATTGGCGCCGCGATCGATAAACTCCACAGCTGTCTCTGTATCACAATAGCTTTCTTCCGTGAGTGCTCGTGTCAGCGGTGTGAAGCCACCTTTGTCGACCGTGTTGATATCGCAAAGGCGTAGTATGGAACCCGCCTCGTTACGTTGACATGTATAAATGTCGTAGTAAAAGGGCGAAAACTCTTGAGAGATCCTTTCCTCGCCTAGTAACTGAATCAAAAAGTCTTGCTTTGCGAACAAACAACCTTCATAATATATGACGACATCATCAGTCAAAAAGCGGGCACCTTTTCCCAACAGAAGCTTACACAATTCTGTGTCTTCTTCCAAACAAGCGTAGTACAGTGGTGTGTTACCCAAATAATCAGCTGAGTCAGTGTCGGCTCCAGCTTCAACCAAAAGCTTCATGCAATCAATATGTGATTTAAACCCTGCTTGTGTGAGAGGCGAGTTGCCACCAATGTTGTATTCGTTCACGAGCTCCAACCGTCTCTTGTCATCGACATGCGAAAAAAGCGCACGGATGATATCGACGCTGCCAACGTGAGCTGCAACATACAAAAGTGGATCGCGGACTTTAGGATCGTTGGGGGTTTCGAGTTCCTTGATATGACGGGCTGACTGCAGTAAATGGCGAGTAAATGAGACCCACCCGCAGTGTAATGAGATAAACAGTGGAGTGCCTGCACCAAAACGGCACGAAATACCATCATACTTGCTCAACCGGTACCAAGTCGGCTCCTTGTATGGATCTTTGTAATGTCCCCCCTCGTCAACGTTGAGAAGTGCGGCGAGAATCGAAAAGCCCTCTTCGAGAAACAACTCGTAGTAACTGTTGAGCTGCTCGTATGAATAGACCGAGAAAGCACACTTCTCGCTGTAAAAATCCCGTAATTGCTGTCCATACAGACCAGGCTCGCGTGGTAAGCTTTCCATAGCCAAGAGGACCCAAGAGCAGATTCGGAACATGGTTTTGTGGGAGTCTTCCTCCCGGAGCGTGTTCCTCCAAGAGGTTTCGCTTATGACTGGAGTTGAGCCTTGGAGCAAGACTGGAGTTGAGCCTTGGAGCAAGAACTCTTTTGCCGTCTGGTGTAGGAAGTAGACCTTCGAGTCGACGATAGACACAAAGAGGCCGCATAGTTCTCGTATATGGGACTCAGTCCCACCCTCCAAGGGCTCCACGTCTTTGATAGATTTGTGCTCTGGGCCGATAGAGAGGGCGACACCCATCTCATCCAGGGTCAGCGCTCGAGTGGCGGCCACCATGATGTGTAGCAGCTTCAGGATTTTCTTGGGGGGGTGCTTCGATCTAGATAGAATCTTTTCATAGGCGTCGTCGACAGTGTGAGGAATCCGTGTAGACAATGACTCAAAGATGCTTCGACGTAATCCGAGGAGTTCATTTTTGAGCCAGTCGAGCGTGAGGTGCGCCCACAGGTAGGTTCGGTTGGGGGCCTTGCGTAGTTGCGAACGCACACAGTCGACTTCCTCATTGGACCAGCCCCGGTCAGTTCCAATGATGTCCACCTCGGCGTCGATGACAATGTCAATCTCTTTGGCAATTTTGTTAACCTCTTCTTCGGTTTCACCCTTGAGACAAATGACTGAGACATCTTCAGACTCGCACTGCCCAGTTTTCAAGGCTCCCGGTAATATAGACCTCTTGATGTGTTCGTAAGGCCGTGACGTGCAAAGGAATTTGAGCCTGGAGTCTGACGGTGGATTCGCATAGAAGGAAGACACACACCGAGAGAAAGCACGGAATTCACGTTCAGGACACTCATCTAGAGCATCAACTAAACAGACGACTTCTCCACAATGTGCATCTTTGCTGATCCGGAGGAGGATATCCCACAGGCTGTCAATAGACGTGATGGTGTGGTTTGAGTGGTCAAAAGTGTTGAGAATGTCGGATGTGAGGAGGCTGGGCCTTGCTGTAAAAATCTGGTGCAGAATGCACTGCAGAGCATTGACGGCGGAGGCTTGCAGTGCAATGTCTTCCTTGAAGAAAAAGTAGCACAGTATGCGATCATTTGAACGAGGCAGGATTGCATCCACCAGGTAACGAGACAGCACTGACTTGCCGCAACCGGGGTCGGCAGACACGTAAAGAAAAGACGAGGTGCTGGTGGAGCTCCATTGCTGGAACTTTTCGTGTTCTGTGAACCACACGCACGTGCCCTCCAGCTGCTGTTTGTTTTGGTTCTTGGCTTCGAGATATGGCAATGGAGCAAGTGATCTCATCACCTTTGGCCGCAGCTCATCTTCCTTTTTGCGCCGTTCTCTCTCCTCTACTGTGTCTTGGGTGACTGATTTCACTTGGTTAGCTGTGAGCGTGATGGTTTGAAATATTTCGAGATTGACAAGTTTATATATAGACTAGTTCTTACCGAAGTTGATTGTGCCGCTATTGCCATTGATCGTGTTCACGCCATTGTTGTGAAATGCTCCGCCAATATTCTGTATACTTTGGTTTCCTGTCCCCCCCGACGCGATGTTCTGCGATGTGGGCTGGCTCGCCCGCTCAAAATCGGCATCGGTCACAGAGGACATGGTGTGCGAAAGTTCATCAAAAGCTTTGGCAAGTTGGGCGACTTGAGTTTGGGTGGCCAACCGAAAGATGTGATTCTCTGCCAGGTCCTTGACACACGCGAGCATGCCCTTCATCAATGACTCGACCCGATGTGCTTTGCCGAGCTGTTTTCCTTTGCTGACTAGCGTCTTCCTGTAGCGCACAAGAGTGCTGCCCTCTCTCGTGTTGTATGCCTGGATGCCATCGAAGACGTCCTTGAGTTGACGGCCAAAGCCATCGCACCGAGACAGAGAGTCTCTGATCCTAATGTCGAGCGAGTCGTCGATAAGTTCTCCCTGCAGCTGATCACGTATACAATGCAAAGTGTTCTGGACCAAGGGGAGGCGCTGCTCGACTTCCGCAAACTCCCGTGGACATTGACTCAGACTATTGATGGCTTTGCAGGCTGATATGACGGTCGACACAAACGTGATGCTAGACGCAACGACGTCCATGGTGAGATCGCGTCGAGGCAGAAACGGCGCGTCGCCAGCTTGCCGCGCGGTCGTCTAGAATTGTTAAATCCACTGCTGAAGGATCATGGGTCTAGAACGATTGAACATACCAAAGACTGAAGCTCGCTGTGCGTCCAGAAAGCGGGTAATGCTCGGGGATGAGCTTATTTGTGAATGTCGATGAGGAGAAGGAATGGTGGGAGAGTAACAGTTGAATCTAGAGAAACCGCTGGGATCCCCTCATATCACGCCCATCGGCATCCTGTTACTGCCTAACATTACCAGGCCACACCTGACAAGAAAGAAATGTATTTGAAAGATGCGACCACTCCGTAAACAGGCCAATAAGGCGGTGCTATGATATACATCCCATCTCCGACGGTGATTCAAATGCCACCACTGTCAGACACGTCAGCCTTTTTTTGCACATTTGAAAGCAGGGCGAAACTTGAAAACATTGGCGCTTCGTTTCTGACGAATCATACCACACTGCAACCCAAGTGTGAATGAGTTCTTATCGCGGGGCAGTAGGTTTTATGCAGGCCGTCAGATGGTATGCCTTGACCGCCGCCAGTGTGTGACCATTCTTCCCCGTCTCGGAAATGAGGGCGCTGCTTTTTGGTCTGAAAGTGCACATGTGTGAGCAAAAGGTTCGATAGGATGACTCACAATACTGTGCGGCGAGGACCATCCGAATATGATGCACACAATGCCAAAACAGCCCCAATGAAGATCAAAAGTAAGGAGGCAGGGGGGGTGACTGTGATAACCCGCTGCAAGAAAACAACTCGCTTCATTGGGCGTCAATGTCGGCAGGGAGCAGGCCACAGCCCAGGGCCTGCGAGTAAACTGTGCGCTCTCGGGGCATAGACGCATGCTGGGAGAACCTGCAAGGCCAATCGTTTTGTCTGAAACTTGCCCCAGCTGACGAAAAAAACCAGGTCGAGCGTCGACCTCGTACCGATGGTCCTCGTGTGCTGTCGAGGCCAAAAACCGTCCTCGTGATGGGTGTGTAACCCCTGTATCATGTGACCCCTATCTGGGAAGCCTGGTGTTCTTCCCAGTTCCCAACACTGGCGCCTCCTTTTTTTCCATTTCAATCCACAACGTCCTTCACTCACACTTACACCACTTACACCACTTACACGGTCAATGACAGCCATGGCGTCCCTCTTTGCTCGCCTTTTTTCCTATCTGACGCCATCGTTCTTGCGCAGATGTTTTTCTTTCATTCGATTGCATTTGTTGGGGCGCGACGCCACGCCGCAATCCCTTGGTCCGCACCTCGAATACATCATAAAAGATACCAAAGAGTGCTGCGCAGCAATTGGTATCGAGGATAAGTTCCGACCTTCGTTTGCGCCGAGTGACGGGCCTGTGTTGGCGACGTTCATCTCACGGGGGATATCCTACTACTACACGACCGACGTGTTCATCAAGCGGCAGCCGCACGCAGATGAAATGGGCCTCGACATCAACGGCAATCCGGTGGTCATACCTTACATTGCCGATCGCCTGCGCAACGAAGGTGCTGCTCTGCAGTTCATCAGCAAGCACACGTCGATTCCCGTGCCCAAGTTTCTAGGCGTGTGGGAAGAGAACGGGCTCGTGCATCTGAAAACCAGCATTGTTCGCAACGGCATCGAACTGCGGAATGTCAACAAGGCTCTCCTGCCCACTGCAATCGAGAGGGTGACTGCTCAGTTGGAGTCAGAGATAATTCCACAGCTCCAGCAGCTGCGTCGAAACATTGTCGGCAGTGCTGACCCGCTGCTGCCAGTCGTTGTGCCGCATGTGCTCTGGAAGTCGAAAGACACGCGCATCTGGCCGCGGATCACCGCAGAGACGGAGGAATTCGTTTTTGTACACACAGACTTGGACCGCCAGAATATCCTCGTGGACCCCGATACATTTCGCATCGTGACCATCTTGGACTGGGAGACGGCGGGCTTTTTCCCGCGGCATTGGGAACTGCCGAAATGGAAAGTAGAAGACCGCACACCAGCAAAATTCCACATGGTGACCGAGGCGAGGAAACATCAACGAGCTCTCTTTGGCCCTGAATTTGAGTCGCCCGAGGATGACTAACTCTTGCTTGTGCTCGACTTCAGTTCTGGCGTGTTTCTACAGATTCGAAGTAAAATTGTGTTTTAGTTTGATATTGTTATTTAAAATAAAAATTAATTCTCTCTGCTGGCCCTCCCGGTGTAATCCTTGCTGCGTGAGCCATTTGAACCCTATTCAAAGACAGGTATGGCGTTCATTTTCATCTATTTTTTGAGTCAACATTGCTTCTTTCAGATGGCGACAGAAACATATTGAAAGCTCACTTTATAGCCTGGTGCTTAACGGGTGGAAGTTTACCGCAGTCTTTGTGCTTGCAGACTGTCCATGGGTGGTGATTACAATTCATGCAGTCGGCATCTGAGTTTATGGAGTTAGTAGCTTGACAGTGCATACACTCTGATACAGGCATCGTCGCGGATGAAGCTGTTGAATATGACTTTGTGGTAAGATGGACCTGTAGAGTTGAATGTGGCTTTGTGGGAAGATGGATATGAAGAGATTCAGTTTTGCTTTTTGTAAAACCTGGAACGTGGGCAAGCTTATATATCGCTCACGGCGACGACGCACAACTGCTATGATGCGGGGTCTGCTTCAACTGTGCCGTGCGTTGACCGTTGATATGAGAACGAATAGATTTGTACTTATGTACAAAAAAAGCAATCATATATGAATTTCTATCGCGGGCAGTGCAAGTTCTGCATGGTGTGAGATGGCATGCCTTGACTGCGACCGTCCGCGGCCATCTTCGTCGTTGGCTAGACTCTCGAGATAGATGGGTGGGTGGCATTACTGCAGGGTGTGAGATGGCATGCCTTGACTGCGACCGTCCGTGGCCACCTTCGTCGTTGGCCAGACTCTCGAGATAGATGGGTGGGTGGCATTATTGTTTTCTTGGTTGGACAACTGTGCATGTGTATGTGATATTCACGAAGTAAGTATCTGAGTGTTGTGCTGTTTTGGGGTATAGAAGCGGGATCACTTATAAGGAGTTGCAATGCTGTGCGGCGAGCGAATCATATCAGTGGAAGACATGCACCCGTTTCGAGACAGTGATGGTGAAGATCAAGCACGGGGGCTCGGTTAGTTGCGGTCGATATCGACAGGGCATACCGCACCAATCATTTTGGCTGATAGTAAAGACTCGGTTTCGAGCCGAGGTAGCAACAACTGTTGTTGGGAGAATCGGCTTGTCTGAAGAAAGACATCGACAGCCAAGATTGGCCAGAAATAGACTGTTGTTGTCGTGTAAACAAGAAACAAAAGTAAACAAAGCCCGAAAAGGGGCAGAGGGAAATATAGCCCCGTGTGCCAGTGCACTTGCCTTATGAATATCATGGAAATTCGAATTCATTAGTCAGCATACTTCTTGAGCCTCATATTCCCAGTATAGGTTTTTGTGGAGCCGCCTTTGCCCATGCCCGCCGTGTCCGTTCGGGGCCGAGTTCATCACCTGTGTTGAGCTGAACATTCTGCATATGGTGAAAGAGACCAGGATGATAAAGACGATGATGACTTTTTCCCGCCACTGAATAAATGCCATAAACAAAACCACTCTGTCCGAGCCTCCTCTTCTAGAGCAGCCAAGGACCGTACTGCGAGCTGTGATAGCGAATTCCTATGTCATAGTACTTCATGTAGCCTTGTTTATTTTATTTATATAATGTATAAAGGCAGTTCCCAGAGGAGGTGCCTCTGTACGTTGATCAGGCTATGAGGGTTTGACGGACAGGCTAAGTAGCCAGCAAAAGTAGCTACGCTAGCAAGCCCAAGTGCACGATCTGTGGTGGTCGTCGTCCTCTCGAAATGTAGTGGGCCTCTGAATGGGACCTTCAGCCCCGCTATACTTTTGCTGATTGGCTATAGGCCTATAGAAGCCTCTACCCGGAATGAAGACTTTCAATAGCCTTTTTTCACCGTGCATCACTCGTTCTTTAACCAACCCTCAGGATCTTTGTTTAGCATTACGCTCCGAGTTACTGACAAATGGCAGTACAAATAACTGATATTTACAAGTTCAACGAAGGGTGGGCAATCAATGTCGACTTCAAGAAGGAAGAATATCGTGTCTGCTGGGTTGGAAGCTGGCGGGAGGTGCCAGACTTGACTACTTTCCCATATATCCACGGCACCACCACCACGACCCGAATCCCGCATAGCACCGCAGTTCGCGAGCTATGGGCCAAGTCCAGCACCGTCTGCTATGGAGGGGACTCCCACATTCGGCTGTTAGATCCTCGACTGCAAGACGCTTTCAACATTTGCAAAGTTGCCGTCCATGCTCGGCAACGTCAATCGATCCAGGATGAGTTCGACCTTCTTCACAGCCTTTCGGCCAAGCATGCGCCTGTTGTATCTGTTCATCCAGATCCGCTGGTGGACGAGGACGGCATATTCGTGTTTAAGATGGAGCAACTTTTCAAGGTTGAACAGAAGAAATTGAGAGACCGGTTGGGCGATATCTACGATGCGATGACCAAAATACACGACATTGGCATTGTTCATAATGACTTCCACCCGGGGAACATCATGCAGCGATCAAATGGAACCTTGATTGTTATCGACTTCGGACGGCCCGGACCGGTTGGCCACAAGATTCCACCCGAGAAACAGTCGCCACTTTGGAAGGGACCGGAATTCTCCTTCGAGGCCGACAGCATAATGTTTGGAAGGCTTTTTTCTTGGTATGAAACAGATTCGTCCAATCGGCATGCTCCAATATAACGATTTCCTTCCAGACAAGCCGATATCGAGCGTGCTAGAATAAGCAGCCGGGAACGTACCTTTATTGTTTCCCTGCTGTCATTGCTGTTTCGGTATCAACCATTGACACTAGCATGAAGTTGCTTGTCCTGACGCTTCCAAGATGAGCCCCACGAAGCTATCTTGTAATTCTCACACAAATGGTGAAGCAAATCCATCGGTGGATCGGCAGCCTGTGGTTCTTTGGCATCCTCGTCTCGGTGATGCGGTTCGTGCTGCGCGGCGAAGACAAGCCGTTCCCGCCGTGGCAGGGCATGCAGTACATGGTGAACATGTTCTCCGGCGTGGGCAAGCTGACTCCCCTCGACAACGACCGCTACCCGGACATCAAGTGGACAAAAGTAGAGGAATTTCTGCGGGGGCACTACAAGAGTGTAGCGGCCTCGTCCAAGAAGCAAATATAGGAGAAAAACCTAGGAGATGTCAGGATATAGTCGGCTTACTACGGATCATTTAGACGCGACATCTTGAGGTGCTATACTTGATCAGCTGAATGTTTTGATTCGTGTATTAAAATTATATATGTATAATCTCAAAGATTCGCAGATGAGGAACGAAGCGTGGTGAGAGCTATACTGTGTGTCGTACTGGGTTCAACACTGTATTGGTCTACTGGTAGAGAACATATGTCGTCAACACACACCTTCGGATACAGAATGACAATACACATTGACTACAACAGACCCGAAATAGTTCAAGTAATGGCACAAAAGCGCAAAGAACAGGGCGACAAGCTGATGCAGCGCATAGGCGAGGCCGGCATCACTCTCGTTGATTGGGATGTCCAGCATTACATTGCGCTCGGCGTTCCCCTCGTGGACAGCGGAGTGAGTACCGGCGATGCCATGTTATGCAACTGTATGAAGACGAAGAAGAAGACACACTGACACTTGATGCATCCAGAGTCGTGTCTATCTTGTATCCGATGGCGATCTCCCAATTGTACGCGATGCTGCTGCTGAGCTGGACATGGTCTCCTACAAAGACTCCGACCAGAGGCTGGAATACTTCAGCTGCATGCCGACAAAGCCGCTCCAGTTCCCATTGGGAGACACGCCAAAGTCAACTTTCCCGAATCCGGTTTCTTTGACGTGGCTGGTGTTTGCGCCAATGTCGTCGACCGGCATCCGGCCCGACGAGCTCATGCCGCACGACCAGATGACCTTTGAGCCGCGCACACCGAGAGGGTATCTGCGCCCTGACATGCCGGCCTTTGTCAAGACCGTCTCCATCGGCAGCACGTGTGCTGCTCTTCTGCGCATCATGGCCAAGTTTGGACGCGGCTCTTCACTGCGGTCTTCGCTGCTAGTGGACCTCACCGCCATCGTCGGCTACTGCCTGTTTGACTTGAGCTACGACGGCGTGTATATGGACATTCCCGGCAACGACGTGCCGCTGACGGACCAAGAAAAGGCCGACATGGAGATCGCCGTTGCCGATATCCGGGCATGGCAGTTTCACGAGGACGAGGCCTGGCTGCAAGAGTTCTTGGTCCAGGCTGTGCGTGGCGAGAAGAACTACAGCGACCTACCCGGGCCGGAAGATGAAACTAAAAGTGTCTAGATGATTGTGTTTTTCATATTATTTTGATACCCCCATAGTTATGCCTCTATCCAAATACTTTTATAATATACCGAAGGACACGGCATATGAAGCTCAGGTATCGCCGCGACACGATGACCAAATTGCTGTTGCAAGCAGTCGCGCAGCCGACCCAACTACTTTACCTTTGAGGAAGGTACGACCGACCTCCTTCCGTATCTATCACAAACGCGTCGCGTCTTCATCCGATACAGTTTGAATCATGCGATACAAGATCACAATGTCGCCGTTATGCATCACCTGACTATGCTGTCCGACATTGCACCCAATCTCTTATCCCAAGAGGCCTGCTCGTGATATTCGTCCGATCTAACCTCTGGTCCGATCTGACTTACAGTCTGTCCACAGTCTGTCCAATTTATGATCGTTGTTGTAGCACAATCAGCAACCGACGACCCGCACAATCACCGATCATCAGACAAAAGGAAGAGAAGAAAATGACGGCCGCACAGCACACCGCCGCTTTCCTTCTCTCCAAGTGCCTGACGAGGGCCGCCGTTCAGCATGCCTTCATCGGGGGCTTCGCTCTCAACGTGCTGGGCCATGCGCGGACGACGACAGACGTCGATGTGCTGATCGATGCCCCGGCCGGAGATGCCCGTGCGCTTGTACTGCGCGCCACGGCTGACGTCGACGACAGTCTGGGTTCTTTTTCGCAGCAGAACAACAAGATCGTGTTCGCTGCGGCGGACGGCAGCTTGCCTTTTCCTGTGGAAACACTGGCAACGGGCATCCTCGGACTGCCGCTGCGGCTCAAGACCATCGATCACGGTACACTATCATGCAGTCTTTCGTTTCTTTCATCTGATCTTCCATCTGGCCCTAAAACACATTATCTGGTCAACTAACAATCAGACTCTCTCCCGCTGCTGGACCCTGCGGTCTTGATCCTGACCAAGATCAAGCGGTGCGTCATCTATGTCGGCAGCACGCGGCCAGCGTCGGTGGTGAAATTCCGAAAAGATGAGGGCGACATTGTGTTCCTTGCGCGCCTCCTCGCAGACAAGCAGCAGACAGTGGACTTTGACGGCTACGCTGCCCCGCATTCCAGCCGCATGTACCAGGCCGTCAATGAGTTGCTGCAGCACTGGGCCAGAGCCGGCTGTGATGAATACACTGCACTGTTGCGGGGCGCTCTGGCGGCCGAGGACGTCGCGAAACTGGCCAGCATGTAATGGCAAATGATGGTCAGTTTCTGTCTAACACCACAGCAGACAAGCGCCCTGATACAAATGCTATTGAAGTAATCGCCTCTTTGATGCTTTTTTCTATCATAAGGTGCCTATTATGTCGGAAAATAGATCAGCTACACATCAAACGACCATCAGATAACTTGGCCGACACGTGGATCGTCTGCCCCGAGGTGCGGATTGGCGACTGATGGGCGGGTTGCATGAGCTAGATTTATCAGATATTTATCAGTATAATCATTTACCTACCATATACTTATCAGATCCACACGGGACGAACATGGAGAGAAGAACGCATGCTAGCCACGAATAGGGAGAACAGACGAGGCAAAGTGGGAACGGTCGTGACCCATAAGTATTCTTCACAGTGAGAAGATGATTTCCTCTAGTGCGTGAGCATAGATCGCCTTAGCCGTGTGTGTGCGTCACTATTGCTATGTCCTTGTGGTGTGTGTGGAGGTGGGAGGTCTGTCTCGCGGAGCGCAATATGACGGACGACGCGTTTAGGCTCTGCCAAGATGCCCCATGAGAGCATGGCATCCTTTGGTATTGGAATCAGAGGCCACACTTGGACAAATTATCCATATGCGAGTTACAAAAAAATTGCAATCCTTCGGTCCTCCCGCATATGCCATCTACGCAGGGAAGGCGCAGGACGCAGGGACTGGAGCGTCATAATAAGGGACTGTCCATAGCGGTGGTGGCAATGTCTCTAATCAGAGGCTCTACGATAATAGACGTCCTAATAGCCAGCTGCCATCTTCTGCTTGGTGTACATAATAGGTAAAATAATTCAGGCCTTTACTACGGAGAAATATAGCTTCCACGTTGCTCATGGGCCCGGGGTCGGGACTAAGCATGCAGAGCAGGGCTATTTTATTTTGGGTTTCTCTCACGCTACATGCGCAGCGGTAAAGTTGACGTCTATGCGTAGTATTATGGAGCCGGCTTAAAAAGAAGAGACTGATGGCAAAAAGAAACAAAAACTGCATACATCTGGGGCCACGATACCCTGCCGGTTTACCCCGTAGGCATGGCTGATTGTGCTATGTAAGATACGAGAAAGGCTCGGGTCGGAAAAGGCGATTACGTACGGTTGATTGATTGGGGCGTTTGTCTACTTTAAAGCTCCGGGCGTAAATAACCTGCTCGGGGCATTGATTTCTGTGTGAATTCTAGTTATGCTTGGCCATGCAATTTGTCTACTTATTCTACTGCGTCCTCCTTGAAATCTCGGCACGACAACGAAAAGGGGAAGGCGAAGAAGATGCAAGGTGTTTATGATAGTATAAAGACGAATTGTACTATGTAGGGAAGAGGGAGGATGGAGAAAAGGAAAAAGACAAAGGAAAAAAGAAAAAGAAAAGGAAAAGGAAAAGGAAAAGAAAGAAGAGAAAAATCAAACTCCGGCTAGTCTACGCGTAAGCGAGGCAAGCGAGCGAGAAACGAGCAGATAGGGATCAGGCAGTAAAGGTGGTATAGCACTGGTTAGTTCTGGCTGGCACATAGAAAAACAGCCCTTCGTCTTCTTTTCCTCTCTTTTCCATCCGATTTCTTCACTTGTTCCCCGTAACTTCAGCGCAATACCCGCAAACTCCTGGCACTATTGACACCCAAACAAGGCTGACATGACAGTAAGGAAAGCTGTCGTGTCCTGGCCCACTGTCTGTTGAAGTTTGGTCATAGTTTATCTTTGTTTTATTCTTTTTGATTGATTTTGCTTCTAATTTTAAGATATCTTTATTTCAACACTCAAACCATTCGGGCGGTTCCTCCTAATCTCAATGTCAGAGGGTACGAGGCAAAAGCAGAAATGGAAGACAAGAGCAGTCTAGACTCCGACGTCTGTTCTACAGAGTCCGTCTTGCCTGTCGGCTATTCTATTGCTCGCGGGTTTAATTTTACGTTGGTTTTTATTTCTCACCACGTTAACGTCTTGGCATATTGGCAAACTCGCCTTGGTGTGCTTGAACTCGTAAGGTCGCGGATATTGTCCGCTTAGGAGCCCTGCATCTCTTGATGTTCTTGGCCACGCAGCCGCCGTTGATTTTTATTTGTTTTCTTTCGCAGTGTCCCGGCGTTGACCGAACCACTATATTCGCACGATCACGTAAGCATCTGTGAATAACTCAAATTCAAGTTAGCAACAGCAAAGGCTGAGAGGGTGGTGTGGGGGGCCTGGGTGTGCCCAGAAACGCCATGCAGAAAGTGGCGCGTGTGGCTAGACGCTGGTGACTCTGCCCGTATTGACTACTCCGTATGCTGGCACAGTGGACTGCCGCGTGGGAGCGACAAAGTGACGCATTGCATTCTCACAGTGAGAACGGCAGGATGTCGAATGTGGCACTCGCTCAACCAGCCAGAGCTTTATCTAATCTGGCGTCGCAATCAATATTGGCATGGTAGCAAGATCAATCCTTTTTTTGTTTTTTGTTTGTATTGATATTTAAGACTGCCAAGCTTGAGCAGACGTGTCTATGGCTGTTACATAACAACTGGAAAATCCAGATGCGGCCACTTCTAGACCTGGCGAGAAGTAGAAACGAAGGCGAGAGCGAGGAAGAGGAAGAGGAAGAGGAAGATGTCTGTAGGATTGTTGATCAACAGTTTCTACGAAGAAATAGAAAGTGCAAGACAGCACCAACACAAAGGTCCAGCACAGGCCGCACCCGGCTAGAGAGCGATCTCTGTTGGAGATGGACAATGGGGATGAAAGGGTGGGTGGCGAGAAAGGATCTGATAAGAAGAATCTGACAAGAGCAAGAGATTATCAGAGCTGCCCTAGCCAGCGGTAGCGGCCACTGTTTGCTCTCTGCAGGGGACAGGACTGTACGTATTTATTTTGCCCTGCTTAAAAGCCTAGTCGCTGGCGGGCCCGCCGCGAGTGGTCAGGCCGCGCCGGCACCAACGAGAAGAAGGCCAGACATTCATGGGAATGTGTATTTAATCAGATAATCTTATCCATTTGCAGGGGAAATCTTCTTTTCTTGTCTAGAGTCAAGCATTGCTCCGTTCTCGGCATTGCTTTGCTGTGCTTGGATGCTTGTTGAAGTCACTGATTTGATGGCGTTGATGGGCTTGCTTGGCCGGGAGGCTCTTTGGGTAATTCAAGCTGTACGTAGTAGATACATACTAGATGGTTTGACTGTTGACGCTCAGGCTGCAGACACAGGCAGACACAGGCACGGGGACTCGGCTGTAGTGTATGCCGCTCTACGCAATCAGTCCGATGCGAGGAGGCTCGACGGGGCAGCTTCCTTCACTGTGAGCAGACCAGACAATACCCATCTTAAGCGAGTCTCTACCTCTCCCTTTTCTTTTTTATAGCTGGACCGCCAGAGAACGACGCAAAGAACACGCAGAACAGCCAGCACCCGCTTTTGTGGCCACCTGCGATCCATATTACACTACCAAACCCAAGGTGCCGTGGAATAACTCACCGGAGTCGTGCTACAAACGTCGAGATGTCGCGTTGCCAAGCGCACACTAGAGCCTATGTGGCTACGCTTCGAGCCGTAGGGTATCTAGTCTTCACAGTGACAGATTTAAACCGATCGTGTGGGCTCCGTTCTTTCTTTGATTTCTGTTTTTCTGCAGTATTTCTGCAGTATTTCTACTATCTACTCTCTATTCCTTTTTATTCTAATCTAATCTTTTTCATGCTCTTTGTATGGGGTTGTCTTTTATCTGAATTTATGTATTATATACTCACATTTATCAACAAACATCTATCATGGCCTTGTCCGTTCACCTCCCAGCATCAGAGATAAATAGGATGTGATCTGCTGCCTCGTGGTCCTCTCTGTTTCTGCATCATCCATCCATTCACCCATTCACTCTTGGACTTTCCGCATCTTTTGACCATCTTTCGAACTTTGAAATGGCTTCCCAGGACACCAGACAGGAGACCGCCGAGGTGGTCGACACCTCCAAGGCGATCTCGCAGCAGAACTCCAACGAGCCCTCGCTCGAGGCCACCAACGAGAAGAACGAGAAGGCCCTGTCCACCGCCGAGGCGAACCTCGAGGCTGCCGATGACACCGCCTCCATCTCCTCCAGCGATGGCAAGCCCCAGCCGCCGTGGCAGTGGAAGCTCATGGCCGTCATCCTGCTTACGCTGATCCGCTTCGGCGGCGCCTGGAGCTCCGGCATCATCAGCCCCATGAAGTCGACCCTCAAGAAGGAGCTCAAGATCGACAACACCGAGTACGCCCTGCTGGACGCCTCGGACTCGTTCATCAAGACCGTCCTCATTCTCGTCACGGGCTACGTAACCGACCGCTACGGCGGCGCCAACATCCTGATGTACGGCAACGGCATCTACTCGCTCGGCTCCGTGCTCATGGCCGGTGCCGCCCAGGTCAAGAGCTACAAGTTCTTTGTCGTTGCCCGCATCATCATGTCGCTCGGCGACTGCTCCACCCAGATTGCCCAGTACCAGGTGTTCTCGTCCTGGTTCGCCCCCAGCAACGGCTTCGCCTCGACCCTCGGCATCGAGCTCATGTTCAACAAGCTCGGCGCCCTCGCCGGCTCCGGCACCTCGAACGTCATCAACACTGTATGTTGTCTCATTTTTTTCTGTATTCACGTTCCGTACTAACTTCCCAGAACATCGGCTTTGCGTGGGTCTACTGGATTGCCTTCTTTGTCAACATCTTCACCAACTTCTGCTGCTACGCCTTCTTCTGGTTCACCAAGCGCTCCGAGGGCAAGTACGGCGACGTCCTGGACCCTGCCACGGGCGGCCGCCTCAAGAAGCGCGCCAAGAAGCTCGACGTCAAAAAGGTCATCTCCATGCCCTGGTCGTTCTGGGTCATTATCGGCTACGGCATGTTCACCACCATCACCATTGTCATCTTCAACAGCAACGCCACCGAGTTTGCCGAGCAGCGCTTCAACATCAGCGCCGTCAAGGCCGGCTGGTACACCACCCTGGTCAAGGATGCCGGCTTCATTCTCATCCCCGCCATGGGCTTCTTTTCTGATCTGTTTGGCCACCGTCTGACTCTGAGTACGTTTCTCCTCCCCTCTTTTGCTCCCCTTGATATCTGCAGGCACTAACAAAATAGTGGCCATCTCGTCCTTTGGCATCTTCACCGCCATGCTGCTCGTCAACTACGCCTCGACCGTGTCCGGCACGGCTGCCGCCTTTGGCATCTACGCCGTGGCCACCACCTTCAGCCCCATGTCCATCATCGACGCCATCCGCGTCACCCTCGCCGACCAGGTCGACTTTGGCACTGCCTACGCCATCAAGGTCCTGATTGCCAACAGTCTGGACGTCATTGTGGCCATTGTCGCCGGTGTCATCCAGGACAACGACAACAACTCGTACGACCACGTCGTCATCCTCTACCTGGCTCTGTCTACCTGCTCGGCCATCATGTGCGTCAACATGCTCGTCTTTGGCTACATGACCATCGACGTCGGCATGCTGCAGTGGACCCGCAAGCAGCGCCTGGTCCGTGGCGACAAGATCAACGAGCGCAACCGCCGCACGCACGACGAGGATGCCCCCAAGAACCGCCGCCTGTCGACTGTCCTGTTCAGCTGCGTGCTCGTCCTGATGGTTGGCTCCTGGGCCGCCTACATCTGGGGTGCTGCCACTGGCAACAACTACGACTCTTAGACTGTCCGCATAGCATCCATTGCCGGGCTCTTGCATGTCCCGGCGATGTCTACCGTCTTGTTATTATTTAAAAGTTTATTTGTTTTGCTATACCCATTATGAAATACAATCAATATATTGTTTGCATTCTAAATTATTTGAAATGCATGTGCAGCTGATTTGATTCAATGAGTTCTGCCCAACGTACACCACAAGTAACGACTAGAAACGCAAAAGTCTATCTCTGCTGAGTAGGAGAGTTGCAGTAGTACAGGTAGTCAAAGTTGGACAGGTCGCACGGCACCGGCGCGCTGAGGGTGAGAGGGCACGAAATGGTTGTTGTAGGGCCGATCGGGGTAAAGTCTGCCGCAAACAAAGTACACATTGGCCGTCTGGTAGAGGCTGTCGTCGTACTTGGTCTGGGTGCCGTCAAAGTTGCATCTGATGGTTGCCTCGACGGCGCCCTCTTGCGTGCGGTGGTAGATGAAAATCCGGTAGCCCTTTGCGGGATGCATGGTGGTGGTGTGTAACCCCAGCAAAATCAAAGAAGACCAAACATGTAAACCGGCATGTTCACTGCTTTGATACGAGGCTTTGTCTTTAAGCTGTTGGTGTTAGGCTGGCAAGATAGAGTTTCTAGATCTAAGCTTAATCCGGTGTCAATATTGTCATCTTGTCGATCAACTCTGGTATGTTAGTCCAAGTGCAGAGCCAATATAATGTGCTTGGTATCATAATAGACGAGACACTTGAATATTCCGAAAGCAAATAAGCTTATTTTTGTCTTGGTGAGATCAGATAGCAGTTTGTCATTGTGAATAACAATAAACAAACAAAAGAAATTAATTATAAACTTGCTTGATGGGAACATTTTAAAAATAAAAGTCTGTACAATTTTAGCATTTATTGCATTTTTTTTTTGTCTCTTTTAAAACGAGACCTTACAATATAAGGAAATAAAATTGGAACAAAAAAATTAAAGCGTTTGAAGTCAGAAACTATGCACCAGTACCAGAAAAAAAAAGAATAAAAAATGTCACTGGGCTCAGTCGGGGATTGAACCCGAGACCTCGCACATACTCTCTCCGAGTAATCAGAGGGGTTCGTTAAAACCCGAAGCACGAATCATACCACTAGACCACTGAGCCGGTAACTGTGGAGACTTTGTATCACTATAATAATATATATACCAAGTCCCTGACACGGAGGAGACATTTGAAGGCGTTAATTACAGCTCGAAGACAACTTGCAAATATTCTGTATTTTATTTCACGGTCTTAATGTGCTCTCCGTTAGTACGAATCCCTAAAACGCCCCAAAGGTGGCTGGCTTGCGCCACTTTGATCCAGACGTTTGTAGCACGGCATATGCCGGGACGGTGATGGCAACGCAGAGGATGCCTTGGATGGCAAAGCACCAAGTGTAGCCTGTTTGTCAGTACGAGTAGTGTTTTGTTTGTAAGACCGTGTATTGAACTCACCGCTGTACTCAGTCCAGGCGTAGATGAACCAGGGAACCAAGAATGCCGAGAGCTGGAGAGTTAGCCACGCCGTCAGAAGGACTCACGAGGATCAAGTGCACGACCTACATTGATGATGCATGAATAGAAGACAGACAGCTCGTTAACGTAGTCTGGGTAGTTGTCGACCATGTATGTAGTGACGACAGTGTTGCCGATTTGAAGGCCAGCCGCGTCTGACTGTTAGCATTGCGAACAGAAAACAGAAGAAAGAAAACAAAGAAAAGACTCACACAAGAAGAACGCTACTTGCCCGACGATCCAGTGCCAGTCGTGGTCGACCGAGAGGCCCCAGAGAATACACCCGACGGCAGACAGCACAGCAGCTGGGTAGCCGAGCCACAGCCGCATCTCGGGCTCGCGCTCGTTGTTGTTGCGCTTGGCCAGGAGCATGACGAGCTTGTCGCTGGCATGGCCCGAGCAGACGAGCTCGGCAAACAACACGCCGACCAGGAGACCAAGGAAGAGCACGCCCTGGACCTGCGGGCTCTTGTCCTCATAGGCCATGGGCTCGATGGTCATGATCGAAACGATCCACCAGTACTGACCATACACGTAGGCCATGATGCTGATGACAATGTTGGGGTAAGCCCAGAGCTTGAAGACGACCACCCAGGGCGACCACAGCTTGGGGTACGACAGGCCCTTGATTTTGTGCATGTTCTGTCGGTCAGCTTTGTACTTATATAGATTCAGAGGACCTAGCAATTCCATAGCAATTCGGAGGACATACAATAAATGGCAGCTCGCGAGTTCTCTTCAGCGTCGTGGGGACAGAGCCCGCGCCAAACTCTACCTCGAGCATAAGCTGCCGCGGGTAGAGCGTCTCGGGCAGCGCAAAGACGGTCAGCAGTAGCAGCACGACATAGGCGATGGTGACGTGGTAGGCCACCCAGTACTGGTCGACCGACACCACCAGCCCGCCAAAGACGCCGCCCAGCAGGCTGCCCATGTTCGCCGCGATGGCCCACAGGCCAACGCGCTGGCCGCGCTCGTGCTGGAAAGACACGTCGTTGATGATGCTGAGGCCCAGGTTGCAGGCCGAGCCCGCACCGACGCCCTGCAGGAAGCGCTCAAACATGTACGCGTCGATCGTCTGGCCGTGAATCGACGTGCAGCCCGACGCCAGCAGTGCCACCGCCGTCGACACGATCATGCAGATGCGCCGGCCGTAGATATCGGCAACGCCGCCCGTCAGCAGGGGGCCGAAGATGAGACCGAATGCCGAAATGGCAAACGTCCAGTTGGTCTGCGCGTAGGTGGCGTTGAACTGGTCCTCGAGCAGGAAGAACGATGCGATCGGGGCCGTAGTGAGGTAGGTCATGAGAAAGTACGAATAGCACACGACGAAGATGCACGTGAACTTTCTCGCTGGCGACCAGTTGAGGGGATCGAGAGGGTCGCTCGTCGGGGTGGGCGATAGCGGGTTGCCGGCCGGGTCTAGCCGCGTGGGCAGGCTGCCGTCGGCCGATGCAGCCCCGGGGCTTGGCACCTCTGACGTCGTCTTCTCGAGCGGATCCATTCTTGGCTGTTTTGCTAATTTTTGTTTTCTCAGTTGTTATACCAGGCCACGAATGTCTTGGTATCTTGAATAATATAAACTACTGCTGATGCTGCTTTTAAATCATCGTCTCGCTGTGGCCGGCAATCCACTTTCCTATCTAAGATATACTCGAAACAGTAGCCTTAAATGCCGGTGCTGAGATCTAGTGGGATCCGATATCCGCGTCTATGCCCGGTCGATATGCTGCTGTTTACTACCCTGTTATCTAGCCGGAATATCTCTCTAACTCCCTGCAAATCACGGCCCGTCTCTAGGGCCAAGCACCGGCGCTATACAGCCTGGAATAGGCGCTAAGCATGTCTATGTAGACGATTTCATCGCCCTTGCTTTGGAAAACGGCCTCCCCGGTCGACAATCGACTCCAACCCCGCCTGGAGGCGTCTACAACCGAGACCTGTATACTAGCAACGCATGAGTTGGCCCGATTGCAATAACAAAATCAAAACAACGGTGCAATCAGATTTAGTTTTTGTGGGAGACGATAGGCAGCCAGCTGGATCATCTGCTGATACGATACGTGACGCAGTCGAGTAACAATCGGAATCATTGTGTATTTCATCTACTGGTGGGTTTACTCCAATAGTCTAGTTTATGCTGTCTAGATGCACCATCAGTCTATTACATGGAAACGCGTCGTCCGATGGATAGCCATGCAGCCGGCGCAGCTCCTCGTCCACCGAACAGTCACAGTCCGAGTGCTCGTCCGCAAGCTGTGTATTGCGCCCGAGGACGGCGGCGCCCAGGCTGAAGACGGACGCCGGATTGGCTGTGTCGTAGAACTGTGTGTCATTAGCGTACGGCAGCGCGTCACGCAGCGCGATGCGCAAGGCCGCCATGGCCTGCTCGGATGCCGCACCGGCGACAACAACGCCGCGGAAGTTACCGCGACGTTCAGGGTCGGTGGGAACCATGTAGGCTGCGACGGCATCGGCGAGAAGCCGCACCGCCTGGCCAAAGCTCAAGCTGGGCGACGCGCGGTCATCGGATGTTGCGCTGCCGCGCATGGCTGGCCAAAGTGCATCCTCGCCAAGCTCGGGCCAGGCACGCGCTGCCAGATCGCCCGTGCTACAGGCGTCCATGGGACAGACACCAGCCAGCTCGAGAAAGCCGGGCTCCAAGTTGGCCAGCAGGATAAAGGCGTCGCCCTCGCCGGTGTCTTCGCTCTGCCCCCAGGGGATCTGGTAGGCATGCTGTGCCGCCTCGGTGAGCCTGACAATATCGTACTCGATGTAGTCGCCGCGGCGTGCCCACTGGTAGCAGGAAGAGTCGTGGTGTAGCACGGTGTCAAACAGGCCTGTAAACACAGATGTGTTGTGCGGCAGAACTAGGTAGCCAACGACGGGGGCATGGCCGAGGGCGGACTCGGATGCGTCCAGGATGGCGGCCATGGCGTCGGCGAACAGTGATGCGGTGGCATTGGAACAGGTCACGTTGGCTTCGCAGTCCCGGCCCCATCGTCCGCGGTCCTGGACCAGGTCCTCTGTGAAGTTGCGCCATGCCGGGCTGGCCGGGACGGAGGCCAAGGTCGCGACAGCTTGGTCGTCCTCATTGTAATACGACGCGGTCCTTTGATTGTCAGTATACAGTTTCTGTGGTGATATCGAAATGATTTGTTGCGATGATGTAAAGAGTAGATGAACAAACAGTCGTGAAGGGCCCAGGTAGAGGCCGACTGGATAGTCTGTAGGTTTGCGAAGCTGGCATTTCATGCGTGTTGCGGGCGGCGGGTATCGCGTTCTGTGACTCAATGATCAGATCACGGACATCAAAAGACAACAGAAGCACAGGAAGGTCCATACTCGGGGGGCCGTATGATGGGGTACTGGTCATCCAGTGTGACGGCTGCGTGGCCCAGCACCGGTGCCGGGCCGCATCGCAGCAAAACCAGCAGCAGAGAAGAAAACGACGGAAGAGAGAACTCGCCAGCACGTCGCGTCAACTTCATTATTCGTGTGCGTATGCATGGAGAAAATTAAAGCGGCGACAAAGAGCAAAGAAATGCGACAGGAAAAGGAACGATGGGAAGAGAGAAGAGATGGATTGCAGATGGGAGACGCTGCAGTGCCCTCATTCCCCCGCTATCCCGTCGAAGCTGTATGACTAATACTAGGACGACGGCACGATATCAGCATCCAAATCTCACCCTGCGTTGGATGAAGCGGCAGATACACGCAGGTGCAGGCCGGCACCAGCCAGGCACGCATCACACCACGCACATGTACATGCTCGGACATGCTCGATGCAGTCTCCATGCCGTCTTTCTCGTGCTGTCTGGTTCTTATGATCTTGTCTCATCTCGCTTGCAAAAGACAACTGTTATGACCTTCTTCAAATCCAGTGGATGACCACGGAGAGCCCTCTGCTGCTGGGTGGCCCGCTCAATGGCGGCAACTCTACGGGCAACGGCACTGTGACGGCCTGCAGGACTACGCAGAACAGCACAGCCGCCTCCGCCGTCTCTGTTTCCTCACTGTCCGCCGTGTCTCGTCCGCTCGTCCTCTCACGATCCGCTCGCTCACAACCATCTCGACTGCCTCTCGTTCCTTTACAACCTACATGTCGTCCCGCACGAGCCAGACGACAACGCCCATCTCAAAGGCATAATCCGATCGCCACCAAGGCCGCCCATTTCTTTTTCACTTGTAATAATCTATCCTATTATTTTCTTTACATTGTAGTTTTATTCCTGGCATGTGCCTATACACATGTTCCCTTGGTTTGTTGGTTTCCTCCTTGTATATAGTTTTAATTTCCATCATTCTCAGCCACTCCTGGCTATAAGACTACATAGACATAGTCTATCTAGGAGAAACTGCCATAGATCCAAGTGTGCTGAGGCTTTCGTGTTGCATATTGGGCCGTATCACGCTGGTATCGGCAATCTGTCGCTGCCGTATCAGTCGCATCTGGATTCTTCTTTCGGACTAACGCCCAGTTTCCTCCACGCCTTATCAGCTCCGGGTGTACTCCGTAGAGGGGCCCACGGTTGTCGCTATCTTGGCTGTCCGTTTAGTTTCCACTTTCGTCACTAACTCGCATAGCCGTTGATGCTCCCCTCATACTATGGTGCCGGATGCTTGGAAATCAGGCATCGCCAGTGGCTTCGTTTCCATAAAGAAACGTCCACCCTGCACCTATATTGGCATGAAATACAGCTCCGAGCTTCGAGTCAGGGCACTCCTATAAAGTCGTCGTTGTTTAGTTTTTCGTTCATCTTATCATCATCTGCCCACTATCTGCCCACTATCTGCCCACTATATTTGTCTCCTATAAACAATACCATCGAACATCACGAGGATCAAAACACCAAAATGGCCCTCGTGACGGCACCCGTCTTGCTCGGTGCAGTCATCGTCGCAGCCATCGCGTTCGTCATCCGACGACTGCGGTCCCCCATTGCAGCGCTGCCGGGATCCAGACTGAGCCTGTTCACGTCTCTGCCGCTCAAGTACCACGAATTCCGTGGCAACCGCACAGACTATGTCCACAGCCAGCATCTCAAGTACGGGCCGAGTGTACGCCTCGCGCCCAGCGAGGCTGTCTTCACGTCGCTCGAGGCCATGAAGGAGATCTACATGTCGGGCGGCAGCGGCTACGACAAGACAGAGTTCTACTATCTCTTCAAGCAGTACAGCACAAAGACCATGTTTTCCACCCTCGGCAAGCAGGACGTAAGTGCTGGTTTTTTATAGTCTTTGGTTTATTGGTATTAACAGGACGAACAAAAGCACAGCAAACGGAAGCGCATCCTGGCCGACCGCTATGCCAACACAAATATTGTCAAGGAGGACTCCCTCCATGGCATCAAAGAGAGAAGCCGCAACTTTGTCGACAAAGTCGCCCAGATGCCGGACATGAAGATGGACGTTTATGTACGTATATCGAATCCAGGTTTTGATTCGGGAGAACACTGCTGACCTCCAGATCTACCTCCACTGCTATGCCTTTGACAGCGTCACCCACCACCTCTTCCACCCCTTTGGCAGCAACTCCATCAACGACATCAAGCATGAAAACATTATGCGCGAGGTCTCATTTGACAACAGTCTCGTTCGTAAGTCATTATTATTTTGTCGTCTTTGCCGAATGTACCAGGACTATATCTAACGGCCAGGCCGCCTGCTGGAGTACTACAACTCCAGCCTGAGCCCGTATGCCGACATGCTCGGCCTCTTGCCTCCGGTGCGCTCAGTCCCCAAGGCAAAAGAGCTCGTCCTGGACGCCGTGAACAACAACGACAGCCCGGCCGACTTTACGCTGCTGGCGCGCATGAAGGACCCCAAGATGGGCATGGAGAAGATCGAGATGGCCGCCGAGTGCATGGACCACATGGCCGCCGGCATCGAGACCACGGGCGATGTTCTGTGCTGGCTCATGTGGCAGATCTCGCTGCCCGAGTGCCAGCCGATCCAGGACAAGCTGTATGCCGAGCTCTTTGATGCGGCGGCGGCTTCTTCCGAAGCCTCGTACGACCAGCTGCCGTACCTCAATGCCGTCCTCAAAGAAGCCCTGCGCATGTACCCGTCCATTCCCATGAGCCTGCCGCGCTACGTCCCCAAGGGCGGCCGCGACATTGACGGCGTCTGGCTGCCCGAGGGCACCATTGTCAGCTGCCAGCCGTACACGATGAACCGCTTCGACCAGGACGTCTTCCCGCAGCCCGACACGTTCAACCCCGAGCGGTGGCTCGACAAGGAGGCCGAGGTCATAATGAACCGGCACTTCTTCTCTTTTGCCAGCGGCGGGCGCGGATGCATAGGCCGGCACTTGGCCATGGCCGAGATGCGGCTGCTGCTGCACGATGTCTACAGCACATACCAGACCGTGCTGGACGACGGGCCGATGCCGGACATGTCCATGGGGCACCAGATCATCTCGTCGCGGCCCAAAGACCAAAAGTGTGTGCTACAGTTTGTTCGCCGCTCTTCTGTCTGACTGTGCAGTCTTTCGGCTAGTACGGCAGAAAGTCGGGGCTCTCCTCTGCGCTGTTAGAATGATGAAATATATGAACAAATAAGAATAAATAAATAAATAAGAAACTGACCGAGATATGTGAGAACGTCGTGGTGGTGGTCCGGGCTGGATGTCTTGCTCCAGACAAACTCCAGGACGGCCGACGACCGCACATTGTGAGGCGTCCGCATCCACGTGCCCATGGTCTCAAAGTAGCCGCGGATCGCCACCTGCGAATCCGGCATCGCCCACAGACCGGCGGTGAACAGGGGCGTGCCCATCAGCACGCGCGGCGACAGGGCCGACGCCGACTTCATGTTGCCGTAGCACCACACGATCTGCTCGACCGAGTGCCGCACCTCGGGCGCCGACAGCGGCAGGCACTGCACGGCGCAGTGCAGATAGAGCAGGGCCGTGTGCAGGAAGCTGGCGTTGCTCATGGCGTAGTCGTGCATGTTTTCGGGCGACAGCGACGTCAGCAGGTTGTTGTCCATGCGCAGGTTGCCTACCGTGTCCTGTCTGAGGCGGGCGTGTATGTCTTTGACCAGGGACTCGGCCTCGAGCGCAATGTCGTCGTCGGACAGGATGGAGTCGCCGTGGTCGACGTCAATGTCTTCAGCGTCGTCGTCGTCGTCGTTGTTGTCTTCCGTGTTGTTGTCTTCCGTCTGCTTACTCTCGCGTTCCGCCCTTTCGTGTGCGCGCTTCATGCGCCGGCGGCGCTCCATGACTAGGGCACCCACCTCGCGGAAGAGATCGGGGACGTCAGACACCAGGCCGCCAAAGACGTCAAAGTAGACATTGCGGCGGCCCAGCACATTGGCCATCTCCAGCTGGCCGCGACGAAGACCCAGGGGTGTGAGGGCCGCCAGGGCTTCGACGTTGTTGTACCAGCTCGCAAGGA
This sequence comes from Ophiostoma cf. undulatum, assembly GCA_022392935.1. Taxonomy (NCBI): domain Eukaryota; kingdom Fungi; phylum Ascomycota; class Sordariomycetes; order Ophiostomatales; family Ophiostomataceae; genus Ophiostoma; species Ophiostoma cf. undulatum. The sequence goes on along the minus strand of JAKRGL010000055.1, from coordinate 1,926,155 downwards.
AGTCCTGGATCGAGGGTTCGCCGCTGTCCTGGTCATCGTCTGCTATGTCTTCGATACTCGGGTCACCTTCTGCTGCCGGCGATTTTCCTTTTGCTTTGTTCTTGTGTTTGTTTTTGCTCTTGGCCTGTGATGATGCTGCCTGGAGAATCGCGCGCGCGCCTTCGAGGTGTGTCCGCCACGAGTCGCCGGCTGCGAGAATCTGCGACTGGCAGAGCGTGCGCGTCGTTGCAAGGGCCACTGCATGTTGGTTGAAATTGGCTTCTGTCAGCTGCTGGCGGAGACTGCTCATGCTGCGGTCCTCGAGCTCGGCAATCACTTCCTCGGCGTCATCACCCGGCAGCTCACCCGTGCCGACCGGGAGCGCACCCAGGGCATTTAGGTGTCGCGCGGCAAATGCCATCATGGCATACAGCAGACAGGGCTGGTTGTACGACATGGGAACTACAGACCGGCAGATCTCTGTGCGTGCATAGTCGCTGGGCGCGGTCAGCCGTATTGTCTGGTGCACGTAATGGTCTAGAAGGAAGCGATGGATGCGCGTCAGGCCGGGTGCAAACTCTAGCGACCGTGCGGGCTGGCTGAAGTCGGCTCTGGGGCGCATGTCGTTGTCAATCTCCCACGGCCGGCCCTGTCGGACAACAGCCATGGATGTTGGCTGTTGTGGTGGTTCTGGTTCTGTGTGTTGCGTCTGATTATACTCCGACTCGGCATAGTCTGCTAGGGTTATGCTGCCGGGGTGTAGTGGGTGAGATGAATGTGGATGAGATGGCTGTGGATGAGATGGCTGTGGATGAGATGGCTGTGGATGTGATGGCTGTGGATGTGATGTGTAAGGCAATGGTAACGGTAATGACGATTGTGGCGACGATGCTGATGATGCAGGCGTCTCTGGCACAAACGGTAGCTCAGGTGGCCTTGGTTGTTGTTGGGCGACATAGACGAACCCGCCGCCGCCGTCCGCGTTATCTGGCAGTCAGCAGACTATATTTTATACTTTATATTTCGGGATCCTCACCCCAAGACAACTTACCCAGTTTCTGCACTCTGCCGGCATAGGTACCGAGCATCTTGGGAAACGCCCGGCCGCCCCATTTGATGTTGAGCTCGTAGCTGCATGCCGAGCCGACCTCTTGGCACCGCCCGCAGGCCGGCTTCTGCTCGTCACACCGTTTGCGCTGGCGCCGGCACCGCGTACAGCCGGCCCTGGACCTGACCTTCTTTGCGGCCGGGGCCTTCTTCTCAGTCTGTGACATGGCAGCAGTGTATCTTTGTCAACGGTATAGTATACACTCGTCCGGGGAGTGATGTGAAGGAGAGAATCCGCGTCTCAAAGGTGGAGGCCCTTGGGGATGTCTGGAGAAGAGGAGTCGAGACGTCGTTTCTTATCGGGGCCTCGTTCTGCGTTAGTGAGATGGAGAGTTGGGGAAATTCCACCTTTAGATAGTAGATAGTACATGGCGGTACATTGTGGGGGTCACTACTAGGCGGCAAGATAAGAAACCTGGTGTAGCGGAACGTATCCTGGGCTCGCGAGACTACACGTCAGGCCGGGGACGACGCCATGGTACCGGCTCTAATCTGTATCTTCTGGGCTCAATCTTAATATAAGTAGCAAATATTATTCGGGTTGTCAAGATTATCAGATCTCTGCATGGGTTGGGTGACATGTCGGCAGTATTATTGGAGATTCTCCACTTGTTTTCTTTTTCTTTTTCCTTTTTCTTTCCTTTTACTTTTGATTTTCATTTGTCGGCAACTTTTGTTTTCTTCAGACCAATCGACAGAGGTACGTTTTGATTGATGGGCTTTTGAATGGCATTATTGGATCAATTGTCTACAGCAGCATTGTCTGAAATCGTACGCCTCAATATATTGAAGGGCAAAATATGCTTTGTTCGGATCCGGTCCTGCATGAAGAATCATTCCTTCACATTCCATTAAAACAAACAAAAAAAAGCAACAGGAGAACAGACACTGAGAGACACCCAAAAAGCAAATGCAAAAAATACGATGAGAGTGAGATTTGAACTCACGCGACCGAAGCCATATGATTTCTAATCATACCCATTAGACCACTCTGGCATCTCACCATTAAAGGAACAAGAGAACAATGTCGAACAGAAGGAACTCTCGATGATCGAGAGACATCAGGATTTGAGCCCGATGCGGGGGTCGAACCCGCAACCTTGAGATTAAGAGTCTCACGCTCTACCGATTGAGCTAACCGGGCGTTGTTCTCTTGTTGTTGAAAAATTCGAGCCAAGTGGACTCTTTGACGGGGGCGACAAGACGACAGGAAGACAGAGTGTAGCTACAGCTTCGCCTTGATGCCCGGGGTGCTCCGTGCTATCAGTTCCTTCCAGTGCTTGCCCTTGAGCTTGAGCACGGCAATTCCGTCCTCGGCCCACACGTTCTGCCACCGCGGCAGCGCGTACGATTCGGAGTCAGCGTCCGGCGGTCCTGCAAAGTCGGCGAGCCAGTTGAAGTACGGCTCATATAAGTCGGGGCCAATGGTGTGGAAGCCATAGGCTGCGCCAAACGTCTTGATGCGGTCCTGCTCCCATTGTCTTTGTTCGTCGGCGGATGGCAAGGACAGCGCGTTGCGGCCGGCATAGAACCGTGCAATGGCAACGGCCTGGTACTCGTAAACACGGAACGACAGGCCGGCCTTGACCTGGCCTACGAGCGTGAGCGACGGGTCGGCAGTGTTGAAGACGTGCTGGTAGAAGCCGGCGACGTGGTTTTCGGGTGTCGTGGGGTTTGGGTGCAGGAAAGGGTACTGCAGGCGGTAACCGGTGGCGAACAGCACATGGTCGAGGCCCGACAGCGTCGTGTTGTCGTCAAACACAACGTCAAACGACTTGCCATCGGCCGTCGGGGCGATGGACTTGATGGTCGTGCGTGTGTTGAGGTTGGGTAGGTCATAGACGGACTCGATGGCCGGGTTGCGGCCACGGATGGACACCTCGAGAGGGCCCTTGACAATTCTGTGCAGGTCCTGGAGAAAATCCGAGGCCGACGCGTTGCCGCCGACGACCAGAACACGCTTATTGACGTACTTTTCCGCTTTCCGGTACGACTTGGAATGCTCAAACCGACCGGGGAACTGCTTTGACGTCTCTATGAGGCCGGGGATATCAGGAATTAAAGGCACATTGTAGTGGCCCGATGCCACCACGACAGCGTCAAAGGTCTCGCTCCACCAGTAGTCGTGCGTCTGGCCGCGGTAGGTCTCGCCAGCTTTGCGCAGAGTCAGTGCCCACTGGCCGTTGTCGACCTTTTCGACCTTTTCGACCGTTGTCTTGAGGGACACCAGAGACTGGTGCGGCAGGAACAAATCCTCGAGGTAGTCCTTGATGGCAGTGTACGGCCGTGACGGGTTGTTGTGGCCGTAGCGCTCGATAGAGACGGGGGAGTTGACGACGGGGAAGGGCGTGTGGGTGTACTCCATGGCCTTGTTGCCGACATTGGTGTCGAGGTCCCAGTACAGGGCAGAGCGAGCACGGGGATCCTGTGGTGCTGGAGGGGCAAATGTTGGCAGCGTTGGTGGTGCAGCGAGGGTCTGGTCTGTCGGCACACCCGTGGTCTCTGGGAACACATCGGGCACAGGATCGTAGTGCCTATACGTTAGACGAAGCATGGTCTCAAGGAGTGCCTAGAACATACCATAGTCCTCCGACTTGGTCACGGCGGTCAAACACGCGGATGGTATCAAAGACCTTTTCGGCAGCAAGAGCACGCACCGCAGCCAGACCAGATGGGCCAGCACCGATCACGGCCACACGGCGATATCTAGGAGGCATCTAGAGTGTTTATCAGGGTGAAGTGTAGGCAATAACAAACAGTAACAATCAAGAAGAAGCCAAGGGGCAAGCATAAATCAAAGACGGTTTGAGACGAGCTGTTTGGTTACTCTGGGCTGCCTGTTTTTATATATAAGTAATAGAGGACCAAACTGAGGCGGAAGAACACAGACAGAGTACAGCTCCTCGCCGCCTGATAACACGATTGCACAGCCTCTCATAGGAAGCCACATCCTGCACATCTGCCCGCGGTGTCCAATATTACCAGGGATTCAATCAGCCGCTCTCTCACCAGCACCCTAGGATGCTTATCTATCTCTGCCATTACGGTGCCCTGGTAGTACGTGGATGGCCACGCAAGAATGGCATGTCTTTGATAAAGGTGCGACATGTGAAATATGGGGTCTGGCAGTGTGAGAAGCAGCCAGCACTGGCAGCGAGGGTAATCAAACGTGAATTACGACTTGCGTACGTATGGCGGCATGCTTCCTTGCAGCCCATCGCTGTTCTACCTGCAGTCGGGTGTCTGCGATAGCTGTTAATAGCTAGCTCTGCGGGTTGAGCTAGGGGGCTGTTGTCTGACGCCATCGTATGGGGAAATGATGTTTTGCGATTGTTGTGGGACATGCACATGCGGTGAGTTTAGGTAAATTTGCTGATGATTCTGTCTGGAATACTCTTTGCTTTTGGTAGAGCATGCCCGGTCCGATTTCTTATTCGCGGGTGGCTGCCGAAAGCAGGCCCTGTACTCTGTGTAAGCTCTTTCGTCCAGTCAACAGCCGTACACGAACTGCAGTATTGGGCATTATAAATAGCTAGTAGCTGCCAATCGCTGCAGGATCCAACAGCTTTGCTGCACAACCAAAATCAGAAGTACGTCATCTTCATCTTGAGCTCGAGGCGCATCTCACAACAAGCAAAGCTGCGCACAGCACGAATCAAAAATAGCAATCCAAAGTGTTCATCATTGGTCCTGTTTATCATAACAGCGATCCTCTCTACGGAGAACCAGCATTTCCAAGGCCAGAACGGCCGTTGCTCATGTTGAGCTGTTTTGTTTAGGCCAGAGCGCTCTCGACAAGCTTGGTCAGGGCGGCAGGGTTGGCACCGACCAGGTTGTCAGCGGATGCGCCGTCCTTGTAGTAGAAGAACGAGGGCATGGCACGGACGCCGAGCTCCTTGGTCAGCTCGGGGACGTTGTCGACGTCAAACTTGGCAAAGAAGATGTCCTTGAACTTTTCCTCCCCGGAGAGCCTGTATTGTCAGCATGTGGACGGTACATCAGAGGTCTGGAACTGGGGCAGAACAACGGAGGGAGGAGCGCGCAAACGTACTTCTCAAAAATAGGCGAGATCATCTTGCAGGGACCGCACCAGACGGCAGTGGCATCGATGATGACAGCCTTGTTGGCCTTGATGGCCTCGTCAAACTCGGCCTTGCTCTTGAACTCGGTGACAGTCATGTTGGCGGATGTGGCGTGGAAGAATCGGGTGGCAGGGATTGTCGCAGATGTAAATGCGGTACGAGGGCGGATGGTCTTGGAAAGGTGTTGGAAGAGAGAGCGAGAAGACATGGTGAGAAGAAAGGGGAGAAGAGGGAAGAGGAGGGGGGGAGATGTGGAGGAGGTGAAAATGGCCGCAGATAGATTATATACTAGGAAGGAGCTACAAGGCTGAGAGTGATGTAACAGGAAGGTGCCGAGGGTGTGGAGGGGGGAGGTGCGACACGCAAAACACGGACCGGCACTACTCTACTCTGTGCGATAACGAGAATAACGAGAACGGGGAAACAGTGAAATGCTTAGAAATCATTGTAAAGGAGGGGCACGCAGACACTGTAATTGCGCTGTATGGAAGAAGCTGCACTGTAACTGTCGCAGAAACTTCAAAGTGGGCTGGCCGTCCGGGTGGGTGGGATTTTGCGCTAGCCATATTAGGCAACTTCCTTCCGTCAAAAATAAGAAATCAAGACGGAGGAAGGCTTCCAAATCATTGACAAAACGGCCGGATTACAACATCATGGGCAATATTGAAGCTGGAGGGATATTTACGATTTTTCCACGGCTACGAGAGGAATCAGTCTAAAGTATTCTAAAGCAGAACATCGTAGCTAGTCTTGCAGATGTAATTTAACTTTAAACATGGACAGCCGTCCAACTTTAAACATGGACAGCCGTCCAAACCATAAAATGACTAAGCACACCTGACACTACACGTGGGGTCCCACTTTATCGTGTAAGTGGAAACGACGCGTCGCGGGCCGCTTAACGCGTCGCCGCATGAGCAGACGCGGCAGGACTGGCGTTAATTGACGTTGCTGGTGGCAGTATTCTCAGGGCGAGCTGATCCAGGGTAGATTCTGTTGGCAATCTGTTGGCAACGTCCACACTTAATCAAAAGACTGACGACAACATTGAACAAATGGCCGACATCATGATCGATACCGTCGCCAGCGTCGACGCTTCAAAAGTCAACAGCGTCGACATCGTCGCCGACATGGCATCGGCATCAACATCGGCATCAAGACAGGCAGCACGGCCGGCGAAGCGTGCAATGGGCGGCTTTGTCGACTCTGACGACGAGGATGATGACGAAGACAGCAATCAGGTCGGGAAGGTTGCCGACCCTGTCGAACCTGTCGAACCTGTCGAGCCCATTTCTGAGAACATCGCCAAAGTCGATCTGGCAACACTCCCACCACAGCCTCTACCGGTAGAGGACACACTAGCAGGCACACAACCTCTCGACACATCAGATATACCCATCAGGGAAGCGGACTCAATACTACGAGATACGCAGGTCGACGACGGACCTCCAGAGGAGAACGAAGAGGGCCGCTACGACTTGCTGTTCAGCGCCGGCTCACAGCCCACTGCCCTCGACTCCTTCGACTCTTTTGACTCTTTCGGCAATTTGAACGCACGGCCGCTCTCTCCGCCACCCGCTCCTGCAAGTACTGTCGTCATCCAGACATGCAAGGGCCGCGCCATTCCTGTGCGGCAACGGACCCAGCGCCATTCTGCGCCCGTCGTCGTTCCATACCAGGAGCTGGTCGCACAGCGGTCCAAGACCAAGGAAGGCCGCGCGCAGCGCAGCTACTTTGGCATTGCCATTCACGAGCTCGTCGACGGAGCACAAAAGGAGATTGCACAGGCCAGGAAGGAGGAGAAGGCGCGGCTGGAGAAGGAGCGCAAAGAAGAGGAGGCCAGGGAGGCCGCAGCCATACAGGCACTGCTCGAGGCAGACGATGCCGAGACGGAGCAGGCACTGCTGGCCGACTTTGAACAGGACATGGGGAAGGGCAAGTCTGTCGCTGTGCCCGTATCGCTTCCGTCTCCTGCTACGGCTACGGCTACGACGACAAGAAAAGCGCCGGCTCGCCGGCCAAAGAAGACCCTGCTGTGGACAGAAAAGTACCGCGCGCGCAACTTTATGGACCTCGTGGGTGACGACCTCACAAACCGCATTGTGCTGCGCTGGCTCAAGCGGTGGGACCCCATGGTGTTTCCCGGCACGAAGCGTGCGGCCCCCATCAAGCCAGCACGGCCGGCTGCGCCCCCGGGCAGCAGTATTGATGGAAACACCAGCGGCTACAAGGGTGCCGAGTCGGCAGAAGAGAAGCCGCACCGCAAGATCCTGATTCTGACAGGCCCGCCTGGACTGGGCAAGACGACGCTCGCTCATGTGTGTGCGCGCCAGGCCGGCTACGAAGTGCTGGAAATCAACGCCAGCGACGACCGCAGCCGCGATGTCGTCAACGGCCGCATCCGCACCAGTCTGGGTACGGAGAGCGTCAAAGTCAATACCGTCGCCAGCCACGACAGCAAAAAGACGCAGGGCCGGCCCGTGTGCGTTATTGTCGACGAAGTCGATGGTGTCGTCGGCGGCAACCAGAGCGGCGGTGCCGGCGGCGAGGGCGGGTTCGTCAAGGCCCTCATTGACCTGGTCCATCTCGACCAGAAGAACAGCGGCCACGGCGTATCGACGGCAGCGCAGCCTGCGCGCAAGAAGAAGGGCGACGACTTCCGGCAGATGCGCCCGCTGATTCTGATTTGCAACGACGTGTACCATGCCGCGCTGCGCCCGTTGCGGCTGTCTGGCCTGGCCGAGATTGTGCACGTCGGCAAGCCGTCGGTGGACGCTGTCGTTGTGCGGCTCAAGACCATCTTTGAAAAGGAGGGCATTCCATGCGAGAAGGAAGCGGCGCGGAAGCTGTGCGAGGCTGCCTGGGGCATGTCGACCACCGGCCCGACCAGCCGCAACAAGAACCAAGAGAGCGGTGCGGAGGGTGACCTGCGCGGTGTCATGGTGGTCGGCGAGTGGGTTGCACGGCGGCTGCGAGCGACAGCAGCCAAGACGTCTGCGTCCGATAAGGCAACACCCCAGCTGACGCGATTCTGGGTCGAGAAGCATGTCCTGCCTGATCTGTCCTACGGCGGTGGCACCTCTGGCAATGGAGGTGGCGGCGGTCTCGGAGCCCGCGGTATGGGACGAGGCGGTGCCCGCGAGATTGTTGCACGCATCTTCCAAGAAGGCGCGGGCTTCCCCCGGTCGGCCCTGTCGTCGGCCGCACCAGCGTCGTTGTCTGCGACATCGGCGGATAGCGCGTCACGGTCGTACCGGCACGAACAGCCCAAAGAACAGATGAGCTTTGCCGAGCACCAGCAACGGGCGTCCATGGCGCGGCTGCGTGAGATGATCGAGACCAGCGGCGACGTCGACCGCATCATGACGGACATCTTTAGCGAGTACCCGGTGCGCGAGTTCAACGACGACTGCTACCTCAGCAAGCCGGACGCCGCGTACGAGTGGATGCATTTCCACGATGCGTGCTCGCGGCGTGTGTTTGGCAGCCAGGAGTGGGAGCTGGCGCCGTACACGAGCCAGCCCGTGCTCGCGTGCCACCAGCTGTTTGCGTCGCCCAAGAAGCACCAGCCCGACGACGATGCTGCGATGGAAGGACCCTTTGCCGGGCCGCGCGCCGACTTTTCGGCACGCGAGGCCGAGAAGATGAACCGGCTGTCGCTGCAGACAATCCAGTCGCACCTGCCGCCGTCGCTGCTGCGGGCGTTCCGCAATGCCGAGGACCTGGCGTCTGATTTCCTGCCGTACATTGTGCGCCTCGTATCGCCCGACGTTAAGCCCGTCCTGGTCAACGTGGCCAATGCCGACAAGAACGCCAAGAGGCCGACGTCGGTGGCGAGTGTGCGCCGCGACAGCGAAAAGGTGCTTGTGCGGCGCGCGGCCGAGGTGCTGGCCGAGCTGGGCATCAAGATGCAGCGCGGCATCCTCGAAGAGGCGGCCGCAGCAGCGCCAGGCCGGCCCCAATGGGTCTACCGCATGGAGCCGTAAGTTTGACCGTCGATACTTTTTTTTACAATAGCCAAAGAAATGCTAACCAGCAGTGACATCGATATGCTGTCTTCGTTTGAGACTGCGAGCGGCCTGATCATGGCGGGCAACAGCGCGCCGACACGGTACGCCGTCCGTCAAGTGCTCGACCAGGAGCTGCGCAAGACCCTGGCGGCCCGCGACAATGCGGCACGCCAGGCCCGGTTCCAGGCCGGCACGCCGCTGGGCGCATCGTTTGCGTCGATGGACAAGCTTGCCGAAATGGACACGGCGCGCGGCACAAAGCGAAAGGCGGTCGAGGAGGTGGCAGTGAAGCGCGACTTTTTCGGGCGTGTGATTGCCGAGGTGGTGGTGCATGCGCTGAAGGAAGTCGACGGCAACGCGCGCCGCGAGCCGGGCGATGCGAGCGACGGCGGCAAGCAGCAGGCCGCTGCCAAGGAAGAGGAGCCGGTGTGGGTGACGTACCACGAAGGTCTGAACAATGCCGTGCGGAAGCCGATCTCGGTGGACGAGTTCCTGCGGGGCCTGTAGGGCTGTAGAGGGTGGTTTAGACGGCGTGTATGATGTGTATGATACCGGATGGACACTGCATAGCGTTGAATTGATTTTTTGTGTTCTATTTGTTTTCTTTCCTTTGTTTTGTTTGCTTTCTTTTTGGTTCATTGGTTTCCTCTAATTTTGCTTTCTTTGTGCAATGATGCCGATACAAACAGAGCCAGCCTCGCCTCTCCAGTCTTGCAGTACTATTCTACCACGGTTCTCTAGTCGGATGCTGAGAAACAGCCAGGTGATGTGTCGAAGGCGATGGAGGAAGCGCGGCCATCTCGATGCAGCTCATGACGGTGCCACAGACAGACAAGCCGGGGCGCAGTCACAATAAGACGCCACACAACCGCAAAGACATACTAGACCAATGCTGGTCGGGATACCAAAGCCAAGAGGGGAATGCTGTCCGGTAGACGTGTTGGGTTAAACGGTCGGGCGTCATGTGGCGTCAAAGGCTTATATAGCGGTATGTTTAGTTGTTTATAGCTATGTTTTTCTAAATGCACTATATATACTATTGAGCGTACATATAAACTTTGTTTCAACCTTATCTCAATAACGTTTGCTCAGCCTTCGGACTGTCAGCCCCAGCACCTCCTAGCTATATTATTCTTTCTTCTTTCTTTTGTTTCTCCTGTCAGACTGTCTCTGACCCCTCTCGCCAAGAGCGCGTTGCATTCCGCACTGGGATGCCATTCAGCCCCAAAAAGCCAACAAAGACAACAAACGCTTGGGACACGGCCGTGGGCTTGTTGCTCGCGAAGTAGTGTGTTGTGTGCAGGGTTCAGGGGCCGCCAGTACCCTTCAACCCAAGTGGTGGTGATAGGATCAAGTATGGCATATATCGGCCACCTGCTCGCGCCTTGATTAGTATTGCATGTTATATTCAGATGAGAAAAGGACTACTCAAGGCACTCTGGCTAGTATTGGATGTGCAGAGTTGGTCACAGCTGCAAGTCATTGGTTTTGCATCCTTGTCACGGTCTTGGATGATGGCATGAGACCTTCATCTCTAGGGCTGACTGACTCCAGACTCTGGCTGGGTCTGAGCCTGATGGAGTCTGACTAGAGTTTGCCAAGACGACCGGTGCTTTTCGTATCGAGAACAACTCTATTGGAGAGAGTCATCTGATCGGAAACAGCTAGCATTCGGTAACGGAGCTTGGCAGACAGACTTCTTTGCGCTGCGTAACCTGCAAACAAAAGGGTCAGCAAACGGTGCAGAGAGGGCAGGGGGTGGCAGGAGATGGCAGGGAATATATCCTGCATGCTGCCGTGTAGGCGTCGATATTGGCGTGCAGATGCATGCTGAGATTGTTAATGTATCGAGCAATCTGCGCGGTTAGGATGACGAGAGAGCAAACCAAAGACGAAAGCAGCTCGAGCCGTAGAGAGGCCAGCCAGACTCGGATCCGAAAAGCCCTGCAGCAGCAAACAAATGGAATAGACAAGGCACTTTCTGCTAGTCGATGGGAACTAGTATCAACAGAATCAAACGGCCTCCGACATGCTAATCTCGACAGGCAGGCTGGGCAAGCCACCTCATCTACGCCCTGTCGTCCACCACACCCTCTTCCAGACAGAGACGCTCGCATCCTTGTCAGTGTGCCGGTCGTTGATGCATCGTCCCGTCCAGCTCAACTATAAAAGACGCCTCTCGCCCTCTCTTCTTTTTTAATCCTGGCATCTGCATCTCGCTGTCTTCTCAAGCTACCATCCCGCCATCCATCTGTCCATATCAAGCACCCAAACAACTACCATGGGCTTCAACGGTGTTTTCAGCAAGGGCGTCCCTGCTAACCTCCCCCACTTCATCCTCTTTGTCCGCATCATCATCGTCGTGCTGTCCGTCGTCGTCCTCGCTCTCGCCGCGTTTGCCCTGTCCGTCTTTAGCTCCTGGGCCGGCTACTACGGCGGCTACTCGGGCGTCTCGGGCCTGCTCATCTTTGTCGTCATCAAGACCTGGATCATCTTTGGCGTCCTGGCCCTGCTCGAGTACAGGCTGCCGCAGTACTACTTCCGCATCGTTGCCGCCATCGCCTATGCGTTCTCGATTTTGTTTTGGCTGTCGGCGTGGGCATGGTCGGCCTCGACGGCCGCGTTCTGGCTGAGCAACTACTGCTACGGCAGCTACTGCTACAGCGGTGACTCGTACGCCAAGCGAGAGGGCGGTGCCCTTGCTGCCTGTGCCGGCCTCGGCGCCGTCATCTGGGTGCTGTCGATTGCCAACCTTGTCTTCTTCCTGCGCGCGTGCTGCACCGACCATCCTGTTTCTAACCAGGCCGAGCTGGGACAGATCCCCGTCCACAAGGAGGAGCCGCAGGTGGTCTACCCTGCCCAGTACCAGCCGACTGCCTAGGCTTCAGTGTTTCTCTTTTCTGTCTTCTTTTTATTTCTGACCTTCTGTCTTTATTAATTATCTCTAATACTCTTGACCTTGTATTTTTTTTTTGTTTCTATCTACAGCCTATAGGAATATACTCAGTTGCACTACAATGCCACGTTTGCGTCCCTCGCGTCTGGATTCATCACAGAAATACGAATGCGTATATGATCCAGATCTGTAGATACACGGGTGGCACGTTGCATACAGGCCACACGACGGCGTACAGGTACACCATGGCACAAGCCCTATGCCAGCGTCTACATCTACATATAGCTCTCTCCGCCCGTGGACAGCATCATAGACGACGCTATAGCTTACAACTGACAGGTCACAAGAAATCCCACAAGAAATATCACACAAAATCCCACAAATCCCACACGATCCGTGAATCATCACACACGTACTGGACCACTATTGTGAGAAGGCCCGTCTATAGACGACAGAGCACCACAGTTACCTCGATCCGTGTGCCTGCATCAGATCGCATTGTGCTCTGTCGTTGATGATAGCTCCTCGCAAAATGAATCATCATAGATGTCAGAGCTCCAGGCTCCCCACCCTGGATTTCGGAGCTGTCAAGCAGCCTTGCTTGTCACTGTAGACATTATTCAAACTCCACTCATGAGCAGCCGCCTCCTCTATCCGCGTTGGCTTTGCTTTTGCTTATGCTTCTTTTTTTGCTTTTGTCCTGCTCCTCTGCATAGACATATCTCTACCTCTTCCTCTTCCGTGCGGGGACTCGAGGCCATTGCTAGTGAGCACGTAGCTATTGTTTTGATTTCATATTCTAATTTCATATCCTATCAAGGGGGGGGCACACGTTGTCATAGGTCGGGGGCTTGCCGTCCTCAATAGAACAATGAGCTCACCTTACTCGCCACTCGTCAACGACCAACTATCCTCCTAACCTGCTGGACTGCCTACCCTCTACAGCCTACTACCCCGTCAACCATGATGCTGTTGATATTCAGCATCAGCAACAACAACAACGACAATAGAACAACAATAGGCAACGAGGCTGGCAAACTACAAAACAATAAGCAAGCCGTCCAATGTCCCCTGCCGCCACCCCACCTCTGCTGCTCGCCTGGTGATGACGAGGTCTCTCCTTCGGATGCCAGAATGCTTTAAAAAGTTGACTTCTGTGTTGATTCTGCTCTCTGTTCACTCTCTTCTACTATTTTATCTGTTTCTACACACACATCACCATCACCAAGGTTTGTCACATCATCACCATCAACATCAACACGCATCTACTGACCTTGGAGAATCTAAAGAACAAAGCACTTGCAACCACACTACACTCTACAATGGATAATAACACCCCCGGGTCTGTCGCCGGGTCTGTCGCCGTGTCTATCACGCCGACGCCGGAGCCGTCGAGCATCCGCACTTCCTACAACCACAGCAGTACTGTTCACAGCTACTTTACACCCCAGCAGCACCACCGCACGCTGTCGGCATCGCTGGCCACGCCACTGCCTACGCCTCCTCTGACTGCCGGCTTTGCGTCTGACTATTCTGCGGGCTTCTCTCTTCCCCTGCCCTCTGCCCCGTCAAGTTCCATCAGCACGCCCTGCAACGGCGGCTTTGTCACCCAAGCTGCCCTCGATGATGTCTTTGGCACCTCCACTGCTGCCGCCACTCCAGCCGTCAACTTTGGACTGGACATGGACATGGAATTGGGAATGGGAATGGATATGAGAATGGACGCGGGAATGCACATGGATGCAAACATTGAAGCGGAGCTGGAACGGGAGATGGAGAGGGAGATGGATCTTGCCCGCCTCACTCGGAGTGCAACTGACGTTACCCTGCCGCAGTTCGAGCCATCGACGCCCGTAACGCCCATGAAGCCGCTTACGCCGGTGACGGGCGGCCGCATGGCAAGTCTTGGTCTGGGCAGTCTGGGCAGCCTCAACATTGACGGCATGGACGACCAGAATGAGGACAACCGTTATGACCACAAAGACATCAAGGATGGCTTTGGCGGCGCGTTTGCACAGGGATTCAATGGAGAGGACGACGACGACCTCTTTGGCGGCCACGATGTCTTTTATAGCGGTGATGCGGCCATGTCGTCGCCGAGCATGTCTCACTCGCAGCTGCAGCTGCAGTCGTCCGGCTTCAAGTACCCCGATCCCATTTCCTACGCCTCGATGCCGCCAGTGTCGGCTGCGTCTGCTCGCACTTCAGCTTCGTCCCACGCAGCTGGTCCCCTGCCCCCGCCGCCCTTCACCCTGCCCATGCCCACCTATACCCCCAAGACCTATGGCGACCTCGGTAGTCCCGTTCGCCGGCAGCAGACCCCGCTCTCGCGCGCACAGCGGCCCGACACCCAGTCTGACCCGTCCAACCTATCTAATATGTCCGACCTCTCTGACATTCTGCCCCTGCCGCACTCGTCGACAAAGATCGACCCCAACGACTGGCGCGCCCGCCTGCGCTTCTGCGAACAGGCCCCCAACAAGGCCCTCCTCGAGGCCAGCATGGTCCGCCTGCTCGACTTTAGCGACACCATGGACGAGCGCGAGCTGGCCGAGCGGCGCGCGGCCAACCTGCGCTTCGACAAGATCCGCGAGCAGCGCCTCAAGGACCGCAACAACGAAGCGGCCAAGCGCAGCCGGCAGCGCAAGGTGGCGCGGATCGAGTCGGCCGAGCAGCAGATTGCGAGTCTGCGGCGCGAGCGGGCGCAGCTGGTGGGCGAGGTGGCGTCGCTGCGCCGGCGGCTGGCATCCGGGTCGATGGCGTCGGCGTCGGCGTCGGGCGAGCCGACGGGGGTGCGCAAGCTGCGGCCGACGCGGAGCATGGCCAAGCTGAGCCGGAGGGGGATTGAGGAGGAGTAGTTTTGCTTGTTTCTTTTTGTTTCTGCTTCTTCCGAATTCTTTGATCTCTCTCGTCTTTATTGCTTCTCTCTTCTTCCTCTGTCTTTATTATTATTCACTCTGCCCACCATGGCCTTTAATCCGGCGGCGTTCTATGCATATGCACGGCGTTGATGGTCTCTATTGTCATCACCGGAGGCGGTTGCTCTTCATCCAGTTACATTCGTTTGCTTGCCTGTTTCTGTTTGACCCTGACACAGTATTCACTACGAGTTAGTACCAGTTAATGTTCAAATATTTTTCAATTTACACTCATATTCACTTTACTCTTTTCTTTACCTCTTTACTCATTTCTCTGTATTCTCATGCATTCGGCTATATGATGGACAGAGGATGATCAAATAATATAGAATTCTCGATAATGATAATGGTATCGCTATGGCAGGTAAAGATAATCTAAACAAACAAAGCAACGACGCAAACAGCTATAATGAACCAAACTACCCGCTGCAGTTGGCCAGGATCTTGACTACCTGGGCGACAGTGCCCGTCACAAGTCCAATGATGCCCGTCGTAAATCGCAACGTCACCATCAAGATGCTAATCACCAGCTTCTATGCCGGCAAGCTAGTGCCCGCGTCCTCGGCTTTTGCCTTGTCGGGCGACGGGAATTCTTTGCTGGGCACGCCGCCCGTGGCCACCGCCGACCGGTCGTGCACGAGCTGGCCGTTGACCCAGACGCGCTTCGTGTTGCGGTCGTCGCCGTTGAACACCCACTTGGCCACACGCTCTTCCCACGTCTCCCAGCCAAACACGTCGACATTCGTGTCGTCTTCCACGCCGGTGCCGACACCACCGCGGCCGTCGATGACACCCAGCCCGATCAGCTGCGCATCCCAGGACATGCCCACCTTGAACATGCCCACCTTGTCGGAGAGACCGACTACGCTCGCACCCCCCACAGTAGCGAGGAACAGCACCTCCTCGACTGACAGCTTGGCCTCGTCATCGCCACCCATGGCCACGTGCCGGCTCACGAGCGATGCGAGACGTGCCGCCTCGAGCACACTCGGCGAGTAGCCGCCGCTCATGTCAGTGCCGAGACCAACCTCGATGCCGCGGTCCAGCAGCCACCGGATCCGCGCCGCGCCCGATGTGATAGCACTGTTGCTGCAGGGGCAGTGCGAGACCTTGCTTCCACGCGTGCGGATCAGCTCGGCCTCGGCCTCCGACAGGTGGACACCGTGTGCCAGGATGGTCTGCGGGGTCAGCAGGCCGTAGTGGTCGTACACACCCGCGTACGACGGCATGCCGTCCGACTCGCCCTCAGATGGCGGCACCTTATCCTTGAACAGCTCCTTGACAAGCGCAATCTCGCTGTGGTTCTCGCTGATGTGTGTCTGGATGGGCCAGTTGCCCTCCTTGTGCAGCCGGCCCAGGCGGCCCAGCAAATCGCCCGTGCAGCTTGGCGCGAAACGGGGTGTCAGGACAGGCCGCAGCAGCGTATGTGATGGGTCGATAGCGGCAATGTGCGCCATGCAAGCCCGTGTTGCCGCCTCGGCTTCTGCGGGGGACTCGTCGCGGTAAAAATCGGGGCTGAACTCATGGTTGTCCATGCACACGCGGCCGACGAGCGCTCGCTGGCCGGCCTCAAGACAGAGGTCAGCCAGCAGGTTGGTGGCGGGAACGTCGACAGTGGCATAGTAGGCCGCAGTAGTGGTGCCGTGCGACAGCGTCTTGCGGATGCAGCGCGAATAGACGCGGCGGGCTTTTGTCAAGTCTTTGAGAGACGCCTCGAGCGGGAATGTGTACTTGTTGAGCCAGTCGAGCAGTGTGGATTTTCCGAAAATGCCGACATTGGGGTACTGCGAGGCGTGCAGGTGTGTGTCGATGAAGCCGGGGAAGAAGAACTGGCCAGGCTCGCAGATAGTGACGGCTGTGACGTCGGGTGTCCAGCCGAGGCGCGGCAGCAGCACGGAACGGATCCAGGCGGCGGGTTCCTGCTTGAGGCCTTCGGGGAGGGGCTCAACGACCAAAATGGTGCCAATCGTGTTGACGGCGACAACAGTGTCGTGGAGGTACTCAATCTGGTCGAGACCGGGCGTGTGGATAAAGGTGCCGTAGAACACCTTGTTGTAAGGCGCGGCCATCAGGGAGGTGGAGCTCGACTCCGAGGATGCCGTCTTCTCTGCAGGGGCGTTGGGGGTAAATGAAGAGCTAGGAGTCGTAGGTGTGCGAGAATGCGAGAGACGCGAGAGGAAATGAGTGAATGAGTTGCAGATGGACATTGCAACGAAAGAAGGAAGAGAAGAGAGAGACAGAGGAGACGGGGGGGGTAGGTCGGAAGTCGGAGCTGTGCGTATTAGTGGGTTGCTTAGTGCGTATCGCGATAACAAGCGGCCAAGTTGGGAAGGCGCTGCGGCTGGAGCTGTCTGTTTGTTCTTTCTGTATTGAGACGGAGTGGTTGTCTCATGAATGCTCAAACAGGAAGGATCCAGGACTTGTTTTATACGAGTATTATATAATCCAAAAATACAGTATCATGAGATACCAGAGAGTGGATAAGAAGACAGCTTGAGCAATACGCAAGGTCAGCCCTGAAATGAATGAGAGATTGCCGATTGTCGATTGTCGATGGTAGTGTAGGTAGATAGATACCAGATACCAGATAAGCACATGTGGTGTCGTTCTTTGAGCTGTAGCTGGCTGAGATTCGAGGCAGCACAAGATAAGGTAGAGATTAGGTCGAAGGGTTTGAGCTGTCTATGATATGAGAGTTCGTACTGTCTTGCAGCTCTGGAATACGCGGAAAGGTGCAAATGCGGACGAGAAGAATGAAATGCCTAAACAACACGGGGAAAGCTCTACATTATATACAGCGACTTGGCACCGACGACGGCGGCGACGATGACGGAAGAAGAAGGTAGAATAGACTTTAATTTCACAAAAAGACAGACAAGTGGAAAGAAGAAGAAATAATACGTAACAAGAGGACGGGCACGGACGAGATAGACGGTGGTCCAAGGCGTTGTGTGTCGTGGAAGCTCACAAGTGCGGATGGGATGCCAGGGTCGTCCGCAGGCACCACATGTGCCACCACTTGTCCACTGCAAATGACCACTTTGTGCTACAGCAGTGACGGAGACGGTAGGCGGGGGACGGGCCAGGGACCACGTTTGTCCCGCACCATAGTATCCCTAAACCACAGCTGGTGAGCTCGTCTCGTCCGCGCAGAAAACAAAGAAACAGGATGGTGAAGGAACAGCACACGGTTAGCGGCGGCGGCCGGTCTTTTATTCCGGTGTGACAGTCTTGGAAAGTCAACGGTTCAAGCAATGAAGAGGCATTTGTTTGAAATAAGGACTTGCCAGCTTGCGTGAATAATAATAAGGCTGAGGCAGATCGATTGCTGACTAATCTGGAAAAATCTGAGCTGAGATGTTCTAAGATACGTTTATTTACTTACACCAGGAAAGATCATCAATAGTTACTTCCATCACGGTAGATATTACTGTCCTTTGGTTCTCGCATATTAAAGGAGAGCTTTAGGTTTGTTTAAACAGTATTTTCTTAAGATACATTAATTTAAATTTATTTATATAATATAATATAATATAAATAAATACACAAAACCATCAAAACATCTACGACAGCGGTCTATTAGTAATCCAAGGACAACTTAATTAATATACCAATCATCACAATGTAAACATACTGCAAGACAAAGATCTAAATTAACAGATTAAAAGAGTACCGTCTAAAGACAACGAAATGCTACAAATGGCCTGGCCGAAAAACAAAACGTAGAACATAAAACACATAAACAACAACATTAAACAGTCAGACATAAACAACACCTAATCAAAATCATGCCTCCACATCCTCCTCGTGGGTGCCGTTGACACCGTTCGCACCATCGTCCTGGTACTTGTCCCAGTTCGCCAGCACGTGTCCAATACGCGGCGAGTTGGTCAGCTTGTACACATCCTCAAAGTACTCCTTGGTCAACTCAAACGGCTTGGCCGTCACGTTGGGGATGTACTTGCCAATCAACTTGGCAGGGTCAATCGTCGTCTTGTTGATCTTCTTGAGCAGGAACGACCGGAAGGGCTTAACACCGCTGCGCAGGAATGTCGAGTGGAACGGCACGTCAATGCCGCGCAGGGGAATCGTCGCAAAACCACGCTCCAGCTCCAGCGGCAGGGGCTTCTTCTCCGTCTCCTGCGCGCAGCCCCGAATGATCTCGTTCAGGTGCTCGCGCACCTCCTCAATCTTGAGCTGCTCGCGCATCTCGTCAATGTCAATCTTCTTAACCTTCAGGAAGTTGGTCACACCAGCCAGTGTGTCCAGGGCCCGCAGGTCACCAGCGCACACGTACTGCATGTTGGCAATGTTGAAGTTGACAATCTCTAGAAGCCAGCCGGTCTCCTCGGCAATGCTGCTGACAACAAACCGCAGAGCCTCCTCGTTGAATGTCTTGGAGATACGGCTGGGGTTGACAGCGCACATCGAGTAGTTGGAGCGGCCGCTTGCATCGCGCTCGACGGCGACCTGCATGGTCAGACCACGGTAGAACACAACCGACACCAGCGACTCAATAGGCATGACGTCAGCCAGAGCAGCCAGGGCAGAGTACTCGCCCAGAGAGTGACCCGCAAACGTGCTATCGCGCGGCACAAGACCCTTGGCCTTCATGTCCTCAAAGCTGGCCTTCTCCATCAGAGTCAGGGCAGGCTGCGTGAACTGCGTAGCCGACAGTAGGCCAGTAGGCGAGCGGTAGGTGTACGACGAAGTCGTCTCGCTAATGTCCTTGAAAATGCGCTCCGACTTGATCGCACCATCTGCCATCACCGTCTCGAACGTCATCGCCATGTAGTTCTGGCGAATCAGCTTACCACGGGGGCCCCCAAAGTGGATCGTGAGCTCCTTGGGGTTGTTCTTGACAATGTTGGTGATCGCAAAGCCGTAAGTCTCCATCAGGTACTTGTCGGCACGGTCCCACACGCTCTTGGCAACGTCGCTGCTGCCGTACAGGTCCATGCCCATGCCCTGCTCCTGGGAGCCCTGGCCAGTGAAGATGTACGCAGTGATCGGCTGCTCAATCTCGGCCTCACCAAGAAGAATCTTCTCCTCCGTGTCCTTGTTGATGGCCTCGACCTTGATGATTTTACGACCGCTGATCATACCGACGTGCTGCAGCTTGACGTGGATGTCGTCGTTGGGCAGCACCATGCCGACCAGAGAGGCCTGGAAACTGCGCACGCGGCCAATGTTGTTCTCGGCAGCCCATGTCTCAACCAGAGAGCGCACGGCAGCACTAGAGTACATGCCGTGGGTAATTGTGCCGGGCAGATTGGCGTAGTTGGCAAAGACGCGCGACACGTGGATTGGGTTGTAATCGCCAGACACGCGGGCGTACGTCTCGTTGGAGGCAGGAGCACGCAGCAGAAGGGGAGTCTTGCCGCTCAGGGGGATGGGGTTCTCAAAGTTGATGGGCTGCTCGATCGACGAACCGTGACGCTCAAGGTAGTCAATCACAGGGTTGCCGTTGGACACACCAGCCTCATACTCGACGCTGGCAACCTGGACAATCTCCTTGGTCGGCAGCTCCAGCAGGACCTGGCCGCGGGTCTCGACGTGGCTGAACACGGTGTGGTTCTTGAAACGAACAAGCGACTGCAGACGGAAAGTAAGAGTCTCGCCCAGCAGGTTGATATCCTGAGCCTCGTCCATCAGCAGCCACTGCTTTGAGCGCAGCACAGCAAGGTCCTTGGCTGTAGCCAGGTGGAGCTGCATGGGGGTCTCGGTCTTGCGCTGGAACGTGTTCTCAAAGTCGGTGTAGTCACCGCGGTACAGGAACTGCGATGTGACCTCCATCACGGCCTCGCCGTCGCGCACAATGGTGCCGCAAACCTCGACCATCTTGCCGGACTCCTGGTTGATGACGGCGTTGATCTGGGCAGTGGTCGTAACCTCGTCGCCCTTCTTGAGCGGCTCGGCGCCGGGAAGCATGCGGAACTTGTTGGACAGATGCACCAGCTTCAGCAGGTCACCATCAATGGTGCGAGGGAAAATGGGCTTGGTGATGGCCTTCCAGCCAACAACAATAGCAAAGTCCATGGGAGCAAACACAGTCTTGCCGGGGCGGTCCACAAACGCCTCGCCCGTGTTGCCGACAGCGTGAACAAACTCGTTGATGTCCTCTCCAGTAATGACGGCCTTGCCACCATCAAACTTGCCAGTGGCCTCGGCATTCAGGTTGAGGGGTTCGTTACCAAACCACACGCGCCAGTAGAACTCCTTAATGCGGTCGTTACGGTCCTCCATCACCTCATGAATCGGCGCATAGCCGGCCTCGGGGCAGTAACGGAACTTGAGGGGCATATCAATGGGCTTGCCGAGAGCAGTCGTGCGCTTGATCACATTGACCAGAATCTCGTTCTTGCCAGTCAGCTTGACGTGCACCACATCCTCGTAGTGGTTGTGGCGGGGCTGCTCCTTGACAATGATCTCCGTCTTTTCGGGGTCATTAGGGAAGCGGACCTCGACGAACAGGCCGCGCACAGGGGCAAAGACACGCTTCATGGGGTTGGTCTGGTACTTCTTGCCCTGGACGAGAACGTCTGAAAGCAGAAGAGCGTGGCGCCACGAGTGGTTCTTGCCGGCAAGCAGAGTTAGCCAGTCGTCAACGTTGGGCAGAGGAATGGAAGGCGAGAAGGGCAGGCGGTAGGTGTTCTTGTGCTCGTCATAAGTCTCCGAAACACTTTCTAGGTCGAGGGGAACCTCGTGATCGACAAGCTTGCCACCAAAGTACTCAATGACAGGGATGGCAGACTCATCGCCCTTGTAGACGTCCTTGGTCAGGCCGGCAATGTGAGCAACGTGGATACCGTCGAGGATGTCCTTGATGGGCTCGTCGACGACCTTGGAGTACTTGACAGCCACGGGGCCCTGCAGAATACAGGTACGGCCAACATCCTGGCCAATGACAGCCTCGAGATCCTCCGACTGCCACAGCGAATCCTTCTTGAAGAAAAACTCAAAGTTCTCATCGAGAGAAGGCACAAAGGTAGTGGGCTTCTGGCCGCGGCGCTGGCACAGCATCAGGAAGTGCTGGACATCCTGAGCGTTGACAATCTGGGTCTCAGCATCGGGGTAGAAAGCCAGAATCTTCTCCACGGCAGAGTAGGGCTCGTCCAGGTCGGAGTAGTTCTGCAGGCGCGACGACTGGTTGGCATCGGTGGTGAAGCGCTCTTCGACACGGTGGATGAAGTCACCGGTCAGCTTCTCGAAAGAGGGATCGATCCAGCGCTTCTCGTGCTGGACATACAGCAGCTCCACCATGCGGCGCACGACCTCACCGTAGGTCATGTCCTCCAGGTCGACGGTCTCGCCAGCCTTATTGCGGCCGAACCAGACCTTGTGGAAGTCGTCGTTGAGCTTCTTAATAATGTATTGGCGGTTCTTCTTAAGCTCAGCAACGCGCTTCTCCTTGGGCAGGCTGAATATCTTCTGATCCATCTCAGCCCAGAAGCGGACACCGCGGGTAGCCAGCTTGTGGATGGGCTCGCCCATCTCAGAGCGGACAGTGATAACACCGCCAGCAGGGC
The DNA here is from genome assembly GCA_022392935.1 of Ophiostoma cf. undulatum. NCBI lineage: Eukaryota > Fungi > Ascomycota > Sordariomycetes > Ophiostomatales > Ophiostomataceae > Ophiostoma > Ophiostoma cf. undulatum. The sequence goes on along the minus strand of JAKRGL010000055.1, from coordinate 1,903,634 downwards.
CCTTGTAGGTCTTCTCCCACTCGTTGTCACCGACACCGGGGGCATCGACAATGGCCTGCTTGGCGTTCTTGCTGGTGTGAGCCTCCTTGGCGACCATCATACGGCTACCAAAGAGACAGCCATCGTAGGGCATGGGAGGGTAGCCGTACTGGGTCGACCACTGACCAGTGATGTAGGGGTAGGTATCCTCGGCGCCACCGAAGCCACTACCGGCAACGAGAATAATGTTCTCGGAACGGCGGATGCGGCTGTACATCTGCAGAATGGGCTGGTGGAAATCCTCGTACGAGTGATGACCACCACCACGGCCACCAGTCCACTGCAGAATGACAGGGAACTTAGGGTTGGCCTTGGCAATGTTGATGACGGACTGGATGCCATCGACGGAACCGGGCTTGAAGGCAATGTGCTTGAGGCCAAGAGTCTCAATGTACTCCTGAGCGACTTCGATGGACGGGACACCGGCGCCGATAGTCAGACCCTCGATGGGAATACCCTCGGAGCGGAGACGGCCAATCAGGGGGATCTGCCAGCCCATGGCGCGGGGGTTGACGTAGATAAGGTTGATGGAGATACCGCGGCCGGCAGTAATAGCACCCTCAATCTTAACGAGAGCCTCGGTCATGGTCTTCGCGTTGTAGTAACCACCACCAGCCAGCTCAATGTGGTAGCCAGCATTCATGGTAGCGGAAACAAAGTCCCAGGGGACAGTGGTGGGGGTCATACCAGCAACCATGACGGGGGGCACACCGAGGAGCCGGCTCATCTTGGTGTCGACAAAAGTCTGGCCGCTCTTGGTCTTGACCAGCTTGGGGCCGTACTCGCGGACCCAGTCAATGGCGTACTTGACAGCGTTCTCCTCATCACGGTCAAACAGCTCAGGCTTGTAGCCAACCTCGGTGACGGTACCGGCGACAGTGCCAGCAAGAATAACACGGACGCCAGTGCCCTCCTTGTTGCGGCTGGTCAAGATTCCGAGACCCGAAATGCCACCAGGGCCAAAGTCGAGAACATGGGTAGCATCAGGGAAGACGGTTGCCTTCTCCCAGTGCACCGGGTCACGGGTGATGAGGCGGATCAGGGTGGGAACAATGTTGCCCTGAACGGACTCGCGCAGATCCTTGCCGGTGGTGGTGTCATAGACAGCCATGCCAAGATCCTCGGCGTCAATCTCAATGTCCTTGAGGTCCTCGTCGATCATGGCAGTAGCCTTCTCGAGGTAGGGGCTGTGGAAAGGCGCAGAGATGGGCAGGAAGCGGTTGACAAAGCGAACCTTGCGCTCGGTGTGAGGGATCTTGGCCTGGTCGAGACCAGTGGCGGACTTGCCCTTGCGCAGCTGCAAGTTCAGACCGTACAGCGACTGGGGCGGGCCAGTGACAACCATGTTGCGGGGGCTGTTGATGAGCGAAATGGCAATGTGGCGGTCAGCGGGCAGGTACTGGTTGGTAGCATCAATGTGCTTCTGAACCTGCTCCTGGGACAGATCACGAATGCTCAGCATGGGCGTCGGGGTACCCTCGCCGTTGTCGATGGAGTCCTGCAGCATGGTTGGTGTGAGGGAAGTGCGGGGGAAAGTCTGCTGGCTGCGAGCGCCAATCCAGAAGAGGATGGTCAGAGCAGACTTGGAGAGATCACCAAAGGTCTCCCAGGAGTCGGCAGCAGCAGTGACGGCAGCCAGCACGATACCCTGGGAGTGGCCAGTGGCACCGCGTATCCGGTCACGCAGCAGACCCGGGTGGATACCCAGGACCTTGCAAGTGACTGCGTAATGTGCGAGCTGGACAAGGCCAATGAGGGGGAAGCTGACAGGAGCGGACACGAGGTAGTCGATATCCGGGGTGGTCTCGGGACGGCGCAGCCACGTCATGATATCAAGGCCCTTGGAGTAGAGCTTCTCGGCACTAGAGGACTTGGAGAGGGTCTGAAGCAGCTCTGCGGCGTTAACGATGAGCTCGCCAATGAAGGTAGGGTAGGTCTCGAAGAGCTCGCGGAGCTCGTCGAAGTACTCCTCGATGTTGCCCTGGCCACCAAAGATGTTGTAGAGATTTGCCGAGTTATCCTCGGCGGCGCGGAAGAGTGCGGGCATGTGGGGGCGGATGGTGCGGTTGGAGGCCGAGCGGGCGGCGTAGTAGCTGCGAATGACGACAAGCTTCTTGGAGTCGATGCCGGGCAGCGAAGCAGACAGGACGTGGACTTCGTTGCCGCGCATAAAGGCGCGCTCAAACTCGTTCAGGATGAGCTTGAGGACCTCCTCGTATGAGCCCTGGGCGTCGTCCTCGCCCTCCTCGACCTCGTTGGCAATGAAGCCCATAAAGCGAGCAACAAGCTCTGGGACGGATGACGGCTCGTCATCTTGGGCCAGCTCATCGGTAGGTGCTGGTAAGCTGCCGGTGAAGCGCTCCTTCAGCTGAGCGGCATGAAAGTGAAGGTTGGTGGGCACGAGAAACGAAGTCTCGAGCGAGCCATGGGACAGAGTCAGAGGACGCAGAGAGCTCGAGGTTCGCGGGGTCGACACGCCCGTCTGGGGGCCGGTGCCGGTTCCGTACATTGTCGGTGTGAGGGGTATCAAAGACGGTGTGACTGACAGTTAGCATTGTTTATTGGTGAAGAACGGAGAAGACGTCGCACAGAACTTACTTGAAATAATCGAAGGAACTCCAGCTCAGCGAAGAGGGAGCTTGACGGGAGGATGGAATGAGGGGGTGTGAGAAGCTTGCACTTGTGGTGTAGTGTATGAGGCGGGATGAGCAAAGCAAGATGTGCAAGGGGATGTAGAATTAGGAGAAGCTTTGCAAATAGTTGGTGATGTCTAAATGTGAAGGAAAAGAAGATGTGAGGAGGAGAAGATGCGAGGGGAGAAGAGAGAAGAGAGAGAAAGAGTAAAGCCACGGCGGTCGTGGGGAAAGAAAGCGGCGATAGGAGGGCAGTTGCAGTTCAGGGTAATTCGGAAGGAACGACTGGCAGAAGAAGCAAAGGTAGTGGAGGCAAGAGGTAGAGGTGAGGGCTCAAGCGGAAAGAGATTGGATTCCAGGCACTCGAGGCAGCTGCGTGCGAGCAGACGATGCGGTGGAGGACTTGAGGAGACAAGTGGAGGAAGGAGCAGTTGAGTGGACAAAGGAGCTCAATCGGGTGGATGGCAGAAAGAAGGAAAGAACTGGAGCTGCAGAGGTGTGAGAGGCACGCAAGCAAGAGCGTCAATTCCCAACAGCAATCGCGCCGCCACTCAATGATTGGGATGGCAGGAGCGCTGCGAATAAAGTTATTTTGTGTAAGAAGGCAGAAAAGAAAAGAATTAGATAAATTAGGGATAAATTAGCCAGATTGGTGATGTGCCACAGAGTGATCTGGGTGATCTAGAGAAAATAATTGTATCAGGAAAGAACCTGTAAACAGCAACGGTCAGGGGAAGGAGCAACCGACAATGGAACGCAACAAAAAAATGGCAATAAAGGAATTAAAAAGAAGAAGTAATAAAATGCGAAAATATTAAATAGAATGAATATTGCACCAACAAGGGAAGGCACGAATCACCCAGCAAACTCGTTTGTTGGGGAGTGCCTTCTGCAAGAATTACAACAAACGGCAACAGTAAATAGAGGCTGACGGTGAGCCAGCACACAAAGTACAAGTCATTAGTGTGTGCACCACAGAGTGACATTGAACGCTAGCGCGGCCTAGAGGGTCCAGCTCTTTAACGCGGTGTTCTGATTTTTGGCTCTAACAGTGTACGATGTATATACTATGAGCAAAGTCAAATATCCACCCTAGCTGCTCCTGCACCTTTCTGGCCAGCAAAGTGACAAAACACAATGATCTGCCTAGGGGATGCACTTGGTACCAGCCGGGACAATGACTTGGGGAGCGGGCCCGCTTTTCTTTGCCCAACGTTGGACAAGTACCAGTACATGCAAATCCGTCGTGGTTGACGGCAAAGAAAATTGTTGGCGATGCGCACCTTGGCCGGAATTTGGAGGGATGAGACGAGGCTGCTTTTAGAGGCGGAAACGCGGCCAACAAATTGAGGGTAAATGTCGGATTAGATTGAAGCCTATTCGCGGTTGGTGAGGCCATCAAGTCCGCCGGAGTGAAGGCAGCAGCCGAGTCGTGCTGTAGACAGTACGTAGTAGCTGGCAAACGTGAAAAGCCAGTCAGGCCCAGCAAGACCGATATGATTCCATTGAGTTCGTTGATGATGTGTTCATAAAGCCCTCGTGCTTAGTCAGCTGAGAAATGTGCATGCTCATGTCTGATCGATGGTTCCTGCCGTTCAGGATTAAGACATCGACCCTGATGGGCAGGTGCTCTTCCCAATGCAGCGTGTCTGACGCCACGTCTCACAGCCTTGCTGTTGTCCGACGGCCGGCAGTGGGAGTACTCGGCAAGCCTGTGAGGGCTTGTGAGGGCAGCATGGATATAATTTAAGAAATACAAAAGATACATAAGAAGTTGCTAGGTTTGGATAAGCATCCATCTATCGATCTGCTCTGCTTGGCTACAGGAGCACACGACCACAGCTAGATGGCAGCCTTTCATTAGCATCGTAGACATGCAGCACGGAAGCTATGGGGCAGTCTGCAGGCTCGTAGCGATAATGCGGGATGCAGCCTGCCTGTATTGACACGGTCTGACGCGGAACCGATGTCATGGTTGTATCGGGTCTGTTTGTTGGATGTATATTGTTGAAGAGTGAAACTGGTGATGTTACTATTGACTAAGCATAGCCTCTAATAGGCAATCCCTGAATGGTGGGCTCTTGCCCTACGAAGTAGAGAGTATTTCTCTCCATCTCGCAACCGAGCTTGTACCGGTACTTTGTGAGACGAGGAACACTGCGGAGCCCGTAGCTAGCGCACCCACTAAGTCGTAAGGCAAGGCCACGCCAACCACACTCGGTCCTGTCGGTGTATTATAATTTCCACGTACGGAGTTTTTCATGACACGTCGTGTGGAAGATGTCTACTCCGTACGGTGTACATTATGTTGTCGATTGGAATACAACTTTGTTAAATTTGATTTGAATTGTTGCAATATCACTATATTCAATTAATTTTATTTGTTATTAACCAAATATACCAAAACCAGCAAAGATGAATAAATAAAACAATAGCAGGACAACCATATACTACCATCACAAAACCGCGATATTTTTATAATATCTTACAATTAATTGACTGAAACAACTCTTGTCAAATCCCCAAAATAAAATCACATCAACATCCCTTATCTTATCGCCCAACATCGTCAACTCAGGGAGGCCGTATTACCTCAACGTTCCCTGTGGGGTCCCTGCCAAAGTACAGTCTTTGCCTGTTTAAGACTAGTCTGTCCATTTTGGTTGGGAAGTATGATGCAGCTTCAACAGAAGAGCGACAGCCAGTATTTTTACATCAGGCAAGCTCCTAATCGCCCAATCTTGCAAATCTACTTGTAGCTTTTATCAATTTGGAGTTTAATTTGGGTTTAATTAAATTTTTATCTGTGGTATTTTCTATTTATCTCGACAATTTCTGTTGTATTTTACTATTTCTCCTGCCGGACCCACTCAATTGCGTCGCTCTTGCTTCTTTGAGTCCATCTTTGAGTCCATCTTTGAGTCCATCTTTAGTTGACCAGCTGTTGTTCGTTCACAAGTACGCCGTACATAGTTCTGCGATGGAGTAGCTCCTTCGCGCCTTCCCATCACGTCTCGCGGTGCCTGGCCTCTACTCCGTAGACCGTCTTTCTCAATTGATACTGTATCATTCCTACTCTGTAAATATTATCGGCCGACACCCACACCCCATCCATCCACTAGATCCATTATTGCCAGTGAGCTCTGCCTCGCGGGTTTGCTGTTGCCTCCCCTCGCTTCATCCGTGAGTAGTTTCCAATCCCAGTTCCCCAACGGGCTTGAACTGTTTGATTTTTCTGTGTCTTCTCCCCCCTTTGTCGTTCGCTCCTTCCCTCCATCTGCCCGACCATCAACAATATTCTCGAGCACAACCAACAGCTTTCTGCTTCCCCAAGCAAAAAGGAAACTGCAAAACATCAAGCGCTCCTTCTATTCTCGGGTTTGTCTCACGCCTTTGCTCCTTCCGAGTTGCTTTCTCGCCTTCCTTTTCCGAATTCCCTTTCCCTCGCTCCTTCCTTTCCCCTACACATCGACATCCCCTCATATCCACTCGACTCCACGAGAACCTCTGGTGTGTCTAACCTCTCTCCTCTTTCCTCTACCCTCATCTGTCCCCCCTCCCCTTTTCTCACCTTCTGCCACTTTCTGCCCAGCCTCCATCTTAGGCTTCCCTCTTTCATCTCTACATCTCGACATCTCTTCCTTTTGCTTAATCAATCATTCTGTACCTGTACTCACCACCTTCTAATCAATCTAGAGATACCCCGGAATAGCTTCATCTCGAGCTCCCTCCTATTCCGACACTCCGCCAACTTCAACCCCTTCACCTCCGACCTCCCCTCTAACCAAATCATCACATCTACTCCCGACCTCACACCGCAACCATGCGTCCCGAGGTCGAGCAGGAGCTCGCCCACACCCTGCTTGTCGAGCTTCTGGCGTACCAGTTCGCCTCGCCTGTGCGGTGGATTGAAACACAAGATGTCTTCCTCGCCGACAAGACAGCCGAGCGCATCGTCGAGATCGGTCCTGCTGATACCCTGGGTGTGATGGCCAAGCGCACAATTGCATCGAAATACGAGGCCTACGATGCCGCAAAGTCCGTCCAGAGACAAATCCTGTGCTACAACAAGGACGCAAAGGAGATCTACTATGACGTTGACCCTGTCGAGGACGAGCCTGAGCCAACACCCGAGGCCAGCTCCAGTGCGGCTCCGGCTGCTACTGGTGCCCCTGCCGGCGCCGCCCCCGTTGCTGCACCAGCACCCAGTGCCGGCCCGGCTGCATCTGTTCCCGATGCGCCGGTGCAGGCTCTTGAGATTGTCCGCGCTCTCATTGCCCATAAGCTCAAGAAGCCCTTCCTCGAGGTGCCACTGAGCAAGGCCATCAAGGATCTTGTTGGTGGTAAGTTTTATTTCTCGTCTATCGTCTTCAGTACCGTGACCCATGCTAATTGTCAGGCAAATCTACTCTTCAAAACGAAATCCTCGGTGACTTGGGCAAGGAGTTTGGCTCTACACCCGAGAAGCCAGAAGACACACCACTCGACGAGCTTAGTGCGGCCATGCAGGCCACTTTCGACGGCAACCTCGGCAAGCAGTCTCAGGGCCTGATTGCCCGTTTAATTTCCTCCAAGATGCCCGGTGGCTTCAATATCACAGCTGCCCGGAAATACCTCGAGTCCCGGTGGGGTCTTGCACAGGGTCGCCAGGACGGCGCTCTGCTGCTTGCCATCACAATGGAGCCCCCTACTCGCCTGGGTGCCGAGGGTGACGCCAAGGCCTTCCTTGACGACGTTACACAAAAGTACGCTGTTAATGCTGGCATCAGCCTCGCTACTGCCTCTATTGCTGGCGCCGATGCTGGCGGTGGCGGTGGCATGATGATGGACCCCGCTGCTATCGATGCCCTGACCAAGGACCAGCGTGCTCTCTTCAAGCAGCAGCTGGAGCTCCTTGCCCGCTACCTCAAGATGGATCTGCGTGCCGGCGACAAGGCTTTCCAGACCTCTCAAGAGTCTTCCAAGCTTCTCCAGAGCCAGCTGGACCTGTGGTCTGCTGAGCACGGTGACTTTTACGCTGCCGGTATCGAGCCCGCCTTTAGCTCCCTCAAGGCTAGAATCTACGATTCGTCATGGAACTGGGCTCGCCAGGACGCTCTCAGCATGTACTACGATATCATCTTTGGTCGTCTGCAGGCCGTTGACCGTGAGATTGTCAGCCAGTGCATCCGCATCATGAACCGCTCCAACCCTACCCTGCTCGAGTTCATGCAGTACCACATCGACAACTGCCCTACCGAGCGCGGCGAGACCTACAAGCTCGCCAAGGAGCTCGGTGCCCAGCTTATCGAGAACTGCAGAGATGTCCTCAACGTCGCCCCTGTCTTCAAGGATGTCGCTGTGCCCACTGGCCCCCGCACCACCGTTGACGCTCGCGGCAACCTCAACTATGAGGAGGTCCCCCGCGCCAGCTGCCGCAAGCTTGAGCACTACGTCCAGCAGATGGCTGCTGGTGGCAAGATCACCGAGTACGGCACTCGCGCCAAGGTCCAGACCGGCCTGTCGCGTCTGTATAAGCTCATGAAGCAGCAGCACAAGGTCTCCAAGACCTCGCAGCTCGAGTTTAAGCAGCTGTATGGCGAGCTTCTGCGCTCTCTTGAGATGAACGAGAGCCAGATCATCTCTGCCAACGGCGCCGCCAAGAAGTCGCTCTCCTCCAAGCCCAGCGGCACCCCCAAGGCCAAGGTCGAGACCATCCCCTTCCTGCACTTGCGCAGCCAGGCCATGAGTGGCTGGGACTACAACAAGAAGCTTACCGGCCTCTACCTCAACTGTCTTGCTGACGCCGCCGCTGCTGGTGTCAGCTTCCAGGGCAAGTATGCTTTGATGACTGGCGCTGGCGCCGGCTCCATTGGTGCCGACGTCCTCCAGGGTCTCATTAGTGGTGGCGCTCACGTCATTGTCACGACCAGTCGCTACTCTCGCGAGGTCACTGAGTACTACCAGGCCATGTACGCTCGCCACGGCTCGCGCGACTCCCAGCTTGTTGTCGTTCCCTTCAACCAGGGCAGCAAGCAGGATGTGGAGGCCCTTGTTCAGTACATCTACGACCCCAAGAACGGTCTTGGCTGGGATCTGGACTTCATTGTCCCCTTCGCTGCCATTTCCGAGAACGGCCGCCAGATTGACGGCATTGATTCCAAGTCTGAGCTCGCCCATCGTATCATGTTGACCAACCTGATCCGTCTGCTCGGTAGCGTCAAGACCGAGAAGGCCAACCGCGGTTTCTCTACCCGTCCCGCTCAGGTCATCCTGCCCCTGTCTCCCAACCACGGTACTTTCGGTAGCGATGGTCTGTACTCTGAGTCCAAGCTTGGTCTTGAGACTCTCTTCAACCGTTGGCACGCCGAGGACTGGGCTGATTACCTGTCCGTCTGTGGTGCCGTCATCGGCTGGACCCGTGGTACCGGTCTCATGTCGGGCAACAACATTGTTGCTGAGGGTGTTGAGCAGTATGGTGTGCGCACCTTCTCCCAACAGGAGATGGCTTTTAACCTTCTGGGTCTCATGTCGCCCGCTGTTGTTGACTTGTGCCAGAACGAGCCTGTCATGGCCGATCTGAACGGTGGTCTGCAGTTCATCCCCAACTTGAACGAGATCATGACCAAGCTGCGCAAGGACATTCTGCAGACCAGCGAGATCCGCAAGGAGGTCAGCAAGGAGAACTCGATCGAGAACAAGATTGTCAACGGCGAGGCGTCCGAGGCCCTTTACAAGAAGAAGGTCATCGAGCCCCGTGCCAACATCAAGTTTGAGTTCCCCAACCTGCCTGACTGGAAGCAGGAGATTGAGCCCCTCAACGGCAAGCTGCAGGGTATGGTCGACCTGGATAAGGTCGTCGTTGTCACCGGTTTCGCCGAGGTCGGTCCTTGGGGTAACTCACGCACTCGTTGGGAGATGGAGGCTTACGGCGAGTTCTCTCTCGAGGGTTGCGTTGAGATGTCCTGGATCATGGGCCTCATCAAGAACCACAACGGTCCCATCAAGGGTAAGCCCTACTCTGGCTGGGTCGACGCCAAGACTGGCGACCCTGTCGACGACAAGGACATTAAGAGCAAGTATGAGAAGTTCATCTTGGAGCACTCTGGTATCCGTCTGATCGAGCCTGAGCTGTTTGACGGCTACGACCCTGAGAAGAAGCAGCTGCTTCATGAGGTTGTCATCGATGAGGACCTCGAACCTTTTGAGGCATCCAAGGAAACTGCGGAGGAGTTCAAGCGTGAGCACGGTGAGAAGGTCGAGATCTTTGCTATCCCCGATAGCGACCAGTACACTGTCCGCCTCAAGAAGGGTGCCGGCCTCTGGATCCCCAAGGCTCTCCGCTTTGACCGCCTCGTTGCTGGCCAGGTCCCTACTGGCTGGGACGCCAAGCGCTACGGTGTGCCCGAGGACATCATCTCGCAGGTTGACCCCGTTGCCCTGTTCGTTCTGGTGTCCGTCGCCGAGGCTCTACTGTCTTCCGGTATCACCGATCCTTACGAGTTCTACCAGTACGTCCACGTCTCCGAGGTCGGTAACTGCATTGGTTCCGGTATGGGTGGTGCTGCTGCTCTGCGTGGCATGCACCGTGACCGTTTCCTGGACAAGCCCCTGCAGAACGACATTCTCCAGGAGTCATTCATCAACACCATGAGTGCCTGGGTCAACATGCTGCTGCTGTCTTCGTCTGGTCCCATTAAGACCCCCGTCGGTGCCTGTGCCACTGCTGTCGAGTCCGTCGACATTGGTTACGAGACCATCACTGAGGGCAAGGCCCGCATCTGCATTGTCGGTGGTTTCGATGACTTTGGTGAGGAGGGCTCTTACGAGTTCGCCAACATGAAGGCCACCAGCAATGCTGTCGATGAGTTTGCCCACGGCCGTACCCCCAAGGAGATGTCCCGTCCCGCCACCACCACCCGTAACGGCTTCATGGAGTCTCAGGGCAGTGGTGTGCAGGTCATCATGACCGCCCAGCTGGCTCTTGACATGGGTGTCCCCATCTACGGTATCCTGGCTCTTGCTGCCACGGCCTCTGACAAGATTGGCCGCTCTGTCCCTGCTCCCGGCATGGGTGTCCTGACCACTGCTCGCGAAAACGCTGGCAAGTTCCCCTCGCCGCTGCTTGACATTAGCTACCGCCGCCGCCAGATCGAGCACCGCAAGAAGCAGATTGCTCAGTGGAAGGAGTCTGAGCTTGAGTTTTTGGCCGACGAGGTTGCTGCCATCAAGGCTCAGAGCGACGAGTCCTTTGACGAGAAGGCTTACACCGCCGACCGCGTCAACCACGTCGAGAAAGAGGCTGTGCGCCAGGTCAAGGAGGTCCTGCGCAGCCTGGGCAACAACTTCTGGAAGGGCGACACCAGCATTGCGCCTCTGCGTGGTGCCCTGGCCACGTGGGGTCTTACCATTGACGACCTCGACGTTGCCTCTTTCCACGGTACCTCGACTAAGGCCAACGACAAGAACGAGTCGTCTGTTATCTGCCAGCAGCTGTCTCACCTTGGCCGCAAGAAGGGCAATGCCGTGCTGGGTATCTTCCAGAAGTACCTGACTGGTCACCCCAAGGGTGCCGCCGGTGCCTGGATGATGAACGGTTGTCTGCAGGTCCTCAACACTGGTCTTGTTCCTGGCAACCGCAACGCCGACAACGTCGATGAGGTTATGGAGAAGTTCGACTACATTGTTTACCCCAGCCGCACTTTGCAGACTGACGGTATCAAGGCCTTCTCGGTCACCTCGTTCGGTTTCGGCCAGAAGGGTGCCCAGGCTATTGGTATCCACCCCCGCTACCTGTACGCTGCCCTGGACGAGGCCACCTTCAACACCTACCGCACCAAGGTGGAGGCCCGCCAGAAGAAGGCCTACCGCTTCTTCCACAACGGCATGATCAACAACTCGGTCTTTGTTGCCAAGACGCACGCTCCTTACTCTGACGAGCAGCTGCCTTCGGTTTTGCTGAACCCCGATGCCCGCGTCAACACGGACAAGAAGACCGCTGAGCTGACCTTCCCTGCCAACTTTGCCCAGCTGGCCAACAAGGTTGTGCCCGATGCCAAGTCGCGCACGACGCTGGAGAAGCTGCAGGTGCTGGCGTCTCAGATCGAGACAGCCCACCAGAACAACAAGGTCGGCATTGATCTGGAGGACATCTCGGCCATCAACATTGAGAACGACACGTTCGTGGAGCGCAACTTCACCGAGGCCGAAATTGCCTACTGCAACTCAACTCCCAACGTCCAGGCTGCGTTTGCTGGCCGGTGGTCTGCCAAGGAGGCCGTTTTCAAGTCTCTGGGCGTCGCCAGCCGCGGCGGCGGCGCCCCGCTCAAGGACATTGAGGTCCTGCGCAGCGAGACGGGCGCGCCCACTGTGCACCTGCACGGCGAGGCCGCATCGGCTGCCAAGGCGGCCAACCTCAAGGAGGTCAGCGTGTCTATCTCGCACTCTGACAGCCAGGCCGTTGCCATTGCCGTGTCGACCTTTGCATAAGCGGTTGCAGTTGCCGGTGAAAAATGAAAATGATCTAGATGCATTTATGGAGGTGTTTGTTGTTTGATATTTTGTTTCTTATTTTTCATTTTTGTTTTGTTTATGGGCGCGATAGTTTCTGTTCATGTTTGTTCTCATTCTATTCTCATGTTTCATGTTGATGCATCATATAGCTTTATTAATGTTGTCTTTGATATATTAATCTTCTTTAATACCTCTGGTATTCCTGATGTGACCTTGTCTTGTGTTGATCTATGTCATGATTGCTGAGCCTTGATGCCCACAGCATATTTTTTTCTTGTTTACTATAATATTAGTAGATACTTATTTCGTTGTATAAATCTTTGACACAAGTCTCAAAATGGTTGAATAAATAATAAATAATATTATTACTTTAAATCTGTATCAACAGATGAGATGCTACGGGCTTGCCGGGTCTGATTTCCCAGGAGCCGATCAATTTACGAAGAGTAACCAAGTAGAAGGAGGCGATAACGTGGAAGTGATGAACTGAAAATGAAAAAACGCCACATGTTTACTCAAACACTGCGCAGAACGAGCAATAGGAATGATAAAAGACAACCGAGAGCAACCAAATTACCAATGATAACCAATGAGAGCGACCGACCTGCTATGCTGTGTGGATAACCGAGAGTGAAAAGAAAAGGAAAAGAAAATCGAAAATGGAAAGCTGAAGGATTAAAACTGATGGATGCCGCGCTGGCTCGAGATAACGTTGTAAAAGGGATGAATAAAAAAGACAATCAAGAAGGAAGTGAAAGAAAGGGACGAAAAAAGAGAAAAGCGACCGTAATCAGTAAACTGGCTCGGCATGCCGCAGAGGACTCGACATGTATGGGCTCGTGTGGTTGTTGTGGCCGCTGCTGTTGCTGCCGCGCCGGTGGAAGACGTGCTGCATGAGCGCGCGCGGGCCGACGTGCTCCATGTCGAAAGCAAAGCCGTGGCCGCTCGAGGCGCTGCTGCTGCTGGCCTTGCTGGCCTTGCTGGGCCACCGCGTGCGGATGCAGTCGTCTGCCAGTGCCAGCAGCCCCGTCGCCACGAGGACGTCGGCGACGTCCGTCATGGCATTGAGGACGGCCGGGTCGCTGATCCACATGTGGCAGGGCGGGATCCAGCCGCCGGCGTCTTCGTCGGCATCCATCTGGTTGGGTGAGCGCATCTCGGGCACGATGTGGGCAATCGGGGTCTCGCCGTTGTCGTCGCGCATGAGGTGGTAGCTGACCGTGTTCAGAAGCCTGTCGCTGCTGCGCTTCCAGGTGTACTTGTGGCCCCACCACTCAAACTCATAGCGCGTGTTGTCGGTGCCATTGCCGTTGCCGTGGCCGGTCGTGGATGCATTGCGCTCCAGGTCGACGCGGGCGTAGTTGCTAAACTCGAGCTTGACGGTGTTGGTAGGCTTGGGCGCGGGCGGTGGCGGGCTGAGACGGCCCTTTTCGCGGGAAAAGAGGGATGGCGCAGAGCTGGACAGGGAGGGCCGCGACGACGACGTGGGTGACATAGAGGCGGGGGTGTATGGCGAGTAGTGCGATGTAACCGGACGGTTCTGGCTCGAGGAAGAGGTGGACCGGCGGAAAGATGGCCGCACGGAAGTCATGGCGCCCAGCGAGCGCAGAGCCGTCGTCATGGAGCGCTGCAGGCTCGGGCGCAGGTCAATAGAAGGAGCCATCTTGACCGAGTGGCTGCTGTTGCTGTTGATGTTGCGGGCCCAGTGCTTGGCAAAGCTCTTGTTCTCGTCCTCGTCCTCATTCTCGTCCGACTTGCGGCTGATGATGGACATTTTGCTCTTGCTCTTCTTGTTCTTGTCGGCGGGGTCGATAAAGTTGAGCTTGGAGTTGCACACTTCGCGGCCGGAGTCACGACCGTAGCGGCGCAGCGAGAAGTCGCGCTTTGCAAGGTCGTACATGCGCAGGTGGAACAGCTGGTAGGACGTGAGGCGGCGGCGCTCACCCACGGGCACAGCAATGTCGACGCGCAGGTTCATGTTGCCATCCGTCGTCGTCTCGTCGTGGCGGATCGACATGCGGTTGAGACTGGGAAACAGCCTTGCAAACTCTTGCGGTGTCGTTGAGTAGTGCATGCTGCTGATGCCGCCGCAGACGTCCGGGCGGTAGTCTGGCAGCGGCGGGATGACATTGTCATCGAGGCTTGCCTTGTGGCCAGCGGGTGCGCTGTGCAGGTAGTGCTTGTGCGCGTCATTGCTGTAGTCGTCATCGTCGGTGCTGTCAAAGATGTCATCAATGGCATTCTCGTCGTCCTCTTCGGACTCGGAGTCGGAGACATATGTGTCGACCGAAGAGCGGGGGTAGCACAGCGTTGACGGGGAAAGGTCGTCCTCGTAGGCTTGGTGGGAGGGCTGAAACGTTGACCGCTGAGCAGCCCGTGTTGCCTCGTCGTATGCTGGAGGATGGCCAGCTGGAGCAGGGATGCACTTGCTTGCGGGGATGCGAGGCGATCCGCTGCTTACAGAGGTCGGGGCGGTGCTTTGGGAGGAAAAGGCGACGGCGTCAATAACACTGCTGTTGTTTTTTGTTTTGGAGTCGCGGCTGCTGCTGGGGCTGCTGCCACCGCTGTACTGTCGTAATATTGAAGGCATCTTGTGGGTTTGTGTGTGAGGTGAGGTTGGGTGTAAGTGAGTTGTGGGGATGTTAGTGTATGGTGGGAGCGAGGGTGTAAGTCGACGTCGGTGATGAGCGAGCTGCTATATATGATGCTGAAGTGTGTGTGGTAGTTGCTACATATAAATTTGGCTTGACGAGTATAGCAAACAGAGAAAATGATGAGTCCTCGTGAGAAGAGGCGTCTGGATGGGCGTGGTGGTGCCTATATAGACGTCCCCAGATTTGGACGAGCACAGAGAGCGAGGTGCACGCCGCGGGAGAAAGTGGAGCATGGGCAAGACGGGATGTGCAAGGTAGAGAAAAGACAAAAACGGGATGCTAGATGGAATAGGCATAGCCATGAAGCAGAAAAAGCAGTGCTGGCAGGCCGGGTTGGCCCAAGATAGTCCAGGGGGGAGGGAGGGGGGGGATGGCGAGGTTGGGCGATGAAACGGTGCCCGCCAAACGGTGGCAACACCAAAACGGAGACGCAGTAAGGCCGTATTGCGACTGCTGAGTGCTAACAGTCAGACGTTCAACGTGAACGGCATTGATATACAAGGACGAGTGGTGATGAATCTATCGAGGTTGGTCGACGTTGGACGGCGCCTGGCCGTGCACAAAGCGTGTGATCAGAACTGCAGATGCGGTACAACGCACAGGTCGCCCACAGCTCGAAATAGCGAGTGCACAAGAGCTAGTGACGACAGGCAGATGGATTGTGCACGACAGTGGGAAACGTGAGAATTATCGACACGACGAAAATGAGGCAAAATTGGGAAGCACGAGATGCGGGAGGGATAGTGAGTGTATGGATTATTATGTAAGTGCAGCAAGAAGACGGACACTCGGGGAGACAGCGCTCCTTCCTTTCACGGTCTCGGAATATGAAATTCACTCTTTATCAAGCCAAGAGTCTAAGCTACGTACTATGGCTGTGCTTTCCGAGTAAGTCGCGATGGTGCGTGGCATGGCTCGACGAGAAAAGGAAGGAACGGTAGCAGCAGGAAGGAACGGCCTGAAGAAAAGAAAACGGCGCCAGCCGAGGAAAGAGCAGCCAAGCCAAGCCAGCTAGGCCTCTAGGCTGTGTTGAGTTAACACAACTTTGGCCTCTAGGCTACGGACCACCGACCTGCTAAAGGCTCCCTCCCACCCTATTGCGTCTACTTACGAATATATTGAGCGATGCATAAGCTGGGCTTAGAAGACTGTAGCAGAAGACTGAACATGTGCTGGTGGTTCCACCATTTCCGGCATCGAATGCTGTATCTCTCCACTGAACGGGAAGGAGCGAATCGATCAAGAAGTGGAAAGTGGAAAGTCTCGGAAAGTACGGTGAAAGATCAAAACGGATGGGGAAGGCACAATGGTCTTTCCGGTTGCCCGCTTATGCCGCTTATGCCAACTTTATCCTTTGATGCATTGTCAATAAAAAAAAGAAGAGCAAGTCATGTTTGTAAACAAAGCATGCATCCTTTTCACGGAGCTCTCTTGATAGTCCAGCGGGCGGCTCCGTGACGGCTTTAACGGCCAACGTCTAGCACTGCTCCTTAATCCCACGCTTATTCTATGTACTGTACCAAGCTGATCGCGCCTGCCGTGAAAACTTTTCAGATTCCAAAGCCTCTTGTGGTCAGTCGCTGCTTCCTTTTTGAATGCTTAACTTTCCCCCATGTCCGTGCCTTCTCCGTTTCATAGCGCGGGATGGCTTCTAGAAACGTTGCAGGTACGCGTTATTCCGTCGATGGCGCCTTCCAGTCTTGAACATTATCGCCACATCCATCCATTTTGGGTAGTTGCGACCAACATCACCGTCCACTAGGCTTCATGCTTAGAACGTATCCTGCTCTGTAGTAATAATTCGCGTGGCTGCCTTGAGCCCTCTCACCTTGATGTTTCACCTTTGAGATATTTTTCGACTTCATCTGTTCACCGCCACACCAAACTACGGTCTAACAACGACATCTGCTACCTTTTAGGGGCGAGTCGACACGCACCACAGACGAAACGCCCGAACGAGATGTCTATTTGGCGGTTTTGATTCCATTGGCAGTCGTTGATGGCCGTCAAGGACAGCAGAATGATAAGTCGGGAATTTTCGCCGTCGATCGCCGCCAAAATACAATACACAATACTACGTCGAGATATAAGCAGCGACATACTCAACACCCGAAAACGACAACGACCGTTTCAGCGAGCCTTGGAAATATAGCGCCTGTAACCTGGCGGCCCAGCCGCTTCCTGTAACAATCACCACCCTCCAGCGGCCGAAGAGCAAGCAGGGACTACAAGCAGCCTGTTGTCAGCACACCACAAGCCCATCCTGATTCTTTGTAGATAATTGGAAAATGCAGGCCCAAGCGTCTGTCAGCCATTATCGGCCGTCATTGTCGGGCCTTGACTTGGGCCATCGAATCACTGGGCCGTCCGATCATCCAGATAGCCAAAAGTCAGATGGTCAGATACGCTCAAAGCAGCATACGCAGTCAGATACGCAGTCAGATACTCGAACTTCTAATTCGCATGCAGTGCATAGCGTGCGTCGGGGCTGTGCCCCAGCCATCTCAGCAGCCTTTTTATAGTCGACTGCAGCTCGCAGTGTGGCAAGCCGTTATCCCGACGCCCGTTTCGCACCCTGCATTCTACAGCAATGTTCTGCCCGTTTCTACGCTGTATTGCAATCCACTCCTGGCTGCATGTTGTCATTCTGCAGGCAGTTCTATCTAAGCCGGCTTTGCTTTTTACCAGCATCCTGTCTACTCTACCGCTCTCACACCCTCCTCAAAGGCCATAGAAGCCATCGATGACGTTGTCTTGGGCATGCTCATTTTTACGACAGTATCTCGATGTGATTTGAAATGAAACCGGGCCAAAACAGAGACCGTCTGTCAAATAGAGCAGGCATCAAAACAAAGGGGAAACGACAGCCAAGCAAACACTACAAATCAAATCAAAATAGGGCACTGGATTCCAGATAGCTGCCCAAGCTCAACAAAACAAAACACAACACTCACAGATGCGCCTAAAGTGTAAGCCATGGGCTGTGGACGGGGCAAACGCTCTGAGCCACACAAACCTACGAGGCGTACCAGTGCTAATAATGGCAACAACCCGGGCAACGATTCGCTGGCAGTGTTCTATACGTCTCGCCAAAGACTACTAGGATTACGTTTACTGAGAGACCCAGGCCAGGCACCAGAGTCAAGTCAATTGCTGGACCTCCTCGCCCAGCACGTCTTACGATCCTTCCGAATGCTCGAGCATGACTCGTCGGCGCATCTCCACAAGCCTGGCCACGACAGGACTCAATGCTGGTGCACCACACCACAAGTTTCTTTTCTTTGGAGATGCTGCTGTCAATGATGGATCGACGAATGTGAGCCTTTTTTCTCATTCGCGAGTGTCTGAGACGCCAAAGAAGTCAGACCGTTTATCACCGTCCAATGCGAAAGCAAAGACAAGAAAGTTTAAACGTGACTCTCCAGTGGCGCGGCCATGTCTGGGGAATCACGCAACAGTGAGAGCGAGTCTCACTCCCACGGTGCTGCGTGGGGGAATAAGAGGAGAGACGGCGGTTCACAGTTTTGATTCACAATTCACAGTCGGTAATGTGTGCATTACCCGTTTCTGTTTGTCCTTATCATCTTTGTGCCGTCCAGTCATCAGTCGCCCGTCATCAACCGCACCGTATCGTCCATGAACCGCAGGCATGATGAATGATAGCTGGCTGTGCATCCGATTTCGCAGCCGCGCACGAGACAGTCATCCAAAGATTTCAAAGATTGCAAAGATGACAGCGAAAGATCATCTCAGTAGCAATTGCTGTCTCAGTCCCAAGAAAGCAACTCATCCTCAGACCCTTCACAATTGTGATTGTTACTTTGTACACATGGAGGCAATCAAGGGGACAGGAGCATTGCATTGCTGGCAGGCGTCTATTGGCCGGGTTGGATGAGCTGTACATTTGGGCAGCCCCTCTCGGCTTTCCTTTTTTCCTTGTTTCCTCTTTTTCTCTTTTTCGGTTTCCTCGTTTCCTCGTTTACTCTCCTCCTCCTCCTCCTCTCTCCTGTCTTGTCCCCAAGCAACGCAAGCATTTGAGCACGTGTGCCCTGGCTTGCTCGTTTCAATGATTTATCTCGTTGTTATTATTTTTTTCTATAATTGTCTTCCTCTCTTATTTGAGGCTTCGTATGCAGAAGATCGACTGGCTAATGGGTGGTGATTGGATTGGGCCTGGCTGCATTGACTAACACGACACACATGCACTATATACTACACGCACGCACAACCGCACACGACCCTACACGACTATACACAGACACAGGCACGGGTACACAGGTACACAAAAATTGACGGCTTGAGGCCCAAAGGGAGCGGCTTATTGCAGGTTCCCCAGATATTTCCTCTGCTATTACAGGACCCCTGCAGGGTGGTGCAGGTGCAGGCGAGCCCAATGACAGCAGCGTCAGCATGTCTGATATGCAGAAAGCAAAAGGCAAAAGCAAAAAAGGCTGCGCTGGCATTGCCATCTGAGCAAGCAAGGGATTCAAACAAGACGAGACGAGGCGAGACGATACGAAACAGACAACAAATGCGTCGACCTTGTCGTCTCCCAAACTAACCAGACGTCCCACTCAATCACCAGCTCCGATGCGCATTGACTAGGTTGGTTGATATCAAGATATCGAGATATGTATCAAGATACCGAGATATCCAGACACCAATATGTTCGCCGGGGATAGAGTCCGCGTTCCGAGTGCGGGCCAGCACTTGACGGCCGTGGTGGCTGCTTTGGGCACCAGCTTCCTTTACTCAAGCTTGTTCCTTTCCCATTATTGTGTATTGGAGGCGTCGAGGCGTTTTGCATTTCTAGGGAGAAGATGCGAATGGAAATAGCTCTGCCATGTGCCGCCTTGTCATAGGTCGGCCGGAGACTATCTGCTCTATCAAGTCCCACAGTCTGCCCTTGCTACACCCTCTTGGCTCACTCCATCACAATGGTCTCTCTCTGCCGGACGTTTAGGGAGCAATGGAAGGGCGAGGCGTCCTGGGGCTTGCCTTTCTACGCCCGCGAACACCTGGAAGGCGTTCTTCTTTGTTTCAAAGGCATCCGTCACTTCTGTCACAGCCGTGCTTACAGGGGTGACTGTCTGCCCTGGCCATGGGCAACTGCAGAAGTCCAGGAGACAGTCTCTCCGCCTGCTCATCTCGCTGAGCCAAGTGTGCGGACATGACAAAGGCAGAGGGCAAGAACAAGCGGTGATACTCTGTTCTGTCTTTCCGTTTTTATTTCTACATGCGTTTGTCTTGATCTCAAGATTTGGTATCTACGCTGCAGATGTAAGACAGCCACCCTTTGTGGAGTATCTGTTCCGTGTCCGGCCTGCAGAAGAGGAGAAGCCAGTTGCGATATCGTCCAGTCGGGCCTGAGATGGTGTGTTGACGACCGTTCTCAATGGTCTAACGATGAGGCGTCAAGAAGGCGACATGGTGCCCCTCTTTGTCGCCTGTGAGTGCCTATGAGTCTGAGTGTCTCCTGTCTGCGGTCCAGCGGGCGTCGACATGGCCAGAGCTGTCTCGTGCTTTCTGTCTCCTGCTTTCTGCTATGTTATGAACATGTCCAGTATGCAAACGGGCGGTCCGGAGACGTACCACCGGGTGCTGGCCTGGCTCGCCGTTCAGCCGAAAGCCCAAAGTCTCGAGATAAGGCGTTCTGATAGCTGTTGCTCGCTGTCCGTGCGTAAGTCTTTTTTGATAATGCAATCCGGCCTTATGTCGACAGCGTAGAGCGAATAGACGACAAAGTTGATATCCGTGATAGCTGCAGCTGCACAAGTCATATGCGTACAACGCACCATCTTCCGAGCAAGATTGTAGTCGAGCTCTGCACAAAAGTTGCAACTATCGCGGTAGCTCTTTCCTGGTGGACATCCATAGAAAGATATTTTAGTCAGCATTTTATTTCATCTAACAGTATTCCACACGAGTATCAAGACTGCCTGACACGACCTGGCACGGCCGCTGCCATGGCATACCGTGACTCTTATCAGGCATACCAGGGGGCAAATGCATGCAAACACGGCACTTGCATCCACTTATGTCTGCACAAGTAGAGTTCCACAAGCATTTCCTGTTTTTATTTTCGTATTCTTGGAGATCTTCTTTGTAGACTCAGCTTTGGGGGATGAGTTTGGGAGATGATTTTGGGAGATAAAAGATGAAAGAGGTGACCTCTCCCAGGCTCTAACGGAAGCTCTGACGGAAGCTCTGCGTGTGCCATTCGCTTTTGGCCTCTGCACAGCGACATCCGTGCTGATCAAAGCTGCTCGACTGCATGGCAAGCGTCACGAGCATGCCGTGATGCAATGGACGCAAGACGAGCTCGGACTGGCAGGATATAACACCCACAGAAATGATTTATTGATTTATCACTACAGTTATCATTTAATCTAACATATGTCCTCTTGTAGCTGCCGGAAGACGGGGCACAGGCCAAGTAGAGGAGAGGGGGTGCGTGGGAGTGAGGAGACCGTGGAGAGAGACGTGGACGTGACAGCAGAGACAAGGACTAATGGATCTGACATGCTTTTCTAATTCTTCCAATGCCTCTATTATCTTGTGACCTGTCTATTCCAGACAGGAGTCCAGAGACTGGTCTGCATCAACATGACCGTGGATGGATGTGGTCCTTAAGATGAGAATGTCGGCTCGTACGAGAAAAGGCCTCACGCGTGGGGGAGAGTCTGGTCGGCATATCAAAGGTGTCTCTACCTTTGAATAAAACATTTAAAAAAGTGAACTACTAAAAAAACACGGCAATTAGAAACACCGCGGTGGTCATGTAGTACATATAGTCGATACGCCACTACAATATTTACATCACACTATATACGTGAACCGCACCGGCCAAGTGGCCGGGCAGTATGCCTGCGCTGCCGCCGTGTTCGATGACAGCATCAACTCCGCCGTGAACTTGACGTGCAGTGCCGGCTCAGCAACGTCGGGCACTTGAGCATATGATTCAGTCAGCCGTAGCCGATATAAAAGCATCATGCTCTCCTTGTCTACAGACCCATCTACCTTCCCTTTGATGCCGGCCGTTGTTCCCGGTGTCCGTTTGCCGCTGATGCGAGGCTCTGGCCGTGACCGAACTGCGGCTCCGTGTGCAGATTGCTCTGCACTTGGCCGCCCGCATACCTCTCCAAACCAATACCGGCCAATGCTGGCCCGTCTATACCGAACTGGCGAACCCTATTCCCAGAGATGTGAGGTGTCCGCAATATCCTCCACGCCCCCAGCCATGTCGTGAGCATGGCATGGACAGCATCAGCATCGGCCGTTTCCCACACGCTTGCATCGACGCCAGAGAATTCAGACTACGAGAGGCTGATCCATTGCTTCTCTGCCATCAGTGGCCGCTCATGATACCAGCGGTCCCTGGTCGCGCTCCAGCTCTGGCAGCAGTAGCCGCGCGCCGGGCTTCAGCAGGTCAGTGCGGCCACAAAGAGCATGCGTGTCCAGTGAAGACACTTCTGAGAAACATCTGGGGGCACTGAAGCCAGACATTCTAACAAATTTAAAACCCACGGGCATTGAGCTACAAGTGAGACTAGAGCCGTGCAGTTCTTCAGAGACGGCATAGTAGTGTTGATATCATTTTCTATAATATTTAGACTAAATAGACTATACAAAGATGCCGATTTTGGCAGTAGCATAAACCTTGTAAAAACCCTTCACGAGTGCGTACAAAAAACTACAAGGGCTGGCTCCTAGACACCGTCAAAAAGTAATCGTGTGCTCTCTCGCCGGGAATTGAACCCGGGTCCCGGGCGTGACAAGCCCGTATACTGACCACTATACTACAAGAGACTGTTCCGATTCTGGACCGGGTAGATGAGCCTCCGCCGGAGAGGCTAAATGACAGAGACAATGCAAAAGTGTAAAGTTTTTGGAGATCGAGTTGAGTTTTTATATTTTCAACTCGAACTTTAAGAGAAATGGGGCAGTATTAGCCCGGTAGAAAAGACGCCGACCCTACGGAGTACATAGACCCTCACAGCGGTCAGTTTTCAGCAACCAATCGGTAACATCTCTTGTAGTATAGTGGTCAGTATACGGGCTTGTCACGCCCGGGACCCGGGTTCAATTCCCGGCGAGAGAGCATACGATTTACTTTTGTATTTTTGTTCTGTTGATTTTCTTTTTTTGGTCGACATGTATTTTTTACCTTTTTGGTTATATAGTTCAGTAATTTAATAGAATGCCTTGATGTCATGGATATATTTTTATATAAATATCTGCATAATTTGGAATATACGCAAGATTGTTTAGAATTTAATTTTAATTTATATGATTTCGGTATAGTTCAGATTTTATCACAATAATTCAAAGCATTATATCATAACGCCGCTTTTATTTCCCAAACTATCAAGTATCCAAGTGAACAAGATATAAATACTGAAAAAGATTACAAATACTAGGGTATCGCAAGGCGAACTCAACGGACGGGACGAAGTGAACAGAATCAGAAGAAAATAAATACATCAAACGCCTTAGAGTGCGTAAAAAGACAAGAAAGACGAAAAGACTAGGAGGCAAGACATCTACTGCTGTCCCGAAGACGGAGGCCGCGATGAGGTGCCCGGGGGCGCAAACGGAATCGTCGATGTTGCCGTGAACACCGGCAGGTCGGCTCTCTTCATCTTCATGGGCGACACCATCGGCGGCGACGACGTGGGATCCGAGGCCGACACCGAGGCCGAGGTAGAAGGCCTCACATGCGGGACGGCCGGTGTGTCGATCTCGTTGGGCGGCATCCAGTGCAGCGCCCCTGGTGCAGCCGTCTGGCGCTGGGGAGTGCTGGTGCCCTCCGGCTGGTACGGGATGAAGACGGCCGGGGCCGCAGAGCTGCCATAGACCGACGACTCCGCATCGGTCGTCTCGCTCGGCGTTAGCAGCGGTGAGTGGCCGTCCGACACAGAGGCAAAGTCCGAGTAGACCGACGCCGTAAGGTCCTCTGTTGGGGGTGCCTCGGACGTCGCCTCTTCCTCGGGCTCGGTCAGGCACAGTGTCGGCGCGCCAATGGTCTGGGCGAGGGGCGTCACGGGCACCCCGCCAGCAGCGGCAGGCTTCAGAGGGGTGGCCGAAAGTCGAGGCGTCACTGGCTCGCTCTCCTCCTTTGGCTGTGTCGGCTGTGTCTTGACAGCTTTGACCTCCTTCTTGGCTTCGGCCTGCCGTCTTGCCTTCTCGCGCTCCTCCTTCTGTGCTGCCGTCACAACGTTGATCTTAATCTTGCGCATGCCCATTGTCAGCTTGTCCATGTCTGCCGGCGCTGCCGACGACGACGGACCGACGCTACCGGCCCGGCTACTAACACCAGACGCGCTGGCCTTGCGCACAAACTTTTGCGTTGGTGCAGGAGTTGCCACGTGCGGCTTGGGTGCAGGCGCAGACTTGAGCGGTGCAGCAGGCTTCTTGCGCGGCGACTTGACGGCGGCGGCAGGCCGTGGCTTTCTCGCAGACGAAGGGACTGTTGCCGCTGCTCCTGGGATGTTCGGGACTGCAGGTATTGCAGGAACTGCAGGAACCCCCGAGACACTCGAAACACTAGGAACGCTCCCAGCCGTGCTCATCGACGACTGCGGACGTATCGTGCGGCCAGCCATGCTGCTTCCACTCGACGGCCGCGACGCCTGGCTGCTCGTAGAGACTGCCGACAGCGGCGCAGAGCCCGCGGCCGATGGCACGCCAAACGCAATATGCTGCACTGTACCGGCCTGCCCCAGCGCCAAATCATCCAGCGCCGACGCCGCACTAAGACGCCGGGTTTGTTTTGGTCGACCACGTGCGGGCGTGGCCACAGCCGACGCCGGCGCAGACGCACCCGGTCCGCCTGCCATGCCCGACACGGCCGTGCCCGCAACCGTCTTGCGCCGGTTCTTTCTCTCGTCAATGCTGCCGGCCTCTTCTCTGATCGCAGTTGACCCAAACGGCTTCACCTGCTTGCGTTCTCGCTGCGATACGCGCTTCGGGCCCGAGGGTGTCGCCGGCGTCGACGACGGGGCCGCGGCAGAGACGTCGATGCCGCCCAGCAGGACCTGGCGTTCACGGCGCGCACGCGTCGCCTCGGCTGCCAGGTCTTCTACTGTGCAGCTGCCTGTCGTCCGGTTGCTCGGGATCAGCAGCTTGCTGAGCTCGTGCATGGCCACGGTCCATGGCACCTCGGGCGGCGGCGGCGGCGGCGGCGATGGAGGCCGGCTGGAAGGCGACGCGTAGACGCCCGACAGGCCTGACATGCTGCGGCGCAGCTTGGGTGCGGTGCTGGCCATTCGTGCCTGCGACGACGCCGTGGGTGACGAGTACGTCGTCGACGGGTGGGGTGCACGCTCGACTTTGGGTTCAGGCGGCGGCGGCGGCGCCAGCGCTTCCTCAATGCGGTCCAGCTCAGTAGATGCCCACCATGCCGGGTCGTACGGAGGCGCAGATGTTGCCGCCTTGGCCTGCACAGGGGCCAGGCCCGAAAGACTGCCCATTTCAAAGCCGAGGCCGCTGCGGAAGGCCTCGTCGCGTGTTGTCACGGGGTCGGCTCCGGCAAGGCCGCTGACGTGACTCAGGACACCCGAAAACAGCGCGCGGTCGCTGTAGCCGCCCTCGAGCACACTGATGACGCGCCCGGCGCACTCATCGTTGGCAATCTGCACGACATCACGCGTGAAGCGGGCGTAGAACTCAGTCGGCACGTTGACCTTGTGCCTCTGCATACCCGCCGACTCCCACTCGCTCGCGTCGAAGCCGGCCGAGATGAAGATGACCGACTTGCTCTTCTCGCCGCGCTGGGCCGCCTGGTTCTGCATAAATGCGCGCAGCTTTGTCAGGAGTGCCGCGTACTTGTGCTCGTAGAGAGCCCAGAACTCGGCCTCGGTCTTCCACGACTCCAGGTGGACGTTCCACACGGTCTGGCCGTGTGCGTTCTCGACACACAGACTGGCATTCTTGACCTTTTCCTCGTCGCCCGCCTCACACGGGAACGAGTTGATGTCGTGCAGGCTAAAGTAGCCAATCGACGTCTTCTTCCATGCGGCCGTGTTCTTGGCAGCTGTGGCGCTGCGCGTGTTGTGCTGCCATGCAATTGCCTGCGAGCCGTCGCCGTGGTGCAGGTCGATGTCGACAATTGCCGCATGCGTCAGGCCGTGTGTCAGGATGCCGTGCATGATGCCGACGTGCACATTGTTGATCCAGCAGAAGCCCGAGGGCCAGTCGGACGAGCAGTGGTGGCCGGGCGGGCGGATAGCCACAAAAGCACGACTGTGGTTGCCGCCTGCGCCCGAGTTGAAGCCCGACAAATCAGA
Organism: Ophiostoma cf. undulatum; assembly: GCA_022392935.1. Taxonomy (NCBI): domain Eukaryota; kingdom Fungi; phylum Ascomycota; class Sordariomycetes; order Ophiostomatales; family Ophiostomataceae; genus Ophiostoma; species Ophiostoma cf. undulatum. Next base: position 1,877,528 of record JAKRGL010000055.1, on the reverse strand, counting down.
ACCACCAAAGACGGTGTCGACAGCTTCGCAGACACCACCCAGGGCGCCCTGGAGCGCGTGCAGAGATTCCTCACACAGGTACAGGTCACCCTCGTGCAGGCGCGGTGGCAGCGTGCCGGCCTTGTCGCCAGAACCGTGCGGCCCGCTGCGGTCGAAATCGAGCGGTCGCTGCAGCTCTTTGCCGTTCAGCGCAAGCTTGGCTTCGGCGGCGTCGCACATAATCTTGAGCTCCTCCATCCATTTGACGCCGTGCACATTGGTGACGGCAGGCGACAGCAGAGACACAGAGCGCGCCGTTTTGTGGATGCGGAAGGGGATTGAGGCGTCGGGCAGGTGGTCGGTGTCGAGAGGATCGAGCTGCGGATGCGGCATGTATTTTCCGCCATGCAAGCTGGGCATATAGTCGCTGTCGTCGGCATGCCGGCCACCGAGACGGACGTATGCTGCAGCCACGCCGACGGCACAGGCCTGTATCCGTTCGGGCCGCTCAACAATGGTGCTGAGGTTGGCGCGAGACGTGCGCGGGCGCGAGAAGCGGTGGCCGTAGCATGCATCGTGAAGGATCACGACCGTTGGCGAAGAGGGCGGCGGGGGAGTCGAGAGATTCTGGGCTGTGATGGCAGCGGTAGCAGAAGAGGCGTGCCGCTGCAGCTCCGACTCAAAGTGCTTGCGGGCAATGTCGGCGGCAGTCGGCGGTGGCGGCCGCACGCGCTGCTGCTCTTCGTGGAGGGGTTCGTGGTAGAGGCTGGCGTTGCCGTTGAGCAGGGGCGAGCGCGGTGACGGCGACTTGAGGTTGTTGGCACTCGCGCGGCGCGTCAACGTCTTGCTGGGGCTGCCGGTGGCATTGCTGCCGCCACCGCCACCGGCCACGCTGTGCAGTGAGTTGGTCGAGGCTTTGCGCAGCAGGTTGGGCGTGCCGGCGCGCGACTCGCGGCCGGTGGGAAGCGGGCTGCGCGGGGTGAAGCTGTTGCGGCGCGTGGTGCTGGCGACGCTGGGCGAGCGGGCCGTCGACGAGAGGGGCGAGGGCGACTTGGACTTTGTAGGCGTGCCGGCTGTGAGCGAGAGCTGGCGAAGGGACTGCGAGAGCTCGTCGCCCTGGGGGCCGGCCGAGGTGTTGACGGCGCCGGGGCCAAAGTTGGAGGACCTGCGCCGGGCGGGCGCATTGTTGTAGGACATTGCAGACTACGGCAGCAGATCAAGACAGGTAGATTCAGGAGACAGCACGAACTGTAGATCCGTGATCTTGCATCGGCTGTGGATATCGACGACGTCACGATGCGGCCATGCGTTGCAGCAAGCTGTGGGAGGGGTTGAGGATAAATAAGACTGGAATGCTGGGTGCGTGTTGTGGCGTGTTTGCAGAGTGGCAAAATAGCGCCGTCAAACGGTGGTGTGCAGCCGTGTTGACACAAGGAAGCACAGGAAGCAAATCACAAGCGAGAGTCAGGAGAAACAAACATTTCTGTTGACATTGACGTAGTTGCCCCTGGCGGAATGTTTACATAATACACTAGTGCCGCGGCGCGATCGACGCGTCTTGCCATGTGGTGGGAAACACGGTCACGTGGTCTATGAATGGCATTTCGGGACGATTTAACATATTCACTTGTCGATGCCGGCAATATAGACACGCTGGCGAAGTGTTGATCAGCAGATTTCAATGCGTTGATCTTGAAGAGTCGTCATTCCATTGATGATGTCAGTGAGCCGTGAAACTGAAGATGTTGATCTATGGTAAGATACTGGTAAGGCTGAGATGAGGAGCATCGACGGCGACACACGATATTGGATTGGTTTCTAAAGGGGATCCATCTAACCAACTGGTAAAACCGTTGACTGATGACCGTTGGGTTTACGGTGACGGCCTGTCAATCGGGATGGTGGACTCTGGTCGGTGGCGTTTCTTTGCCTGTGTCAACTCTGGATATGTAGCACGTTGGACGAAGCAGCGACTAGATCAGCATGACATAGAGGACTTCGCCTGCACAGGCATTGATGTGCGATGCAGTCAAGCTCAACGGCGCTTTCAACGGTGGCTGAGTGCATACTAGCGCACCGGCGATCGATATTCCACTTCTGACTTCGAGGCCGGGCATGCTGTCTACAAAGTACAGACGGCAGAACACAGTACTATGGTACATATCAGTATGTATGTACTATATGTAGTGTGTTATCTTGGCTGCAGCTCGTTGATGGGAGAGGCAGATTCCAGTCGGGCTGATTGCTGCTGGCTGAACTGCGGTCAGAGAACAGGGCAGGATTCATCTCGATCACAAGTATAGTATTCAAGAATAGATACTAGCATATTCGCAAACAAAACACTGGGAAAGTGCAAATACTACGATACTACAGAGTGGTGCGACGTGGGAAGCTTGAGCGTAGCAGTCGACTCGGCTGGCTAACACGTAAAGAAGGGATGCAACCTGGCGGCTGTCGCCTGTCGCCTGTCGCTTGATACGACGGGAGTCGGGGTATTGCAGGACTATTGGAATAAACATGAGAATATGAATATCGAGTGTGGCGACGATGGAGAGTGTGGCAAAGAGAATGGTCGTGAGGAAGACATAGATGCAACGAGGAGGAATAGAAGAAAAGAACAGAAGAAATTGATAAGTAAGAGAAGATCGAGCCCGAAAGACCAGGCGAGACAAGAGGAGAACTTACTGATGGGAGGCTCGTTGAAGGCGGTCTCGGCCTGCTGGCTGTATTAGAGTACAAAATAATGACAGGCCTGGTTGGGCTGATTAGCTACATAGTAGTACGACGAGATGAACGCAACGATCTTTGGGGTCCACCCTCTTGCACATCTTTCCTTGTTCTGGATTCAATAATACGCAGTCGATAGCGCGTGGGCAGTCTTTAGTCTCTAGTCTCGAGCCCCAACTCTGCCCAGACATCCTCTTCGGGATTCCGATTTAATACGGTCCTTCAATCGTTTTAGTAGGCTGTATTGCCAAGGGCCAAGCTGGCGGAAGATTCAAAGCCCAGGCTGATAGTATGACTCGTGGCGAGTCACTGGGGGGATGAAGAACACAACTGACCGGAGGGTCTTCGTAATATATCTAGCAGTCAAGCAAAGCAGACGGGCATTCAAGATGGGCAACACATGACGGACGGTGAAGCATATCAAAGGAAGAAGGGAGACAGGGGGAGGGGGAGCCCGAGTAAAACGAAGACAATAATAAATCAAAGAAAGAAAATAATGAAGAACAAAAACAACACAAACCCAACACACAACAGCTCAGCCAGAATCACAGACGCCATCATATCCCATCCTAGCATCGCCGTCGTCTGTCTACGTAGTAGCCTGTCCGCCTCGTCCGCCACAACTCTCCATCCTCACACCACTGGCTGACTTGTCCTCGCCTTGCAGTTGTTTTCCTCGTCCCCCCTCTCTCCACTTCGGTCTCACTCTCAGTCTCACTCAGACTCATTAGCTTTCATCTCGATTCTCACCACGCCCAATGCCCAACAGGGCTAGCTGCCCGCCAGCTGAACCCGAACCTTTCCCATTATTGAAACCCCCTGCCACTTGGGCGTTTTTCGGCTGCTGTGATTCGACGGCCAACTCTTTTGTTTCCTCTGCTGTACTCTACTTTCTCGTTTTCTCGCTGCCTTTTTCCATCTGACTGAATTGGCTACAGTTTAAGTTTAACTCTAATATGTTTCTCTCTAGTGTGCAACGACCCATGCAACAGGCCCCCAACAGACGACCCGTACTTCTTTTTCCTTTGTGTCTCCATGTTCTCTTTATGTCCTTTAATTTCTTATGTCCTCCTATTTATCAAGTCCCTGGTCTGGTGCCTTGGCTTCCATATCCGTGCAAGCCTGCATGAGGCTGGGATCTCGTAGATAAAAAGCCCACCCCCAGGTCTTCTGGAGTGCAAGCAGCTTTTCGTGATAGCAACTAGCAACCAACCCTCTTGCAATACTGCCAGTCAAAGCACCAAAGCAGACCCAACGTAGACGTCCAACAATGCTGCCCTTTGTCGCCCTTTCCGTCGTGGCTGCGGCCCGCACTGCTGCCGCCAACGAGCTCCTCTTTGGCAACGCCGTGCCCGAGTTTACTGTTCCAGGCGTCGGCAGTGCTGGCGAGCTCGCCGGTGCTGTGCACATTGCCGCTGCCGCCGTGGTCGTCGCTGCTGCCGACTCCAACGAGGATGCCTGCTCCACCGCCGTCGATGTCGTCACCTACTGCTACGATGTGCTGCCGACAACTGCTCCCGTCATCGACCAGGCGTACTGCTTCTGCTGCTATGACGAGGCCACCACCACCGAATTTCTCGCGCCCGTGTACAGCAGCTGCGAGTCGTACATTGCCACTGCTGCTGCCACCAACACCGAGGCCGCTTCGGGTATGTTTTTGTTTTTATTCCTTTAAAACATCTTTTGGAACTAACCCCCCAGTCATCAGCGTTGTGGAGAGCTTCTGTTACAGTGTGAGCAACGAGGGCTTCAGCTGCCAGACGTCCAGTTCTGCGTCTGTTGCCTCGGCTACAGCAACGCCGACGGCAACCGCCTTTGCTACCACCTCGGCTCCCAGCTCCGCCGAGCCCGCCGGCTGCTCCTCGTTCGGCAGCCTCTATGACTCGTGCGCCGCCGCCACGCGCGGCTTCACCACCATGAACGATGCCGACGCCGCCTCCTGCCTGTGCTACAAAAACGGCCGCTACACCACCGCCATCGACGACTACATCTCGCAGTGTGCCGTCTGGATTTCCACCGCGTCGCCCGACGAGTACGACACCTACGTCGCGCTTGAGACCTACTGCGAGGACTACGCCCCCGGCAGCACCAGCGTCGTCGCCACCTTCTCTGACAAGATTGCCACGTTTGGCGGCGACACGTCGTCCGCCTCGGCTTCTGCTTCTGCCGGTGCAAGTGCAAGTGCTGCTGCCACTGCATCGACCACCAATACGCCCAAGACCGTCACGGTCACTCCGACGTCGACGCCGACTGCCGCAGCCAACGCCGCAGGCCGCGTCGCACAGGGCGGCTTTGCCGCTTGGGCCGCCGTCATCATGCCCTTTGTCCTGTAGATAGTCTCCGAAAAGAGGCAGGGCAGCGATTCCGGTTTTGATTTGAGTTTATAGGATGACATAATAAAACGAGGCAAAGCGAACGAATGAGGAAGGAACAAAGTTGTTTACATAATCATAACCCCCAAGATACCACCAAACTCCGGCCATGATAATCTAATTCTAAATAAAACAAAGCATGAACATTAATATGACTCGAGATACTTTTGATGATCAGATGCGTTCCGTAGACTCGTACGTTAGGCCGCTCTCAGATCGAGACCGACACCGCCCAGAGCGTCGACAGCCCAGTCAGGGAACGAGGCCGGGCCTTCGGGGTACAGATCCATAAAGAACTGGCGCGCAAATGCCGGGAACTTGTCCCCGATGATGGACTCGCGGATGCCCCGCATAAGCGACAGCTGGTACCACACGTTGTGCATTGTCAGCAGGTGCGAGCCCGCCGTCTCCTTGGCCGCCGTGTGGTGCACAAACGCGCGCGTCACGTACGGCAGGCCCGTCTCGGGGTCCAGGCGGCAGCACTGGCATCCGCAGCCGTCCTCCAGCGGGCCGTAGTCCTCGGCGTACCGCTGGTGCTTGATGTTGAGCATGCCGTGCCGTGTCACGGCATTGCCGAACCGCGCCGTCCGCGTAGGCCACACGCAGTCAAACATGTCTGCGCCCAGCGCAACACTGACCACGAGGTCCTCGGGGTAGCCGATGCCCATCACGTAGCGCGGCTTCAGCGGCGGTAGCAGTTCTGTCACGGCCGCGACGACCCGGCAGTAGTCGGCCTTGGCCTCGCCGCCCGACAGGCCGCCAATGGCGATGCCGGGCGTGTCGCGCTTGACCATGGCCTCTGTGCACTCGCGGCGCATGTCCACGTCGAGGCCGCCCTGGATGATGCAGAACAGGTTCTGCCGGTCGGGGATCTTGTGCGCGGCAATGCAGCGGTCCAGCCAGCGCACCGACCGCTCCATGGCGGCACGCATGCGCGCGGCATCGGGCGATGTCGTCACGATGACATCGTCCAGCTGCATGGCAATATCGGAGGCGATGCTGTTTTGCAGGTCGATCGAGTGCTCGGGCGTCAGCAGCATGGGCTTGCCGTCGTGCGGGCTCAGAAACTCGACGCCCTGCTCGGTAATCGTCGCGAGCTGCAGCAGCGACACCATCTGGAAGCCGCCGCTGTCGGTCAGGAGGTTGTGCTTCCAGCCCTGCAGCGCGTGCGCGCCGCCGATGGCGTCCAGCGCGGCCTGGCCCGGCTTGAGGCCGAGGTGGTACGTGTTGTTGAGGCACAGCCGGCACGACGTGTCCTCGAGCTGCGCCGGCGTCAGGCCCTTGAGCGACGCCTGCGTGGCCACGGGCATGAACACGGGCAGCTGCACCGGGCCGTGCGGCAGTGTCAGCGTGGATGCACGCGCACGCGTCGTCGAGCAGCGCGCAAGCAGCTCAAACGTCAGTGCGCCATGCGTGGCAGACGCCGGCAGACCCAGGGTGCTGGTCTTGGCGGGGGTCGGCTCGATGGCGGTCTTTGCCGGGGACGGGACGGCAGAAGACGCAGCGGCAACGGCCGTCTTGGCTGATATAGTAGACGCCATTCTTTTGGCCGCCAGCATGCCGGTTCTGTAAATTAGCGAGAGCGGACGTGTACTGTGCGCCGTGTGCCGTGTGCCGATTGTCGATGATCCTTTGAGCCTCATAGGCGTTTTTCCAGCACTAACAGTTACAGTGTGTATTACAATTTTACACGGTGTATTTTTAGCGTGAACACTGTGTCCGTCGTTCTTTTTCATCGGCGGCGACTCCATTTGCCCAATTAATCATTGCCTACCCTTTCTTTATTACCCTTTGTTTCAGCATCACCATTTCAGCATCATGAATGCTGTCCGTCAGCAGCCCCCGTGTCAACCCAACTCCTCTCACATAATTGGAATGTTGGTGTGCCTAGGCGCCCTCCTCGAATCGACAGGGGTCTGGTCGAAGATAGCCTGCGTCTCTCGCGACGACCGCCACCTCACTGTTGATGAGGCAGACACGGCCAAGCGATGTACTACGTACGTAATAGCAGGCACATAAGCACCGCCTCAAAAGGTGCTTCCGACCTGCATATGATTGGCCCTTACTGGAGCGGGCAACGGAAAAGCCCATGTCGGGAGGATTGGGGGCTGGTGTGGTTATCAGCCTCTCAGATCTTTGCTTCTCTCGACCCCTCCGCCCCCTCGCCTTGAAGTTGTGTTGGGCGCCAATACATATATGCTGTAGCCGCCAGATATGCCTCAGCATGTGTTTCTGAGCTTCTTCATCAACACCAACATCACCACAGGCAGCGTATCGAGTTTGCTATCCAGCAGCTACGGCTATGATGTTCAGCAACCGCAAACACAAGCACAGAAAGCAAGGGCACCAGCCGCAGGATGCGGCGGCAAACATGAGTGAGGGGCCGGTTGCTGGACCTGTCAGCGGCTCCGCGACTTCACATTCAGATGCCTCGAGCGGCCTACGTGACCGGTTCCGAAATTTCCGGGATAAGATGACTAGGAAGCCGTCGCCGAATGCTTCATCTATAGCTTCTGCCAATAGCAGCAGTGAAATTCGAAACGAGGGCACTAGCAATGTTCAAGAGTTGCCCTCCACTCTGCTCCCGGATGCCCAAACTATCGACCCTGAGACACCATCTGCCGGGACTGCGCTTGTCCAGGTTTCCTCTCAGACACCCGTTGCCGGGCCTCTCGCATCCGAGTCTGCGCCGTCTCTTGAATCCCAACCTCAGTCGCTATGGGATCGCGCATACGACGCACTGAAAGAGAGCAACAGCAGCCTCGTCGAGGACTATGAGTTATTGCTCGTCATGTACGAGAAGCTCACAGGGGAAGAGCTAAAGGACGGTATGTTGTGCTTGATAAACCCCATAATCATAATAAAGATTCTAATGTCATAGTAGCCTCAGAGTCAACGTCAGAGCCTCTTGTCGCCGCGGCCCATGACCACAGCCATTCTACTCGGCGCCAGCTGCTAGATAGAGTCATTGCCATGGGCCTAAAGCGCATGGAGGAGAATCACACCAAGTACACCATTGCCGGGCGTGATTTCCGGCCAAGCGATCAGATTGCAAAAGCGGCAGAGCTTGTCCTGTGGGCAAAGACTTGGGTCAGTGAGGCCGTCAAGTCTTCTCCTGAGGCATCAATCGCATGGGCCGGGGTCTCGATTTTCCTGCCGCTGCTCACACAAGCCAAAACCGCCGAAGATGACAACCGCGACGGATACACAGACGTGACTTTCCGGATGCGCTACTATACAGAGCTTGAGCACATGTTGCGACGGCTGGGTAGCAACCCGGGTGTTTCCAGTGGCCTGATGGCGGAGGCCAACAGCCAGATAGTCAACCTGTACCAGCACATTATCGAGTACCAGATTCTGAGTGCTGTGCGCTACTACAAGACAAGTCTACGACGATACACCGGAGATGTGATCTTGGCGGTTGATTGGAAGAAGATGCGGACCAAGATTGAGCAGCTCGATAAGTCTGTCAGCGACATTCTGAACCAGATTGACCTGCTTGCAACCCGCGAGACGCTCGAGTCACTCAAAAAGACCAGCAAGGAGGTCGTCCTCTTCGCAAGGGAACTTTTGCGGGTACAAGAAGATCTGCTGCAAGGCCAGAGAGAAGCAATGCGGAAGCAACAGGCCGAGAAGGAGGAGAAGTGCCTACAGCTGTTCCGCCTCACCAGTGGTGATAGGGACGCCACATATGAGTGGTACAAGGGCCGCGTGGAAGACCGAGTCCATGACACATGCAACTGGTTTCTGGAACATGGAAACTTTAAAGATTGGCTCAACAGTGAATCTGGGCCTCTGCTCGTCTCTGCAGATCCTGGGTGTGGGAAATCAGTTCTTGCAAAATTTCTCATTGACCACGAACTGGCGAATTTACCCGAAACCACCATTTGCTACTTTTTCTTCAAAGACCAAGACCAGTGCACTGCTCGCCAAGCCCTGTGCGCCTTGCTGCACCAGCTGTTGTCTGCCAAGCCATTCCTCATCAAGTACGCCATGGAGCCATACGCAAAAGAAGGCACTGGCCTGGTGAACTCTACAAGCTCTCTTTGGGGGATCCTCAAGCAAGCTGTACAGGATGAACTATCCGGACCTGTGATTATAGTTCTTGACGCTCTTGATGAGTGTGCAGAGCCTGACTTTGAGGACCTGATGCGCAACATCAGGCACCAATTTTGGGACGATCAGCAGGGCTGCAATCAGCTCAGGTGTCTGTTTACCAGTCGGCCGTATGAGCAGATTGTGTCCAGATTTCGGGGCCTTCTGGCCATGTTTCCCCATATTCGGATCCCCGGAGAAGACCAGTCGGAGGAAATCAGCCGCGAAGTCAACCACGTCATCAAGTACAGAGTTGATCAGCTATCAGAGGAGGAGAATCTGGCCCCACATCTCAAGGCCCACCTGGAAAAACAACTGCTCAAGATTGAACACAGAACATATCTCTGGGTGTACCTCGTCTTTGACTATCTGAAAGCCGGATTTAAGAGGACCGAAAAGGGTATACAGGCGGCCATTGACACTCTACCACGGACCGTCAGCGAAGCATACGAACAGATCCTAGACAAGTCTCGAGACGACCCGATGGTCCGCAAAGCCCTTGGGATAATCCTGGCCGCAAACCAGCCACTGACGCTTTCGGAGATGAATGTTGCTTTCAATATCGACTACAACGAGGACCTCGACTTGGAGGATGATAAGGACTTTAAATCCCGTCTCAGATCCTGGTGTGGACTGTTCGTCTCCATCTACCATCGAAAAGTCTATTTTCTTCATCAAACGGCCCGGGAGTTTCTTGTGGGCTCGCTGACTTCTGCAACCGCTTCCCCTTCGTCGTCACCACGCTGGCATTGCTCCTTTACAATGCAAGATGCGCACCGGATCCTCGCTGAAGCATGTGTGCTCTATCTTCGGTTGACGCCGGACTCACGGCCCCGGAACAAAACTGTAGGCTTTGATGATTTTTCAACGGACTCTGATGATTTTTCAACGGACTCTGATGATTTTTCAACGGACTCTGATGATTCTTCAACGGACTTTGTCTTCATGGAGTACTCGGCCACGGAATGGGATCATCACTTTCGCGAAGCAAACTTTGCTGATGGTGCTGCAATCATGCCTCTTGCTGTTGCACTATGTGGCCGAAGCGAGTCTACGTGGGTCTCTGAACGTGAGTTGGAATTTGAAGAATGGTACTTGAAAGGGGCAAGACGTCGTGGGGAACCTGAATTGACTTCAGGTATTAGTCTTTGGGGTCTTGAACTGGCTTCAGCTTTGGGTCTGGAAAATGTCGCCAGGCAGTTGCTTTTGCAAGGCACCAGCGTCAATGGGGTTGGGCACAGAATCTGGACACCTTTGTGCTTAGCATCTCTTTCAGACAGCGTGGCCACTATCAGAGTACTTCTTGAGGGGGGTGCCGACGTTAATGAAGTCAGCCCAGGTGGCGATACGCCGCTGTTGGTCGCATCATCCAATGACAAGAACGCAGCAGTTGGGTTCTTGATCGAGCACGGTAGTGACTACGAGGCAAAGGACGACAAAGGCAAGACGTCACTTGCACTTGCCTGTGAAAACAGAAATGAAGCGATTGTACAACTGTTGCTGGATAAAGGCGCCGATATCGAGACAAGGGACGACAATGGCAAGACGCCACTTGCACTTGCCTGTAAAAACGGAAATGAAGCGATTGTACAACTGTTGCTGGATAGAGGCGCCGACATCGAGACAAAGGACGACGAAGGCAGGACGCCACTTGCACTTGCCTGTGAAACCGGAAATGACGCGACTGCACAACTATTACTGGATAGAGGCGCCAACATCGAGTCAAAAGACAAAAACGGCGAGACACCTCTTATAGCTGCAGCATTCTGGGGCCAGGACACAGCCATTAAATTGCTGCTAGAGGCAGGCGCCGACATCGAGTCAAAAGACGAAGACGGCTGGACACCTCTTATCGTTGCAGCATCCCAGGGACAGGACACGGCCATCAAATTGCTACTAGAGGCAGGCGCCGACATCGAGTCAAAATACGAAAACGGCTGGACACCTCTTATAGCTGCAGCATTCCGGGGCCAGGACACAGCCATTAAATTGCTGCTAAAGGCAGGCGCCGACATCGAGTCAAAAGACAACAAGGGCTGGACACCCGTGACACACGCATGTTATTGGGCTTTTTCACCAGGGGGGCTCTCGGTGCTGCTGGAGAACGGCGCTGATGTCAATGCAGTGAAGATTCTTGGCAGTGAAGCTATACAGCGCCTTGCCAAGAACGATAAACATCGAGATGTGCTGCTGGAATACCATTTCGATGGCTTTCTCTAGCCTCGACCTGTTACCTCCCAAGACTACATTTTGTTGTCTATTTTCTTTTGTCGTACATACCCAGATAGGAATAAATAGCTCTATATATTGTTCAAGTTCAATTTGCATTCGTCGATGATAACAGTATCGCGCGAATTGTTCAACTCACATTTGCAATGCTGTTTGTTTACTGAGAAAATATCCGCGATTCTCCAGCAATCAATTGGTCTTGTATAAATTCTAGGTAAAATGATGCAATCCGAGGATGGAATGTCTCAAGCAATTCTTACCTTGCTTGATTTTTGCCCTTTTCTTATAACCAATTTGCCAAGTCGACCCTATTGGAAGTTCATTGTAATTGTAGTTGTAGGTTGTAGATGAGGTGAGGCTCTAAGCCTTGCTGGGTCATTGAATAATTCCAAAATAAAAATACAGGCCCGCCTGGATTCTAGCCCGCCTGAATGTGTAAGGTTCATCAGTGTTCCCGTCTGCTTCTCCACGGCGACACCCCGTTTTTCGGCATGCACAAAGTCATATTCGGTACAGAGAAGAGGCCGGCTTTCTCTATGCACTGCCTGTATTGTTGTTTGGCTGTTTTAAGGATTCGATCGTGGCTTTATTCACTATCCAAGCTTTGAATTGTAGTTGCATTGGCAGTTTTCATAACACTTTCCCGCAGAGTATGTATACCACAGGCATCTACATACGTCCTCTGTCCTGAATCGTCGGGCATCATCGTCAATTGCCCGTGTGTCGATGTCTGTTGCTTGTCCTGGCCGATGACGGCAGCATCCTTGCTCTTTCCCTTTTTGTGCATACATCCAAGTTGATATCGCCAGCGTGGTTGGCTCGTGGTCGGCTCGTGGCTTCCCAGTAGGTCGCACCTTCCAGTCGTAGTTTCAGCGTTCCTTCCAAGTAGCAAAGTGTGTGCAAATTTCGACATATAACAACCCTGACTAAGCATCAACTTTCGTACCATCAAGCGCTGTCGCCTTACTCCGTACTGGCATTTGGAGCGGCAGAAATAAGCAATCTTCCGGACAGCCATAAAAGTAACACGTTCCTCCGGGGTCTTATGCCGCCACTTGCCAATCAGATTACTCCTTCATAGGCTGTCTAATAAACCCCTGCCCTGCCTCTTCCTGCGACGGTCTTTGACTTCTCCAGTCTTTTCAATGTTGTGCCTCTGCTTATTCGCCGTCTGGCTTTAACACCAAAGTACGGAGTACTCGATAAACTATGGATCACTCGACCTGCGGGGCTGATCGGAGCACTCCCGATACCAAGATTTTCGGGCTCGACCCGTTCTCGTGGCCAGGTAGTAACTCCTGGGATCTGGGCATTCTATTCTCTTGGGCTGCCTTGAATCGTTTAATTGCGTTATTCTTGTGTATTGGACTCGATCATGCCGATATAGCACATGCAATTATGCTTGCATTACTCGTTAGTGGTAGACCACGCGCGTGCCCAGACCAGCCATAGCCAGGCCTAGCCAGGCCTTCTCGCCACTAAATTGGGCCCATGCCAACGGTAGAGTAAACGAGTCTTCCCCAGTTTCTGGGTTGTCTTTGTCCTGTCTCTGCATTTGTCTTTTAACTTTGAGATTACGATTTGTTCTTTGTTTCATTCATCTTTCTTCTCCAACAGCTGCTTGCCATCTTTCGTCCTACTTGATTTCGGTTCTACAAATCATCTCCCCAGCCCAAGACATCTGCCTCCAAACACGTCACCTCCACCTTGGGCTGCTGTCTCCCGGCCACACAACCACCTTTACGACAATGGCCGACTCGTTTGGCCGCTTTTCAGAGCTGCCCGTAGAGCTTCGTCTCAACATCTGGAGGCTTGCGCGCCAGTCCCGCGTTGTCGAGGTCTGGTACGATGCCGACGCCGAATGCTGCCGCACCACATCACGCCCGCCGCCGATTCTACACGTCAACCGCGAGTCGCGTGCCGAGGCTCTGCACAAGGGCTGGTACCGCCGCGCCTTTCGCACACGAGCCCACGCCGAGCGCTACATCTACTTTTCGTCCAGCCTCGACGTGCTCTACCTGCCGCGGCACGGCCTCATGGGGTACGACGACACCGCCCGCGACTTTACCCTCCACGTCCGCGACACGGCCGACCATGTCCATGCCCTCGCCATCGACCACGTCCGCTCCGACACCATCCGCCCCTGGGAGCCCTACAACAAGCTGATGCTGCTGCTCAGCTTCCCCCATGTGCGCGAGACCATGCTGGTTGTGGGCGGCGCTGCCGGTGCAACCGCATCTGCGGGTGCAGATCCGTGCCACGACAGACGGCCGGTGCGCCAGCGGTCTCAAGAGTCGATCGAGGGAGTGTCGCCGTCGCCGAGTGAAAAGACTGTCGAGGCCGAGCTTGTCGATCCGCAGGGCGACAGCTCCGAGATCATGGAGGTGATCAACAACGTCATCCTCTCGTTTTCGCAAGAGATCCAGGCCGTCGAGGCTATTGTCGAGAGAAACAGCAGCAACGACAATTCGATGTCTCCATTGTTTAGCAAGGTCGAAGCCCATGGCGACGGACGCCCCATGCCGCATCTGCCCTACCTCATCCCCAAGGCGATCGAGTACCACCGGCGTCGGCGTCGTCAGCGGAGTCAAAGTATAGCCATACAGGCGTGAGGGTGGACAATCGAAAGGCAGAAGAGAGAAAAAGGCGTATAATATTGTATTGTTGCATTTCTTGAAGCGATTTAGCTGCGCTGGACGGCCAGTGGCAGGGCGTTCTTTTATACCAAATCCCGTTTATAGTCGTTCCATTTTAATCTACACATCATTTCTGTCTGCTAGACTTTCCTTTTCAGTGATATCGCATGATCAGGGTTGGCATGCAGGAATCGGTCGTATATTCGTAAAGTCGTCAGATATGTTGACAGGCGACGGGCGAGGGGGAGCTTGTTCTCTATGTAAAAAGAGAGCGAAGAGGAAGTACAAGCGTGGCCCACTATTTACAGTATCCCATTCTAACCAATAGGAATCCGCTAATGCGCATAGACCCACTTGAAATTTTGCTCACTCAATCAGCAGCGGAAAAAAGCTTCATGCTGTGACGACCGCTCGTGCCGCTGACGAGCTGATGAGCTGCTGCCGCCGCCGCGAATACTCGTCTCAAACCCACGACTTTCTTTACACAGCCCCCGAACATGGCTTCCAAGTCCATGTCGCCGGGCGCCGCCCTGCTGCGGAACTCCCGCCTCTTCTCGCTGCCCGCCGCCATCTCGACGAGCAGCGACGTCACCAGCGCCATTAGCAGATTCAACTCCCCCGATGCCACGCTTCCTTTCCCGACACGCCAAGCCATTGCATCGCCGCGCTCCTCCCGTGACCGTGGCGACTGGGGCCTGAAGCGCCCGCTGCCCACCAAGGCCAACCGCGCCACCTCGGAACCCGTCGTCCGCGTCCACGCCATCGACTCGCAGGAGCAGGTCACCGACTACCGCCACGCCACCGACCACACCATGACGCTGCGCAAGTGGCAGGCCATGAACGTCCCCATCACTGTCCAGTCCGAGAGCGAAGAGCGCCAGCACTCGGCCGGCCGCTCCGTGTTCGAGGAGGAGATCGACGCCATCGCCATCGACTTTGAGCAACGCCACACGCCGGCAGACAAGCGCTGGAAGTTCTCGGGCCCCTGGCTCGCCGGCATGACCGAGGGCGCCTTCAAGGACTACATCAAGAAGACAGTGCACCCGCGCCGCAAAGAGTTTCGCGATTTCCTGCACGCCCAGTGTGCCGCCCAGCGCACGGCCGAGGCCGCCCTTGCGAACCTCGACAGAGATGTTGAGCAGTCTGAACAGTCGGAGCAGTCGGAGCAGCAGAGCAGCGCAGCACCAACCAAGGTCGAGGCCAAGGACATCTCAGAGTCTGAGCTGATGGAGTACCTACGCGTCCTGCGCAGCGACCGCGTGCAGCTCTTCCGCCTCGTCGGCAAGTTCCTGGACCTTGCGCCCATTGAGCCCACGGACAAGATCATGCAGAGCCTCGCGCGCGGCTCCATCAACGCCAACACCGGCTTCGTCAAGCCCATGTCGGCGCTCCAAGCGTCCGCTGCTTCACAATCAGGCGCGGCAGCCTCCAACAACCCCTGGACCCATAACGGGCCCCCCATCACCCACCCCTCGGCCGGTCTCACGTACCTGCGCTCCAATGCGTACATTGACAACCACCCGCTCTACGGGCCCCAGAAATCACACCCGCCCGTCACGGCGCGCATCCTGACACCGCGCTACGGCAACGCAAACGCCACCGCCAAGCTCGGTGTTGCCGGCTTCGTCGTCGACAACCCGTACGTCGACTCGTCCTACAGCGCGGCGCGCCTCGTCAGCGATCTCAGCGGCGGTGCCGGCCTGGACTCGGCCGGCGGCTCCGTGTCTTCCAACTTTGGCCGCTCCGTGCCCGGCCTGTCCATCATCGACCCGTCGGTGGTTGGCGGCTCCAAGATCCCCGTGCGCGTGGCCATTGCCAAGGTCAACTCGCAGGGCCGCGTTGTCGTGGCTGCGGGCGAGGCCGACCCCGAGGCCGTGCTTGTGCAGCGCGAGCTCGAGGGCGACGAGAAGATCTACGGCGAATCCAAGACGCTGCAGTCGACGCGGGCCGAGACCCAGCCGCGGCGGTCTGGGTCGGACTATCCCATCGGCTCCGGCACGTCACGGATCAGCAGTGCGCAGACCTACGGCATGGAGCTGTAAGCGTTGTTGATACGGTTTAGATTCCAGCGCTGCAATTGCGGTTGAATAGTGAGAGTCTGAGAGTCTGAGAGTCCGAGAGTCTGAAAGAACTCGACTTGAGCTGAAAAGACCCAAACTACGAAATGGGGGAGTCTGCATGAAGAGGCGTGGCCTGGCAAGCTAGAAGCTTGTGTTTTGTATATATATCCTGCGGGTGGACGGCATGCATCTGATGTACTATTATGATAGAAAATAAATAAGCGTACTCTTAGTTGCGGTTGTAGTCGTGATGTCAAATGTGAAATGTGATGCCGCTGATGATGAGTTTGGTGTAAGTTGGTACACGTGTTGAGTCACGTGTGGTATAATGTTTTTGTATTATATAATCAGCTCAAATCAAATGAGTTATTGGCTCACACGTGATCGTACCCTAGAATAGCCCCGCACTATTCGCATAGGGTTATTGAAGGAAGAGTGCAAAAATCAAATTGGCCCCACCCATTTAGCGTTTTCACTCTAGCATCTCGACTTTTGCATCCTACTCTCAGCGTCCTGTTTCCTGCTTCTTGTTTCCCTCCTTCCATCACCACCAACCTTTTCCCGACAACCACCACCCCCCCATCCCATCACAACACCGCCAAAATGGGTCGCGTTCGCACCAAGACCGTTAAGAAGTCCGCCAAGGTCATCATTGAGCGGTACTACCCCAAGCTCACCCTGGACTTCGAGACCAACAAGCGTGTCTGCGATGAGATCGCCATCATTGCCTCCAAGCGCCTCCGCAACAAGATTGCCGGCTACACCACTCACCTGATGAAGCGCATTCAGCGCGGTCCCGTCCGCGGTATCTCCTTCAAGCTGCAGGAGGAGGAGCGCGAGCGCAAGGACCAGTACGTCCCCGAGGTCTCGGCTCTGGACTTTGCCCAGACCTCCGAGTCCGGCCAGCTGGACGTCGACGAGGAGACCAACCAGCTCCTCAAGCACCTCGGCGTAAGTTTTTTTTCTCTCTCTATCCGCTCGTTTCAAAATCGTCTATTGAGTGCCTGTCTAACAACCCAGTTCGAGGAGATCCCCACCAACGTTGTCGCTGTCACCCAGACCCAGGTCACCGAGCGCAACGGCCGCCGCTTCGGCCCTCGCCAGTAAGCGAGAGACTTTGTCTTTTCAACCAAAAGCATGTCTTCTTTCTTTTACTAGCAGCCTCGCTCTTCGTTGTCGGCTCTTTTTTCACTCGTTTCTTCAACATCGACCTCGCCCTTTGTAACTCGGCAACACCCCAATGTCGACACTATAACCGGCGGCTCGACCTGACGACCGGCGTTCTGGCCCTCACCCTGATTTATGACTATGATGTGCAGTCGTTTCTGTTTATCGACGCCGGAGGATGGAACAATTTCAAAATTACGGATAGCGGGACTTTCAAAATCAAAACGGGACGAGCCCGCCCTGGCCAACACACAAACGAACGGTCAAGCGGCGGGCGGCTCCCCAGGTGGACAAATCAAAAAAAGGTATACATAAATCATGGCCAAAAAAAATACGAAACTATTGCACAAACCCAAGGTGTCGCGGAAGGTCATACTGGCATGCCCAGACAGGCCTTTGTCTTGCTCGATCGCCAATACTCATTGCCTTTCTTTGCCGAAAGTGAAATGGTATACCCCCCTTTGTCTGCCGTTGTGTTCTCGGACCGACGGTGGGCAGTGATGAATGATGTGTGACGTCGTAATGATGTCGTAATGTCTCTGTGGCATTGCTGTGATGGTATCGCTGTAGTGGCATGCCGTCATAGCTGCCGTCGTGACTTGTGTAGTGGCTATCATCCGCATGGTATGTCGTCGTAGTTGGCACGCCTGAGGGCCCCTGCATCAAGCTCGCTGTCAACCTGACATGCAGCCCGATGCAACTTGATTGTTATATCTCTTGTCCGTCTTAACTGGCCATAATAAAGTCACATAGACAAGGCCTCAAGCCGGCCATCATGTATAAGAAAAAAATCGTTTTCCTATGTACAGGTCGCGTCACGAAAGGGTATCCTCCCATGTATCCCATGTAGACCCCATGTCCGTGGTTTCCATTTTGTATCCTCCGACCAGCTGCTGAACTCCGTATATGAATGTAAATGAAAAATATAGCACGACAAAAGCACGCAATCGTGCACAAGGACGGAAAAATCAACAAATATCAAGACCCAGACTTGTCCCATATCAGAACTGTCTTGACATCCCAAACGCCGTATGTGTGCATCCAAATCCATGCATCGTAAACGCCACCATGGACTGCGAGTCTACTCGTTGACAAACTTGATCTTGTGGCCCTCGACAAGCATGTGCGAGTCCCCGTTGGCCGCACCCTGTGTCGATGTCTGCCCGGTCGACTCGAGCGTCGGCGCCGTCGGCACCATCATCACCTTCTTCTCGACAATGTTGATGTCCACGAGAGAGGCCGGTGCTGCCGGCACAACGACCCGTGCCGGCTCGCCGTTCTCGTCCGTGTCGAGGTCCATGCCGCCGCTGCCCTCGCCCGGCCGTCGTAGCGACGCGTCACCGCGCTCCATGGCTAGGGCCTGTGCATTCTGCGCCAGCCGCCGCTCCTCGTTGAGCTTGAGCCGTGCCAGGTCCTGCGTCAGCTCAGACTCGCTCTCTTTGGCCTCGCGCTTCTTGCGCTGCGCCAGCGTCTCCTTTTTCTCGCCGGGCTCGGTGAGCAGCTCCACTTGGATGTCGGGTATGCCGACGCGCTCCCATGCCGCCGTCTCGTTCAGCTGCACTTTGATGTAGAGCGCCCTCCGTGCGCATGCGGCCGTGCACCACTTTTCCAGCTCGCTCTTTTGCACAATGCCAAAGTCCTTTTTGCCGGCATTGACCAGCTTCCAGGCCCCGCCGCCCGAGTATGTCTGCCGTGGCCGCGGGCACAGCGCATATCCGCAGTGTCCGCATGTGTTGCGCTCCTCGATGAGGTCGTCGTAGTCGCCCGGCTGGAAGATGCGCACGAGCTGTGTGAACTCCTCGGCGTCCGCCGTCGCCGGGTGCGCAGCCGTAACGTCGTCGCCGCGGGTCAGTGGGAAGTCGGTAAGGCGCTCAATGCTCTGGAAGATGGTGGCCTCGAGGTCGCGGCGCTGCTGCAGGATGGCGGCGTGGCGGCGCGCAATGTCGGCCTTTTCCTGCTCGGACCGTTGGCGTCGACTGTGTGTGGCCGGTGAGGAAGAGTAGGTGGCCGTCGCAGCCGATGCGGAGGCGGCTGTTACAGGGGCCGGCGTGGCATTGCCGCCGGCTGTCGCCGATGTCGTCTTGAGGATGCCCTTGAGAGGCTTTGCAGAAGCCATGGCGATGGTCTTCGAGGGCTGAGAGGAGACAGCGCTGGTTGTGAAGAGAAGAACCCAAAGAGAAAGTGAAAATAGCGAACAAAAATAGCAAAAACAGATAAGATAGCTGCCGGCAAATACCAGACTAAGGGTGTCCGATCACTACTGAGCACGAGCAACGATTTCGGAGCATCAGACGCAGTTCTTTGCATTTTGCAGGGAAGATATGTGGGGTAAATTGTAAAAGCCAGTATGACTAATCCACTTATTTCAGTGTTCAAGACGTAGGATTACAGGGCTCGGTAGTTGCCCCTAGGCGATACAATAACGGTATTATTCCCCGGGCCAGCAAAGAGCTAGGCGCTAGAACTCTGCTGCTTGTTGCTTCCCTGTTTACTTTCGCTTTGTCCGTTTCGATGCATCTGCTCGTGTTGTTCTGTCGGGATGCGTGCATGCCTTTTTGCATGCCTTTTATGCTGTGCTGCCGGTCGGTCCTTCCTACCATACTGGCTGCAATTGCTCAAAGCAGTGGAAGGTTCGTGTCTTTCAACGGTCGTTCCTTCCAACTATCAGTAACCAACCGCCCCTCCTCCTTTTCCCGTAATTGCCGTCACTGAGCCGTAGCCGTTCGCACCTTCCCAAGATACAATCTGCGTGTATTACTTCATCTGGCGGCGTCTCTTCCCTTCTCGTCTTCCCTTCTCGTCTCCCCTTCTCGTCCTCCCTTCACTTCTTCTCTCTTACAACCATCTCAACGCATCAACAACCTCGTCATATCGCCCACGCCACGCCAAGCTAAGCTTGCTTCCGCCAAACAAAAGGACTATCAGTACCGCAAACTGTAAGAACCGGCCCACCTGTCGCCCGTCTCAGCCACACTATCCCCCTCCTCCTCCTCGACCCTCCAGTTACCCGTAATCACCCTTCTGTCTCGCTGCTCTTCCTCTATCGCTCCACTGCCTCCGTCTGCCTCTGCACTGTGAAAAAGACTCGTCCGTTTCAATGCTCTGACGTCGATGCAACCACCACATTTGACGCACCTCCAGAGCGACGAGACAGACTCATTGGCAGGCAGCAACTGACACTGCGCTAGCAAACACCACCACACACCATTGTCCATCCTGACGATCCGAGCCATCCTCTGTCCCCTCGACCGTTTGAATTCGGAAACGGCCAGCCACGCATACCTTTCACACGGCATTGCATTGCATAGCGGCTAAGCTGCTCACTGCCTCTGTCTCTGTTCTGCCGTCAGCTGCGAGTCATTAAAGAGTGTAGAATAGTAGCACAGTGTTTGAGGATCCGCCCTCAAGTGGCTAAAAGGGAAACGCAGCCTGCAAACTGGTCTGTTCCATCTCCCATCCCCTTCCTCGGTCTCTAGTCCCTGTCCTGCCTTGCCGTGTCCTGCTTCCAGGGGGGCACCGCATTGTCTGCATTTCGCATTGTTTCCAGACTTTCTGCATCCTCGCATAGCTGCATCTGTGCATTCGTGTGTGGCTTTGCCTGGCTTCCGTCATCTGTTGTCTACCCTATATTGCGATTCCTCCAGCATCTACTGTGGCTCCGCCCCTACTCCAAAACGGCTGCCTACCCGAAATTAGAAACCAGAAAGACGAAAAACAGCAGCTGACATCTTGACTCTCCAGCAACAGTCCACTCTCTCCCCTTTCATCCCCCCCGCCTCTAGTCCTCCCATTGTTTTCTCGCTTCTGTTTTGAAGCTTTCCTTCCACTTTATACTTCAACACTTTCACATCGCCCGTCAGCTTTGTCGCGGTTACGTACCCCTTGTTTATTTTGGGCCCTCGATCGGCCTCTAGTATTCCCCGCGGTTTCCGGTCAAAGGAGGGGTCGAAGCTTCACCCAAGCCACGACCACCTTGAACTGACTGGAACGGACCGTCTCTACGACTGTCTCTGTTTTGTTTTTCTCCGACTCTCTCCAAGCTACGAACCGTCGACAACAAAGGGCCGCCGTCTGGTCCCAGAGCTCCACCGAGCTTCAACATCACATCCCCCGCGATTATTTGCGCCGAGCGTGGCTCTCTAGGCCTCGCTCTGCCCAACCACCTCACCGCCTGCCATGTACAAAGTCAAGGCAATCTTCGAATACACCTCCGAACACGGTGACGACCTCACATTTCCTCTCGGTCAGATCATTACCGTCACCGAGGAGGAGGATGCCGAGTGGCTCGTAGGCCAGTACACCGATGATGCCGGTCAGCATCAGGAGGGTATGTTCCCCCGCAACTTTGTTGAGAAGTACGAACCCGTTGCGCCTCCCCGTCCAACCCGCGCACGGAAGCGTGACTCGGAGCTTCCTGCAGGTGCATCCGCCGTCGCCTCGTCTGCCGCCGAAGAGCCAGCCTCGTCACCTCCGCCCCCAGCTCCCGCAGCTATCCCCGCCCCGGCCCCTGCCTCTCCCCAAGAGGCACCGCAGCCCATCGGTGACTCCGAGGAGACAGGCCCCGAGCCCGAAGTCGACGAGCCTGTGCAAGAGGACGAGCCTGAGGAAGTACCACAGCCACCGCCGGTGAAGGCAGCGTCTCCTCCGGCATCGCCCCCTGCACCTGTGGTTGTTGCTACAACGCCCGCCCCTGCTCCTCCTCCTGCAAAACCTGTCGAAACTACCTCTCCTGTTGCACCAATTGCCATCCCAAAGGCTGCCGAGCCAGCACGCTCTCCATCTGCTGCCTCTTCGAAGCCCTCTCCGCCGCCCGTTTCTGAAAAGCCGAGCTCATTCCGCGACCGCATTGCCGCTTTCAACAAAGCTGCTGCTCCCCCCATCACACCGTTCAAGCCTAGCGGCCTCGCTGCTGGAGGTGGAAGCAGCAACTTTATCAAGAAGCCTTTTGTTGCCCCTCCTCCAAGCAGGCATGCCTTTATTCCTCCTGCTCGCGACGTTCCTACAGCAAGAGTTTACCGCCGCGACGAGGACCCGGAGATCAAGGAACGACTGGCCGAAAACCAGGAGAGTGCAGAGAAGGCCGGTATCGCTGCAGGCCCTGCCACCGGAGGTGGTAATGACGACGACGACGAGCCAAAGCCCATGATGAGTCTCAAGGAGCGTATGGCTCGTCTGCAGCGTGAGCAGCAGGAACAGGCTCAGAGACACTCGGAGGCAGCTTCCAAGAAGGAGAAGCCCAAGCGTCCGCCAAAGAAGCGGATCGAGAGCTACGAGTCGTCTGCCACCGGAAACAATGCTGCAGCAGAAGATCCTGCTGGTACCGCCCAGCTCCCGCCACTGGAGCGCAAGTCTACGGGCGACACTGCCGGCCGTCGGTCAGTTGATGAACCCGTATCCGCCCATTCCTCGCGCGCACCTCCCCCACCTCGGAGAAAGGCGTCTAAGGACCCAAGCAGCCTCGATGCTCAAGACGGCAACGATGCCGACATGTCCGGCGCCGGCGACACTACAGAGGGCCAGGAAGAAGATGAGCAGACCGAACGCGACGACAGCGACGAAAAATCGAGACGCCCATCACATTCAGTCCCTATCATTGTGCCTGTTGTGGAGCGGCGCTCTGTCGACCAAAGCAGGGATGTCGTTGAAGAAGAGGAGGAGGAGGATTCTGAGGAAGGAAAGGCCCCCAAGGTCAAGGCCATTGCGGCAGATGTCGAAGAAGATGAAGGCGCTGACCAGGAGGATGAGGAGGCAGCAGAGGAACTCGATCCCGAGGCCCGCAGAAGAGAAGAGTTGCGTGCTCGGATGGCCAAGATGAGTGGCGGCATGGGCATGATGGGCATGCAGGGTATGCAGGGTATGTTTGGTGCACCGCCCCCAATGCCTCCCAAGAAGAAGAGGGCTGTCCCCTCGGAGCCTCGTACAAGCGAGAGCACCGAGGATGCCGCTCCGGCACAGCGCGCACCTCCCGTTCCTATTATGATGGCTCTTCCTGGCATGGTCCCCCGCCGCTCGGTTGAGAAGGCACGCGAAGCAGCCCCCAAAGACGAGGACGATAATGATGCAGAGGACGAGGCAGCTCCCACAGCCAAGGAAGCCCAGAGCCCGACTCTGCCCAGTCGTGGTGCACCACCTCCCGTTCCAGGCGACCGCCCGGTCCCCCCGCCTCTCCCGCCGGCAGCAGCAGACACTAAGTCGCCCAGCGAGGGCTCGGCCTCGGATGATGAGCTGTCCGAGGGTCAGGGTCGTGACCCGCTGGAGACACCTCGTGGTGAGCCGGCACAGGTACAATTTGCTCCTCCCCCGCCACCACCGGCATCTGCACCGCGCGTGCCACCTCCAGTCCCAACCTCACCCCGTGCTGCATCCAGCGGCCAGTTTGGCGGTGACGACGCGTCGCCTGCGTCGCCCACATCTACTCAAAACAAACGTGCCAGCCGTCTCCCTCCCCCAATTCCTAGCCTGCCACCGGCACCGCCGCCAGCCCAAACTCGCGCCCCGCCTCCACCTCCTCCTGGCGCTCTGAGCCGGCAGTCCACAGCCGACTCGCGCGCCCCGCTATCTCCCGTGCACACTGCGAGCCACGACGGCGAAGATGAGGAAGAAGTTACCGAATACGAGGGTGACTACGATACGGATATTGCAAATCCCGTGTCGCACAAGAAGTCGCTGCAGTCGCATGCGCGCGACTCTAGTGTTGAGGATAATGTGTCACTTAAGTCACCCGTGTCCGACAAGACGCCGTCATTCCCGCCTCCTATTCCTGGTGCCGCAAGAGCACCCCCACCTATTCCCAGCCAGCTTCCACCGGCCCCGAGTCTGCCCACAAGCCAGCCTCCCCCTCCCCCACCGCCGCCTCCATCTGCCGCCGACAAGAGACGGTCCGTAGACGTGCCGCGTGCACCTCCGCCACCGCCGCCTCCCTCCGCACCTGCGCCGCCACCAGCACCAGCCCGCACACCGATTAACGACGACTACGATCCGTTCAACTACACGAGCCAGCCGTCCTTTATGAGTGATGCATACACGCCTCCCGACCTAAGTCTGTCCATGGCATCTGCTGCAGGACGGGCAGTTGGTGGCCAGCACCCACAAGCCCCTCCACCGCCACCGCCACCTCAGAGCTCGACTCCTGTGGTCGGAGGCCGTTCTGCACGCCAGTCCATGGACATCTCCGGGCGCGGAGGAGCCTCTGCTGGACGCCGGTCTATTGATGTGGCGCGGCCGTCTATGGAGACTGGCTATGTTGCCAACGATATTGACTTGGCGCCCAACTCTGGCTGGTGGCTGCAGCCTAATGGGCTGCCACCTCAGCTGCAGGGTCGCAAGGACATTTTTTACGAGTCTGAGCAGTCACAGGCAGCACGGGGACAAAAAGTGGTTACCAACCGTGACCTGTACATTTTGTACCAGGACTACTCGCAAACGGTGATCAACGTGCAGTTTGACCCATCCAACTCTGCGGATGTGGAGCTGGAGCAGCGACATGAAGCCCCACCGCGTCCTCTGAGAGAGCACCAATTTGAGGAGGCCTACAGCAAGTTTGGCAGCAACATTACGAATGCGGTGCTGGCCAAGAAAGACACTGTTGTGGGCGACGGCACACCGCAGGGACTAATTACCGAGCTGCTAAAGCCGTTCCCTGATGCACTGTCTCCCGTGGGCACGCGTGCGTACGGAGCTCTGGTGTATGTCAACATGGCGAATGCGAGCACCACTCTGATGGATCTGATCCGGCCAGGTGACATTATCACGCTGCGCAACACCAAGTTCCAGGGTAAGCACGGCGCGATGCACGCCAAGTACAGCATGGAGGTTGGCAAGCCAGATCACGTTGCGGTTGTTAGCGAGTGGGACGGCACGAAGAAGAAGGTGCGTGCATGGGAGCAGGGCCGGGAGAGCAAAAAGGTGAAGCTTGAGAGTTTCAAGCTTGATGACTTGCGGTCAGGCGAGGTGCGTATCTGGCGCGTGATGCCGCGCAAGTGGATTGGCTGGGAAGACTCGAGCGGCCAAAAGTAGTACCACGGCCAGCTGAGAGGGGGTGACGGAAGTAGTGAGAGTCGGAGGAGTTGGAGTAGCAGAGATTGCAATAGGGGAAGCGAGGAGGAAAGCAGAAGGAGAAGACGGGGGTCTCGGAGGACGCAGCAATCACCCGCCTGGCCATCGGTCATCTCATCGTCCTTGGTTCAGCCTCTGGAGTTTACCCAGCCACTATATTCGTTTGCAGCCCCGTGGGCCCCGACTTGGTCCTCGCCAATGCCCTCCACATGGTCATCGCCGCCATCGCCCTGGATGCAGCCGTCAAACCCGAGCGTGGTGGCTCTAATAGCGCAGGCTCAAGCCCAAGGCCGGCCATATTACATGCCAATCTCACCTGGGCCTAGAAGTGTGCGTCGGCGTGAACGGGCACAAGAGCGGCACAGCGCAGAAGACTGGATGCTGGGTGGTGGTGAGACCGGGTCATCGACTCCGAGGATCCGGGAAGTGAGCAGCAGCACCGAGGCAGCAATCCAAGCACAGGCCCAGCAAGAGCGACAAGGCCGGCAGAGACGCCACCGACGCCGTTCCAGCCGTCATAACCAAAGTGTTTGATGTCTCTTTGTCTTATTTGTTGTCACCTCTCTTATTGCCTACCTCTATCTCCTCTTCCTGTGTGCTTACTGTTTATTATGTCTGCTACTGTTTGAATTAGTCGTTTCGTTTAGCAGTCTTTATCATTGCGTGTTTGCATCAATTTTACATAGTACATTTATGTCATTCTTTTTTATTATTTACTTTTTGTATCAACAGAATTGTTTGTTCTGAACTGGTTCTTTAATTGATTTAATGGTTACTTTTTTTAAAAAAAAAAAAACTTTGAAACCCATGATTCTCTTTTATTTAAGACGTATGATACATTAAAAAAATAATCACTAAAAATTATGAACTCAAAATGGCATTCATCTCTAAAAGAGAGACAAAAAGAAATCGTATGCTCTCTCGCCGGGAATTGAACCCGGGTCCCGGGCGTGACAAGCCCGTATACTGACCACTATACTACAAGAGATATTACTGGTGATTGTTGACGACGAGCCCCGTATCAGGAAGAAAGTAAACATGCGCGGAGTATGTAAACATATTTGGATTATATAAGCATTCGGCCGTGTAGTTACAACTTTTCAAAAATCACCCTCAATATCTTTGAATTCATAAAGTATGCTTAATTTAATTCCACAGCCCTGAGACCACGAACACGCTAAACCACAAGCTGCTCTCCCTCGATGTCTCACACACGCTGGACGGGGCTGGACGGCCTCACCTAGGATGAGTAGGATTAACGTGACGGCCGCCTGGACTCGGCAAAGGACCTCACAGAATCATATGGCAGACTCATCGAAATGGAAAATGAGAATGTGGAAATGCTGCGTAAGATATCGCCGACCACGCCGACACTTTCTTCCTGAGATCGTCAATCCTTCGGTGTCCCCACTAAAAAGAGAAAATATCCATTTCTATTGGCTAGTATCCACTTACATCTGTCGCGACTTGCTTAATTGAGCGCGCGTGTGCATCGCGTCTTGGGCCTTGCTGGCCCCGTATCCACGTCCACGCTCACGCTCGCTCATCGTGCCTCGATACCCACCATTTTGTCTCGTCTCCTTCCCCTTTTGGCACCACATTGGCGGCATATTGGGAATTAAATTAACGTACATGCTAGAGTGCTGAAGTGCTGGTCGTGCCTTCCCCGCCACACGACTTTCGCGGTGGTCACTCGAGCCCGCGTAAAGTGCTTCAGAAAAAGATGCATGGGCCCCTTCCGCTTTAGTCTCTTGGCTCCTTCCTGTCCACACAGCAACTCAATACTGGGGCACCACAGATTGAGGATCCATCTGTGCCTCAACCTCTACTTCCGACTGCCTTTCCACCTTTCCACCTTTCTACCTTTACACCTTTCAACATTCTTCAGTCTCTCCTTCAATCCATCACTGCTTTCGGTTCTCCATCGGGTTGTTTCGTCTGTTTCTCGGTCTCGTTCTAGCCTTGCCTGCCTTTCTCGTTCTTCATTATAATATACGTCTTTCACCTCGAACGTCCTCGAACTCGAACCGCCCAAACCGCACCAACGGCATCTCCTGCATCTCCCGCTTTTGCCCTGGGCCCTTTGTCTATTGTCTATTGTCCATTGCCCATTGTCTACCCTCGCCTCATACTGAGCTCCCCCTCATTCGCTCTTGCCCCTTCAAGGACAAGGACAGGACCATGGCAGACATGCAGCCCCCTTCCTCTCCCTCCCCCGCCTCCCAGAACGTCTATCTCCAAGAAGAGCTGCTCTCCCCACCATCAAGAGCCAGCGGCAGCAAGGAGCGCCGACAGCCTTCCATCACACCCCGCAAGTTTCGTCGCTTCTTCACACCGCGTGTCTCCGCCTCCAACCCGACACCTGCCCGCCGGGCCCTGCGAGACCTGACCGCACGTGCCCTGAACAATACCCAGTCGTCACCAGTCACATCAGCCACACCGTTTGGCAGCAACCCATTCCACTTCAGCTCGAGTCCTCTAGCATCGGCTGTTCGCCACATCAGAAACGAAAATGAGCAGGATGACGACAACACAAGTGGCGATGAGTTGCCACAGACCCGCTCCAGACCGGCCAAGAGACGCAGGACGGGCCAGCAGACACCCGAAACGTCTCCCATGCGACCATCGACTACTGCATATCTCGAGGCCATCACACCCGAGCCGGCATCAAAGACCACAAACTTTGCGTCCATGCTCATGAGCCCCTTGGCTTCGTCCCCGTTGCCGCCCATCACCGATGTCGACGAGCCCGTGTCCGAGGAGGATGACGATGCATCCGTCGCATCGTACGAGGCTGGTCAGGAGGTCACGTTTCCTGACCCTCCTGCTAAGCACATTGTTCGCCTAGCTGAACGCAGCTTTGCTGGACAGGTCCTTGAGCGCGAAACGGGTGGCCAACTCCGAGGCATCCACCACTCTCGCCGCCCCGTGACAGGTAGCTCGCCCTCGTCCGGTATACACCCCGTATTATAACATACAGTAACTAACCTGCCTCTAGACTGGAAGATTGACACAGCCAACTTTTACACTTCTAAAGACGATGTTCACGCTTGCGTCAGCCACGATACCCCGGCTGAGCGCTGCATCCCCTTTTGCACTGCGGCCTGCAACAGTATGTTTTTTTTATCTGGCAAGCATCGGACTACATGGGAACTATACTAACCCGACACAGCGAATGGAATGGTGGCAATTGGTGATGAGGAAGGAAGAGTGCGGCTTCTAGACTCCAGCCGTCAGAGCGAGGATGGCTTCGACTACATCTTCCTCTCTTTCATTGCACATGGCAACGCCGTTATCGACCTCGCATTTTCAGAAGACGACCACCTCTTGGCCACGGCATCTGGCGACCAGACCGGCCGTGTTATCGACATGAAGACGCAGGCTCCTATCTCAATCTTGGACCACCACACTGCTTCTCTGAAGCAAGTCCGCTTCCAGCCCGGCAAAGGCCAAGGCAATGTTCTCGCTACATCTGGTCGTGACGGCAGCGTCAAGATTTGGGATCTGCGGTGCCACGGCGGCCCTGCCCAGGAACTCACTGTGGAGGGATTCTCTCGTGGACTGCGGTATAGCTTGCCGCGGAAGATCAACACGGGATGTGTAGTCAACAGCATCTACGATGCGCATGCACGGATGACGCGCCAGACGCGCCAAACACGCAAATCGGCACTGGAAGCCGTGACAGCCGATGTCACGACACGGTGGGAAGAGCCCGGCAGAGTGGGCGAGGTGTCTGTGACAGCTATTCAGTTTATGCCTGCCGGCAAAGAGCACCTTTTGCTGTCGGCATGTGAGGCAGATGCGTCGATCAAGCTGTGGGATATCCGCAACATTCACACTTCCCGCCAGAAAGCGAGCAGCACACCCCTGTCATACACAGCGGCACCCGAGAGCCACTCACAGTGGCGGCCCTTTGGCATGTCGTCGATGAGCCTGAGCTCGGACGGCTCTCGGCTGTACGGCCTCTGCAAGGACAACACAGTCTATGCGTACTCGACGTCGCACCTGATGCTGGGATCGGCCCCTGAGCTCTCCTCGAATGCCCCCGACCACCCGCGGCGACGCAACGGAATTGTCCAGGAAGGACTTGGACCGCTGTACGGCTTCCGACACGAAAAGTTCCACGCCACGTCCTTTTATGTCAAGACGGCTGTGCGTCCGGCCAAGGAAGGGCGTTCCGAGATGCTGGCAGTGGGCAGCAGTGATGGAAGCCCGATTCTCTTCCCCACGGACGAGCGCTACTTTATGAGTGCGGGTGGATCGCACGACGACGGTCTGCGCTCGGCAGGCCAAGAGCGGTCATCGACTCCCATTTTTACATCGTCGCGGGCAGCGGACAGCCGCAGCAACTCGCCGGCACCTCGCCGCCCTGGCAGTCTTTTCCGCTCGAACAGCATGTCGAGCCTGCAGGGCGGCGGCAGCGGCCGTTTTGTGGACACGATCCCGATTGTGCGCAACGGCACGCCGCTTGTGCGCGGCCACGAGCCGCGTGAAGTGGGCGCGGTGTGCTGGACCAACGACGGCAGTCTGGTGACTGTGGGTGATGACCAGTACATTCGGTGCTGGCGCGAGGGCGGTGCATACGAGGAGGGCCTGGCAGCAAGCGATCTGCGGCGCGGCGGCGAGAAGGAAGGCCGGCGGTGGATGGCTGGCTGGGCGGATGTCGGAGAAGACTGGTCGGGCGACGATGAGGAAGACGACGACTGGATCATCGACTGAGCGTTTTGTTTCCAGCGTGCATATATCCCCCGGTACAAGTTTTTGATTTGTTTTTGGCATTTGTTTTCTATGGCATTTTGGCATTTCGGTCCATACACATACCCTTGACGAAGCGAGCCTTGTTTTATATTTGCATTATTGACGCTTTATTTGCATTCAGCATCCAGCGCCCAGTGTTGGGATGGTTGTATGATTGTGAAAATCAAAAGCTGTATAGAGTATCAAAATGTTGTGTGATATAAATGAGTGATCTATCGTCTATGCAAGCATAATATCGTATACAACGCTAAACTGCTCAGTATACAAGAAACAAGAAACAATAAACAACAGGAATGAAAGGAAATGAAATCATAGCAGCCAAGGGGAATATGAACAAAAATAGAGGCAAGCAAAGACGAAAGTAAAAGAAGAGTAATAAATAAATAGAAAACAGCTAGGCACTATCTTCGAGTAGCGCCTCGTCGGGCTCGTGGCTCTCGTGGTTGACAAACAAAAAGGAGAGCACGACGGTGCACGCGCCGACCCAGTAGAGGCCGCTCGAGTATTTGTTGTACTGGATCATCTCGCCGACGAGCGACAGCGGGATGGTCAGCGACAGGCCGACGGTGACGACGAGCGGCGTGGTCAGCAGCATGGCGTAGGCCCACGTCATGTCGCTGGCAAAGGAGGACGCAGCGTTGACGAGGATGATGGTCCACACCTGCGCGGTCGGCGGCAGGCTGAACTCCTCGAGGCCGGTCACATGCAGCAGCACAAAGCCCGGCCACAGCAGCACGACGTTGAACAGGCCGACGAGGCCGAAGAAGAGCGGCATGCTGACGCGGTCCTCGTGGCCGACGCGCTGCTTCATCACCGTGACATAAGCGCCGTACACGACCGCGCTCAGCAGCGCCATGGCATCGCCCAGCGCAATCTCGCCCGCCGACTTGTGCGGGAAGTTGCCGCGGTTCTCGTCCGTCTGGCCCGACAGGTCGATCGACGACACCAGCACAATGCCGACGACCGACGCGAGGACGCCGCCCAGCTTGCGCACTGAAAAGGCCTCGACGCCCGACACGGCGCAGAAGAGCAGCGTAAACATGCTGCTCAGTGACGTGAAGATGGTGGCGCTGGCGACGCTGGTGTGCTCGAGGCAGGCGACGGCGAGGTAGTTGGCGGCAAACCAGAGCATGCAGAACTCGAGGCTGAGCCAGGCGGTCTCGCGCAGGCTGATCTTTTCGTGTGTGAGGTAGTGGCGGCTGCTGGCGACGGAGACGAAGCTGGCCATCATGTGCGGGTGGGCGGGTGTGTCGTCGTCGTCGTCGTCGTCGCTGTCGTTCATGTCGTTGGCAATCTCGAGGTCGGCGCGGGGCCGGCCTGCAGTCGACGGAGTGCCGCCAAGACCGTCCTCGTCCTCCTCGTCCAAGAGCTTGTTCGTCACATCGCCTGTGGCACTACCGCTGCTGTTCTTTGCGCGCGCACTGAACCAGTCGACGACATCTTGGCGCAGTCCCCTGAAGAGCCTGGCGAGAGCGATGCGTGCGGCCCGCGTGCCATGAGCGTGCACATACTTTATGGCCATGGGGATCAGGGACAGCGCAAACATGGACGTGTTGAGGTAGACGACAAAGAAGGGTTTGCTGTACGTGCTGTCCGAGAGGATAAACTAGTATGTAGTATTAGTATGCGTGCGTGCTTCCCGTGAAGCCAAGAAGGGAGAACGTACGCTGGCCATGAAATTTGAGGCGGTCCAGAGAAAGACGGTGACCATGAGCATGCCGATGCCGATGGTGCGGCGACCAAGACCGGCAAGGCCGATGCTTGCACGGAAGCCAGTCGAGGGTGTTGCCGGCACTGGCTGTGCTCCCAGCAGCGGCGCATTGCTGTGGACACGGCGGATGCCGGAGCCGGCCGGATCGGACGTCATTGGGATGCGAAGCGAGAGAAGACTAGCTGTGAGAGGCGGGGTTTATGTTGTGCAATGGCTCCATGGAGGTATGTAGAGGCGAAGACGGGAACAGAAGTACAGTATGTGAGTGTCTGAGTATGTGAGTGCCGGTCTAGAGAACACACGATCACCGGCGGGGAGAAATGGGCGAAGTTGACGATGACGACTGAAGCTGGGGACAGGGAGGACAAAATTTAATGGGATTATCTGCTGTCGACG
The DNA here is from genome assembly GCA_022392935.1 of Ophiostoma cf. undulatum. Lineage (NCBI taxonomy): Eukaryota > Fungi > Ascomycota > Sordariomycetes > Ophiostomatales > Ophiostomataceae > Ophiostoma > Ophiostoma cf. undulatum. The sequence goes on along the minus strand of JAKRGL010000055.1, from coordinate 1,845,343 downwards.
AGCGTAGATAGTGAAGAGGGTCCCGGCTAGGCAGGAGGTCGCGACAGGTGAGCCGATATGAGGTGTTACAGCTGTGCTCATCCCGCATGTAGATAACGCTATCGGCAGGGTGGGTCCAGTATTAGTATAATTGTGGGGCGTCCCAAAAGGGCATGTGCTTCCCCAGGCACTTAGATTAAGGGCCCATGACATAATTGCAGCTTATGTAATTTGTACAATATACAGCGTTGAAAATATATATTAGAGAACTGTTGAGAAATATTAGAGTTGTGTGTAGTATTTCTGAGCGCCAGAATTACTGGAACGAATAGTCATGAGAGGCAAACTCTTTTGTAAGAGACAAAAAATTAAATATTAAATATTTTAAAGTATTTTGTTTTTTAAAAAAATTAACAACAAAAGAAGCTCTCGATGAGTTAATAAAAGGAAGGGGCCGTTTAACTTCAACTGCTTTATCAAAGAGAGTTACAACAACCAACAGCAGTTCTTAAAAGATACTATACAAATAGAACAGGGATCCGTTATAACGTGCAAAAAGAAACGACTCCAGTTCGAGATGACAGACAGCATGACAAAAACAACTAACAATAAAAGGAACAATCTTTACAAGCAAAGTTTCATGAACCAGGCCCGAATTGAACGGACAATCTTCTGGAGGCTCCAATTCGGATCACTGGAATCAGACGCGTTACCATTACGCCACTGGTCCGTGGTGAGCCGCCCAACTAAGCGAGACTATGTTGACGGTGGCGGGGCATCGCGAGGGAGAACGAAGCTGGGAAACGCACAGCAGAGAGAAGACGTCTAGTAGGTAATGGTGGCAATCTTTTGTGCGTAGGTGTCGGGCAGCAGTGCGGGCAGAACCAAGTGTTCGGCCATCCACCGGCCCGCGTCGGCCCGCGAGATGGTGTAGCCGACGGCAGACGAGATGCGGCGGCCGGCAACGGGGTCTTCGATGCCGACGCGGATGGACTGGTAGACGCCTTCCTTCTTGTATTCGTTCTTGAGAGCCTTGAAGCTGGCGCGAGCAGTCTTTTCGTGCTCCTTGAGCTCCTCCTTGGCGCGTTCCTTGATCTGCGTCTTCGACAAGCCGGGCCCGAGGGACGGGGCAGAGGCCGTCGAGGGCCCAGACAAAGCATTAGCTGCTGCATCCGCTTCGTCGATGAGGAGACTGGGCCGCACTAGAGTGTACAGCTCGCCGGATGCCACGAGCAGGCGCTCCATGGCACGCTTGTCGACATGCGGGACACGCAGGATGCTGTGGTACATGGGCAGGAAAGCAAGCGGCACATCGCGGCCGTGCTCGGAGATGCCCGTTGTGCTGACGGCCACGATGCGGGGGGTCTGCTCGGCAGAGGCGGACACTACACCCCGAGCCCGCAGTCGGGAAACGGCGCCCATGAGCGTGGACATGGCCTTTTCGCAGACATCCGGGTCGTCCAGCGTCATCTTGGAGAAGACCATCTTGCCGCCAACCGTCGAGACAACAACGTCGACAAACCGCCCAGGCTGGCCGGCGCCACCAGGGACAACGAGACACTGCGACACGGCGTCGACATCATGTGCGTTCCCCTTGACCAGGCAGAGCTGCTGCGAGGCAGACGCAGGGCTGTCCAGGCCCATGCCTGTCTCGGGGAAGAGGGCGGTGAGCTTGGACGGATCACGGCAGAGCGCGATGCAGCGGTGGCCGGCAGCCAGAGTCTGGCGCAGTGTAGCAAGGCCGATGCCGCCAGAGGCACCAATAAAAGCGACAGTCTTTGTAGTCGACATTGCGTTATAGATATAGATTTTGGCGGGCGTGCGGTAGATGCCGTGGAGGTAACTAGTAAATTTTGCCGATGATTATCGTGATGATTGTGGATGAAATCGTTGGTGATATTGATGAGCTCCAGCACACTGTTTGCACCAGCCATCGACCACTCTCATATACCGTCGTCCGCTTCATCTTCGGCCACATCTCGATATCGAGGCCTTTGACCATCTCGCGCTCGATGGTCTTCGCCGGAAAGGCTCGCTCTTCAAACTGGAAAGCCTGGTCTTGTTGGTCTCATTGCAAGGCTGTGCGAACAGTATACAACTACAGAGCAACTTCTATAAGAGCAGGATCTTGGCAGACGTGTAAGTGAGAACAGGGATCTGCAAGTCGCCATTGGCCGGTCGAGAGACGCGAACGGTCCAATATTGGCCCGCGAGAAGACCTCCTCAGCATAAGCTGTCAGAGCTGCATCATAGCTCCAAGTAGCTGTCGCTTCTTTCTCGTCTACGTAGTGAGTCTGACCCGTCTACATCTAGAGCATGCATGGACTATTGGTGATCAGAAGAGGAGACAAAAAGCTGTATAGTGCAAATAGGCCAATATACGTATGCATACACTAATCACACCATCCACCAGAGGCAAACATGCCAAACGTAAGCGAGCAAAAAGGGCAAAGGCGAGTAAGAAGCGGCAAGATCGCATGCTTTCTTATCTAGCCACTTCCAACGTTAGTAGATGGCAGCACTCGTACTAAAGTCGCAGCCTTGTGACGCTTCATCGCCTCTTCAAGTCTTCAATTTTCATATTCAGCCCTATGGGGATTGCCTCGTGTTCTCCATCGCTCCTTCCTCGACTTTTGATACTTTCCACCCGTATCCCCTCACACCTTCCCCGCGTTCGCACCTTCCTATTTGGCACTCTTGACTACATATTACTAGATACACTATGCCTGCCGCTGGAGCCGCGCCATTCTCGGAGGCCGAGAAACACGCGACGGGAGCAGCAGGCTCAAATCCACCACAGCCAACGTCACAGCCACCTGCTAAACAGCGGAGCTGTGTGACCTGTCGACAGCGCAAGGTCCGCTGTGACAAGCTGTCGCCCTGCACAAATTGCCGCCGCGCAGACATTCCCTGCATCCTGCCGCCAACGGAGCGTCCGCCGCGATGGGCTCGACGGCTGAAGCAGCAGCAGCAGCAAGAACAGGAGGGCATTCAGGCACAAGCACTGCAGACGCAAGGTCAAGTGGGCCAGCCTGCTTCTCTGCCACAGCCGGCGCTCTCACAAAATGCACCATTGCCCCAGCAGGACTCCAGCAGCTCGATTGATGTCAGTGCGGTGCTTGACCGGCTGAGACAGCTCGAGGCACTTGTGCGCGACCTGAGTGCTGGCAATGCAAGTGCTGGAGCTGCAGTTGTGTCTCAGATGCAACAGCAGGTCCAGTCATCTACCACATCTACCACATCTGCAGGCCAGCAGGCGCTAATAGGCGAGCGGTTCGGTCGCCTCATTCTCGACGACGACACCTCAAAGCGCAGTCGCTATGTCAGCAGCGGCTTCTGGTCTACAATCAACGACGAGCTGGATGTGGTGCGCCACGAGACACATAACCGATCAGCCGCTGCCGCTGCCGGCGCCGGCGCTGGCGCAGACGGCTACAGCGACGAAGGTGACGACGACGACTCGGATGGCGTACTGAGCGGCAACGAGGACGACCACGGAGCAGCCGCTAGCTCTAATATGGCACCGCCCGGGTGTCATGCTGCCAGCAGCTCGGCGACGGTCGCAAATACACCCGGCGGCAACAGCGGCCGGTCATCGATGTCCAACGCCACGCACGCGCACCGGTCCATCACGGACCGTAACGCTTTTCTCTTTGGCCACAACCTGCAGCCGCCCCTGGGCAGCGCCGCCGACTATCGCCCACTGCCCTCGCAAATCCCCTTCCTGTTCCAGGTCTACGTTGTCAACGTCAACATGCTCTGCCAGATCTTGCACGTGCCGACCATTAACAGCATCATTGCAGGCCTCGTCGGCGGCACTACCAACAACATCCAGGAGCACCAGCTCGGGGGCGTAGACGCGGGCATGCCTGCTGCATCTGTAAACAACGATGCCGGCAAGGATCCTTACGCGGAGCTGTCGTCGGCAACAGAGTCACTCATGTTTGCCATCTACTACGCTGCCGTCATATCCATGGAGGAAGAAGACGTCGTCAAGAACTTTGGCATGTCGGGTGCCGAGCTGAGTCTCAGGTTCCGCATCGGCCTCGAGCTGTCGCTGGCCTCGGCCGACTTTCTCAATACGTCGGACCTTGAGATTGTGCAGGCTCTGGTGATTTTCCTGATGCTGTGCCGCCGCTACGACAGCCCGCGCTTTGTGTGGATGATGACGGGGCTCGTCATTCGCATGGCCATGGCTCTGGGGCTGCACCGCGACGGCAGCAATTTCGGCAACTCACTGAGCCCCTACGATGTCGAAGTGCGCCGGCGTGTGTGGTGCACTGTATGCGCCCTTGATGTGCGGTCGTCGGAAGACCAGGGCACCGACCTGACCATTATGCCGAGCGCGTACGACACGCGCTTCCCGCTCAGCATCAATGACGGCGATATCGGGCCCGAGACCAAGGAGACACCGCGCGAGCGCGACGAGCTGACTGACATGTCGTATGCGCTGCTCAACTTTGAAGTTACACGGCTGGCACAGCGCATGATGGCCTCGGCCAAGCAGGCATCCATGTCGACTGGCGGCCCCAACCCAAGCAATAGCGATCAGTTCCTGCAGGAGCAGAACCGCATGCTCGAGGAAGTGCACCAGAAGCTCGAGTCGCGGTACCTGAGGCACTCGCCCGACACCACGAGTGTCATCTACTGGACAAGTGTGACCATAACTCGTCTGTTCATGGCCAAGATGACGCTCATTCTGAACCTCCCACGCCTCCTGCAGGCCGACAAGTCCTCTTCCGCGGCATCGAGCAGCAGCGGCGACGAAGACCTGCGCATTCGCCTGCTGTCCTCGGCGATCGAGGTTGCCGAGTACAACGACGCGCTCAAGACTGAGAAAGCCTGCCGCCGCTGGCGCTGGCTATGCGAGACGTACACACAGTGGCATACCATTGCGTTTTTGCTGATGGAGACTGGGCGCAGGCCGTGGGATCCGGCCGTCGAGCGCGCATGGGCGGCTCTTCACGGTGCACACCTAATTCCCGTGCCGCCCAAGAAGAAGTCGAAAGAGCCAAGAGGGACCGTAAACCAGCCTAATATGCAAACCAGTCGTGCTGCAAGCATTTCCGCCAACAGTGCCGGCGGGGCCAGCAATTCCAACTCGAACAACTCCAACAGGACGAGCAAGACCAACAAGACCAGCGCGACACATGCTACAAGCTCTTCAAAGACGAGCACTGCTTCAGAGAGCTCGCAGTTCTTTTGGCTGCCGCTGCGTAAACTCATGGCCCGAGCACGGCGGCACCGCGCATCCGAGCTGGCCCGACTGCGTGCCGACACCAAGGCAGCGCGGGATCTCGAGATTGCCTACGACCTTGCCGTTGCCGACGGCCGCAGCCGGCCACTGTCAAACCCGGGCGCCGTCGATGCATTCCGTGAGCGCTGGCGCCGATTGGTTGGGCTGGACGGAGCGCCAACCGTTCCATTGCCACTATCGCCAGAGCACCACCGGCCGGCACGACCGGCCACGACATACGACATGTCGTGGGATACGTCCATCCAGCCGTGCAAAAACATTTTCGTCGGCCCATCGGACAGCGGACCGGCCATAAACAAACTGCTGGAGCCGCGGTATGCGGGCGGTGCTGCTCTGCGCAACTTTAGTGACCTTACGGAGCAAGAGTACAAGAGCCTCAATTTTCCGGGCGGCCAGGGACAGACTATACTGAATACACAGGCTACACAGGGGCAGTCTGGACAGTCTGGAAACACACCGGCGCCCAACAGCATTGACGAGTTTATTCTCAACCAAAGCGGCCATACGCCCAAACCGGGCCATGCAGCTGCTGGCCCGTGGAAAAGCTTTGACCCGTGGCGGCTCTGGGGCACCAAGGAGAATATGCGCGGCATGCCTGGCGAGAACAGCCACAGCATGGCGGCCCTCAGCCAAGACAAAGAGGCGTCGGCAGCGGCAAGGCAGCCAAACATGGCATTTGTCTACGGCTTGCCGTTTGTGGGCGTTGCCGGCGTCGATCCTGTGAATGTGGATTTCAATGTCGACTTTCCGACGGAGCCCGCGCCGCCGAGCCAGCTGCTGTTTGACGAGGACCTGGACATTGACATGGACGCGGAGCCAAACATCGACTGGGACAATTGGTTCGAGTCAGCCAAAGGATTCTAGTCGTGTCTAGTTGTAGAGTGCCTGTGAAAGAAAAGCTCGAGTCCGATTTGACTCGACTTTCTGATTCCTGTTTGTTTTCTAGCTGTGCAGATTGCATGGACCGCCCTCTCACATGTCCATCGTGACGTCCCATGCGCTGGACTGGCGATATCCCGATCTCTTTCTATCATGTACGTCTTTGATAAAATAAAACATGTCGCTTTTCTATCTTCTACTTTGTTTCGTCGGCAACCTGGGGGACATAGCTTCGAGCTGACCGAAAGAGGAAGAGAGCTCGATAGCTAGTCCGTGGTAGATGTCGGCCGGATCTTGTTTTTACTCGCCCTATATTTCTCCTCCTCCTCATCGCCCGCCTCGAACGTGGTAATACTTGTAGCACGATACTCTTTCGCTTGCTCGACTTGTACTGCGCCGACGGCTACATCGCGACCTGTAAAGCATTGAAGCGCCGTGAACGCCATTGGACCATGTTTGGCCTTGGTGATGTCATGAAAGATAGCCGCCCCATGAAACTAAACGAGTTGTATAAGAGCACATACAAATAAAGCCCCGCCATCTCGTCCGCTGCCTCAACGGAAGTGACTAGAACACCTTGCGCCGAGAACCTTGTAGGTCTTTAGTCGAGCATGCTGAAGTGTAAATTAATGTAAATCGAGCAATGTCGACAGGGTGGTCTATTCATCAAAGAGCTCTACATGTCGCTTTTGAATCGCGCTTTTGAATCGCAAGGCCTCGGACCTGGCGTTGTACTCAAGCTTAGAATAAAGGCTCACAGTTTCTTTCCACTGAGACATCTTGGCAGCGCTGCCCTTCATAAACTGCACGGCAAAGTCGCCTAGAGCTACCAGCCCAGTGAGCTTGGTGCCGTGGTCGACAAGTTCCTCGACATGCTCAACAGCGAGCCGAGCGAACAAATGGTGCAGCTCTTTGTTTCCTGTCGCGGACAACACCACGTCGGCAGTCTCGAGGAAAGCGATGGGCGACCACAGCGTCTGAAAACAGAGGGCTATTTCCTTGTTGGCAAGCTCACATAGCCCCGTGACATTATAATAGTCCGCAATGGCATTCGTCCAGACGTGCGAGAGCAGCCTCTTCTTTTGTTCTTTGCATTTTTGTTCTTCACAAGACGCCGAAACCACATCCTCCGGGATCGGTTCAGTGTCCCCGTCGGAACCGTCGTCGGAAGTGGCATCGATGGGCTCTTCCAAGTTCTGCACGCCGTACATGAAATCAAGCATGCGCTGAACTGTTTCGGCGTCGAACCCGTCAATTTTCACCGTCCTTGTTCTCGCCTCCTATACGTATGCACCAAGTCAGCACGCGAGCTGTTTATATTCCTGTGGTCGGAACTGCACAAGAGATGCCGCACTACAGACCTCAAACTCCCCGTGGAGGGCGGCATCAATGACCGAAGATTGGGGGCACACAATGGCTGTGTGAACTTTGAAGGACTGTCCCTGGCATTCGATGGTGAAATCGCTGTACTTGCCTGAAGACAGCAACGCCGCCATCTGCTCTGGTGACATGTTGGCGCGTGTGTTTGGTGGTGATGGCTGGATGGCTGGATAGCTGGATGAAGGACTGTAGCGAGAGGATGGGAGAAGAGAGAAGAGAGAAGAGAGAAGAGAGAAGAAGAGAAGAGAGAAGAAGAGAGAAGAGAGAGACTAAAAGAGAGAGGATGAAGGAGGTATAAAGGGGATGGAATAGCGCGAGACGCCTGCCCGCGTTTGTCCTGCACGCATCATGCAAACGACAGCCCTGGTGCCCAACGGCGAAACCAAGGACGGCTGGGTATTGGCGAGATTTCAAGCATGGAAACAGAAATTCGGTTGAATCTGTCAGTCGCTCGTACTCCTTGTCGCCTTGAGGACGGGTGCTGTAGTATTCTTTGTTATCTTTCTCTCTTATGTTATGGTGTGGATGGAGACATGCATGAGGCACACATGAGGCCAACTAGGCAGAGATGAGGCCAGCCATCGCCACGTTTGGCACCTCGTATCTCTTTGTCTCCTAGCACACGGAGCTTCTCTCCCCGTCTCTCTCTTGAATCTATCGATGTTTTCCTTCATGCTCCTTGTTCTAGATGCTATTAATCTGTCACTATTTGGCTGCTGCAAGGTTTCGATTTATCTTAGTAGATGATGATTAGCCACCATGTATGCACATAGCCCGTCGCCTTTGTTTTACTCTGGCTACAGTACGTAGTTTGGTTGGGCATCAAGGGGCCGGATTTCAGGCCTCTCACAGCCGCGTAGTCATTGGGTCACAACTTGACTGCCTGGCTCTAAACAATCAGCCCAGCACGGCCGGCCAGCCTGTTTGCATAAAATTTAGGCGATGTGTGATGCTTGGTTGGCCAGACAGATATGTATGCACAGTATATAGCAGGGCAGTGTGCACCATCTCGCTGTCAATAAATATCTCGATCTTCCCATGATGAAGCATGTAGAATCCTGCCTCCTCCGAAAACAACGAGATCCAACTCACCAACTCACATTATATTCTTCATCGCTGTGGTACGTGCCCTCACAGCCTTGACTGGTCTGCAGGCCGGGCTCCGTTACTAGAGATGCAATCTAACAGAACAGAAATCATAGACCGTCCGTCATCATGGCTTCGAATATACCTCCTCCCCAGACGCCCCCCGACTGCCGTGAATGCCGTGGGCTGAGCCAACGACGCATTACAGGATTGTCGAATCAGAAAGGAAACGCCGGCCGCCCGTACTATAAGTGTGCATACTGTGACATATTTCTTCGCTTCGACGACGACAGGGGAAACCACCCCATGAACCCACACTGCAATTGTGGCGAGCCGAGCAAGCTACAAGTGTCTGGCCGGGAAAAGAAAATCCCTCGTTGTCTGCACTTGGTCTGCAGAAGTGGGATGTGTGACTATTTCGCTCGGGCGGTCAACCGGAAGCAAGAGCCAGTGACCATCGACGCCGCTCTCGTGGAAGAGTTAGCCAGGCTAAAGGTCATATAACCTACATAGGACACAGCCGTGGCTTCAGTCAAAAACCGAGGGCTAGCTCTCTGGACGACAAGAGTGGCACTGCAGTGAAGCCTGCACTCATGGCAGACCGGCTATAAAAGGGGAAGCAAATGGTCAAGTAGAATAGGCAACAAAAAATAAGAAGCCAGATACCAGCTGATCCGACGCAGCACTTAACCCACCGTAACTCATACGTCCTTGGCACTTTGTTGACTCTGCTGTACATCACAAAACCGACCCTACGCCTCGTATACCATCGCATACTGGCGGTTCCGCGTGACATAAGAGTGTAATACGCCTTTGCCGATACCGTGACATACCCAGCCATCCTCGTCGTGGGCGTGCTTCTTTGTGCGGGCGACAGACACAACAACCGCATCGAAATCTGGCCCGTCGCCGTAGGCCTCGTATTTTACTGGACGGTGGCAGATGGCTGCAGGCTCGGCCACATCCCAGCTTTCATCGTGCCCGACACGGCACTCGCCGAGAGTACGCACACAGCCGTCTGCATACCAAAGCAGCAGGCCGCGACAGATACCACTCCTGGCCGGCACGTGGAACACTCTCACGGCCACAACGTCGCAGAGCGGCACGGATGACACGTGCGGGTCATAACGCGCGACCGGGAGCGTCCTCGGAACCGAGATAACTGCTGGTGGCCGGACGGGCTGCTGGATTTGGGCGTCCGCAGACGTTCCCCCGTCGTCCTCGGGACAAGCCCCGATGATCCGCACAGGCTGGGTTTCGTGTGGCTCCCCGTAGATGAATGCCAGACGCTGGCCGTGGGCCACTAGCTTGGTCTTGGGCGCATCTCCGATAATGCTTCCCACGGAAATATCTCCCGCCATGGCCGTACGGATAACCATGCCACAGTCCCGAGAGCCGAAATTACCGCTGTGCAGCGCCCAGAGCGCAACGATGCGTTCCTGCGGCGGCAAGGGCAGATACACCCACACCATATGCATGCGAATTCGGTCCGTCAGCTGTTCATATGTTCTTGTCGCGGCGTCATCGGCGGTCCGATGAACGTGCACGCCAGAAATCCGGCCGTGCAGGGAAAAGAATGTAAGGCCGAAGCAGCGGCTAGTGTCGACAAAGTAAAGCTGGTTGGGGATGTGGTGTTGGACGAGCCGCACACGGCGATACCGATACGTGTGGAACAGAGCGCACGCCTGTCCTCTCGGGGGGCTCGGTGTATTCCAGATGCACAGCCTGTGGCGAGGGTCTGAAAATGCAAGCCGCACCAACCCGTTCTGTTTTTATTGTGAGACGGTGGGGGGAAAAAAGCCAGAAAAAATTAAAAAAATGTTAACACACTGTTGCTTCAACGTGCATGCTGTCGAGAAAGGGATTGCAGAGCATATCCTCTACTATAAACGCTTTGTACCTTGATGTTCGACGCGTAAATACGGGCTGTATAGGCAACCGTTCAATCTCACAAATGCCCTGCCGATCCATAGTGATACGGATAATCATTGGGGGCTGATAAGGAGGCTCGGGCGGCAGCAGCTTGACGTCGGTCGCCGTAAGAGACTGACCGCGCGTCCACATAGCAATCTCCCTCAAAGGAGTGCGGCTGATCCGTGTAGCCTCGTCTGGCTTCTGGCGCATTGCGGCGCGCGCGGCGCGCCCGGTAGCGAGACACCGGACAGCGCGCCAGAACAAGCTGTGCGACGACAGCGCGTGGACGAGGCACACCAGCTCAAACGGCAGCTTCGCAAGCTGTTGCAGTCCCGCCACGGCGGCTAAGCGAGCAAACGCGGCCAGCTCGGCGTCGCCATACGATCCCGGGCCGGCATCTTCGAGGAGTGGGGGGACCGCATGCAGCCATGGCCGGCGCCAGGCACCTAGTGCCCACAGAGAGTCCCGGAGTCGTCTGCGCCCCGCGTCGTCCAGATCGGATGCAGCTCCAGATGCAGCTTCTCCGGGTACCTCGGCCTCAAAGACATGGAGGCAGTCGTAGTGCACGGCGACGACCATGGGCGCTTCCTGGCAGCTGGGACACGCTCGGGGCGGAATCCGGCACGGCTGCCAGTCGCCGATCTGCGTCCGCACCATACCGTGCTGTGGGAACGGGAACGGACGCGTCATCTCCCCCGAGTATGCCATCGAATCATCGGTGCCCCGCACTGTTTGCAGCAACACTGTCAGCCATGGCTAGCCAAGCCTGAAGGAGGTGCTGCTGGATGAGCACTTACTTGCAATGATCCTCTCGTGGCGAAAGATCACGTCACCACAGGCGCCGCACTGGCGAACCAGTGGCAGATGAGGCGCCGCCATTTTGTTGAGAGGTCATTCGAGTAGCAAAGGCTATGAGGTGGTGAACCCTTGCCGCAAGGCGTAGTAGTAGTTGTTGTTGTTGTTGTTGTATTCGTTTCGTCGGGATGAAGAGTCCGTTCGTGTTGTTGTTGATACTCAAATAGAGGAAAAGTGCTTAATAACACCTCGTTTACTGCAACTCCCCGTTAAGCTTCTACCCTGTCGTCTCGAATTGGAAAGACCGTCTATAATACAATCGTATCTTACAATGTCAGTCCCGGGTCGCGCTTTTCCCACTAAAAACCCATATTTTTATATTTTTCTTTGCTATTTTTTTCTACTCCGTAAATGCTGGCGCGTCCAGCGAATTGCGTCGTCCGAATACAGCAGGCACGGCCTCCTCTTTTTTCTACTGCAGCAGCAACTGCCCGCTGCGGAAGCACTACGACGACAGAACGTGCCTGCCATGAACTCGGCCTAGCTCCGTTTGGGCTTTTCTTTACCTTGTGCTCGTCATTCCTTCCTTCTTTATTATTTATCGGCTGCAGTGCACTAGCATGTAATACAAAGTACTATGTACATGCCCCAAGCTCTAGCCTGCTCTACTACTAGTTAGCTTTGCAGACTACGCGCGAATAATTTCGCCTCTTGTCGTCCTTCATCTTCCATCTCCCACCAGAGACATCAAGGTCGCTTCGCTCCATCACACCCGTTATCTGGCATTGGCCTTTGACAACCATCCACCGGCATCTCCAGTCTACTTTCCTTTCCTATATTTGTTGTGTCCTCTACGTTCTTTAATCTTTACGCGACCACCGCCTACCCGTCTCTTCGACCTCTTTGGCTTCATCCGTGATCTTTGATCTCGTGATCTTTGGCTCTCTCCTATCTCTTCTGTCTATCCACCGTCTCTACTACCCCGTCTTCTGCCGTCACCCAGACTCGTGCTCGAATATCCTGCCGACTCGCCGTCTCAATCGCCTCGTTTCACAATCTCACTCACACCACCCTCGACCACCACCTCATGGCCTCGAATCGACAACCCAGCTACAACACGCGCCTCTCGCCAGCTGGCCGTACTGCTCTCAATGGCTTCGGTTCTGCACGCACCATCGTCCTCGGCCTCGCTCGCATAATCTTCACGGCCCTGCCCATCTCCGCCGTCTCTGCCGCCCCTATCTCGCCCCTCAATGCCCTGACCAAGCGCAGCGGCATCTGGGCCTGGAAGCACGATGACTCGGACGACCCCGACGCCCCTGCCAGCATGCTGGCCCTCTACATTGCCTCCGCCGTCCTCGTCCTTGCCGGTGGCGCCTTTGCCGGTCTGACCATTGCGTAAGTCCATCGCATTCCACCCTCCACCTCGTTTCTGCGAGCCAAGCGTCTAGCGGCTTGTATGCATGTCTTGACTCTTGTCCTGGTCCCGTGCCCTCTTATTTCTTCTGTCTACTCTTTTTTGTTTCTGCCCCCTTCTCGCCATCTACTAACACGCCTAGACTCATGGGCCAGGATAGCATCTACCTCCAGGTCCTCTCCCGCGACGACACCGACCCCCAGCAGAAAAACGCAAAGCGCGTCCACGACCTCCTCAAGAAGGGCAAGCACTGGGTCCTTGTCACCCTGCTCCTGTCCAACGTAATTGTCAATGAGAGTCTTCCTGTTGTACTCGACCGCTGTCTCGGCGGTGGTGTTGCAGCGGTTGTTGGCTCCACCGTTCTGATTGGTATGTCTCGGACCTTTACGTCGTGCAACCTACAACTGCCACAACTGCTAACCTTTCTCCCTGCTCTGCAGTCATCTTTGGCGAGGTTCTTCCCCAGTCCATCTGTGTCCGCTATGGCCTGCAAATCGGCGGCATCATGGCCAAGCCTGTGCTTGCCATGATGTGGCTGATGGCGCCTATTGCTTGGCCTACTGCCAAGGTTCTTGACTACGCCCTTGGCGAGGACCACGGCACTGTCTACAAGAAGAGCGGCCTCAAGACTCTGGTCACCCTGCATCGCTCTCTTGGCGAGGTCTCGGAGCGCCTGAACCAGGACGAGGTCACCATCATCAGTGCTGTCCTCGACCTCAAGGAGAAGCCCGTGTCCAACGTCATGACCCCGATGGACGATGTCTTCACCATGTCCGAGGATACCATCCTCGACGAGAAGATGATGGACATGATTCTGTCTGCGGGCTACTCGCGCATCCCCATCCACGAGCCCGAGAACCCCACCAACTTTGTCGGCATGCTGCTTGTCAAGATCCTCATCACGTACGACCCCGAGGACGCCATGCGTGTTTGCGAGTTCCCCCTAGCAACTCTGCCCGAGACCCGCCCCGAGACCAGCTGTCTGGATATTGTCAACTTCTTCCAGGAGGGCAAGTCTCACATGGTTCTCGTCTCGCAGTACCCTGGTGAAGACCACGGCGCTCTGGGTGTCGTCACCCTCGAGGACGTCATTGAGGAGCTGATTGGTGAAGAAATCATCGACGAGTCTGATGTTTACATTGATGTGCACAAGGCTATTCGCCGTCTGCAGCCCGCCCCCAGATCCCGCCCTATGCGCCAGCGTTCGTCTGACTTTTCTGGCGAGGCGCCCACTGATGTGGCTGGTTTCGAGGAAGGCGGCGGCGGTGATGCTGCCTCGGGCGCGCCCTCCCTGCCTCAGCAGACCATTCCCGTTCTCCGTGCTCTTTCCAAGGCCGAGACCGGCACTGCCGCCACCAATCCCCTGAAGACCACCGTAATGATGCGCCGAAGCTCAACTGGGGCCGATGGCCGAACTACCCAGTCCACTGTCCCTGTTCGCGCCAACATTGACGAGATGTGGAAACACCTGCGCCACCTGGGGCCATCCAACCGTGCCAACAACCCCAAGAACACCCGCTCTACGACTGTCAAGATCAAGCAGGGACACGTCCACCCTCCCCATCTGCATGACGAGGAGCATCTTATCACGGAGGACGACATCAACAACTCCCATCTCGTTGATGCTGAGAGTGACGATGACGACATCGGCGAGGGGACTTACCTTCTCGGACCCAAGCCAGGTACCAACGGTAGCAGCAGCGCCGAGCCTGCACAGCCCGCCGAGGCCGAAGATACCATCCACCCGGCCTTGAAGTACGGCACTCGCAGCTTCATTGTTGCCCAGGAATCAGATGTCGACACCCAAGATCTCATTGATGCCAGCAATGCTGCCGCCGAAGAGACTCACTTGCCCACAGTTACCGAGTCGTCTTCCCACAGCCAACGCAGTGTCGGCAGTCAAGGCTCTTCATCGGGACAGGCCAAGATGTCCACCAGCCCCAAGCTGTCTACCAGCCCCAAGATGTCTACTAGCCCTTCGCAGCGCAGCTTGACCGGCAAAGTTGGCCTTCGTGTGAACACGAGCAAGACCTCGCTTGTGGGCGACAGTGCAGTCCGTTCCAGCCCTGGGAGCAGCCCTGGCCGCCCCAGCGTGTTTACCAACGCCATGCTTGGCGACCCCGGCACGCCCATGTCGCGCCGGTCGATAGTTCGTAGTGGCAGCATCACCGAGAACGTGGTTGAGACGCGTGGTATTCGCAAGGTGGTCCTCGAGACCACAAGCTCTGCGGAGGACGACGAGGAGACAGCTGCCGTCATGATGCAGACAACCAGTGCCAGCTTCACGCAGCACCGCAGCCTGCTGAGTGGTCTGCAGAGCGGTGCCCAGAGCCCCTCTCTGTCCAGCCCCAAGACCTTTGGCTCCGGCAACAAGGCTATCAAGAAGAGCGACCTCGAGAATGCTCTCCTGGCAGCCAAGGCCACGGCATCTTCGTCTTCCTCGCAGACCTCGACAAGACGGGCAGTCTCAAATGTGGCGGCGGAGTCTAGTGCTGCTGCCGAGGACGATGCCGCGGACGGCGAGCAGGGCGAGGCTGGAGCCGAGGGCAACGGGGCCAATGGCGGTAATTCCGCTGGCGGCAGCAGTGCGGCAAAGAAGAAGAACCGCCGCAAGAAGAGAAAGAACGCCAAATAAGCGTGTCTCTCTTTATACTTGTACTTTTCATAAACTCTTTTCTAGAGTATTGCACCGAAGTGCTTACTGTTCATGGCAACGAGCCATCTCATTCCGTCCTATAATAGGGCATGTCCTTCTTTACTTTTTCCTTCCCCCTTCTCTTTTTTCTTTCCCTTTCTCTTTGACCATTTTCATCTTGGTTCAGCTTGTTATTATTCTGTTATCATATTGGGGCGTTATTTGGAATTTATTCACATGGGATTATTCAATCTCCATACATCTTTTTTTTCCTTTTCCTTTTTGTTATTTTATTATTTTCTTCGCCGGGACCTTGACCACAGGCCACGAGGGCCTAAGGGAGGAAAGCAAAAGAGCAGACTGCATGGTCTGCCGTGTATGATTTTGGTCGGAAAGCACGACGGCCCGTGCAATATCTAATTTGGCTTCTAATCTAATTGGCATTTCACCTGCACTCTCTTTCGAAGATAAAAGTGATTCATTTGATAGCATTCATACAGGTTTGCAGTGCAAGACTCGGGACAGGAATTAACAAATGGGAAACAACAAATAGGTAAACAGGAAAAACAAACAAAAATAAACAAGAGACTTTGCTCATCAGCTAACAATCATAACATATCATATCCCACATCAAAACACTAAATCCTAAGACACCAAAACCCGGTGGCCTACTTGCGGCCCTGGTACTCTTTTGGCGCCAGAGTCACATTGTACTCGAGCTCCAGCGTCGCCTTGTCGTCGCCTTGGAGCGGCTTGAAATCGACCACCAGGTCGTCCTTGACGGCAAAGACGGTGTCGGTCTCCAGCCACGGGTCGTCCTTGGGGTACAGCTGGGTTGTGCAGCCCATGTACTCGGGGTGCGTGACCATGATGTGGATGTGCGCGGGGCGCATAGGGTGGCGGTCGAGCAGCTTGAGCAGCGTGTAGGCGGGGCCGTCGGTGGGCAGCGAGTAGGCCGTCGGGTGCAGGCAGTAGAGGGTGTAGACGCCGTTCTCGTCGGCGCGGAACTTGCCGCGCAGGTTGTTGGGGGACTGGTTGTCCGGGTCCTGGAAGTCGTACTTGCCGTTGGCGGAGGCCTGCCAGATGTCGAACACGGCGCCGGGGATGGGCTTGCCGGTGACCATGTCGCGGATGACGCCGTGCATCTTGGCCACGCGGCCCTGCGGCGGCACGCCGTCCTGAATGATGGAGCCGCCGTTGTCGCGGAAGGGGGCGTCGGGGGACCAGAAGGGGCCCAGGATGGAGCTCGACGTGGGGTCGATCTTGCCGTCCGCCACAATGGTATGGGCGATCTCGTCGACCAATCTAAGCGGTTAGCATGGCAAAACTATACATGTTGGACAAGAGACTCTTGTGAACGTACGACTCCAGGCCGAGGACGTCACACACACGGTGGGCCTCGTTGCGGCTGGGTGTGGAGATCTGGCCGACGGCGTTGACAAAGTGGACACCGGCCATCCACTCGTCGATGGTGAGCTCGACCTCGCGGGCAAAGTCGTGGATGTGGCGGATCAGAGCGCCGAGGACGACGCGGTTACGGGGAGTGACTGCCGGGCCCATGTTGTCCAGGACACTCTGTGTAAAGTTGGGGTCGAAGCGGTGGGTAGCAGCCGGGGCCGGGGCCGCCGCCGCCGCCGGGGCAGAAACGGCAGTGGCCTTGGAGACGGGGACATTGGCAGCGCCGTCGAGAGTAGCTGCTGGCGCCATTTTGTGAGTGTGTCTTATTTGAGATGAGATGGTCAAGGGTGGTGATGGTATCACAGGGCGATGAGTGGTTAAGTAGTGCAAGTGGTGTGTAAGTGGAAAGGGCGTGCTGGAATCTGGGGAAGATGGAGGTACAGATATATATGTATGAAAGTTGATGGATGTGAGAGTGACTAGACGAAGCAAGAGACGTGCAACAGGATCATCGTCTCCTTATATACGAAAGATGCAAGGGTAAACAACATGGCAAGGCATTCGATGACGGCTGCCAGGTGTCTACAGAGTAAGAGTAGACTAGGCTACATACAAGAAAGTAGACTATTGTCGGGACCAGGGAAAACTATTGCAACGCTTGACAGGAAGCAAGTAGTCCCGATGGTGGAGGTGAAGTCCCCAGGGTCAGACAAGATATGCCCACATATTCTCCGTACATGGGACACTCAATCTACTATGTATACAAGGTACAATCTACACTCCGCCCATTCTACCCGTATCGAGGCCGTCCACTCATAATAGTTGGAAATGGGCTGATTACCCCAGTACGGGTACCTAGTTTTGGTAGATGCTTTTGGCTGGAAGCTCTCTAGTCTCTAGTACCGGAAGCATGGTGGTAGTTGAGGTCAAAGGGATGGTTCGAGGTTAAAAGCTGGACGGGGTAGACGAGGAGGAAGAGGAGACGAATGCGGGGATGTGCGCCAATCACTGCGTTGGTATTATTTATGTTCATCCTGTTGAATGAGGGGAAACAGGCTATCTGGATATGGCAAAAGTCGAACATCTCCAGCCGATGGGACGCAAAGAGCGGACTGGCTTGGAGATGGAGGAGCAAGCCACGAGAGACAAGGGACAAGAGACAAGGTGATCCGGTATGCAGGTAGGCGGACATAACGATCAGCCATGCACATGATGCAGAAACACGGCAGGCCCGGTGTAAGTGGCATTGAGATGCAGAGAGCAGGTGGGTGGCCGGCAGACCAGACGCACGGAGACGCACGCTATGCTCAGAGGGGGTAGCTCGTAGCTTGCGGAAGAAACTTTGCCCTGTGGAGGTGGGGAACATGATGGAAAGAGGAAGGAGGAGACGGGGTAGTGGAAATAATGCGGAGGGGTGGGGAGCCAACGGTAGACAAATAGAATAAGCCAAGATCGTTGGAATCAGAGAGTTGGTGGCGATGGCCAGGAGGGCGTCGATGAGGTCGACTATAGCATTCCGAAATCCGGGGATAGGTGTGCTGCTGAGGAAGGAGCGGACTTATAGCATCGACCAAAACAGAAGGCACGATGGACTCCCACATGGCTCCCACGTTTCCAGAAAACGAGTCTTACCTAAGCATTTACGTCAACAGCTCTCTCTCTCTGAACACATCCATTTGGCCTCACTATTAGTTCACAGCTTATGAGGCCGGTATAGAAAAAGAAAATCAAAGGAAAAGGTTATAGCCGGCGTTTCACTACATAGTAGATCAGTAGAGGCCCTGCAGCGGGCAAACAAAAACTCCTGAAGGAATAGCGGCGGCGCAGCACAGGACAATCGATCTGCCGCCACAGTCCCCCTCCCGATGCGACTGCCGCCCCCACAGCGAGTTGCAGCGCACAAAGACAACTATTGGGATTGTAACAGTAACAGACGTCAAGTTGTCAGATTGGGTGGACAGATGTTGGGGTTGGAACGGAATGTGGGCGCGAGGGGCTCTCCACAGGGCCCGTTAT
Organism: Ophiostoma cf. undulatum; assembly: GCA_022392935.1. Taxonomy (NCBI): domain Eukaryota; kingdom Fungi; phylum Ascomycota; class Sordariomycetes; order Ophiostomatales; family Ophiostomataceae; genus Ophiostoma; species Ophiostoma cf. undulatum. The sequence continues at coordinate 1,826,587 of JAKRGL010000055.1, read as the reverse complement.
TGGGAAGCTAACGAGACTAGAGACTCTGCCATGTATGTGATGGGGCGGATTAATCGTTAAGCCTGTGAGAGGGAACATGGAAATAAGATGTAAAAGAAAACAGAGAAGAGAGACACAAGAGTGGGCATGAGGCTAAGAAAGCATGTCAGGTACGTCAAAGTGGGAGCTCGAGCTGTGACGCGACGGCGTTTGCTTGCAACTTGCTTCTTCTCGTTTCATTGAGTTCGTCTACGGAGCTATCTGGCTTACATCCTGCCCAGTCGTACGATTTCGAAAGCTACTCTCCTCACCAAGTACCCTGCTCGCGGCTCGACAATATTCCAGTATGCCGCTGCACCATCTCATGATCGGGACGTGGACGCCCCCGGGAGCCATCTTCACAGTCCAGTTCGACGACGAGAAGCTGGAGCTGAAGCTCATCAAGCGCACGGCGATTCCCGAGAACGAGCCGATATCATGGATGGCATTTGATGTGAGCAGACGGAAGACGGGCGGAAGACGGGCGGAAGACGGGCGGAAGACGGGCGGAAGACGGGCGGAAGATGAACGGAAGATGAACGGACAGAAGCGGACAGAAGACGGGCCTGCAGCTTGCTAACACCCCCAGCACAACAAAAAGAACCTCTACGGGTCGGCCATGAAGAAATGGTCGAGCTTTGCCGTCAAAAGCCCGACCGAGATCGTCCACGAAGCTTCCCACTCCATGGGCAGCGACCCCGAGGCCAACTCGGCATCGACAAACACCCGCGCCATCTTCCTGCTGCCCGCCAAACAGCCGCCCTATGCCGTCTACTGCAACCCGTTCTACAAGCACGCCGGGCACGGCAACGTGTTCAGTGTCAACAGCACGGGCGGCCTTGGCCAGAACATCCAAAACTACGAGTACCAGCCCAACACGGGCATCCACGGCATGGTCTTTGACCCGACAGAGACATACCTCTACTCGGCCGACCTGACCGCCAACAAGCTGTGGGTGCACAAGAAGACGGCACACAACAGCACCGACAAAGACACCGACGCTGGCCATGTCGAGCTCGTCGGAAGTGTCGATGCCCCGGCCCCAGGCGACCATCCGCGATGGGTAGCCATGCACCCCTCGGGTCAGTACCTGTACGCCCTGATGGAGGCCGGCAACCGGCTGTGCGAGTACGTCATCGACCCGGCGACGCATCTGCCCGTCTACACACACCACGCGTTCCCGCTGATCCCAACCGGCATTGAGACACACGACCGCGCAACAGGCAAGGGCCTCTACCGCAGCGACGTCTGCTCGCTCGACTTCTCGGGGCGCTACCTCTTTGCCACAGCCCGCGCCAACAGCTTCGACCTGACGGGATACATCTCCGCCTTCCGCCTGCGCGACTGCGGCAGTATCGAAGCCCAAATCTGCCTCAACCCCACACCCACAAGTGGTGGCCACTCGAATGCCGTGTCGCCATGCGACTTTGAGGTCAACGGCGGCAAGGAGACATGGCTGGCCCTGACCGACGACCAGGAGGGCTGGGTGGAGATGTACCGCTGGAAGGACGAGTTCCTGGCACGCGTGGCGCGAGTCCGCATCCCCGAGCCCGGCTTCGGAATGAATGCGATCTGGTATGATTAATTCTTTAGATCTTTAGAGACTTTAAGAGATTTATGAAATGGATAGAGAGATTTATTGATGAGAGTCGGATGGAGGAGACTCCGTACGGCAAATACAAGGCGGTGAAGAATGACGACGAATAGCCGGCAGAATTCGTATGAGTGGGGTCGGCATCCATGCATGGCAGCGGTACGCCGACACCACAAGGCTGGAGGCGGTTTCAGACACACTGACCGAGACAGTTATGATGGCTGCTTTCTATGCTTCCAGCTGCTTTTCGCGTACCTTTTTTGCATTCAGATGACTCTTTATTTTAGAATCGGCCTAGACAGCCCGTTGTGCTGCTTATATAAGCACAGACTAGAGATAGTCCAGGCCCAATCAAGCCATTGACCCAAGCATACAGTTTGCAATTATGCAAGTCATAAGCGCCCTATCGGGTATCCTCGCGTTTCAGTAAGCCGCCAGCCATCAAATATCAGCACCTGTGTGTCAGTTGACAGCCAGACACTGCCAACCGTTGCCGCATGCTCGCAGCCAGCAGCTGCCAATCGGCCCCGCCCAACCTCTCACCGCCCGGCCCACAGCCTTGCCCTAGCGCCTGCATTGTGTAGTTTGTGTGGGGCTGTTGTTGTCTCTTTCTAAATGCAGCGCGCGTCTGCTCTCCATCGGCCTTTGTCTCTGGTGTTGATCGGTGTCAGCTGCAACCAAGCCTTTTTCTTCCACATTATCACCCACAGTTGCATTCCTCACAAGCTCGAGCTGTCCCTTTTTGGAATTGAGAGGCCGGCTTTGAACTGTCGTACATCTCTTACTGTTCTGTCGAGTTGCAGCAAATGTGGTGATTCTATTCGCCATCGGCCGAAACCATCGCGTCGACTCTCAAGTCTCGACTCTCGACTCTGTGCCACGGACCGCATCACAAGCACAGACAGACCACAACACGGTCACGGCCCTGTACGGCTCTGCCATTTTTATTGCAACCGCCTACTTGATGACAGCCTCGTCCTAGAAAGCGCCTGTCACGTTTGCCCCGAGGCATTGTCAACGACGACGACAACGACGACGACGACCTTTGCTTGGATCACAGCTTCTCCCTCATCTGCCCATCATGGAGTGCGACGACATGTCCATGATCAGCGGCGAGCCCAAACCCGCGCCCCTATCAGCAACGACCGGCCAGCACATCATCCCGCCATCGCCCATGATGAAGACGCGCTCGCTCTCCGACGGCGGCAACAGCACACCCGGACGCAGCGGCCGCCTGTCGCCGTCGCCCTTTCTTTTGGGCGGCGGCATTGGATCTGGCGCTGGCCCTGCGCGGTCGGGCAGCAAAGACGATAGCTCCATTATCAGCACAAGCCTCGACGCCGCTCCCGTCACCCCGCGACGGGCACCACCGTTCTCGTTCCAGCAAGCCCGCGGCGGTCTGTCGGCCTTCCCGACGGCCGCCGACGCCATGCAGATATCCAAGACACCACAGAAGGACCAGCAGCAGCAGCAGCCACCTTCGACGCCTGTGTCGTCTGGCGGCAGTGCATTCCTCTTGCAGCAACAGCAACAGCACCTCTACAACAACAGCTCCTACATATCCAAGCCGACTCCGCTCTCCCCCAAGCTCGACCCATCGCAGATCTACGCATCACCCACTAACATCCTGCCGCGTCGGTCGCGCGGTCTCGACTTCTCGCGGGCTGCCACGAGCCTGCACCACTCGACGCTGGCCGAGCAGTCGTCACCCGACTCGTCTCCGATCCATATTAATGGCAACAACAGCGGCAGCGGCAGCAGCTCTGGAGCCGTTGGGGCCATGAATATCCCCGGCCGGAAATCGGGCGACTATGGCGGCGCGACCGAATCTTCCACGTCGCTCTGGTCCATGATGGGCCGCAGCCACGAGAGCAACGGCAAGCCGACCACTGCGATTGGGGGCACCGCGGGGTACTACCCATCCAGCTCCATGGGCAGCGTGAACACAAACCCACACCTGGGCGGCACGGCGTGCTCTGAATCGTCGTCGAGCTCGGAGGAAGACGATTTCATGGACGAGGACACGGACGAGCCGTTTATCACGACGCCGCAAGTGGGCAAGACTGTCAGCACCGCCATGAACTCGCCCGCCATGAACAGCCTGCTCTCGTTCACGCACCGCCAACGCCCACGGAAGCAGTCCAAGCGTCTAGTCAAGGGCCCGCTGGGCATTGGCTTCTCGTCCATCTCGGCGACATCGATGGGCGGCGCCGGGCCATCCTCGTCGGCAACTGCGGGAGCTGGTCTCGGAGGCTCGTTGTCAAACTACTCAAAATCACCTCCATCTGGAAGCGGCTTCCTGCTCGGAAGAGACGCACAGAACGCTCACTCGCGCCGCGAGAGCATCAGCTGGGCAGCAAACCAGCTGCACATCTCTGGTAGCGAGAGCGACGACAACCCAAAGAGTCAGATGGATGTCGGCGATGCTCTGGGACAGCGCGGCGTCATCCGGCGGCAGGTCACGCGACGCGGAAACCTCTTGGTATGTTTATGCACTATCCCTTCTGATATCAAAAGACTAACATCCTAGCCCAAAACAAAAGGATTTGCGCGTATTCGGGCCGCCCTAGCAGAAGAGAGCGCCCCTGGCGACGCCGATTTCCGACGCGAGTCCGAAGTTGTGCGCCAGGTGCTGGAGAGCGACATGGATCCGGTGGAACTTCTCAACCACCAGAACCGGCTTCCGCCGCCGGCCACCATATCTACAGGGCTGACAGCACCGGCCGCGCTGAACGCGGCAGCAGTGGCGGGTAATGCCAGCATATCGGCTATTGCCAGCCCCCGGCTGCTGGACAACTTGGACGACATTCCCGACGACGACATGGCCATGGACGCCTTGTCTGTATTTGGCAAGCCCAGAATCGGGGCGGCGGCGGCAGCAGCATCAGCAGCAGGAGCAGGAACAAACCGGCTATTCTGGAACAAGCCGTCTAACTCTTCACAGCCGTCCAGCGGCAGCCTTGCACGAGTGGGGGCCACAACACCCCCGCCGCAGCCGCGCACATACTCCTTGTCCAGTGTGAATATGGCCGACGACACAACAATGGACTCGCCCGGCGGCAGCGGCAGCGGCAACGGCAGTGCCAGCAGCGGCCTTGTGTTCCCCAGCGGCGCCATCTTCCCCATGACGACAGCGAGCTCTTCTGGTGGCGGCACACCCCAGCCGGGCCAAGGACCGAACAGTGCTGGCCAGTCGCAGACGCAGTCTCTGTCCCAGATGGGTCCGCAGACACAAAGCCAGGCTGCTAGTCAAGGTGGCGGGATAAACAACAGCAACAGCAGCAACAACAGCAACAGCAACAGCAACAGCAACAGCAACGGCGGCGCCACTACAAGCATCAACCAGTTCTCTGGCCAGCTGCCGAGCGCGGCAGAGATTACCCGCCGCATCCAAAGCAAGCGGCGGCGCGACGACGACAGCGACCTTGACCCCATGAGTTTCAAGCGGCGCGCCGTGAGCCCCAGCATCAGTGTCCATAACAGCCCCATTATGCAGAGCCCGCTGCAGCGCGATGTGCTCTCGTGGGGCGGCGGCGGCGGCAGTGCGATGAATGTGTCACGGCCCGGCAGTGTCAGCGGCGGTGTTGGCAGTATCGGGCTGTTTGAGCTGGCGCCTGGGAGCACCAGCGGCGGCCCGAACGGTGGCAGTGCAGGCAGCGCGGGCAATGCAGGCAATTCAAATGGCAACAGTGGCACCGGCACCGGCCGCGCGAGCAAAGGCCGTGTTGGTTATCAGACCATGGTCGATGCCAACGACAGCATCACGCGGCTGAGCATTGAGTAAAGGGGGGGTTCCGAAGAGTAGAAGAGAATAGGGCGAGTAGGGAAAGAGTACAGAAGAGTAAGGCTCTCGAGATTCACGACATTTTGCATACCAAAAGCAGACGACACTTTGTTTTATTTGTGTTTATTTGTTTTATTTTATAATCATCTTTACTTAGCATACACAACGAGCATATAGACCGGCAACCGACCAGCATAATATATTCACATTCGATATAGCAATTCCTCGGGATACGACGGTGAGACGGCAACGGATATATTGAACAAAAGAGTCGTAGAAAAATATGAATAAAACAGATAGATATTAAAGGAACAAGACTCGCTCTGCTCAAAGTCGAATATGATATCAAGACAAGTAATTACACGCATTGGATCCAGCAGACTAGCAGAAGCCGTTCAGGCCAATGTTGTCGTCGGGCACCGTCAGCGTCCCCAGTTTCTCGTCCAGCAGCCGCGCCAGCTCGTCCACCTGCCGTCGCGCCACAGCCAATGTCGCCGTGACCGACCCGTGTTTTGCACCGCGACCGCCACTGAGAGCACCGCCCCCCGTCCCTGCACCTGCGCCAATAGTCGTGGCCGTGCCCGTCGTCATCAGGGATTCTGCGTCGGCGTTGGTGTCGCCGTCTGTGGCCGAGCTATCGTTGGGGACGCTGCCGTGCTCGCCGCCGCCGCCGGTGTGAGCTGTCTCATAAGTCTCAGCCGTTGCGGCGCTGCCCGGAATGAGGCTGCCCACCAGCTCGCCTGCCCCGGTGTCGCGAGACGGCTGCTGCTTTGACGGCACGGCAATCGGGTTGGGGGTCGCTGTGCCATCCGAGGAGTCTGTCGCTGCCGTGGGCTTGGGTAATATTGGTAGTGTCGAATGCGGCAGCAGCGACGACGGCGTTGTGATAGCAGTGGCCGGCAGACCGGGTATCGGCGCAGCTTCTGACGAGACGGAGACGGGGAGGGTGGTCACCGAGGCCGGGTCGACTGTGGCCGTCGATGGCCGCGAGCCGGTTGGGTTATTGAGAGCTGGCGTCGAGCAGGCAAACAGCAGGCCGCAGCGCAGCTTGCGCACCACAAACACGGCGCCACCATTGAAGCTGGCGGCAATGCTGACGGGCGCGCTGCCGTCGTAGTATCCGTCGTCGTCTTCTTCTTGCTGTGTCGGCGATTGTGGCTGGTTCTGTTGCTGGAAGTAGTTTTGGTGTTGCTGCTGCTGCTGCTGCTGCTGCACTTGCGCAGAAGACTGGATGTGTTGTGGGTTTGTGGCGCTGTGCGGTTGTGGCCGCTGGTTCAGGGCGATAGAGACTGACGGCGCTGACGAGGTATGTATGGTCCAGAGCGAGGCGGCAACGGAGCAGTGTGTGCGCAGCGTGCGCACGGGCAGGGGCGACTCGTAGGCGAGCAGCTTGCCAGATGGCGTGACGATGAGAGCAGTCTGCAGGGTTGTTGGTGAAGTTGCAGCACCGGCAGAGGCAGGGGCGAGCAGAGAAGAATCGTCCTGTTCGTGCAGGGACTCGAGGCTGGAGTGGAGGAAAGACGAGAGGCGCCGCGTGAGCAGGAGGGGGGGCGCCGGAGGGTAGGCCATGGCGGCGGTGCGCGAGACGGGCAGCGCACGAGCAGCGAGGGTGAGATGCTGGCGGAGATACCAATCAACACGATCAGAGACGGCAAGCGACGGTAAAGTATCACGAGATGAATCGAGGTGCACCTTGGACTGTCTCGAGGGGGGGTGCTACTGGATGGTGCTGTCTGTCGAGGGCTGGGAGAAATCGAGCAAACGGTCGAGTCGGCGGCAGCTAGACAAGCGCTGTTTATCGAGGCGACAAGACAACGGCGACACTAGAGAATTCCGATGCAAAGTGAGGTGTGGTTCGAGACGAGGAAGCTTGGAGGTGTCGAGCAAAAGGTGAGGTTGATGAGGATGAGTAAGGACTGAAGCCTCTAGGAGGAAGGAGCGCAATAGCTCGTAAAGCCAATATCAATTGCCAGCCTCTTACTCCGCTAATTTATGGACACGGGCAGGGCAGCAGAGACTACTAGTATGTACGGTGGCTACACCTTCCGGGGCAGGGGGCCGTCTTAGCGGTCTTGAGAGGACAGTGTTCATCTCACTGTAGCACAGGTGTGCCCCCACGGGCTGGGATCGCGACTGATTATGTCAGCATAATTTGTGTAAGTTGGATTTGGCTGTCATAACCGGCGCACAACACAAGACCAAGGTAGCGTCTCAAACAATTAAGTCAAGACTAGACTACTAAATGGCCTGCACAATGTAAAACCCTGCGTTTCAAGAGAGTGCCTCCTACACCGCAGATGGCGTGTCTTGAGTCGGCTGTTTTGCAGTTAGACACGGCAAGGCAATGCCTTATAACCTGCCTTATTCAAGCCCTATCATGCCCACATGGCCTCCTACAAGGCATCGATAGATCTCTACGCAAAAGTGCGTCATCAGCACGGCCCATCGTTCTCTCCACAGCTCGACAGCCGGCGTAGCTCGATGCCCGGGGCTCAGGAGCGACGCCGAGATCGTACCACCGCAAACACATAAAACTTGCTTTAGGTACCACTTGATCTATAATTTTCTCAGTATTTCGAATTTATAATTGACTCATATCATCCCATGTATGGGCAGCCATTCCGTATATTCCTCAATCGAGTCGCCGCCCGCATAGCTGCATATCCGCTCTCGCTGAATAAATTGAGCCGTCTTAGTGGTTAGTGGCCCTAGCTGTTCCGAAAGTGGCACCACCTTCCCCATTAGCGATTGCTTTAGCTCTGTAATCCAATTCAAAATTTTGGTGGGCACGCCTTCCGCATCTTACGATTGAGGATAAAGACCGCCTGAGCCCGCCTCACCTCAGCTTCACTTTTACCTCAGTTTGAGACTCTTGCCTGGCACAGCACATACAACAATGGCCTCGCTACAGGCAGGCCTAAAAAGGGCCTTTTTTCAGGCACCCAAGTCGGTCTTTTCCTGCCGCCAATGTCTGCATCACCAACATCATCGCCAGCAGCTGCAACAGCTTCAAGGGCTTCAGAAGATTCAACCCCAGGCCCAGTCACGGCTGGCTGCCAGCTCTAGACATGCCTTCAGCACAAGTTCTCGGCCAGCAGCCGCTGCACCTACACTATCATTACGCACATCCCGTTATTTCCGCCCCCTCTCACCATCCAACTCGTTCACGCCATCAAGAACACTCGCCACGGCAACAGCCACAACAGCAGACGTTTCGGCCGCCGAGGAGAGCTCCTCTTCATCATCATCATCATCGTCTGAAAAGACAAGCAGCTTCCCCGACACCTCGTCCAAGGCCCCGGCTGTCTGGCTGATCGCCAGCGCCGTCAGCGTCTTCGGCATCGTCGTCTGGGGCGGCCTCACCCGGCTGACCGAGTCCGGCCTGAGCATCACCGAGTGGAAGCCCGTCACAGGCGCTATGCCGCCGCGCAACGAGGCCGACTGGGAGGCCGAGTTTACAAAGTACCGCGCCAGTCCCGAGTATGCACGTCTCAACCCCAACATGAACCTCGACGAGTTCAAAAAGATCTACTTTATGGAGTGGTCGCACCGTCTCTGGGGCCGCTTCATCGGCATGTCCTTTGTCATCCCGGCGCTCTACTTTGTCGCCCGCCGCCGCGTCACCAAGCGCGTCGCATGGAACCTGCTGGGCATCGCCAGTCTGATCGGCTTCCAGGGCTTTATCGGCTGGTGGATGGTCGCCTCGGGCCTGCGCGACGAGCTGTTTGACGACGCCGCCTCGCCGCCCCGTGTGTCCCAGTACCGCCTCGCCGCGCACCTGGGCACTGCTTTCATCTGCTACTCGTGGATGCTGCTGACCGGCCTGGGCATCCTGCGCGACCGCCGCGCCCGCGCCGACCCTGCCGCTGCCGCCAAGCTAGCGAACACTCTGTCCCACCCGGCCCTGCGCCGCTTCAAGATCTCCGTGACGGCACTGACGGCCCTCGTGTTCACGACCGTCATGTCCGGCGCGCTTGTGGCTGGCCTGGATGCCGGCCTGATCTACAACGAGTTCCCCATGATGGGCAACGGCCTGACGCCGCCGCGCAAGGAGCTGTGGGACCCGCGCTTCTGCCGCAAGGAGGACTACAGCGACCTGTGGTGGCGCAACATGCTGGAGAACCCGTCGCTGGTGCAGCTGGACCACCGCATCCTGGCCATGACCACCTTTACGGCCATTATGACGCTGTTCTGGTACTCGCGGCGCGGCGCGGGCGTGGCGGCGCTGCTGCCCGCGTCGGCCAAGAAGGGCACCATGGGTGTCGTGCACCTGGTGCTGCTGCAGGCCACCCTGGGCATCACGACGCTGATCTACATGGTGCCCACCCACCTGGCCGCGACGCACCAGGCCGGCAGTCTTGCCCTGCTGACGGGCGTGCTGGTGCTGGGCCACCGGCTGCGGATGCCCAAGGCGACGCTGCGGGTGGTTGAAAAGTACCTGGCCAAGACGCCGGCAGCGACGGCGGCAGCACCGCAGCCCGGCCTGGGCGCACGCGTCGCGTCCAAGGTCTAAGCCTAAGCAGCATCAGCCACTGGCAATATACACCGCCCTCGATGCCCCTATAATGTATACTCTTGTAAATATAGAATCTCCAACTTGCATAGTCTAGAATAAACAGACACGGGAGATTCCAACAGTCACGTTCTCTCTGCTTCAATTGGTTGCTTGTTTTTTTAAACATTCTCATTTGCTTAAGCTGCCTTCTACATGCTTGTTCTTTTTTTGTCCCCCCTTCTTCTGTTTGTTTTTTGTACACCGCCCTTTCCCGTGTAAGATCCAACCGGACTGGAAAAAATACCTAACCACCCCCCGGCCTATAGTAACAAAAAGCAAAGCAATGACAAGATAAAAAAAAGATAAAGAGGTGAAGAGATGAAAAATGAAAAAAAGGAAAGACAAAGGAAATCAAATCTAGAGGCAACGTCAAACATGCGTGTGTTTGAATGCCATCATACCACTACCGGACCATCTTGGATTCCTGGATCGTGAGGTCTACTTGTAGGCAATGCCCTCCTCGGGCTTGGGCTCGACGTTGACCTCCTCGGCCGCAAACTTCTCGGTCGTGGCGCGCGGTGCGTCGTCCTTGAGCATGGGGAACGAGATGACCTCACGGATGGCGTAGTTGTTGGTGATGAACATGGCCAGGCGGTCAATGCCCAGGCCCCAGCCACCAGTGGGCGGCAGGCCGTACTCGAGCGAGCGCAAAAAGTTCTCGTCGACCAGCTGGGCCTCGTCGTCGCCCTGGGCCTTCTGGCGAGCCTGCTCCTCGAAGCGCATGCGCTGGTCAAAGGGGTTGTTCAACTCGGTGTAGGCGTTGGCAATCTCCTTCTTGCAAACGAAAGCCTCGAAACGCTCGCAGAGACCCTTGCGGTCTCTGTGGTACTTGGCCAGAGGGGACATCTTTTGGAATTAGTACGCTATTTATACGCAATACGATGTAAACAATTGAAGACTTACCATCTGGGGGTGGTTCAGGATGAAACCGGGGGAAATGCACTGGGTCTCCAGGTACTCGCCGCACAGAGTGTCGAGCATGCGGGCGTTGGTCAGAGGCTGGGCAGTTAGTACAAGTTTTATCACTGAAAGCAAATCAAGTCAGATCAACATGGGGCTACTCACAGGAGGGCACTCCAGCTTCTTTTCCTTGAGAAGGTCGCGCAGGAACTGGTTGGTCTCGTCGGTGTGCAGCTCATCGCCAGCAGGGAACTTCTTGCCAGTGCTAATTTGTTAGTAAATGGAGCCATATGACGGGGGAAATTGAATAAGAAATAAAGAAATAAACGTACATCTTCTCGAGCTCGGGGATCATGTCAATGCGCTTCCATGGTGCCTCCCAGTTGACCTCGTATGTCTCGCCGTGCTGGGTGGTGAACTCGGTCTTGTACGAGCCGGTCAGCTTCTTGACGAGGCCAGAGACAAGCTCCTCGGTAATGGCCATGACATCGTAGACGTCAAAGTAGGCAGCGTAGAACTCCATGCTGGTAAACTCGGGGCTGTGGGTCAGATCGATACCCTCGTTGCGGAAGTTCTTGCCAATCTCAAAGACCTTGTTGAAGCCGCCGACAATCAGCATCTTGAGGTACAGCTCGGGGGCGACACGCATAAACAGCTCGCGGTTCAGCGAGTTGTGGTGGGTCTTGAAGGGCAGGGCAGTAGCACCACCGGCAATGGCGGCCAGGGTCGGGGTCTCGACCTCGATGAACTCGCGCTCGTCGAAGAAGTCGCGAATGTAGCGGATCATCTTGCTGCGGGTCCACAGAACCTCGCGCGACTTGTCGTTGAACAGCAGGTCCAGGTAGCGCGAGCGGAAGCGCTGCTCGTGGTCCTTGAAGCCGTAGTACTCGGTGGGCAGCATGTGCAGCGAGGGCGACAGCATGACAACCTCGGAGGCGAAGATAGACAGCTCGCCCTCCTCGCCCTTGTCCAGACGGCTCTTGGGCGAAGTGCGGCCGGGGTAACCGACAATGCCGACAACGTCACCACGGGCCAGGTTCAGGTGCTGCTTGTCAAAAGGAACGCCGTCCTCCTTGGCGTACTGGGCCTGGCACATGACCTGGACGCGGGCGCCGATGGACTTGGTGTCGGCACCAGTGCGGATGTCGTAGAAGATGAGCTTGGCGCCGGCACGGCGGGTGGTGAAGATACGGCCAGCAACACGGATCTCGCGGGTCTTGTCGACCTCGCCGGACTTGAGGTGGCTGAACTCGGAGGCAAAGTTGTGCGCATCGTAGTCGACGAGGAACTTGTGGGGGTAGGGGTTGGGATCGCTGGTCTGGAGCAGGCCCTCGATCTGGCGGCAGCGGATCTTGTAGTACTCGCGCGGGTCGAGGTCCTTCTCGGCAACGATGGGGACGGTGGTGGCGGCCTTCTTGGGGGCAGTGGCAGCAGTCTCGGCGGCCTTGGCCTGCTTCTTCTCGTCTCTCTGGCGCTGCTTCTGGCGACGCTTGAGCTCAGTCTTGGAGACCTGTAGTTGTCTTGGTTAGTTTCATGTGAGATTTGAGATTTGAAGACACAAGGCACTGCAGCTGCAGCCCTACTTACGCGCTCGCCGGTCACCTCGTCGAGGTGCAGGTCCGGGGTCTCGGCGGCCGGGGCCGGGGCCGGGGTTGCCTTGGGCTCGGAGTCGGCCATTTCAGTGGATTATAAATGTAGGTAAGTAAAAGACGGAAAGTCGATTCGATAGACACCGCAGATCGTGCTGGCGAGGGTCAATGGCACGCTGGACTCGTTTGTTCGTGTGTTCGTTGCAGTGAGGTGTCTGGAGTGTTTATCGTCAAGTCGTGAAAGTGACTTTTTATTAGCGTCTCGTTTAGTCCTATTTTGCCTTATTTTGCTCTATTTTGGCTCTATATGAGGGGCTGCGACGAAACCGCAGGTGCCCCAGAGACTCTTAATTTTTCTGGCCGTTTGGCGGGGTTTGGCACTTTGACTCACAAAGACGACGTCAGGCGGGATAACAAAGCGGCAGCAATTTTTTACAGCAGCCAGTGTTGTAAAAGTGGGTCTTCTTTGCGTGGATGGTGGGTGGATGACAGGGGGGTGGGTTGGGCAAAGACGGGAGCGCCAAAGAGGCAGGAACAGCCCGCGACGGCAAGGCTCGACTTATTTCCAAAATAGGAAAGGACATTGGAACTCTTTTCTTCACACCGCTAGCATGATCGTGCCTGCTGTTTTTGTATCGTTAATGGTTTGGTCTTTCCGGTTTGAGTATATCAGGTTCAAAGACCCAAAGAGGCCAAAGAGGTTCTCAAGTCAAACATATTCACATTTCACAAGCCAATAGTTAGAGGTGTACCATAGATTCTATTAGGTCCGGAGCCACCGCACAGAGCATGATGCGGCCGGTTGTGACTTCCCTCCATGACCATCAAGCTATGGAAACGACGTCTAGCCGAGCTAATCTCGTGCGAATAAGGAAGCAGCTTATGTAAGCTGAACAGAAAGAAATTGAGATGTCGAAGAGAAGACCAAAGGAAATAAAGAAGACAAAGTATAAAAAGAAAGCTAAGAATAAACAAGGCAGACGTGAGTAAAGGATCGCGATACCGGAGTTGATCGTTGAGCACATCTCTGAACAGACATATCAGTAAGTAGGCGTCCCAGTCATTATGCGTGAGACGAAAAGGAGTGACAAGAAGAAAACAAGAGACTGAAGGAGTGTAAGAACAGAACAGGACAGGACAGAGAGAGACAGTGAGGCTGAGGATAGGAAAAGAGGGAGAGACAGGATTAGAGAGGGAGTGGTGTCTGCGAGAGCAGAGATAGAGGCATGGGAGCCAGAAGCAAGACAAAAGAGAGAGAGAGAGAAGAAGCAGATTAAAGAAAAAAGAAGAAAAATAAAACACTTAGAAAGGATAACGAGAAGACAGGAAAGAAAGAGACGCAGAACGGACGATTGTCGTCAGGGGCTGTCGTGAACTGTCGTCAAGCCATAGAGACGAGGCACCGCGTTTTGGTTAATATACACAGCTTTCGCTGACATTAGACACTAGGAAAGGAAAGGAGAGGAGGAAAGGAGACAGTAAGAGGCAGAAAGCAAAAAGGAAAGTGAGCAGAAAGGAAAGGGAACAAGAGAACAAAGCAAAAGGCGCGGGAAAGCAAAAGAAAGGCAAGGCAAATCAGAGCAGAAATCAACGCGGAAACAAGAACGGCGAGCAGAGCAGAGGATGGCGCCTTCGACTAGTCCATGTACATGGACTCGCTGCTGATGGACGACATCGCCAGCCCCATGTTGGGCATCAGCCGGCCCGAGTTGATGAGCGCCGCGCTCGTGTTGCCGGCAGTCCGGGGGATGTGGTGGGCTGCGCTGCTCCGCGAGTAGGCAAACTCGGGCTGGGTTTGAGTCCGAGGCTGCTGGGGCTGTTCAGAGCCGGCCGACGACATGCTCATGTTCAGCGGCGTGTGCATGTGCGCAAACTCGTCGCCGTCGTCCTCCATCTCCGCGTCGGCGTCCTTGTCGCTCATTTCGTCGTCTTCGTCATTATCGTCGGCATTGGCATTGCTGCCGCCACCAGGAGCCCGGCCGCCTGCTGCTCCAGGACCGGCGGGGGCCTGCTGGGGCTGCTGTGCCGGTGGAGTCGTATCGTCTTCGTCGTCGTCGTCGTCGTCGTCGTCTTCGGCTTCGGCTTCTTCGTCGTCGTCGTCATCTTCCTCCTCTTCCTCTTCAGCTTCGTCTTCCTCCTCCTCTTCGGCTTCGGCCTCGGCCTCGGCCTCGGCCTCGTCAACTTCCACATCCATCTCATCGTCGGCGAGCTCAGTCTTCGCCTCGACGGCAGCCTGGCTCGGCGGCTGCTGGACCTGAGGCGTCGGGGCTTCCATGGGCGCCATCGGTGCTGCCGGTGCGCGAGCAGCAGTTGGCGCGTTCGTTGCCGTTGTGGGTGCTGCAGGGGCTGTGGATGCAGAGGCAGCTGCAGGTGCAGATGCAGATGCCGAGGCCGATGCAGGCGCCGCTTTTCTGCCACTTCCACTAGGTACGGGCTGGCGTCCCGTTGCAGTCCGTGCGCCTTTGCGCTGCTGTCTCTGCGCGCCGCCCGTCTGCGCCAGAGACTCGGGCGTCGAGTTTGAAAACTTTACAGGGCCAAGCCGAGTTCGCGCCGACCGGCTGGCACTCGTAGGCGTGCCGCGCTCGGCAGCCGACGGTGTTGCTGGGCCGGTTGTCATGGATATCTCGAGGGGCCGCTGCGCGCTCATGCCCGTGGCCGACAGTCGGTTGGCCGTGACGACGCTCTTACAGCGCTTGATAGCCGAGGCAAAATAGGCGTCTAAGTCGAACGTGCTATCATCAAAGCCGGCGACGAAATCACCAGCGCCTTGCATGCGCAGCTCCTGCAGAAGACTGCTTCTGATGGGCACACCGGCGGCCGGGGCGCCAGGTGTCCGATGGGGATCCTCCGGGTCGACACGGGACGCGAGCCAATCCACCTGGTTCTTGAGGCTGGCGTTCTCCTGTGCCAGGCGGGTGATCTCTGCAGACTGCTGCTTGCTGTCGTTTTGTTGTGTTGCGAGTCCGCGCGCAAGGTTGAGCACCCAGAGCTCCGTCTTGCGCTCGGGCGACAGCTGGTTCCAGCTGGCATAGGCGCCGTCGAGATGCTCCATGGCATTCCGCTCGAGGTCGTCGGCTTTTGTCTCGGCCAGCTCGATGGCCGCTTGGCGAGCGTCGGCCTGTCTGGCGTGGGGGTTGGGGTACTGAGCTTCAGCCTGGGCAACGCATTTGGCCTTGAACTTCTGGTACTCTGTCTTGAAGTGGGCCTTTAATGACGTGTACTGGCCGTCCCCGGGCGGCAGCGTTGACCAGGACGACGCCGTCGGCAGCTGCGTCAGGGCGAACAGGGTGGGCATGGCGGGCAGGCACTGGAGCGTGAGGGCCGGGAAATCCATTGTGACGGGGTCAACAGCAAATGGGCCGTTTCCGACCGCAACCCGTTGTCTGGGAACGAGTGTCAGCACACGACTCTTCTCGGGGATCTGATGATCGATTTTAACTTACTGTGCCAAGCGCATGGCCTGGATGATCTCGCGGATAACCATCTCTGCGGCTCTTGCGTCATCCTGCAGACTCTGTTTCATGTCTAGCTGTGCCTTTTGTCCCTGGCGGTTCAAGTTGCGAGCGCTGGCGACCCCTCGGGATCTGTCAGATCTGTCACCAGGAGTGCCAGCGGCGGCAGCAGCTGCTGCTGAAAGAGCCCCAGACGCCCTCTGTTGTTGTTGTTGTTGCTGCCGCTGTTCGGTGGTGTTGACGGCCTCCCAGCTGTTGCCGCGGCCAATGGGAAACCCGGCAGCAGACGTGGCCGGTGCGGGCGTGCTCGCCTCCTTGGACGGCGACCGGGCCATTGATTCGTCTTCTTCCGAGTCGTCGTTGTCAATTCTCTGCTGCGATGAAGGGCCGGCCGGTGTGGCCGCGGGTGTTGACGTCTGCCGGCGGGCACCGGATCCCTTGGGCTGTCGCCGCGTGACGCCTCCTCTGGTTCTCCGGATCTCCTCGACATCGTGGATGCCGTCAGGCTTCTTGGGGTTGCGTGGCTTGATATACAGGTCCAGATGGCGTCCGAGTGAGGATGAAGTAAAGGCCTGCTGGCAGTAAGGGCACTCCTTGTCCTTTGCAGCTTTGGGTGTGTTGTCGTCCATTTTGGCCTGCGACTCCGAGGTATCGGCCATGGCTTTGGATTCACAGTTTTTATATCTTTTTGTTTTCCCCTTCCGTTATCTCTCTCGCTTGCTGCACTACTTGCACCGCCCGGCTGAACGGTCTCCCACCCTCAACGGGATACACAACGCCAGTTGAGGACACCGAACTCGAACCTCCCCGTGCTTGGGAACGGCAATGGCGCACACAAAGCCAGTGTGGTGATTTGCAAGTGGATGAAAGATGAGGGCGAGTTGATGCAAGTCTGGGACTATGAGAGCTGCAAGAGTTTGGTGTTAAGAACGAGACAAGAGAACATAAGAGAGGCAAAGAAAAGTTGTCCGATATGTGTTGGCAACATAAATCCCGTCCAGTCCAGGTTAGAAGTCAAAGAGTCAAAGTCAAAGTCAAAGAAGTCAAGATATCTTATATCTGTTCAGGTCTTTTCGAGTTCTTAATCGGGTCTCTATCAGGTCTTTAAAGGGACCGACCGTTGTCGTTGTATCGTTTAGACGTGTCGTTGTCGTGTGTCAGTCGTTGGCCCTTCAAGAGTCCTCCGTCCTGGATCAATGCTTGGTCTGGGTCGAAGTGCGGCCAGCAAGCACTCTTATGTTCAGTCCCTTTTGTGGTACAAGGGTCCAGAATGATGGGGTGTCTTGAAGTCCCGGGCGGAGAAAAGAGAGAGCAAAAGAAGGGAAGTGAAGGGGGGGAGGGGAGGGGGAAGGGGGGACGACGAAAAGAAGAAGAAAAGAAAAGAAGGACGAGAAAAAAAGGAAGAAAAGAAAGCAGAACACAGGAAGGATAAAAGGGGATGGGAAAGGGAAAGGGAAGGGAAGAGAGAAACAAAACAAAAGAGGTGAAAAGAGGTGATGGGAGCAAATCAGAAGAGAGAAAAAGAAGGAAAACAAAAAAGAATTAGGAAAAGAAAAGGAAAAAACAAAAGAGGTCAAGGCCAGCAGTTGAAAGGTCGAATAGGGACAGACAAGGCAAGGAAGCGCGGAAACGGGCCAGGGTAGGTCTGGAGGTCTGGAGGCCTGGTAGGGTAGGCCAGGAAAAAGACAAGAAAAAAGAAAAGGGTCAGTGTTGGGTCCAGGTAACGACAGCAATATGGAGTCAAGGCTAGATAGAGACTGCGAAAAGCGCGAAAGGCCACCCAAGGCAGATAGGCATAGGCAAATAGGCAATAAAATCCCTACAATATGCAAGGCAGAGGCAGAGCGGAAGAAACTCGAAGAAATAACAAGATTATAGTGACTTTCGGAGTCTCTCCAGGTTCGTGCATGAGTAATCTCAGCTCGAAAAGGCCACCCTGGGGCGTGCGTCTTGGGTTAGCCAGTGTCTCTCAGCTCCGCACGACATGGCTACACTGAGTACTGTATGGTATCGGTGGTGATGATTGTTTTCTTTTCTTTTTTTCTTTTTTTCTTTTTTCTTTTTTTCATTTATTTATTTATTTATTTATTTATTTATTTCATCTTCATCTTCATTTTCAAGTCACGAGGTAAAACCCAGGTCAACCAAGTTGCTCCGTTAATAAGTGTCCCGTGACATCAAGAGAAGCTTGCCTGGCTTACGGCATGCACCAGCTTGGTCTGGCCATCTGTCAGCTCGAGGTCAACAACAGCTTGTCAATTGTCAAAGTCAGACACCGACAGAGACAGGAGAGGAGACACCAGCACACAATACAGCATACAGCCACAAGAGCGCAGCTCGTTCGGAGGCCATTTACGATGCATCTGCTTCTCGGGAAGCACAAGCAAGCCACGGGATGACAGAGACAGCAGAGACAACAAGTATCTCGGTGGATGACAGCTCTTGATAGGGTGCAGTTATACGGAAGAAGCCAGTCAGACAAGTCAATCGGAATAGGTCGGTCGAAAACAACCGAAATAAACAATTGCAAAGAGAAAACAGTCGAAATTATAAAAGTCAGCAAACACAAACAAACCGAGACGAGACGTCCTCGACAACAACAATGATCAACGGTCAAGACGCGACAGCGGGTGGCATACGACGTGATGCAGGTCGAGGTCGAGGTCGAGGTCGAGGTCGAGTCTGCAGCAGGTCACTTAAACAAACATACTCTGCACGAGACACGCAGGCAAAGGTACAAGAAAACAACTGTTCAGTGGTTTTTTCTTTCTTTCTTTTTTTCTGTTTTTTATTTTCTCTTTTTTTTCTTCTTTCTTTCTTTTTCCCTTTCGTTCTTCATTCTCGGCTCGACGCTGGTTGCTCCCGGGGAAGAAGAAAAAGAGCAGACGAGCCCACAGTTTCGTGGATAGTCGTGGATGTTGTGGGTGTCGTGGGTAGTCACAGTCGTGGATGTCGGGTGTCCTGTGTCCTGGATGTCGTGGATAAACAGGGACAGAAGAGCCTGCAACACGCAGCAGTTTTATTACTTGTACGCCGTGCAGGACTAGCCCAGCACTAGCGAGGCCTGCCAGGGTGGAGTAGTGGGTGATGTATTTTGGTACATACTGTACATATTATGTGTCTGTCGGGGTGGTTATGGCAGTTTTACTTACATGGGAGTTAATATAGGTGGTTTGTGGGCTTACGGGGTACTCTGTGGGTGAGAGACGAGCGCTTACTGGCGTCTCTCTCTGACAAGAAGAATGAAAACACCGAATGTGATGCCCGGTGGACGGGGAGGCCACGGAAAACTGACGGAACTACAACGGCCGAGCAAGACCAGGCAGAGGCTGTGAGACCAGAGCACGGAAGCTGAGACGGGAGGCAATATAATGTTGAGTTTAGTCATCTCGATCAAGTCTTGAGACTTGAGAGTAATATTTGAGAACCAGCCAGACAAGAGACAAGACAGGAGCGAGGAAGACGGCGCAGACAGGAGCAGGAGAGACAGAAAAGGAGCAGAGACGAGCCGAGGGGCTTTTTATGTTTGAGTGTTTGATTTTGATTTTGATTTTGACCTTCAAGATACAGAGGAGAAGGAGAGACGACAGGCAGACAGAGGTGCCTGGATAGATACAGATACAGTACGAGGCAGAAGGCGGAAGAGGGCAATGATGAGCAGCCTCCACAAAGTATCAAGATGTCAAGGTCAAGACGTCAAACGCCAAAGCTCAACAGCTACTCAGCAATCATACCTATACTTTTCCCACAGCTGTCTTACTATTGTTGTCTTGTGTCTCTCGTGGAGCTCCCCTCTCATCGAGGATCCCTTTAGCTCCCAAGCGGAGCGGCAGAAAGAGAAAAAAGGTACAAGCGCGAGTACAGCAGTGGCAAGCTTCATCAAGATTCTTTAGGCGCATCTTGACGTGGCTTGCAAAGTACATGACTTTTCTTCTGCTTCTCTGCTCTTACTTGCTTCCGGCCTGATCTTGAGTCTCCTGCTTCAACTCTTTATTACATACTCCGTAGTACGGAGCAGTCGAATACTCCCATCCTCAAAAAACCTTGAACGGCCCCCATCCCCGAGGCCTCTACCCCCCTACGACCCCTGTCGTCATCGACTATTACGCCACAGATCTTCCCCATCTTACCCTTTTCATCCTCTTTATAATAGTACTACATAGTACCATAGTACACTCCGTATTTCAACGTCCCGCGAGACGTTGTGGACATGGATCTGCTGGAAGAGGCAGAGGGCCCGGGCTATGTTTGATTGTTCTGGCTGGTAGTATCGTGGTCTGCGCTTCCCATCATCTCCATCCTCTTCTACGGAATACTCCCCTGCGTCCGCCCCTTTCTCCGTATTGATTAATATGTGCATGGTATCCTGGCTGCTTAGAGTACATACAGTGCAACGTTGAAATTGCCAAACCAACCGCGGGATATTAACGCGTTTGACTAAAACACAAAACAGTTGTTTTCTCTATTTATATCTCTTCCATAGCATGGTCCCTTTCTGCTGTTTCTGGTGGTGTTTCTCTCCACACGTCCACCGTCTTAGCTGCTGATCGCCCAACGCTCGACGTGGTGGTGGATACTTGTTTATTTCCGTTTATTGTTTTTTTTTTTTCAGCAAGCAGAGAGAATATGTTTGTCTGTCTCGACCGAGGCTGCATACTGTATGTTGTATGATTTGTTGTCGGTGCCACTGCAGCTGACAGCGGGTCGTGACAGCATCACGCGTACTCTGTTCTGGTTTTTTTCTGTATCTTGTTATTATTGATCAAACGGACATTGGTCCCAAGCCTCGCAGCTTGCAGTAGCACACATGCACGAGTATGCAGGTATTATCTATTACAAGAGTAATGAAGAGTACATAGTACAGGAACTAACAACACCCTTGTCGGTCGTCCCAAAGGGAAGATGGTCACGACATGTGCACGGAGCACAGAGCACGGAGCACAAAGGATGAGATGCAATAACGAGTGATATCCTACTACCAGAACCAGAGGGACAGATACAGTACATAGTTTATGTACACTGGATAGGGTTGGCAATCGACATACTATGTACATTGTCATAGTAGCAACAGCGGCTGTTGAAAGTAAGACTGAGACGCAAACACGCGTATTACATAGTAGGCTAGCCATCAGAAAGGCCGCGGGCCTCAAGTCGAGTCTCCATTCCTATTCTCCATATCTCCTTGGACAAGTGCGACCTCTACAAGGATCATGGCGGCGCTGC
The DNA here is from genome assembly GCA_022392935.1 of Ophiostoma cf. undulatum. Taxonomy (NCBI): domain Eukaryota; kingdom Fungi; phylum Ascomycota; class Sordariomycetes; order Ophiostomatales; family Ophiostomataceae; genus Ophiostoma; species Ophiostoma cf. undulatum. The sequence continues at coordinate 1,805,472 of JAKRGL010000055.1, read as the reverse complement.
ACGGAGTAAGCATTTCAAAATGCCGCACTCTTGAGTCTACACTTGATCATAAGCGCAACAGAAAAGAAAAAGAAAAAGAAAACAAAAACGAAAAAATAAGAAGAAAAAAAGAAATTCACGGGATGTAAACACGACAAGCTGGGAACCAACCCCAAGTCGTCTGAAGTCGAGGTTGAAATAAGTCGACGCACATCTAGATACTCCGTGTGCTCTGTACTCTGTTACTCACTCTGCATTCAGGAGGCCATCCACATAAGGAGTACCTTGTGTCTGTACATAACTGTTGCACACTCATCCAGGGACGCGGATCCCATGGCTTTGAAATGACTATGTCGTGTCTTGTTCGACTGAGGATTCTTCCATTTCAAAGTCCCCTTTTACAGTAAGAGTAGTCTGTTGAAACCGGAGAGAATCCCGTCGCAAACGAAAGCACCCCCAGGCACGCGAGTCATATAACAAGCTGACGTCGGGAAGATGACCAGACGACAACTCCAAATCTGCAGGTTTTATTACTCGTGAGCCTCCCTAGATACGTAAAGTAATCTCTATTTGATTAACTGTTTGATTAGCAGTGGCCTTTTCAAAGTCCATATTCAACTCTACTATGTGCACAGTCCAACACATCCCTCTGCACATCCCTCTGCACATCCCACAGCACATGGCGCCAGGGCTGCCTTATTTCTTATTTTACTAAAATAGTCTGACGCAAGGCAAGGGCTCATCTCTTTGGTTGTTCTTGCTCGATCATGATTTGTTGCTCGTTATTTATTCCTCTACTTTCATATCCTCTATCTGCCTATTTCTATTTCAATACGGCTCACCCCTTCGACGTGCAGGAAGTTTCCTCCTCTGGAGCCCTTAATCTTAATTGCTTAGCGCCTTGGCCGCCACTGCAATACTCTGACATACAGTAGTATGCAATCGAGGAGCATTGGCAATATTGGTGTTGATTTGAAAATAAAAATAAAATCAAACAACCCGACATCCGTATTGCTGTAGGCGGTATTAGGCAGTAGATGTGAGTAGAGTGGCATGTCTCGCAAGAAGAAAGAGAATGCGTACTATGTATCCCGGCTCCATCCATCCTTGTCTCTTTTTCTTCTTTTTCCTCTCTTCCTCTACAAGAACCACGACGCCTTGTCTGATTCGTCTTGCATGTTTCACCTATGCCATTCGGCCACTTACGGCCAGGACGTTGCAGTCATTGAACTGATGTCATGTGAATCCGCTGCAATGTACAATGATACATTGTTTACATAGCACGCATTCTTGAGCCAGCAAGTTGACAAGTACAGGTAGACTACATCGAACTACTCGTAGTAGCTACACTGCATAGTGTCTTACGTAGTACTCTGACCTTGACGGCTCTTACACGGCGCTGATCGGCCGGACTTTTACGTTGATGCATCTAGGAAATGAAGGGTAGGGGACGAGGAAAGAAAGAAGAAGAAAAGAAAAGAAAGAAGCAAGAAATAATATTTGAAAACAATAAGAAAGGAAAATATAATAATAAAATAAGACCGAGTCAAAGGACGCCGAGCCGGCAGCGAGATCACGAAATCAAGGCTGCATTGCATCCAGTCTGCATCCATGCATTCGTGCATACAATACTCTTCTGTGCATTACGGAGTACATGAGTGCCGTCTGCATTGCAGTCGAGGCACAGGCGGCTGAGTCTGGCTGTCAACCTTGCATTAAGCTTATGCTCGGGCGGGATGTCAAAGTACAGTAAGTATTGCCGACGGTAGGTAGGGGGTACGAATGAGTGGCACAAAGAAGGAGACACAATGGATGGGAGAAGCAATAGGCGAGAAAACAATAAGGCAGCAAAAATGAGAGAAGCAAAACAGATGAGACGGCCGTCCGGAGCGCATCCCGCCAGTCTCCTATATGGCTGGCAAGCCGGACAGGCCATTACTGTATTGGCATAAACCAACACGCGGAATCAAACAGGAATCGAATAAATAAAATCAAAATCAAAATCAAAATCAAAATCAAGGGACTACTTTCCGAATTATTCGCACAACCTCAGCTACTCTATATAATCGCCGTCCTGTCAGTAACCGAGCCGTGCACATTCTCTTGCTCACCTCCGGCTGGCTTGCTCATCTCCAGCTCGGACAGAATCCGTGCACCCTTTATCTCATCTCGTCAGCGACAGTGCACACCAGTGCACACCAGTGCACACCAGTGCACACCAGTACAACCAGTCTGATGTACAAGTACTTGGCCCAGTCGCGCATGCGAATTTAAGCTTGCATGCAGCGATGACACAGCTACAAAGTACGACGCATGATATTAGGGTCCCTTGCCTTGGCTTTGTTGCAATGTAGTTTTCTTTTTCGTTTTTGTTCTTTATTTGTCGTGTTATTTGGTGTTTTGCTTGTTTTCTGCGTTTCTGCGTTTCTGCTTAGTCTTCATGTTTACTCTCATATCGTGGTCGTGACGTAGTATCAAACGCGCCATTTGTTGGCTTCTTTTATCACCGTCTTATTCTTATTCCATGGCAGGCTCTGTTATTATTGTGCAAGGTGAACATGTCTGTCGGATATGGGATTCGGACAGCATACTCCGAACGATATTCACCTTCCGTATTGATGACCGCCTCTTGATCTTATGCTATGAATGATATTGCTTTGCACTCGCTCTGCCTTCCCTTTTCACCTGCTCGCCGGCTTCTTGTCGTATCGGCCCCCAAGGTGCATAGTAGGCGAGGCGATACTTGCACGCAGTCTGGAGCACTCTGATGCATGGATGCAAGAGTCAAGTGACCGGACAAGGTCACGTATTCAAACAAGGTAGATGCGGGCGACAAGGCCGCTCGACTTGCAGAGACTCAGCAACAACACGGCATGGCCCTAGACTGCTTTGGCCGTCAAATGTAACCTCGAGTTGACAAGGCGTGACGAAGGAGCACAGAAACACCCGAAGAGAACTGCTCGGTACAATGGCCAGGCCGCCAGAGTACATGGCATCTTACTGTTCGGGCGGCGGAACAACCCTGTATGGAAAGTGACCCTGACAAGATGGCAGAGTACAGAGTACAAACAACGTGAACATCGAACAAGAGTTACAGATACAACCGCGTCCAGCATCCCTGCTCTCCCTTTTTATCTCCTTGGGGTCTTTGCTAATTCCATCCCCATACCAAGCTCCCATACATAGTACAGAGGTAGTCGTTGTCTCCTCGCTGCCCACCCTCATGATATCCTCCGCGTTACCCTGACCCTATATCACTGCTGGGATATAGCTCGTCCGCACTCGGTCTGTTGCGTTCTTTGTTGATCCTTTCTTGTGTTGCTTCGTACCTTGGCTGTACAGGGTAGTTGATACCAAGTACTCTTGACTACTATGTTCTTGGCCTGTTCGCCATCGATCATATTCCGATCACGCCGCGTGCTACAATGTATTAGACTCCATATCGCCAGCGTCGCAGTCCCATGCCGAGATAAAACATCACGATGGCAAGATGGCCCTTTTCTCGACTCTTGCGTAGCATTGGCCTATATTTACATCGTACTCTGTTACTATGTATCATGTATTGCCTGCTCGTCGCGGTGGCTTTGCACTGTTGCATCGCTTGCTCGGTGATCTTGTCTCTTCTCCCCGTCCCTTCCCCCCTCTCTTCTCCCCTCTACCCCCCCCTCTGTTCTCTGTTCTGTGCCCCTCTGCTGATACTCTGCACGTCTTATTTCAACATCTCCCATGTGACAAATAGCAATAAAACCGAAAGGCAAGGCCAAAGACAAAGCAGCTGCTACAATATACTCTTACAGGATACCCACGGCAATCCGCTTTTTATATGATGGGTCTTGTGGAAATGACATAAACCTTACTCGCGCTTCTCAGCCTGGTGTCTCGCGGACTTTGTTTACCTCTTAGGAACTATCCGTCGTCACTGCAGTCCAATCCAGGCGATATGCATAAAACGCACAACTACAGCATCACTGCAGATGGCTGTTTTTTTTTTTTTTTTTGAGACGATTTATTCGCCTGAGTAATATAAACACTGAGTATTGATGGGTTTATCTAGCATACTCACTACATGGGGGTGAGTGTATGTATCAAACGCGGGTCTGTCTGTCGATATTGTGTTGCATTGGCCTGTTATGCGGCCATGGACAGCTCATCAGTCTCTTATTCTTTCCTTTTGATGTCTTGCGCCTTTTCGTTCTCTTTTGTTTTGTCTCGTCTTTTCCTTTCCGTCTATTTGGGTTCTTTTTCCGCCTCTCTGTTCCTTTTCAACTGCTCACCCGCCCGTGACCGGCCATGTCCATTCAATAACTAAAACAAAATGGCTTTTATTGTCTTTATTGTTTTTATTGTTTTTATTCCTTTTTTTTATTCTTTATATTTTGTCTCCCCTTCATCTCCCCATTAACCGTATTGCCCCAACACAACCAACGGCGATGTTCTGTCTCACCTCGGTGCTTGTCGGGTGCTCGCAGTCTACTCTATATAGTACTATGTAGTAATACAGGGCCAATAGAGTAGGATCGGCGCCATGCATCGACGAGTATCTGCAGGGTGCTGGTCGTTGTCATCTATCTGTCCGTCCCCTGTAATTCCGTCTAAGTAGAGTCTGTACAAAGCACGCTTGACTGATTCAGACGAAGACGAGCAGACTATTCGGCATCATGATACATGATCAGCACTCAGCATACTCCGTCCAGCGCTGATGAGAGCCTTATACGGGCAGACACGTCGAAGCGATGTAAACAAGCGAGCAGTGGGCATGAGGAAAGCCAAACGTCATCCGTCGGCCGGCATGTTCCGAGCCCGTCGTATATGTAGCTATGTGTGCATGTAACTGCTCCAATTTCGTATTTCCAGCCCTTCGTATCTTTAGGATCCGGTGCAAAGAAATTACAGATATAACAAAGCCGTCGAAAGTGAAAAAAAGGAAGAAAAAAACACAGAAAATAATGGAAGAAAATAGCAAGATAAAATTTACTTTGAATGGGCACCAGGCAAGCCGGAAATATTTACTCAATTTTTTTTTTTTTTTTTTTTTAGTTTTCCTTTTATAAATAGAAAGAAATCACATAATTTATTCCTCATTGAACCTCCTCATTGAAACATCGTCGCCTGGCCCGCAGCGAGCGCAAGTGAGCTTCGATGCAAGACAATTCAAAGCACGCGATCCTTAATTACGTACACGTGCATAATCACGTGCCACACCAAGCGCATGACACGCTAGCGGCAGACAGCTCCGTGACGCGACGTAGAGTTGACATCGCCGGATCGCAAACACCTCTTCCAATGAGCGCATCCTGTGCCTGCGAGCTACCACGAAACCCTCTATACTGAATCGGGCCCGCGCTTTTTGTGTTGCACTTGCGACACCGCCTCCGTTTTCAAAACGGCCCGCCAACTGCTCAATCGCCTCGAGTCCTCGAGCTTTGCTTCTGCCTGCAGCTGGCTAATCTCGGGCGCCGCCTCGTCTCTCCGGCAATCACGATACCAAGACCGTACAAACGGTACCGATTTGGCTGCAAGAACAGCTGTGCGCACAGAAACCATGCCTCCGGTTCTGAGCGACGACGAAATGTCCGACGCCAGCGGTGTCGGTGCTGTCACAACACCCCCGGCCTCGAAGCGGAGCAAGAAGATATCGACATATGCCGACTCGGACGGCGACGATGCTAGCGACTCCGATGCTCCATCGCCAGCAGCAGGCCGTGCCAAGAGCGCACAGCGAACAAACGGCAACGCTAAAAAGAAGGAGGAGCCCGTGCCTGCCGCGGACGACGACGACGAGGACGAGGAGGGTGACGAGGAGGAGGAAGAGTACGTTTTGAAGTCGAAAGTGTGGTGGTGCATCTATGACTCTGATAAAACACGAACGAGGCATGCTGACACGATGTAGGTACGAGGTCCAGGAAATCACCGGCCATATGTTGGACGTAAGTCGGCGAATCGCCCGCTGTATATAGCAGACACACAAACGACCAGAGACCAGAGTTGTAACAGGCAGCTAACGCCACACAGGATAAGAAGCAGCCCCGGTTCCGTGTTATCTGGAAGGGCTACCCCGACGAGGCTGACCACACATGGGAGCCCGAGGACAACTTGGCGTAAGTCAGACCGGACGCTCCTGAAATGTCGCTTTTGCCAGAGTACACATGCTGACATGCCTACAGGGAGAATGCCTCGATTGTCCTGAATGACTATTTCTTCAAGATTGGCGGACGGGAAAAGCTGTTCGAGAAGCCCGCCAAGGGCAAGAAGCGCGGCCGGCCCTCGGTGTCCGCCAGCGCCAGCGCCAACACCACACCAAGCGCATCAGCTGCCAAGCGGTCACGCAAGTCTGATAACATCGACAACCACCCTGCAAGTCGCGAGTCGCCCGTGGCGGAGCCCACCAAGCTGTTCAAGCCGCCGGCCGGCAGCTGGGAGGACGATGTCGTGGACGTGGAGATGTTCCGGGGCGACGACGGCGAGCTCCGGGTCTTTTTGACCTGGAAGGACGGCAACAAGTCTCAGCACGTGGCACAGCAGGCATATGTGCGGTGTCCGCAGAGAGTGAGTTCCCGTCGTCTCGTTATGTTTGACCGATACCGACACAAGGCTAACATTGCAGATCTTGCGGTTTTACGAATCCCGCATCAGCTTCAAGTCGCCGTCCGAGTAGAAGAAAGAAGCCTTGAGCCTTTGCGCTTTTGAAGAAGAGGCCATGGGCTATGCTACGTCGGTAATATGTCATCTATTGTTATCACCATCATTTCGTTTATTTTGATTGCGTTCTTTTGCCCTTTTATTTCTGTTATTATCATCCACTTGACTGCTATCTTTTCGCGCAGCAGTCCTGGTGTGAGTTTTTGTTATTGGTCGTTTGCTCTTTGATTTTTTCTAAATATCCGGCGACAGGGAGAGGCGTCGCAGCTAGGGATGCTGGTAGCAGGGATGGCCAAGAGGGAGACATCCGTACTCTGTACGGTGCATGGACGGGCTCACGCCATGCCGGCTGGATGCCACCCTGTTGTCATGGGCTTTGTGTTATCAGGCACTGCTCTCCGGCCACAGCTGTTTCCTCTATGTATTTATATATTAATTTCAGGTTGGCAAATGTATGAGTTGAATGTTTATCAGCAATGTAAATCAAACCAATCAACCCGTGGGACTCTGGTGCAATAAAACGACTGGTGATGGAGATGGGGATGAAGATGACGAGCTTGAGATGGCCAGAGCAATGACATAAGCTTGTGCATCGATCCTTCCTCATGCGGCGTAGCCAGGAACGGAGACTCGGCATCAGGGGCAAAGAATCAGGAAGGAGCGATGCAGTACATAGGAAGTACTACGAGTACAGACTAGAGAATTCCCTCCTTTCCCTCTTCTCCTGTTGACTCCTTCCTCTTCTGTCAATGCTCGTTGTCGGGTGGTTGGGTAGCAAGTAACAGCGTTTTACATGCTGCTAGTGTGAGCCGGCGTCTGTCACTTTTGGGGGTGTGCCTGGTAATAATGGGTCCGCTTGAATAATTTCTACGCTTACCATTGGCCAGCGTTGCTCATACGGGACCTGCTCCCCTGTTAAACTACGCCCCTTCCTTTTTACGCTTTTTCCCAGCCTTGCCTTTTATTGACATACTACCAAAAGCAGGTGGCGGGGCAACCAGTATAACTGAGGGCGCACCCGAGCCCAATAATGTGCTGTCTCTGCGTTTCTCTCTTCTCTACTCAATCCATTACATCAAACATCCTCAAGCTTACACAATTGCACGACTGTTCGTCTCTGCTTCATTTTTGGATACATTCATCATCAATCCGCATTATATATTCACTCATCTTCAATCGGTGCATCTCACGATACCTTGATTTCAAAGAAGAAGCAGAATCGCGAAATTAACGATCCGCGAAACCAACGAATCAACGAACCTACAACAAGTTCAAATAACCCAAGAGTGAGTTGCAAGAACCACCTCTACATTCCAAACAAGTCAGCCTTGTACTAACATTCCTGCCCCAGATCGTCGAGTATTGCCGCATTCTTCATTTGAGCCTCCGTCTCTTGTTTCGTCCCACGTCTTGCCCTCGCATCTCAAACCGCCACAATGAAGGAGAACGACGTCATTGCCCTCATTATCATCCTGCTGTTCACGTTCCTGGCAGCCATCTCTTTTGGTATCTACCGCCTGGTCCAGATTGCACGAAACAATGTCACCGTCACCACCAGCTCCGGCAGTGGCAGCTCCCGGTCATAAGCGTGGACCCCTACTATGACACGGCAAAGCGGCTGCTTTTTTAAAACAGCCTTGAGATTGCCGTGAGATTGTGGTGAGATTGTCTTGAGATGATCTCGACATGAGCAGTTTCTTTCCTCTTTGGAGGCGGCCTGGGTCAGCCATCGTCGATCTCGGCATGAGCACATTATTGACGGGCACGACAAAGACAGAAGACAACCAAAACAACAACTAGCAAAACAGCAAAAACAATAACGGGATACGGATCAACGACACTTAATTTCTTCTTCATTTTGCATACAATGTCTTCAGCGCGACGAATTTTGGGACAGCAACGGATATCTCCCCTTTTATGGCATTTATTTACATCGATTCTGCTGTTATTCAAGGAGTTTGATACTGGGGCAACGGCGTTTTACGGGTTATATATACCTATATATCACCAGCTTATGACTGTTTGATTTACTCGAATATTTTGGATAGTTTGGGGATTGCTAGCGATTTGATTTTCAGTAGATAGACATGAACATGAACATTTTGCATGTACAAGCATCTTTAGTTGTTAAGATTGATACTATGTGTGACGCGGAGAGTAGGAATAATGCTTGGATGGGTGGTATGACAGCCGTCCTAGAAAAAGACCGGTGACACGATTGAGGCTTCATCCGAAATGACAGCTGTGACAAGGCTGGTTTGTACATGAGGTGCGCGTATATAAATATGAAAGTCACTGCAAGATGGAACTTCTTGTGTGGTATACTCCCTACAGTCGATAGCCATGGAGTCTCACCGGCATAAACGCCCGCCTACAACAGCCTCTGACATCCTCGACTTTTACTTTGAGTCACTTGCCACCGAGCTGGGACCGGGCCTGCCAGCAGAAACCAGCAAGAACCAACAGCAAGAGAGTTCGTATGAAGAGTGCAGCCGCAGCAGCAGCGTATACAGCACCGACACGCTCAAAGAAGACACAGCCACGCCGTGTTTACAAGATCCCCCGAAAGCCGGCCATGGCGACAGCACGTCTATGCGCGAGGTTTTCCGGAACCTTTGCCAAGTTAGCCTGCACATTGCCAACCTCCGGCATGCCCGCGACGAGGCGCACAAAGCACTCGAAGAGGCCGACAAGAGAGTTGACGGCCTAGCCCACAAGCTCGTTCTGGCGCGGCTGGGCTGCACCGACCAGATCGACAGCAGCAACGAGGCCATCAGCCAGATCATGGAGATTCTGGCAGAGGGGGGTGAGAACGGCCAGCTCTGCGGCAAGCGAGACAGGCCCGAGAATGACACAGATGTTGATTGTCTCCGAGAAGCTGTGCGCCATGCACAACTGCTCAAGGCCGCCTTCTACGCCTGCAGAAGGCAGCTCGAGACGGGGCAGCGGGTTCTCCTCTGGCCAGTCCTTGAGCAGTGGAGGCTGGCCGTGGAAGGATTTAGAGAGGCAGGGCAGCACGGAAGGCTAGGAGAGCAAGCCAGCTCCGTCATTTCCCAGAGAGCATTGAGAAAGAATAGTAGTCACAGCGCAAGTGTGCCGCCGAGCATCATCACCGTCTCGAGCCTTGACGGTCTAGACCGTGTCACTCGTGAGATTGAGGTACTTTTGCCGCAGCTTGGCCGGCATCGCCTAGAGCACTTGCTTGGGTACATTACGGCGGCGCTGCAGCAAGAGGGGACATGTAATGCTAGCAACTATGTTCCCAATTTTATTTAACTTTTTCAAGCTGGCTGCGTTTTAAAAACCAGATTAAACAGAAGAAAGAGAAGAAACAAATAATACCAAAGCATGCAACTGAAAAGCAAAACTCTCCCAGACAAGACTCTCGCCCGGCAGCCATGCTTGCAGCGCCTGCAGCATCTGCGAGCCCGTGCAGGCATCGTTCTCTTCACCGCATCACCGGCCGTTGTGTTTTGGTTGACAACATCGCCTCGCTGGATCCTGCGTCCCTCAATGACGGTGGCTCCCGTATTCCGCAGCTTGGAGACACCCCCCGATGTTGTTCCCAGACTGCCCGTGACAAAAGTCTTTATGTGGTGAGCGAGCTCCGGTAGCTTTCCAGGACGTCAAGGGCCACGGGGATATCTGCAGCCCTGATACTCCAGAGGATCTCGAAGCTGGCAGATGCCGCCAATAGGCCAGGAGCCTGTGCCAGCAGTGGCGTGATGCCAACGCCGGCAGCAACGAATATTGTGATCAATATTGTAGCTATAACCTGCCGCCGCCCATGGATGCGTCAGATGCATCATATGGCATCAGATGGAACCAGATGGCATCGGCGAGATGTGAGATGTTGGATGCTCGACGAAAGTTTCCTAGAGAGGAAATGACGTTACAGCCGGGAAAAGAGAAGGAGACAGGCGTTATTAGTTATTAATAATCACACAACTACAGTCACATGACTCAAAGCCTCGATGCATTTGGCTTGATCTGAGTATTCGTCTTTGCTTGCAAAGAATCACACTGCAATTCGAGTTGAAGAAGTAGCTTTTACGGAGTAAGTTTTTAAGTATACTATTTACACTACAAGACATCCCGTAACCGTGTCTAATAGTGGATGCTTATATAATACCGTATACCCAGAGTCGCTCGGTGTTCACATTCGTGACAGATTGTATCGCAAACTTGGACAATGGGAGACATGCATACGGAGTATCTGCTCATATCAATATCTGCACCTGCAGTACGAACATGCTGTCGCTGTCTGGCACGCTGTATCACCACATGGCCACCACCCACCGCCACTCAGCGACAGACAAAGATTAGCAAGCCAAACCTGTGACGATCATCAAACCATACCAGCAATCCAAAACTAGCATGATAACCTATTAATATCGATACTGCAAAACACAATCACCAACACCAGCGAGGCTGCGGCCGTGCCCTCCGCGTCCTCTGCCCTCTGCATTGACGATTGCCTACAGAGTAATTAAGTCACGACTTTCACGCGTTCTGATTGGTCACATGATATCGCCACTGCCCACGCTAGCCGTTAAAGTACTCTGCATACCTCTGCCCCTTTCCTTCCCAGCTTCCTTGGTAGAGATCCCTGGCGTGCCAGGCTCAGTGCTTGTGAATTCGTGTTCTTGCGGGCGTCTCCACTGATGCGCTCTGTCCATCCTCTACAGAGTAACACACCCCTACTCCGTACATGCCTGTAACCCCTACGTACTGCCTCACGTACTATGTACTCTCTCCTCTCCCTTGTCCTTTGATCTTCGTCTTCTAGTCTCTGTTAGCCTAGCGAAAGATACGTCTCTTCTCACTGTCGACTATCGCCTCCTATTCTGCCTACCTTTTTTTTTGCTCTTTCACTCTCGCTTCTTTGTTGCACCTCTTCTTCTTCGTCCTCCTCCTCCTCACCCCATCCCCTCCTTTCTCAACGCCACACGTCGTTCTCTCTTCCGCTCTCCTCCTCCTCTCTACACCCCGGCCTGATGCGACGCACGTCTGTCTCGCTTCCGACCAAACGCGTTCACGATCCTCACGAGAAGCCCGCCCGATACGGCGTCCATCCCCAACAACTATCCATCCTGGAGCGAACATCTGCCTGGATGGCGCAAGCCAAGCAGACCCGGTGGATCAAGGCCGCCGCTGTCATCTCAGCCGTCTTCTTCCTCTTCTACTACTTCTCGCCCCAGGGCGTTGACCTGTACCGCGGAGGCACGTGCCTGTCCTTCTTCCATGTCTCTTGAATCGCCATACTAACTTTACTGCAATAGTCGCTGCCCCTGCTACCGATGGCCAGACACCCTCCGACAGCACCTACGGCACCGACCGCTGCATGCGCTCCAGCTCGCGCGACAAGCCCATTGTCCAGTATGTCCTCATGATTGATGCCGGCAGCACTGGCTCGCGCATCCACGTCTACAAGTTCAACAACTGCGGTGCCAGCCCTGAGCTCGAGAGCGAGGTCTTCAAGCAGACCAAGAAGATCGACGGCAAGAGCAGCGGTCTCAGCGCCTACCCCGACGACCCCGATGCCGCTGCCCACAGTCTCGACATCCTCCTTGAGGAGGCCATGCGCGAGGTCCCCGACAAGCTCAAGTCCTGCACCCCCATTGCCGTCAAGGCCACGGCCGGTCTGCGTCTGCTCGGCCCCGAGAAGAGCCAGCGCATCCTGGATGCTGTCCGCAAGCACCTCGAGCAGGACTACCCCTTCCCCGTCCAGTCGGCCGAGGAGGGTGGCGTCGCTATCATGGATGGCTCCGACGAGGGTGTCTACGCCTGGATCACCACCAACTACCTGCTGGGCAACATTGGCGCCCCCGAGCAGGAGGACACTGCTGCCGTCTTTGATCTCGGCGGCGGCTCGACGCAGATTGTCTTTGAGCCCAACTACAAGGGTCTGACCCAGGGCGGCATTCCCTCGACTCTGGCCGAGGGCGACCACAAGTACGATCTCGACTTTGGCGGCCGTCACTTTACACTGTACCAGCACTCGCACCTGGGCTACGGCCTGATGAGCGCCCGTGATGCCATCTACAAGGCCCTTATCGACGACCTGTCCGAGGCCAACAAGGGCGCCTCGGCTGCTGCGTGGTCCAAGGCCACGATTGTGAACCCCTGCTTCTCTGTCGGCATGGACAAGACTGTCAAGATCAAGCTGGGCGACGGCCACCCGCTGGGCAGCGAGGCCGAGTTCAACATGACCGGCCCCGTCAAGGCCGCCCCTGCCCAGTGCCGCAGCCTGGCTGAGCGCATCCTGAACAAGGAGGCCGAGTGTAAGCTGGCGCCCTGCTCGTTCAACGGCATCCATCAGCCGGCCATTGCCAAGACGTTTGCCAAGGAGGCCATCTACTTTTTGTCGTACTTTTTCGACCGCACGCAGCCCCTGGGCATGCCCGAGTCGTTTACGCTGCGCGAGATGCACGAGCTGACCAACACTGTCTGCTCGGGCAGCGAGTCGTGGGGTGTGTTCAAGTCGATCCCCGGCGCTCTGGACGAGCTGACGGACCGCCCGGAGCACTGCATGGACCTCAACTTTATGCTTGCTCTTGTGCACACGGGCTACGAGATGCCCATTGACCGCGAGGTCCGCATTGCCAAGAAGATCAAGGACAACGAGCTTGGCTGGTGCCTTGGTGCCAGTCTGCCTCTTCTGTCCAAGTCGTCTGGCTGGACCTGCAAGGTCACTGAGATTCACTAAGCAGCGCACCTTTTTCGTAAATAACGACACGGATAGGAAGCGCTGATGACGCCCTTGATGATAAACAAAATGTCATCCGACGAGCTTCATGGTTTATTCTTTTTGTTTTGTTTTCCTCCTTCTCACAGTTCGGCAAGGCACAAGGCAGAGCAACGATGTGTCGGCTCTAGGATATATAAGGATCACTTGAAACGGCGTTTAAATGGGAATTTGCTCTATTGCTCTGTTGCTCTATGCTATCATAATTTCACGTTCCATTATTTTGATGTTTCTTTTTTACAGTTATTATATACGGCATGCTCATATATGCCACGGGGTATTATACATATCATAGACGCGAAAATAAATACAAAAAAGAAGAAAGTCTTCTTCCAAGCACAACCACACTACTCTGTACATGCTGGACGATGTTCGTAAACCACCAGGTTTGTGGAGGAATGTCTACACTGGAGGCGCAACCGACTCTAGGACTCCCTCGATGACATCCTCGGGGCTCACGCCTTGGAGCAGCGCTTCGACGGCAGCCTTCTCGCCGCCCCATTGCATGCTCCGCTCGTGCACGGCCGACAGCCGCGCGCCGCTGTGGCCAACGGGCACGGTCCGGATGCGGTGCAGGTATATCTTGCGCGCAGCCAGCGCCACGAGTGCGGGCGTCACGTAGTCGAGCTGGTGCAGGGGCGCCAGGCACTGCGCCAGCTTCTCAAAGTGCTTGGTGGCAAGGGGCGACACGCAGCTGAGGCCGCTTGTGCCCGGGCCGACGACGGCGACGGCACGATGGATGCGCAGAAAGGCGACAATGTTCACCTGGTAGCGCAGCACCTCGATGTCGATGCGCACCTTTGCGGCGAGGGAAGCCAGGTGCTCGATATCGGCTGCGGAAAACAAGGGAGGCGGTGGTAGTTGCTGCTGGTTTTGTTGGTGTTGGTGGGCGTTGCTACTGCTGCGTCCATGCCTGCCAGACTCGCTGAAGCGCACAACGCTGTCGCTGTCGGTGCCGGTGTCCTCGTGGTATGAGCCGGCTTCATCCTTGCCGTCCCCTCCGAACTCGGCCTCTTCCCGCTCTTCTATGTTGGGATAGCCGTCTTCGGGGTCGTGCCAGTGGCCCATGGAAAAGAAGTCGTTTAGATGTGCCGTCATATGCGGTGCCCGTTTCGGGCCAACAGAGCCCGTATGACTTTGTGTCTCGGGTTCCGCCTTGATGCCATTTGTGTCGGCGCCCGCGGCATCCCACAGAAAGCCGCGCTCGGCGGCCACGACGGCAACCAACAGGAACGGCTTGGGCGCGGGCTGCATGGCTGTTGCTGTGTATATGTGGCGGGTGCGCATCAGCTCGAGCGCCTGGATCTGGACAGCGTCCGGTGCGCAGTTGAGGTTCTTTGCAATCACAACGTTGGCCATGGTTGTCGGCGTTGCTGACGCGGAAGCCGACACGGCCGAGGCTGCACTTGCAGAGGCCAATGTCCCTCCAGTGGGCAGGTTGCTCATGGGCGACCGTGGCGAGCGAGGCCCTGGTGTATAGGATGACTGTGAGGGCCGCCTTGCGGGCGACAAATGAAAGTAGTCGACAGTAGCAGTTGTTGCACTGGACGGGTGTGCCTGGTGCTTTTGATGCTGGTGGTGCTGTCCATTGATGGCGGCTGGCGATGCCGTGGGAGGCACAAAGAGCGAGGTGGCAAAGTCCTCGAGGGTGGTATCCTCGCGGTAGTCAACGACAGTGCAGCGCAGGCCAAAGACATTGAGGGCTGCCAAGCCAATCTCGTCGACGAGATCCTCGACGGCCTCCTCGGGCGTGCCGATGACGCAGTGCTCGTGGCTGGTGAGCGAGAGCAGAACGGCGAGCTCGATGTCGCTGAGGCCGTGCACGCGCTCGACGATGTCGGCGTCTGCGCCAGCCACGTCCGAGGGACCGGACGTCATTGTTATTGAGACAGGTGGAAACAGACGAGCGTACGGCCTGTGGATAACGGCGCGGTGAATATTGCTGGGCGTTGTCAAGTGAAGCTATTCGCACTATGGCCAAGCTCTATTCAGACTGCTTATTTGCACTATACGCAATATAGCACGTATTTGCCTTCCAGGCACTTGTTACGCACTAAACACACTACTGGCAGGAATGTCTTACACTAATTGTGTACCTATGACGCTATGTCACTATTGGGGCATAGCCTGGACTCCTGTGGCAGGTGCTTTGCATTAGGTAAGGTTCTGCGATAAGGCTAAGTGAAATTAGAGCGGGTCAAGGTTATTTACAGCGGGGATAGCGGCATGCGATTGGCCATGACAGCTATGTCCTCCACTAAGAAAGGTATGCTGTGAGGGAAGTCACCTGCTAGGGGCAGCCAGTGCAGGCTCCGTCATTGGAAAAAAGAGCCTATGCCGCCTGTGCTGCCTCCTGAGCCACTTTCTTCTCTCTCTCTTCACAAACCACCACCACCACCACCGCCACACATCCACCCAGCATCCCCCAAACCACGCCCAAAGCCTCGTGCTGTCTCCAAACGCTTTCGATACTACGACTGTAAAGGCACACGATCTCTAATATATCGGGAACCATCCGATATCTGCTACGTGCCCGGACCTCTGTCTACCGCCTCGACATCGCCCCCTCTCCGAGATTGCCTCCTTATCAGCAAGCAGTGCTCTCTGCTCGTGTCTGTTGCTCTGCTCCTCAGCCTCGTCTGGTCTGAAGGCGGTGTGATCTTGTCCCCTCGAGTTTTCCATCCCACTCTGTGTCGACGACACTCAGCTACACTCCCAACCACATACGTTTTACGTTTACACGTTATCGACCACAGCAATGGCGTCAAGAAAGAAGGTCCTCCTCAAGGTATGTCGGGCCGCCGTCCTTGTCGACATCGGATCCCTGTGCACGTTGACGGCGTGCGAGGAATAGTAAAGTGCAAGAAACGGCAAGGCTAACAGCAGTGCTCCAGATCATCATCCTCGGTGACAGCGGTGTCGGCAAGACCAGTCTGATGAACCAATATGTAAGCGCCAACCCGAGCTGCGGTATTTGACGAAGCCGAGGCATTTTCTGCGGCAGCAACGCCCGGCAGCAAAAATGGGTGGCGTGTGATATGAGTACGGACAACGGACAGGGACTGACAGTGCACCAGGTCAACAAGAAGTTCAGCGCCTCGTACAAGGCAACGATCGGAGCAGACTTTCTGACGCGCGAGGTGCCCGTCGACGACCGGCAGGTGACGATGCAGCTCTGGGACACGGCGGGCCAGGAGCGGTTCCAGTCATTAGGCGTGGCATTCTACCGCGGCGCCGACTGCTGCGTGCTGGTGTTTGACGTGAACAATGCAAAGAGCTTTGAGGCGATCGAGGGCTGGCGGGACGAGTTCCTGGTGCAGGCCTCGCCGCGCGACCCCGACAACTTTCCGTTTGTTGTGCTCGGCAACAAGATCGATGTGGAGGAGAGCAAGCGCGTGGTGAGTTTATGCGGTTGTGATGACTTGGCTGTTATAACATTTTGGGGGGCTGCCGACTAATTCGATAGATTTCCAACAAGCGTGCGTTGACGTTCTGCCAGGCGCACGGCATCCCGTACTTTGAGACGAGTGCCAAGGAGGCCATCAACGTCGAGCAGGCATTCGAGGTAATTGCCAAGAACGCCCTCCAGCAGGAGGAGTCGGAGGAGTTCAGCGGCGACTTCCAGGACCCGATCAACATTCACATTGAGAACGACCGCGACGCCTGTGCTTGCTAGGCTGCTGCAAGCCGGGCGTCGTGCGTCGTCGACGGGTGCAGGGTGTCTACCGGTCCGGATTCGTCTCCGTCGACTGATGTGTCTTGATATCTGATGTCGGTTGGATTCTGGACCGGCATCACTGCTCTGTTGGTCTGTCTGTCTTTGTCCTCTTTGTGCTCTGTTGTATTCCTTTGATTTGCTGTACCTTTTTTGAGTTTATTTGAGTTTATTTCCCCTACCTTGTCCTGTCTGTTACATCTTCCTCTTCTCGCTTACTTTTATTTCTACTTGCTCTACTTGCTCTCTTATATTTTACTCGCTTGCTGTCTACCTTCTGCTTTGATTTCTGCTTTGATTTCGCTTCTGCTTCTTGCTGGTCTGGTTTCTGTACTTCTCGCTTTGCTCTGTTTGCGATCCCTCCATGGACTCGCCGCCTCCCGCTACATGGCGTTATGCCTCAAAGCACAGTTGCTGGCAAATGTGGTCTTCTTATTCTCCTTTTGCCGTCCCGGCCTTCTCTGCACGGTTGATTGTTCCGCTCCAAGCCGTCTACCCCCTGGTCCCCCAGCAGCAGGCGTGCATGCGCACTCTTAATTATTACTGTCTTGCTTGCGGAGGCTCCCACCCTTTCTGTCTGTAGAGGCATTTTGTTGTTTTATTTTAGAAGACAGGTGCGTTGGTTTAGATAGTTGCATATGAATATTTTGCAGTATTTGACGCCTGTGGTGTTGTTATCAAGTATGTGCTAATACAGCTAGTCAGTGTCTACTTACACTATAGTGAAGAGCCCCATCAAGTAAGCATCAAAGCTCCTGCTGGGCGATAACACTCGCTACCAGCCACTCTAACAGGCACCTGTATCCACTGTAGTCTGGCTCTTGGCGGTTAATCTATGTAAATCAGCTGCTTAGTCATTTTCTGGCCAATCATATATTGTATATGCCAGCTTATATGGGTCGCTACAGAGCCGTGGGGCCTGCGCCCCAACGCCGCCTTCTTCGATATCAACGACTGCGCAGAGCTGTACCGATTTGGTGAGAAGCAGGGGGGGTACCCTGGTCACCGCAACGCACAGGATGCACGGGCGGATGCAAGCTGCAGCCGCCTGGAGCTTCGCCTTTTCTGCAGTGGCTTGTTTTGTATCTGTATTTTCTGTGTTGTTGTTCTCGCTTTCAACAGATGCAGCGATGCTGTTCTCGCGATCATCACCTCTTCTTGGCAGCCATTCTTGTTTTTTGCTTCTTTGCTTCCTTGCTTCTTTGCTTATTTGATTCTTTGCTTCTTCACTTGATTTCTTGATATTCTTGGCATCGAGCTGTCTGTGTACACTGCAAGTTCTGTCCCCAAGAGCCAACTCGAGAGCCTCGCTCTTCGCGGTAGCCTCCAGACATAATCACAAAAGACAAAGATCGTGGCAGAAGTGCAGAAGTGCACCACACTTGCATGAGTGCATGAGGTCCAGCACGTCTAGACTGCTCGCCTGGCCTATCACCTCCGCCAATACTCCGCCACACAGCTCTGGCCATAGTAGCATACAGAGCCTGCTCGACGGCCGCTGGGCAGCCTCGGGGACCGCCTTGCTGCCTGCGTCGCGTCTGCAGCCTTGCCTGAGTTTGCGGCCGCAGGTCTGGCGTGGTATTTGCTTATAGTTACGCCTTGGGCCTCCCGTTCAAGAGCTTTCCTTGGCTTTCATACTTTCTCCCGACTTGTTTATTTTTACATTTGTCTCGCATATAAACGCACTTATCCATCGCGGCCGTCACCAAACAGACCATGTCGGCCAACCAGACTATCGTCATCAACAGTGGCGGCGGCGGCAACAACAACAGCGACACAAAGGTCGCCGTGGTTGCGTTGGTGGTGTCCGTCGTGGCCCTGTTCGGCACCATTCTACAAGTCGGCCAGCAGTACCTGGCCTCGGCCGCCGGCTACTCCAGCTGTGACGAGTCTGTCATCGGCCCGTGGCACAAGACAAAGAGGCGCCAGTTCCGGTACTCGGAAATGCGCTTCCGGGTGCTCTTCAAAAGCCCCGTCTTCTTCGTGTGTCCGGCAACAAACAAAAGGGGGCCCGTGCCAGGTGCAAATGTCTTCTTTGCCAACGGCACTCCTTCGAGTATCCAAAAGACGCTCTCTTTGCCTGTTCCGGATCAGGAGGCGCCGCCACCAGGCAATGGAAACGTTGGCTCGGCGGATCTGGATCCGAAAATGAATTCCGTCACGACCGGCATTCGGAAGCTGACGACAAGAGTGGGGGAAATGGGAAGGGCTCGCAAGCGGCAGTGGCTCAGGCATCGTGTCAAGCCCGGAAACTCCGAACCGGCCTCTGAGTGGAAAGGCGATGCAGCCCAAGACCAAGATGACAATGACCAGGATGCTGCGTCGCCGGCGCCGGTCCTGAATGGCGATCAAAAGGGCGTCCATACGGTCGACAGCGAGATGGCGACCTGGGTGCATCTGTTGCAGCAAGTCCACTGCATGGAAAAGTACTCGATGCAGTGGGAAGAGAAGCAGCTTGGCAGTCTTAAAGGCAGCCAGGGCGTGGTGCCCGCCTTCGAGGCACACACGCTCTGTGTTGCTGTCCAGAGCAAGGAGCTGTCGTGGGACACTATGCCGGCCAGCATCAACCGGCCATACGCGACGACCACAATCTCGCACATGCTCGAGATGGCGGCCATGCTGGGCATCTACTGGAAGCAGTTTGACGAGGCCACGCGCAACTACCGCGCCGAGGGCAACGGCTACGTCCTGACCGGCAGCCGCATTGCCGACTTTGGCGGCATCTTCTTTACTTTCCAGATCTCCGGCAAGAATATCTTTGCCGAGAACCGCATCATCCCTGCCGACGAATGCAAGGAGCTTGCCTTTGGGCTCGTGCCGACCATCTTCCGGCAGACCGACGACCTGCGGCGCCTCAAATTCAAGGTCGACGACATCCACAACCTCGGGACTCTGCTGCTGTGCAGTCCGCGCCAGTTTGGCGAGACGCTGGCCTCGATTGGCTGCAACACGTACTCGTCCAACTGCTTGCAAAACGAGGGCGCCCGCTACGGCCATCTGTTTCCCTGTAAGTTGTACCTTTATCATGCTTTTATTGTTTCTGTGGAAAAAAAAACTATAATGGCTTGGCTAACACACGCAGTGAGCTTCGAGGTTATGGGCATGGTGGGCAAGAAGCTGCATCGCATGGGCAGTGCATTCCGCTTCCTGCCCAACCCCTCGTACAACCACTGGGACAAGAAGTACTTTAACATGAACCTGCTTCTCAGAGCCTACCATCTGGAGATCCAAAAGGTGGCAGTCCTAGACGGCTCGGACATGGGCGGAAACCCATTCCGGGCTGTGCAGGACAAGAGGCTCGAGTGGCTGAAAACGGCTGCGGAGGCAGTCGACAGTGCCATCTGCGGCATCACCGACCAGTGCAAGGTGGACTACGCACTGATGGACCTGCTGGATCGCAAGATCACGGTATGTGACGACTTCCTCCGTGCCAAGGGGCGCGACAGGGTAGGCCTTGTTCTGCGCCAGCACATCCAGCAGGTGCTCTACATGGTCAACAGCGAGAACAGGTTCAAGCCCGGGCGGCCTGGTACCTCCACGAAGGAACCATCGCTCTACGATAATCTCATGGCAGCCACCCCGGCAGACCGGCAAAACCTGCTGATGGAGACCTACTTTTCCAAGATCAGGGGCGCTGTGGCCGAAAAGGCCGAGGCGTCTCACACGAGCGTGTACTCTGCACCCGATCCCGCCGCGTCTGCAAGCAGCGACACAAATTCCTGGGCCTACTTCGCTGTGTCCAGGACGCCAGAGGAGGACAGTTTCACCCAGGCGTGTAAGCTGCTCGAGGCAGAGGCCGTGTGGTGCACGCTGGTGTTCCGCATGCTGTGCTGGCTGACGCTGCACGACTTTAACAAGGCCGATGTCCAGTCTGAGAAGCACGAGCTCCTGGGCAGTCGCTTGCCCGTGTTTATTCGGTAGTGCGGATACATGCAGTGCATCGACTGGACGGGGCATGGGTGCATGCATGTGCGATATTGGATGAAAATAAAAGAGGCGTTGGATCTGGATGCAGTCGTTTTGTTTTGTACATTGTACTTGGCTGCAGTATCTTTTGGTTATTATATATTATATCCTCTTGCATATTTGATTTTACCAGTTCTTTTGGGGTTTCTTTGGTTTTTGGAGTTATGTTGGCTCGTTTTGTTTATTTATCTTGGTTTGTTGTTATTTTTTTTTATAATTTTGATCTCTTTTATTCCTCCCTCTTTGAATTATTTCGCGTCTCGAACCTCGCTCGACCACACCACCACACATCGACAGCCACTACTCGTCACACCATCGTCGATTATCATCTCGGAACGACTGCCGCTCAAGCACAATGATATAATATCACCGCGGCTACCGTCATCGGCGCCATCATCAGGTTGTCAATTGCCCGAAAGCCAGCCACCTTGCAGACTGCCCACCACTCACGTCGCAACAGCGTGGCATATCACGCATGCGCGCCTTATGAGACGTGCTATGCGTTGTCGCATGCAGCTGGCTGCTTGCCCTCTACGAAAAAAAAAATAACAATTTAAAAAGAAAGAAAAGGGGATGTCCGCCTCGTCCAAACCCAACACGCCTCGGGCATCACCTCCTTTTCACAGACCAGCGTCACAAGACAGCAATCCAGCCAGCAGTGGCTCGCTACGGAGTATCTGGTACACCCTACACACCGCATTTGTCGCATGTAGAGGATGTCACCTTGATATAATAACGGCTCAAGACCATTTTTATTAAAAAGCCGCCAAAATGACAGAAATAATCAACTGCCAGAACCAACCCCCCAAGACCCGCAGCGGCTGCTGGCCCGGCCACTCGTGGCCCAGTTCGTGGCCAAGATGGATATGCTGCAGACACAGTGCAGCTCAAAAACGGGGCAACAAGGTGTCGTGGCTCCGTGGACGATGGTCAGTGGGAAGACGAGGGAAGACGAGGGAAGACGGGGGCGACGAGGGAGACAGTGACCTGAGTGGCGTGCCAGAGCAGTGCCAGTGCCGGCGCCGTCTGCTGAGTTTCCGCCACACGATTCCACGCGCTGGGCAATCGACAGGCAGACAATGCTCGCTGACAATCGCCTCGCCCCCTGCTACACCTCTACTATCTACTCCTGGCGCCCCTCACCCGGCTTCGACGCTTGTGTCTCTTTCAATCGTTTTGATTTTACTTGGGCAAGTCTGCCCGGGGCTTTCTGCCTTGTGACTGTGCTCTTACCGCAAGTCCTGCTGCCGCCCTGAAATTCAGGAGTCTAAAGAAAATCAAACACAGTCCCCATCATCCCCATCCCCCCCCCCCCCATCTATCGGCTCACCGCCTGTGAGTGGCCCGGTTGGACTGGACAGACAACCTCTATCCTGGCTCGCACTGTCTCATCTCAGCTCTATCGTCCTATATCGTCCTCTGCAGTGTGCTTTTCTGCAACCCACCCAATAAAGCCATGGGGCGAGCCACCGCTCAGTGGTTGGCGGCCTCACCCCTGCACATGCGCCCTCTCACACGCCCCACCCCTCTATCCTCCCCTCGCTCAGTAGATGATACACTAAGCCTATTACCGGGGGCATAGAGTGTGATATGCTGCTGGTGCTGGCATATTAGTCTGGGAATCGTGCATATTTGAGTCTCATATTGCCGGGAAAGAGAGAGAGAGAGAGATTTAGATTGATCAATCATCCATATACAGTCATCCTTACTCTCTTGTCGATCTTGCAGTGTCATGATCGAGATATTTGCTTATATCGAGAAGGCTCTTTTGCTGTGAAAAGCACCGGGCACCTCTGATCTTCTCAACTCGACCTTTGACGCTCCAACACGCCACGCCGACTATCACCGCCTTTTCGGAGCATCCTCACAATGCCGTTCGAGCAGACCGTCACGATCATCAACAACTCGGGAAAGATAATCAGCACCGTAAGTTTGTTTTGTCAAACAGTCCAAGAAATTCAAAGATTTCAAAGACTTTAAAGAGTCAAAAAGAGTCGAAGACCGCCAAACGGGAATGAACACTGCTAACTTGTCACCACCAGGGCAAGCATCTTGTCGGCATTTTCAAAGAGGCCCGTTCTGCCTACAAGGAAAAGAAGGAGGCGCTCAAACAGGAACGCGCTGGCAACTTTCGCCGCGCCCACACCTTCCACGGCCCCATTGTCGAGGAATTCGACGACGGCCAATACGACCAGTATGGCGAGGACTACAACCGCAACCACCACTCGCTAGGCTACCGCCACCCCGGCCTCCTTGAGGACCATCGCCGCCAATCTCTCGATGAATCAGACCGCCGTTCGCATATTTCCACAGACAGCCGCCGGCGGCCCCGTCTTCACCGCAGCAGCACCGCCGGCGATGCGCTTTCCCGCTCGGGCCGAGGCGAGCGCCGGCCACCCCGGCCGCCTCTGACTATCAACAACCTGCGCACGCTGACTGAAGTCTCGGCAACCCTCCCGTCCGTTCCTCCCCAGTCTTTCCGCGCAAACCTTCAGCCATATGCCGAAACTGCGCCTCGCGACATGATGGTATCCCGGGTGGCCCTCGATGAAGCCGGCCCTCCTCCCTCTGCAGCAGCCCTCAGCAGGGCCCCGTCCGTCGCAGCACCGCGGTCATCCATGATGGCCCACCGCCCACGATCGGATCCAGCGTTGCGCGATTCTGGTATCGTGTCATCGTCGCGCCCCGTCGATATGCACCTCGCATACGGAGACATTCCGCCGGACCTGGCAACGCGCGCAGACCTAGACGCAGTCGCTCTCGGCGATTGCGACGAGTCGGCAGAACAACAAAAGGCCGAGGCTCAGACTCTTGTGGACCGCGTCGAGACTCTTCTCAATGAGGCTCACTGCATCCACCACACCGCGGCATCCATCATCCGCCACCTCCAAGACAACCCAGAAGCGGCGGCGGCGGTCGCATTGACTCTTGCTGAGCTGTCGGCTATCCTGACCAAGCTGAGCCCTGCGTTCCTTGGCGTGGTAAAGGGCGGCAGTCCTGCCGTCTTTGCTCTTCTCGCGAGCCCTCAGTTCCTGATTGGCACCGGCATTGCCGTCGGTGTCACTGTTGTTCTCTTTGGCGGCTGGAAGATTGTCAAGAAGATATCCGAAGTCAACGCAGCCCGCGACACCAAGCAGGCTATTGAAATGGCCGAACAGGCGCCGAGCCAACCCCCGACGCAGCAGATTCCCGGTGCCCGCCCAAACCCAGCACTCCCCGCCAACAACCGGACCCCCACCCTTATCTCCAACGGCGTCGATGAGGCCCTGGTCCTGGAAGAAGAGCTGAGCACCATTGAGTGCTGGCGCCGTGGCATCCAGCCACTCGGCGGCATTGAAACGGAGCCCTGGGAGGGCACAGAGGTGACCGAGGCCGAAATTGAGCTGATCAGCCCCGAGGCAATGCGCTCACGCATTGCTCTCGACGACGAGCGTACTCTGCGCAGCGTCCGCACCCGTCGGAGCACCAAGTCGCACAGCTACCACCACTCCAGCTCTGCGCGCGAAAGCTCGTCACGCAAGGGCAAGAAGCCTCGCGATGAAGAGTCGGTGATCGAGGTGCCTGTGCGTCGCAGCAGCAAAGACTCGCACTACGACGATACACAAAGCAAGAGCGGCGATCGGCACCGTAGCCATAGCCATAGCCGCAGCCACCGCGATCGTCACGATGGAACAGAAAGCGAGGCTGGCAGTGTCAGCACCACACGCACCTACCGCAGCAGCCAATCACGGCGGCACAAGGAAAGCCGGTCCGGAAGCAGCAAAGCCCCCGGCCCGTCGGTCATTGTCACACCCCCCTCTGAAGCCGGATCGTCTGCGAGCAAGGACAAGAAGGTTGGAGGCAGCGGAGGCAACGGAGGCAACATGCTCAAGCAGCTGTTCAAGAAGAAGAAGGATGCAAAGGATAAAGGGAGTGCCGTGTCCGTCATGGCATGAGCACGAGCATGTGCATGGCGTTCAAACAACACATTCACACACACACACACACACATACAAGGAGTTTGGGATTTAAATCTGCCAGGTGGCACACAATATCATACACACACAGGCAATAGTCTTGCCTTGCAAATTAGGAGGTTCATTCTTTTTTTTCTCACTTTTATACACACACAATTTATTCGGTTTCATTCTCATATATTCATTCGTATTACATGTACATCGTATCATCTGCCGGAAAAGCAAACGCTATGCTACGTATCAAGACCGGCTCTCTCGCTCTATTCCCCATCGTCCGAGTCTTCAGAGTCTAGGATCACAACTGGCGGTGCATGCCGCACCTCTTCGTACAAGCTATCAGGCAGCACAACTTGAGTAGACTCGTTTGACGAGGCCTGTGCGTTTCGCAGTGCAGACCCTTGCCGCCGCAACCTCCTTTTCTGTGGCCCGCGCGTCATCGGCGGCAGTTGTGGCGAGTGCTGGGAGCTTTGAGTGTCGTATGGCTGTCCCATGCCGTCCCTAAGAGATGAGATGCTCGACTGGCCAAAGTCTATATCTGGACGTGGAACTGCTGCACTTGGGTCGACTGGCGAGGACACAAACTGACTCTGTGATTCGCGTATCGTGGCAGTCGCCGCAGTCTCCTTGGGCGGTGCTTCGTCTTGGGTTGCCGGAGATGTCGCCGTAGTGGCCTGCGACGGCCATATGGTGTTGGCTGGTCCGCCAGTCTTTTCTCTCTCGTCTCCTCGGCCACGAGCACGCTCGCCCTCAGAGCTACCAAGCCTCGGCGTCTGTGGTAAAGAAGCCGTATTTGGCTGAGCATGTGGTGCAGGCGGTGGCATATTCTGCGAAGCACGCTGTGGTGGTGACGAATCAATCAGACGACCAGCTGTCGAGACGTCAGGCAGGGGTACAGCGGATGCCGGCCGGTCTCTTTGGGACGACTGCGTGTCCGCCATGTCGCTCAGAAGCTGGGCTTCGACTTCTTGGGAAACAGACAGCTTGTTTTCCGCACCCTGATGGAGGAGAGCACGCTGCAGGTTCCCCATCAGAGCACCGACAACAGCCGGAGGTACAAAGACATACCGCTGGGGAGGGCCATCAACCCATCCATTTCGTTTCATCAGATCGAGAGAGACGGGGTTGTTCAGCTGGTAGACCTGGTTGATCTTGTAAGCGAATTTGGCCACCAGCTGGCCAGCATTGAACGCTGCATTGCCCAGGCCACTTTCATTGCCGATTTCACCTGGTTTGAGGAAACCCGGATCGATGTAAGCCATGTAACGAAGCTCGCACACCGGCTGGGTGGTATAGATCCAAAGTCGCGTGACTGTTCCTGGAATCTTGTAGCCTCGAAACTCGTGGTCTTTGACGCCGCTGACAATCTTCTTGACCTGCTCTGGATGAATGGAAATAATAATGTCCGATTCGTATGTCTGTGGTCCTAAAGACCATATAGTCTCAAGTGGCACCCGCTGACTCTCAACCGCCTGGCTGTACATTTGAGACTCGCTGCCCTGGCTTGAGCGAGGCTCTTTCACATTTCCCGAATCTGCATCCTGAAGAGCTACATCGTGGGCGGACTCGCGATGACCGGGCTTACTACTTACTCCAATCACTTTAGTTCTCGTCTTGGGGAGAGGGGTTGGCGAGTTTGGCTCCGAGGTCGATGGAGATGACAACGGTGATGTTGATGCCGAGCTGACGGTATCTATGACATGCCCGGCCTTGGCCGCATTGTCCAGCTTTGGAGTAGACACGGCATTACGCCCCGGGCTTTGATGGCCCGCATATCTTCCGCCCTCGTCGTCACTGTCTGGTATTTCTTGTGACGACTGTCCGGGGCCCCGTGGTTGTGGGGTGAGTGAGGTGGTGTGTCCTATATCTCTAGTTGAGATTGAAGGAGACGCATGTATAGTCACGCCGCCGGGCTCGTTGTTTTCTTGCGGTGCCGACCGCTCTGCAATTTCGCGGGCGCTGAGTGCCCTGAGTGGCGTCTTGCCCTGGCTTGGAGAGTTGACCGTAGAGAACGAGTCTGGGATAACGCGTTTTGGAAACTTTGACTTGCGTTGAGAGGGGCTTGCATCCATGTCTGGAATTGGGACAGCCTGGCCAGTGCCCTTGCTTGATAGGGGAGACGATCGCTCCTTGCCCAATGGGCTGTGGTACCGTCCAAGAAGTAGCAATGGGGTAAACGGGCTCGGCTGCGATGATGGAATTTCAGTGCGCCTCGCCTTTGGGGTGGAGAAGGTAGCCTTTAATGAGCCTGGGTGGATGTCATTTTGTCGTGGCTTTGTGGGAGTCGTCGCCGGTCCCTTGACAGTCGACAGATCATTAGAGGCAGCAGTCTTTGCAACCGGAGACTCGAGGCTGAATTCGTCCTCTGAGTCCCTGATAGTGGCACCAAAACCGTAGTCATCGTCGCCATCGTCGCTATCGTCACCATCGCCGCCGTCATCGCCGCCGCCGTTGCCGCGCTCTTTGTTCTTCTTTTTTGTCACAAACTGTGTCAGGGTTTGTGTATGGAATGACGAGCTCGCAGTTGATGTAGGCGTGTCTTTGATCGTCTGTGATATCTTCCGCCGCTTGCTCCCCCTGGGGGGTACAGGGGCCGAAGATGTGGGCTCTATACTGGAGACGCTTTGGTCTGGTGCCGCATCAGTCCTGGCTGTGTCATCACCCTCCGAGTCTTCATCCAGTCCGCCAAGTTTTTGCAAGCCCGACAAGGGCGGCATAGCATAACCAATCTGAGTCAACGTCCGCTGCACCGGCGACCGGCCAGGATCTGCTCGTCCGTATTTCTTTACCACTTTCCTCCGACTGGGGAACCGGGCTTGCTGTTGCTGTGCTGCTCGGCCTGAGCGGTATACTCGACCAGACGACGGTCTTGCTTCAACTGTCGGCTCTTCTGGTCCAGCAACAGGGGTCGATACTGCCCTTTGTCGCCAGCTACCGCCACCAGAGCTGCTGCCGCCGCTGGGGTTGCTGCCGGCGGCTCGTCTTGTCTTGGGTGCCATGCTTGAACAAGTTGTTGTGTCTCTTCCGGGCGTCCTTGCAGTGGTCGCTGGTGCCGTCAGAGCATGCCTGGTAACATCATTGGTGTATGCTGCGTGAAATATGTCGCCTCTATGTCAAGATGAAGTGAGAGCCTAGAAGCACATGAGGTGAAGTCAGGCTTAATGTGGGGTCGCACCTTAAAGTGAGACGCGTCGCGTTAAGCCATTAAACATGGTGGAGTAAACTGTCTATTCGCACTATACAGCTCTAAAATCTCACTAATAACGTCTACATCGTAACCTACTCAATGCTAATTAAAAATGCTCTTTATAACAATTTACAACTCATAATCTATTAAAGTACACGTGCATCCTGCAGCTCATCCAGCCGCACTGTTTGTCCCTGGGGCACCTGCAAGCAAACGCGATGAAGGAATAAAAAAAGGCAACAGAAAACGATGAATAAATGAAAAGGGTGCTTGAATAAGATATGCGAGTCAAGCAGATGGCACAAACAATAGCCACCTCCATGTCATTGGCCGTCATCCTCTTAACTCACGACAGGTGGAATGCACCCTGTCCCTCTTGCACTGCGGTCGACAGCCTCTTCTTCAGGACCTCGATGCTGGTGTAGTCGGGAAGCTTGAGGTAGTTGACGCATGTCATGACGCTGGGCAGGTAGTCGTCAGACGTGTATGGAGCCTCGCTGGGCTTACAGACAACTGTAAACATGGGCGACAAGTTGCGGAAACCTAGGTCATTAGCAGCTGTTGTTTGGTTCTTGAAGGGCTTGAAAGGGCAATGAGATGGGAGAATGCTTACCTCCAATAGGCAGTTTGGGGCTGCCCGTCGTGAACTGAAGGAATCCACGCCGTTCAGAGAGTGTCATTTCACTCATGGCCTGCAGCAGATTCTTGACACTACGGCTGTCCATAGTAAAGCCGTGATCTGCCTTAATCGCGTCCACGAGAGCTAAAGACGAGGAGGGATGGGGTTAGTAAAAGAAAGAAGAAAAGAAGAAGATCAGAAAACAAAAAAAAAAACAGAAAGCTATTCAAACAGCTGTGAGATGAAGAGACTTACTTTCAAGAGACCAATCTTCTTCAATGCGGCCAAAAAGCGACACAAGCTCGCTTGGTGTAAAGGCACTCAAGGCCGGGTAGGGGAAAACCTCCGAAAAGCCCCTGCGGAAGGCATCTACCTGGCGGCGGACTCCCCCTCCCAGGGTCATAGAGATCACCTTGTCAATGTAGGTGCTGACATTGTCAATGTCGACACTGATATCGCTACCGTCCGGAACAAGCTCGATCTCGGGATAGCCAGGAAGTGTAAAGTCTAGCGAGAGATCATCAATGCCCATGTCGTTGACAGTAATCGCTGCAATAGCCTGGGCCTTCTCGGAAGCCGAGCGCATGGAATCGTTCATGATTTCTTTCCGGGCGGCCGCAAACTGCTTGATCATCAAGAGGGAGCGTGCCAGTGTCGGATCGACAGCCTTCACAGCTCCTAGAGAAGGCCGGACACCAGATGTTTCATCTCCAATGCGGAAGAAAATGGGGTTGAAGTTGATGTCGATGATCCGTGTGTCGAGCATCGAACGTGCCACAAACATGCCGAGAGCTCGGAATAGGCTCATTATACGCTGCCCGTCCGGGCTGGTAGCACCTTCGTCGCTGAGTGGACGAGGGAACAAGCCGTTTGCACAAGAGACAAACTCAGAGTCCCCGAGGTCGCCGTCACGCCAGAGTTTGAGCTTTTTCTTGGAAAACTCCCGCGACACCGTCGAGTAGAACTCCAGTGTCGGACCGAGTCCAGTTCCAACTTCTCCAAAGTACTCCACCTCCAGAAGACTCTGGGAGGCGCCGTATAGCTCCATCACCTTGACGGCGGACTCGAGGATCTTGGACCTGGATATGCGGACCTTTTGCCGCTGCAGACGTCCCAAAAATGGGCGCTCGTCGCGCCGTTCGCGCCGCGGATCGCCCTGAACTTGGGCATTCTGCCAGCGTGCCATAGAGCGTGCATAGCCAAACGATGTCGACTGCAAGAAGAGGTGCCGGGTCTCGAATGGGAAAAGAAACGGGTACAGCCTTGCTAGATCCTCGCTCCAGGTTGGTAGGCAATTGCTGGCCACAATCAACGGCTCCTCCAGCTGGCGGTTGAGCTTTGCTGTCAGCTTGGTGTTGACAAAGTGCAAAAGCGGCTCTGCATGCAGCTTGATGTGATCCTTGTTGGCTACAAAGATGTCGTCGATGTTGGCGTTAAGGTCGTGCAGCGTCTTCAATAGGCGCAAGATGGATAGTGCCACTGGGTTCTTTCCGAGAGGCCCCTGAGCTGTACTGGCGTCGGGGTCCTCGGCGTCATTGCTTGTGTTGTCCGAAAACCCAAGACTCGTGGACTCGGGCGGGCTCGGAGGGCCGGGAACCCGGCGGTAATTGACTTTGTGGACTGCATTCCATACAAGCCGGCCGCCCTGCTCCTCGTTCCCGATAATGGAGTTCAAGACAGCTCTGTAGACAGTGCTGTCCATTGGAATAACTTTTCCGTCTAGAGAAAACTCCATGTGCCAGTCCCGCGAAGACTGAGACGACGGTACTGCCGTAGCTGCTGCAGCCGTGGTTGCAGGGGGCAAGGGGCGATGTGATCCTGACACCGAAGGTGCGGAAGGTGCACTCTGCAGGGGGGCAGCCCTGGGCAAGCTTTGAGCAGGCGTATAAACACGCGATTCATCTTCTTTTCTCGCAGTGATCTTGCCCCCAGTCTTCACCTCCAGATTTGCAGCAGGGTTCGGTGTCTCGCTATCGCTAATGTCTTCGTCCAGCTCACCCATGACAGCATCCATCGGATTGGTCTCTGACATCTCGACATCATCGTCGTTGTCATCGGTCAGATGTTTCTCAGCTGCCCACTTCAGGGCGTCGGCAAGAGAGATTTCCTCACCTGGTGGTAGTTTTGCTGACCCGGCTTTGCTTGATGCAGGGTGGCGCCGAGAAGACCTCCTAAGGCCCTTTTTGTCCTCGGCAGCTTGTAGAGCTGAAGCTGAAGACGGGGTAGGTTGATGCGACTCATGGACAGGCGTCTTGTACTTGCTAGAGGCACGGCTTGTGCGATTCAGGAATGACGGCGATGGTGTCTGAGGAGTGTCCTGGGGGCTATGCTGAGAGGCTGCGGTTCTCATTTGCCCCCCAGTACCAGACGGGGTCTCAAGAAGTGTCGAGTTTCCATTCACCGCATCAAAAAGAAGTCTCTCAGCGGCAGAGGCCCCAGGCGGGTAGCCAGAGCCTGATCCAGCACTAGCAAAAGCGGCAAGTGCTCTGGAAAGTTCATCACTGGCTCTGGTTTTTGTGACGTCTGACAGACTGATTCTCGGGCGAAGGTAGTCCTCAAGGGTCTTGAAAGTGGCGATAGCATGGATCGACACCATGATACTTTGGAAAGCACGAGGGACGTCCGAGTCATCGCCAGCAATGAGGCGAAGACGGATCTGCTTGGCGAGCATGGATGCAGCACTGGTCTGGTTCCCGTCGAACGTGTTATGGTGGACAGTGACAACCTCAAAGTGCTCTGACCGGCTGAGGAGATCCTGCAGCTTATGGATAAGAATGCTGAAGGGGGTGGTGTGTAAGTCGACTGTAGACTCCTTTGACTGTGATTTGACGACTTGGCCCATGAAGACTTGGAGGAAGGCCGACCGGGCAGCAGTAGCAGCATCTTCGTCAGGGTTACTGAAGATGCGCTCAAGGACGTAGACTACGCCAGACCCAAGGAGTTCTGCGCTAGTGGCACTTTCAAAGACGTCCGAGTCAAAGTGAGTAGCCAATCTCTTGAACAAATCGATTCCACCGTCAAGTGGTGCAGCTGTGGGGGTCCGCTCGAGGTAAAGCTGAGACAGATTCTCTGCCAATTGTATCAGAAGCGAGCTGGT
The DNA here is from genome assembly GCA_022392935.1 of Ophiostoma cf. undulatum. NCBI lineage: Eukaryota > Fungi > Ascomycota > Sordariomycetes > Ophiostomatales > Ophiostomataceae > Ophiostoma > Ophiostoma cf. undulatum. The sequence goes on along the minus strand of JAKRGL010000055.1, from coordinate 1,773,569 downwards.
CTCCTTTGCCTGGGCCCGCATTTGCTCGTTGATCTTTGCAGACTCGTGCCTTTCCAGGAACCGCTTGGCAAACGTGGCAATGTTTGTTTTTGATGGCGTGGATGATAATTGGCGACGGGCTGAAGACGGGGGCTCATCAGAGGTCGTGGAGTTCCCAGAGCTACCGGGTGAACTAGCCATTCTCTCGAGTCGGGCCTCGAGATCGTTGTCTTCGTTGTCTTCGTCGTCCTCGTCATCTAGCTCATGGCCACCATCATCTTCATTGCTTTCGCCATCGTCGCCGTGGTGGTTTCCGCTATTGGCCCTGTCGTCGGCCTCAGCGCCGGACTCCATCTCGGCCCGGGGCGTAGAGTGATGGGATTTGGCATCTTCCACATCGTCGTCGGGGTCCTCGTGCTGGATTTCAGCTTCATGCTCGGCAGGACTAGAGGCTTCGTCACTACTCCCCTTTGAGTTGTCTTTTTCGGCCGAAAGATTCCGGGCAAGAATCGAATAGGGCGTGGGTCCGCCGACCGGTGTCAAGACCGTCTTCTCCCATGTTGTCACAATCTTCTCGATCTCATTGATAACACCCTCGCGATAGAGTTGGTATCTATAGACGTCTCCAAGACGGGTCATGAGTAGCTCGGTGGCCTGCAATGCCGAGATGACCAGTGATGGGTGGTCTTGCTGTGACAGTATGGAAGCTAAGAATGATGCATAAGGGACAGCCTTAAGAGCTTCCAGGATGATATCTCTGTCAAAATTGGACAGCATTTTCGTCTGCGCCGCAAGAACCAGCTTTCTGACCTCGAGGTTGACAGTGCTAGAGTAGGCATCCATGAGGGTCGGGAAGAGAACCAGAGTGAAGCGGCGCACCTCGTCCTTGCAGTCTCCAAGGAGTTCAAGCCGCTTTTCGTTTGGGGTCTGCTTCTTGCGAGAGTCCGAGGTGGCCTCCAATCTTGCATTTGCATCAGCTGTGGTCGGTGCTGAGGAAGAGGCAGGGCCCGTAGTGGAGCTGACATCAACTTCCGCCGGGAGAAGATTACAGACAACGTTCAAGGTCTCGATAATTTGGTCTCGGGGTCTGTGGATCAAGGCCTGCATGATGAGGACACTGTCGAGTTTGGCTGCAATGTTTTCTGTGCCTGATGGCGGGGAGACGCCAGTTAAGATCTGGTACAATGTTTCGACAATGTTCATTTTGAAGAGCTCGGCAGCCAGGCGAGGGCTGTTGTTGGCTGTGATGGATAGGACACGCAAGAACTGAGTGTGCAGGCTGGGCCCGATTGTATGGTTGGAAGCTCCGGGAACAAGCAGGCGAAGGATGACCTTGAGCAGATCAACGCCAACAAGCTCCTCGAGTTTAGACGGAAAGTGCCTGAAACTCTCGACGATACGTGAGACACAGAGAGCGGCCTGTTCGACGACTCGTTGGTCGCTGCTGTTGAGAACATTGAGGAGGATATGCATGGCATCACAGACGACGTTGAAGGAGTCGACGGGAATGTTTCTGCAGCAGTTTGCAGCAGTGGTGACAGCAGTCCGCTGGGTGCTGGTGGCAAAGAACTCGAGGTAGGAAAGACAAGCCGACAGACCGCCCTCACGCACGATGCTTGTAGGGTACTCGACGGAGATCTTCTCGAGGGTGCTCAAGGCTTGCTCTGCAAGATCAATAAAGGTGATGTCAACGAGCTTTTGGCAGAGAACGGGGACAGCACCTCCATATACAACGTTTGCGGCACTTGCAGGGATAGCCTCCATGAGATTGGCAAGGCATCGGCAGGCAAGCAGCATGATCTCCGAGTTCTCCTCGCCGGTGACAGGGTTGGGCTGCATCAGAGTGACGAGTTCACGCACGTACAGGTCCGGGGAGAAGCTGCCGATAAGGTTGTCCTCGTTGGATACGAGAAGAATCTCTGAAAGCTCCTGAAGGGCGATATGCTGGATGGTGGGGTCATCTTGCTGGCGAAGGTTGTTTAGGATCTGTCTGAGACGGCCCCCGAGACCAGACATGGACAGCATGCCACCCAGCATTGACAAGGCAGCGGGCAGCCCAGCGACTCTACCGAAGCTACCGCCAAAGGTATCGCCCATGGCACTTCCAGCAAAGCGGCGTAGGTCAGCGTCGTTCTCGTCGTCGTCGTCGTCGTCGTCCTCATCGTCGTTCTCGTCGTCGTCGTCGTCGTCATCCTCGTCGTCTTCATCGTCTTCGTCGACTTCGTCCTCGTCGACTTCGTCATCCCCGCCGTCATCTTCATCGTCACCGCCCGCGTTGTCTTCGTCGTTATCCTGGCCGTCATCCGCACTATCGTCTTCGTGGTCGTCTCTGGTATACCTAGACAGTACAGTCGGGTTTTCGGCGTCGTCGGTGCCAGTCATGACCGTGTCTTGGCCTTCAGATGATGCAAGGCGATTTGCTGTGCCGCGACTTGCGCCGAAGGATGACGCCCCGGATGGTGCTTCTTAAGAGGACATTGTAAGTATGTGTATGGACAATATGGACAACATTGCAAAAGGAACAGCATTTCAAGTATGCACGTAGAGGGGATACATACCACGGGCGGTTTTCTTGTCTCCAGACTTGCTCGGCCCATCAATGGGGCTTGCACCTAGACTACTGCAGACTGTTAGAAGATGCAAGACACAAGATAGCTTGGTAGCGTAAATGGGGAGGCAAGCTAACTAACCCTGATCCTGGTGACGACATGATAGCTGCCGACTTATCCTTTCTGCTGCGTGTCGACGCAGAAGGGGCGGGTAGAGAATGAGAATCTGGAATAGGTGGCGACGCTTTTGGTTTTGTCGGCCTCTGGCGTTTGGGTCGACGGGACGAGGGGGAGGGCGACTGCTTGGCTATGTCTTCAGCCTTTCGCTTTTTGTGGTGTGTTTTGTTTGTGGATGAGGAGGGAGGAGAAGGTTGAGACTGGGCAGTGTGGTCAGCAGCCGATGCCAGAGGAGCGTCTGTGATTGTGATTGCGGTTGCGGGTGCGGTTGCGGTTGCGGTTGCAGTAGTAGCTGGCGGGCTGGCGGTGGGATTGGCAGATTGCTGGCGCGCAGAGGCACGAGTGATTCTAGGCATCGTGAGTAAAGGGCCGGATGAAGAAGGCCGGCAGCACGGGCAGCATGGGCAAACGGTGAGAGTGAGAGTGACGGCGGTCTCACTTGTTCACAAGACCGAGATTGATGGGTGTAGAGATGTGCAAAGAAGAGGGCATTCGGGCGTAGACAGGTATGTGCATGTGTGGACTGGGAGTGGAAATGCAGAGTAGAGAATGCAGAGACACGAGGTACATATGTAGCAGGGTTGTCTGTGGAGAGGACAGGCTAAGAGTAGGGCAGATATTGTGGAGGAAGCCTGCAGAGAGGGGCAGAGGTCAATAGAGGTGAGGTGTGAGAGACAGCAAGCAAGGCGGATATGGGCAAAGAGATGAAGATGAAGAGAGTTGCCGATATGCAGAGCCGGAAGAAGAGAAGAGATGCGTGAGGTTTCTGGAGGTAAGAGGAGAGGTGAGAGAGGTGAACAAGGAGAGCCCGAAGGGGAGAGGCCAAAGGGGAAGGTGGGTAGAGGCGAAGAGGTTGTGAATGTGCGAACAAGTGAATAGAGGAGGTGCGTGTGCGTGTGCAGAAGGAAGCAGGTACAGACGGAAATACGGGGCAGTGGGAGGGCGATGAATGGTCTTGGAGGGCCTGCGAGCCTGAGAGCATAGGAGCCTTTGGGAAGGTGTGCGGTGTGCGGCAGGGTCAAGAGGCATACCGTTGAGACGAGGGGGTGGGCGAAGAAGTAGCGGCGGTGGCGGTAGCGAGGCCAACAGCCGGGGCAGGAGCGGATGGCTGAGAGACTGACGGGGGCGATGCCGTCGAGAAGGAGCGCCCGGGCGAGTCGTTGTGGAGGACCGATCTGGAGCGCGGCTGAGGTGTATGGGTTCGTTCTGCCATGGGTTACGCCATGAGGCTAGAAGAGGCGGGCGTTGTAGTGGTGTTGGAGTGGGAGGCGGGGTTGAGATGGAGGGTTCCGAGAGTCAGATGTCGTGATGTCGTGGTGTCGTGATGTCGTGATGGTTGATCTTTGATGTCGCGATGTCGACAATGTTCGTGATGTCGGGGTGGAATAGCCAAGGAGGTGGCCGAGTGTGCAAAAAAAAGAGGCAGGCGATAGAGCCGAGGGTGTTTGGCAGACGGCAGACTGCTGATAGAAGCAAACGATATATGATAGCCGTAGAGGGTCGTCGCCGTGGGATCGTGACAAGGGCTCTGGGAAACAGAACAGTTGGATCAGGCCGCTGTGGGATGACTAATCGGGCGGGGCAGCCTGACGGGGAAGGAGGCGTGGGGCAGGAGGCGTATTGGTAGAGTGCTGTGATAGAGGATGGCAGCAACAAAGTTGGAAGCTGGCAAGGAGCGATTGCTATCGGCACAGGTGATATCCACGCCAGACCAGATCGGCGCTTACGATAACGAGATACAGGTCACGATAACATGGATTATGTAAATGTAAATGTAGTGTGGATAGTCATATTTGCTAGCTATTTTTCTGCAGGTATCAAGTTCTGCCGGTACTAAAGCGGGCACGAGATATAGTGCAGTTAGTATTGGGCTATAGTGTATATCGTATTATAGGACATGGGTTTGACTACTTATACTATATCTCCTTAATAAGCCAGGCCGAGGGTTACAAGGTATGTGTCTACATCTTCAGACTAAATGAATCAAAAATAAAATTCAACAATACCCGCAAACCCAAACAGCACCATCAAGGCACCTTTTACAATTACAATTAAAGATTGCATTCCACGAGTTCTCCCCGCTCAATCTAGAGTCTATCTACATCTACAGTGGAGCGCTCTAGGGAAGGGAGCTAAAGCTAAGCTACTGTAGTAGTGCAAGGAGGTTACATGTCAACTGAGGGTCGAGCGACCACCTCACCTGAGAGTGGATACCGAAATAGGCCCCATAAAAAGTTCACCTAAGACTAGAGAAATGTAGTGAAGTAAAGTGGGTATATGTGGGCCTGGACCCGGAGTAACTAAATCCCGTTATGTGCTGTTTAATATTATGCCTTTTGTATCGCGTCGACGCGTTTTCTTTTTTTTTTTTTTTTATTAGAAATATTTATTATTATTATTATACTAAAATGTTATTAAATTACCGTATAATTAAGTATTATAAGTAGTACGAAACGAGGGATAATAGCCGTCGCTTTCGTTATATATTTATATTTAAAATAAATAATATACGTTTTTTTTTAAAATTTTATTATAATTTATTATATTAACGGTTTTAATAGTAAAGGCACGTTATTTTAACTATAAACGAGTTATATTATAAATATTTTAATAATAATAAAAATACATTATATTTTTAAGTATATTATTATTTCGATACGTTTTTATTTTTATATTAATATAATATAAAATAAAAAATAGTCGTTTTATAACGTATTAATTAAATATATTTTTTTCGTTTATAGGTTATAAACCGTTTAATTTATATAAAGTATACTTTTTTTTTTCGAAGATAACGAGACGTATAGTAAGTAATTAATAAATTATTTACGAAACGTTTCGGTATTAATTTAACTTAAAATTTTATAAATAAATATATTACTTCGTTTATAAAATTAATACCTTTTTTTTAACTCTTTATAAAACTAAAGTAGTCGTTCACGATAATATTATATTACGTATACTCCCGTAATTTAATAATAATAATATTAACTTAAAAACAATAAAATCTATTATTTTAGTTAATAACGAAGCGGCTTACGTTAACTACGTATTATAAAATAATATCGGTCGCGTTTACTTTTTTAGTAGCTATACTACTAACTACGTAGTTTAAAAGTATTTTAAGTATTTTAATTTAATAAATAACGAAACTATTTTTAATATATTTTTACTATTAATTTATTTTATAGCTTTTTTTTAATATTTTTTTTATAAAACTTATAACTCGCCCGTCTTCGGGCATTTATAAAAGACGTATTACTCGCGTAAAAGCTTATACGTTTACCCGTTAATAAAAAATTAATAATAATAACGTTTAATTTTAAAACCGTTTACGATTTATTTTTTTATTTTTATTATTTACGGTATTTTATATAATATAATAAATTAAATAAAATATAAAATATTAAAAAATTAAAAAACTATATAATAACGAAATATAAAAAAAAAAGTAAAAACTAATAAAAATAAAAATAAAAATATACTTTATTTTATAGTTTATTACTTTTTTATCGTACTTTAAGTTTAAGCTTTAAACGCGTTTTATTTAACTTAATTTTTACTTTTAACTTTTTATTTTTTCGTTATTTTTTAGCCTCGAACCGCTTTTTTTTAAGTATTAACTCTTTTTTTTATATTTTAAACGTTTTTTAACGTTCGATTATAGATAGTTAATAATTTATAAAAGTATTTAACGTTATATTATTAACTATAACTTAACGGCGAAAATTAAATTATAAGTAAAGCGATAATTTTATTTTTATAACTAATATAAATCGAGGTCGAGGAACGTTACTTAATAATATCGAAAAAACCCGTAAATATTATATAAAAAAAGGTAAGCCTCGTTGTAATACTCGCGATAAAGTATCGGTATTTATAAACGATAATACGATAAAATCGTCGTCGTCGTTATCTCGGTATAACTATTTACGTTTTAATTAAATATTAATATATAAATCTATTACGTAATAAATTTAATATTTATATAACTTACTTTATTTTTTTAATAGTATATTAACTTTTTTAATAATATTAATATTTTTATATATAATAAAGATATAAAAATTACGTACCGTATAATTACGACTTATTAACTTTTAATTATACTTTTTATAATTAAATTAAGTTAATATATTAACTATATATATAAATATAAATATAATATACCTATAAATTACGTCGAGTAACGGGATATAACGGCTAGTTTAACTATAAAATGTTTAATATAAAATTTCGACTATATTAGTATAATTTAAAATTAATACTTAATCTTCTTAAAGAATATTCGATATCGTTACGTAATAACCTATAATAATATATAGCTATTTTTTATAATTAACTTAGTGTATAAAGCGGGGGATTTTATTTAAATAAAGTTAATATAAAATAATTATTAACTAAAATTATATATAAATATACCGATAATTATATCGTAAAGTATATAATAATCCGCGCGGCTTTTATAGTTTAATAAAAATATTAAAAGCTTAACTATATTTTAGTCGTTTAAAATTTAATATATACTTAAAATTTAGTCGATCCTTTAACGGAAATAAATCTTATAAAAGCGTATATATTAAAAAATAATATCGTTTAACTTTTTATTTAATAAAAAACTATCTTATAAATATTACGTAAAGCTTTAAATATTGCCTTTTCTTTAATTTAACGTTATACCGAAGATACTTAAAAAATAATACGTCTTTTACTAAACGTAAATGTTATACTTTTTTATAAAAATTTAAAAAACTTTATTATATATATAGTAATATATACCGGCTACTTCGGTATTAGTATAGTATCGAGCGAAAGGTAAAGTTATATTTTTATTAAAAATAGTTTAAAAACGTTTTAAGACTTTTTCTTTACCTTTCGATAAATTTTAATTATACTAAGCTTAAATAATTTCGACTTATTTTTTATTAATAATATATTTATAATTAACATTAATAAAGAACGTTTATATATTAAAATACTTTTATTACTTAGTTTACTTTTTAAAAAAGTAGATAACTAAGTAGTTAAAGTATAACTTAAAGATATATTATATATATTAAATTTTTAACGTTAATAAAAAAAACCGGGTAATATTTTTTTTAAATATTACTTATATATATAACCGTATTCTTTTTTTTAATTACTTTTAATCGTAGAGTTAAAGCACGAGTACTTTTTAGATATATTAAAATTTATTACTTTTTTAGTAACGCGTATAAATAGTCGGTATTAACGAAACCCGCGTAAATATCCGTTAAAGATTTTCTTTTATTGTTTTTAATAAACTTTTTAAGATATAATAATTAAAGGAATAAAGTTATATAAAATTAATTTTAGTAATATTTAAAATTTTAATAATAATATACTTAACGTCGTTTTCCGTTTATTAATTTAATAAATAACTTTTATAAGTTTTTTAGTAATAAATAGCGGGATTTTCGTAAAAGGCACCGGGGGGTATATATATTTATTATACAAAGATATTAAAATTTATAACGTATTTATTAAATTTATCGGTATAAAATACCGAAAAACAATAAAATATATAATTTACTATAATAATATACGCTTTTAAAAATAAACTTTATTTACTAAAAATTAATAAAAATAAATATATAAAAAAAAAAACAAAAAAAAAATAACATACCGTAAGTAAAACGCCTCTTATTATTTAAAAAGAAATAAAAACACTTATCGTTTATAAATATTTCTATAGTCTTTAATAACTATTCCTTTAAAATAATACGAATAACGTCGATATATCGCGCGTATTCGTTTTTAAAAATATACTAAAAGTAGTTATTTTATCGATTTATCGTATTATATACTAACTAAGTACACTTAATAATATAATATTATTACTTAAATATTTTATTATAACTTAAAGCGATTAAACGCGGTGTATAACTATTAAAAAAAGCGTTATATAAAGTTTTTTTTTAAAACGTTTTTTAATAGTTTAAATAAATTTATAATAAATAAATTAGTTTTTTTAAAATAATATTAAGTATATAATAAAAAAAAAAAAAAAAAAAAAGAATAATAATATTATAAAAAATAAATATATTTACGTAATATAATTATATAAAGTAAAAAGCTATAAAAGACGTATATAAAGCTCCCTTAAATTATTATTAAATAACGTTATTACTTAATAATAATAAAAAGGTATAATATTAAAATAAAGGCAAGCTTTCCTTTTTTAATAAATACGTATAACTCGACGTATAAATATATTACTAAATACTATATATTTCGTAATAAAAAAAAAACTTTAACGAGTATTATTATATTATATATTATTTTAAAGCTTACTTTTTTCGTCGTCGTTAAGTAATTTATATAATATAAAAATAATAGTGTTATTATCCGACGATTATAATATTTTAAAGATTATTATTAAATATAATATTATATTAATAAATATTAATTATAATAATATTTACTCGAAAGTACCGTCGATAAACTTTATTATTATTAAAATAATTATAAACTTTTTTATTATATTAAGTTTTTATTATATAAATATTATTATTAATATTATTTAATAAAATAAACTATATTTATATATTTAATACTTATTAAATATATACTTTTTATATAAAATTACTTAATAATATAAATTATAATTATAAAAATATTACGTCGTTTTTTTTTTCCGACTAATTAAAATTTACTATATTAAAATCTTTTTTACTTTTAAAAAAGTTAAAAAAACCGTTAACGAGTTAATTACTCTCGTCGTTATTTTTATTTATAGTAATATTTATAAAAATAATATTTAAGCTTCCTTAATATCGTAATAACGGTTAAAAACGATAATATATATATATAAAAATATAAAAACAACATTTCTTAAACTATCTTCAAAATAATATAAAAACGTTTCCGAAACGTTTCTACTAAAGTTTCCATCAGGTTCCGCAGAATCAGTAGTTCAAAGCCTATAAAGGAAACAAGTAAAAATAAAGGCGGAAGGATAGTAAAAGAAAAAGGTTGAAAAGCTCATCTAAGTCTCAGGTGAGGTCGGGTTTTGCCCCATTATTCCGGTATCCACTCTCAGGTCAGGTAGGCCGTCGACCCTCAGTTGACATGTAACCAGAGTGCAAGTTAGTGCCTTATGGGGAGCATTGGTACTGGTGCGGGTTCCGTCGGCTCACGTCTCGGTATTAGACATGGCCGGACAGGGCATCGACCTACCCCGACATCATACTCAGTAAACATGCCTGGATACGGTGGTCTCACTTGACTTCAGGTGCACGCTTTCAATCTCGATCAGCACAAATACCATACGCAGTCTCCCCTCCCTTGGCCAGTACAACACTGCAGACGCTCTTCGGCATCCTCTACGCAACGTTCTCGCCATGAAACGATCTCTGTCTTTGGCCTCGCGGCCACTCGGTCGCTCAGTCACAGCACTCCGGCCTTCTGCCATCCCGCCTTCTGTCCTTCTGCCTCGCTCACATACCGCGCCCGTCGCTCCACGGCGATATGGTGGCAGCCTGTCGCAAAAGCCCGACTCCAACTTTGTGTCGTTCCCTGGCGCCGTCAAGAGCGTGTTTACAAACACCCTCAAGTTTGAAATGCCCTCAGAGTATCCGGCCATGCCAACATACCGTGTCATCGACCAGCACGGCGTGGCCATTGACCCTACCTTTGAGCCCGACCTCTCCGACAACGAGATTGTCAAGCTGTACCGCGACATGCTGACCGTCTCCATCATGGACATTGTCATATTCGACGCCCAGCGGCAAGGACGCGTCAGTTTCTACATGGTGTCGTCTGGCGAAGAGGCCGCCTGTGTTGGCTCAGCCTCCGCCCTGACCCCGGGCGACGTCATCTTTTGCCAGTACCGCGAGCAGGGCGTTTTCCAGCAGCGCGGCTTCACAATGAAGGAGTTTATGGGGCAGCTGTTTGCAAACAAGAATGATCCTGGGCGCGGCAGAAACATGCCCGTCCACTACGGCAGCACACGGTTGAATATCGTAAGTTGATAGTTATATGTTGCTATGCAGTTTGCATTGCGTTGCGCTGCGCTGCACTGTGTTGCTGTCTATCCATCTAACATCTACAGCATTCCATCTCTTCTCCGCTGGGAACACAGCTACCGCATGCCTCTGGAGCAGCATACGCCCTGAAAATACAACGCATGCAGAATCCAACAGCCGATCCTCGCATTGCAGTCGTCTACTTTGGAGAGGGCGCGGCCAGTGAGGGCGACTTCCACGCTGCCCTCAACATCGCCGCCACCCGCTCGTGCCCTGTGGTCTTTGTGTGTCGCAACAACGGCTATTCCATCTCAACACCAGCCCTGGAGCAGTACCGCGGTGATGGCATTGCAAGCCGTGGTCTGGGTTATGGCATTGATACCGTCCGCGTCGACGGCAATGACCTGTGGGCAGTCCGTGGCGCCATGACCAAGGCCCGCGAAATGGCTCTTCAAGACGGCGGCAAGCCTGTCCTACTGGAATGTCTATCGTACCGTGTCGGCCACCACAGCACATCAGATGACTCGTTTGCGTACCGTGCCAAGGTCGAGGTCGAAGACTGGAAGCGGCGGGACAACCCCATCTCCCGTCTGCGCAAGTGGATGGAGTCCAAGGGCATCTGGGACGACGGCAAAGAAAAAGAGGCCCGCGACTCTATACGCCGCGATATCCTCAAGGCGTTCAACGAGGCAGAGCGCGAGAAGAAGCCGGAGATGCGTGCCCTGTTCGAGGACATTTACGAGGAGCTGACCCCGGATCTACGTGCTCAGATGAAGCAGCTTAAGAACCACCTCGACAAGTATCCAGAGGAGTACGATGTCAGTGAGTTTGAGGGAGGAAAGTCTACTCTTGACTCGTAGTTTAATGAGCTGGTATTGGCTGTTTCCTGACTGTTATGTCCTTGTGCTTGCTTAGTCATGAATGGGAAATCAACAGATGCACCACGAGACACCGCTCTGCTGACTCAACGGTTACACAATGGCGTTGATGGAGTAACAATTCGAGATTAGAACAAGTCCGCATAGTGAAAAATAAACAAAATGCACACTGGCAAAACCACTACCCGATGAGACGCAGTACTCTGTTTCAACAGCCACACCCTGCACAGCAAGACTCACACCCAAGACACATATCACCGGCAAGCCAAGCATCCCGGCGACTTGACTCTGCTCTACCATCTACAATACACAACAAAAAAAAAGACACAAGACCTCATGGATCCCAACGGCCAGATCTTCATCGTCCTCGTCGTGGTGTGCATCGTCGCCGTCCTCGTCGCTTTCTTTGGCTACCAGAACCTGAGCACTGTCGGCCAAGCCCTTTTTGCGCGCCGCAAGGTCCAAGCCACAGGAGGCGAGTCCGTATAGGATTTTATGGTCAGTAATTAGATAATAGTTGTAAAGTTACTTTGACTTTGTCGTTTGTCGTGATTTCAACTTTGGTCACAGTTCTTGGTCGTTGCTAACATAGGCTAAGCCACACACACCGCCACATCCAAAACAACCCTGCACATGTAAGCTACCCGATTAGTGCAGCACTAGTGAGCTAGAGCTGGCTGACAGAAAATAGACCACATCAATCGACCTCATCCCAAGCTTCACCACCCACCATCCACCACCGCAAAGCCGCTCTCCTCAACCACAACACCGAATATGGCTTCCCGGCCAGCGCGCCTCCTGCAGCTAGCAGCAAAGGCATCCAAATCTTCAATAGCAACACCCGCCTCGGCCCGCCCTTTACTATGCCGCACGCCCGTCGCATCGGCACCCGCCAAGCCGTTGATGAGAACCTTGTCGTCGACCTCGAGACAATGCCACATTCCGCGGGACGTGACAGATCAGAAAACCACACACTTTGGCTTCGAGACAGTAACAGAGTCTGAAAAGACGGAGCGTGTCGCCGAAGTCTTCACAAGCGTCGCCGATTCCTACGACCGCATGAATGACCTCATGTCGTTTGGCTACCATCGCATCTGGAAGTATGTCTAATATGTCCCTCGGTGCAAGGCAGTCTGCTTTCTGTCTTCTTTGCGCATACTAATGCCCACAGGGACCAGTTTGTTTCGTCTCTCAACCCCGGCTTCACGGCCGACCCCAACCCACCACCACAACGCATCCTAGACGTGGCCGGCGGCACGGGCGACATTGCCTTCCGCATGCTCAAGCAGGCACACATTGTCAACAAGAACCCAGATACACATGTCACCATGTCCGACATTAACCCGGCCATGCTGGGTGTCGGTCGCCAGCGTGCCGAGGCCCTCCTGCCCGCCAGCCAGCAAGCCGCGCTTTCTTTTCTCGTCGCAGATGCCACCAGCTTCGACAAGCCAGACGGCACTCCCAGTGTCGAGTCGTCGTCAATTGATCTGTACACTGTTGCCTTTGGCATCCGCAACTTCACTGACATTCCTGCCGCCCTGCGCGAGGCATACCGCGTGCTTCGTCCCGGAGGCGTCTTTGCCTGCCTCGAGTTCAGCAAGATCGCCTCAACAGACACAAATCCCGCTGCTGCCCTCTTTGATGCCGTCTACAAGCGTTGGTCTTTCAGTGCCATCCCCATGATTGGCCAGGTCGTGGCTGGCGACCGTGACTCGTACCAGTACCTCGTCGAGAGCATCGAGCGCTTCCCCAGCCAGGAGGAGTTCCGGGACATGATTGTCGACGCAGGCTTTGTCGTCGGCGGCCGCGGCTACGAAAACCTAACAGGAGGCATCGCAGCCATTCACAAGGGCATGAAGCCGCTGGATTCATAGGGCCAGATGGGTTTACTAGGTTTGCCCTGGGCCATTTAAACACAGGCCCATGGCTTAAGATATGCACAATATGTACAATAAATCAAAAACCACACCTTTAGTCTCCAACCGGGACTTCATGTACAATATGGCATTGCAATACTTTCTCGTTAAAATAAAATACAAGCTCTTCTTTCATCTCCATGGTATAGGCGACTTCGTCATTAATAGCCAAGCTGGCAGGGTAACAATGTTTATTACAATAAAAGACACTTTTCTCAATAATCTCCAACATACCAGTACAACCGCTTGGGTAGGAATAAAAACAAAGATCGAAAGCAACGCGAAGTCAAAAACAGCGGCACGAAATAAAACAAACGGGGAAGGGAAAGAAGAAGAAAATCGGCCATGCAACGGAACCAGAAGCAGCGGTGGAGGAGGCAAAGCAATACCGCTCTATGCTTCTTCGGGCGCAAAGCCACCAGAATATCCATTTTATATACACAAATGTATTATATGTATTCCTGGTGTGCCGCTAGGTCACATCAGCTCGAGCTGGGGCCGCAAGATCTCACGAATCTGCTGGTGCCGATGAGGCTGCGGCTCCGGACGAACCGCCGTCACCCTTGCTCAGTCCACCGCCGCGGCCGCCGCGACCGCGGCCACCACGGCCTTCACCACGACCGCCTCCGCGGCCACCGCGGCCACCGCGACGGCCGGCACCTTCACTGTCACTTGCGGTTCCGGTACCACCGCCAGCACTTCTGTAGCCGCTTTGGCCTGCTCCACCGCCGCTTGCGCCGCCGCGGTCGCTACCTCTCCATGCACCAGCACCTCCACGTTCACGGCCAAAGGTCTTGTTCGATTCCCGGGGAATAAAGATCTTAACTAGGGGCTTGGAACGGTCCTCGGTCGTGCGGTGTTTTGCGCTCTCGGGCAGTCTGCCCATGGCACCGTCACGGTCGTCTGCAGTCTTGAAGTGGACCACCTTGTTGGTCTGGCCGTGCTTCTCGATCTTGACAATCTTGGCAACGTCTTCACTAGCAAACAGTTCCCGGGTCTGCTCATCTGACTGGGCATTCATAATGAACAGGCCAATGACATCCTGGGAGGGTACTCTCGTAGACGGAGACTGTGCTGCTTCCGTGTTGTTGGAGTTTCCATTTGTAGCTCCCGGAGTTGCCGACTTGTCAGTGTCCTTGGGGGCGGGCGTCGGAGGTGCCGAGGACTTGGCAGGGGTGGTAGAGGGGCCGGGACCGGCAGCTGACTTGCTCGGGGCAGTCTTTCCGGAAACTGCTTGCTGGCCTTGGGATCCTTGCTGTCTTGGTGCAGCGATCTGCGGCTGCGGCTGGGGGGTAGGGGGCGGCAGCACGGCAGAGGGTGCAGGAGAGGCAGTCGAAGTTGCAGGTGCGGCGGCCTGCTGGGTGGGGTTGGGAGGCTGCTTCATGCCACGGTGGGAGAAGTTGAAGCCTTGGGCGCGCATCTCGGTACCGATGCGACCGTCCTGGATCTCCAGGGCGAGGTAGCCAAAAGCAGCATCAGCAAGGTTGAAGTTCCACATGTTCTTGAAAGCACTCTCATCGACCTGGCCAAGAGCAGCAGGGCCGCCTGTAGATCCACCAAAGGGGTTGCCACCCGCAGCGGTGGTGGGCATCTTTTCAACAATGCTAAGGGCATTCTTGAGGAGGTTCTGCTGAGCTTCGTTCTGCTGAATGGCAGGCTCAACCTCGCCCTTGACGGTCTCCCAGACATCGTTGAACGAGGCCTTGCTGGCGGCAAGCTTGCCGCGGTAATGGTCGAGGGTAGGGTTGACACTGAACTCGTTGTAGGAGCTGCCGTAGCGGAAATGAAGGCCGGCAGAAATGGAGAAATCGGCCTTGAGGGTGACGGAGAGCTGGTTAAGGATGCCCTCACGGGCAGGCGAGGCGTGGGTGACAAATACACGAGTCTCAGTCGGGTCGTAGACGCGGTTTGCGGTGTCAACCAGCTCGCCCATCTGCAGGAGGGTTGTCCACATTGTTCCCTGGCCGCCAGCGATAGTGGTACGGCCTTCGCCGTTGTCAAACAGCTTGTGCATCACAACAGCACCGCCGAGACCGAGCAAACGAAGCTTCACGCCACCGATCTCCAGCAGCATAGACTGGGCTTCGTCGATAATGTGGAGGTTGTTGACTTTGTACTCGCGTGACCGAAACTTCTCGAGGACTCTCACATCCTCGCAAGCACCCCAGACAGTATAGACGGGCACGTCGAGCTTGAGGTCGCCGCTCAGCAACAGAGACAGCTCGGACAGGGGGAGGTCATGGGGGGCGAAGCGAGATTTGACGGGTGCGCCGCCGGGCTGTGCAATGGCCTTTTTGACATTCTCTGGGATCAGAGGAGAGTACTGCGCGACGTGCTTGAGTGTCCTGTGGGAAAGGCGAGGAGCCATAGGTCAGCAGGGGGTACCAGAAGCGCAAAGGGGAGAGGTGGGGTGTAGAGGTGTGGGTGTTTCTAGAGATGTAGCAAAAGAGCAGCTGTACGGGGCGCATGAGGAGGAACAAACTTTTCTGCGATACGCTCCAGGGAGGTGTCATCGTAGAAGCCAAAGTCGCCGGTGTGGATGATGTAGTCGGCGCGAGCCTGCTTGGCAAGGTCATTGAGAGATCTCAGGTTGCCTGCAGGTCAATAATTAGCAGTGATGTCGACATGGGGAGGTGAGCCGCGGTGGCGAAACTGTCGGTGATGCAGGCGATCATGACCTACCTCTGACATCGGCAATACACAATACACGGATGGGACCGGTTTGGACAACACGGCCCTGGTTGGGTAGAAGAGGGCGGGCCTCAGAAGTCGGGGTGGGAGAGGGACCGCCATTAGGGAGGTAACCGGCGCCCGGGGCTCCGAAGTGGCGGGATTGCTGCGTGAAGGAACATATGTTAGCAAAGCTGGGCTCGCCTACTCCAGCAAACGAGGAGACGGGGGGGGCAGGACGGCGGTATGGAAAGGGGCCCGAGGCGGAGCGCGGAGCGCGGAGGGATGGCAGAAAATGAAGCTGGTGACCAGGTAGAGCGCAACGGCGCCGCTGGTCGCCGCCATTGACTGGGGCGCAAACGCAAAGCGTAGTGCTATATCAAGAAAAACTGCGTACCGAGGCCATAGTATATGTCACGAGCTTGACGTGCGCGAGATGACGATGGAGATGGGGCTCGAGGAAAACCAAATAGCCAGATGTTTTGGTTTTGGGGAGGGTTGCTGGCGATGCGACCTGCGTGTAGGAGGTGGTGGCAGGACAAAGGACGAGGAGAATACGATAGGTGCCGGCGAAATATAAAAGAGCGGTCCGTCGATGGAGGCAGGGTAGAGGGAGAGCGAGGTGTTGCTTTGTTGTGTTGCTTCTCCGGAGACTGGAGGTGGTGGTTTACTATTGGGTATACGCCAGGAGTAAATAATATGCGATTTTGTGCTTGTTGGGCAGGCAGGCGTGCGTGTGGTCAGGGCGGCGAATTAAAGCTACAGGTACAGAGAGGTACATACTGTATCTTACCTTGTGTAGTGCTCTCTTGGTGCAGTGCTATTGGCACCGTTGCTGCCAGAGAGCTAGGTTGGACTGGACTGGACGCGGTGCGAAAATGGGGCCGGAATGAGCAAGGAGACAGGGGCAAATAAAAGGGGTGGGGCGCTGAGCGTGCTAAGGTACCGAGTGCTCTGTGCAAGGTACAGACGGGTACTTGCTGAGGCCCGTTTGATGAGCGGTGACTAATAGCCCCACATCCCTTTGCGGGTATGAATTGTCATCGTGAGAGTGGCCTACTGGATGCTTTGTGATGATAGATGGAGTCTAATGGACCTTATTGGTGTTGCGAGGCTATAGGGTCTATTTTTTATGCTGTTTTATGGGGTTTGTCTTTTTTTGTGTACTATTTCTGCATCTTACTATGTCTTTCCGACACAGTATAAAGGTGTCTGAGTTAATTGATCTGATTGAGATCGTAATTCTTGTTTATAAATTAGATCAAGCATTTATATACACAGCACCAACACACTACACCCAGTATACCCCATAAAGAAGCAGACACTGCCAGACACGACACACAGGGACACTAGCCATAGATAGACAATGTATAACACTAGAACACTGCACGATCTGGTGTTGCCGCGGCCCAGATGAAAACGATGTCTAATATATTATAAATATAGATTAATACTACATGATAAGTAGATGCCGAATGCCATTAAGCACGGGCAGCCGAGCCCTGAAGCACACCGGTGCGGCACCGCAAAACGATGCATGCTTGTAGCCGGAGCGCCAAGCAGGCAGGCTGCCATCTGCAACCATAGCCCACCAGTAGACGCCAAACACCATCCTCCATGCAAAACATAACATGCAACAGCGTGCAAGCAAAAGTAGACTGGCTTATAAACAAAAGAAACCCAAGACACGTCCACCTCGACGGCTGGCTACCACATCCCACCACCACCGTGCTGCCCATCACCAGAGTGGCCATAGTCGTAATAGCCGCGGGAAGAGTTGTTGGGATCATCATCCTCGTAACCCTCTCCGTGCCCCTGATGCTGCTGGTGTTCATTCGACTGGTGTGTGCCGTGGTCGTATTCGTAAATCTGGGCATCATCAATATAGTCCACAGACCCGTCCTGGCCTCGTCCTGAGTTCTGGCTGTTGTCACCATACGAAGAGGCAGACTGATCATCACAAACCACCGGTTAGCGCGACTGACAAGTACATCCTGGCCGGACCTATGGGCCCTGGCCACCTCTCTCACAGCTGGAGACCACCTACCCGAGAATAATCATAGTTGTACTGGTCACTCTGCTGCTGCTGTTGCTGCTGCTGCTGCTGCTGGAGCATCATCTGTTGCTGCTGTTGCTGCTGCTCGAGGAACTGCTGCTGCTGCTGCTGTTGCTGCTGCTGCTGCTGCTGCTGCTCCTGCTCCCGCCTCCGCCGCTCCTCCTCTTGGCGCTTCTGGTGAGGCGATGTTGGAACGTTGAGCTGTGGGTGCATTGCCTGCACCTTGGCGAGGTAAGAGTACATAAAGTTGGACAGCAGTACCTGGCTCCGCAGATCGCGCCGTGGGTTGGCCAGCTTGATGTGTGCCATGCGGTAGATGGCACGCTCCTCCACAATCGGGAACCTCGTGTATGGGTAGTCGATGTCGGGACGCATCAGCCGCGGCGGTGGCGGATCCGGAGACGGGACCGTCAGCTTGCTCTTGCTGGCACCAACCTCCTTGCTCTCTTTTCGCCGTGAACCTCCAAAGATCGAGCCAAAGAACCCGTCCTTCTCCCTCTTCGCGTCGCTTGCCTTGCGACCGCCCGACTCCCTTTTCTTTTCCTCATACATCTTTCCTTCTGCACTATCCCGGTCAATCACGAGGCTCTCGCGACCCTTGGGGGCATTGTCGTAGCTCTGCAGGACATCGAGCCGGGCGCCGTCATGGGCCTTGTCTGGCTGTGCCCGTTCGCTCTTGGGACGAGCCTTGTTTGCTTGATCTTCCCGTATCCGCTCCTGCTCCTTTTCGCGTTCACGCTGCATCTCAGCCTCTCTCTCCCTTTCCTTATCACGCTCGCGGTCTCTTTCCCTTTCCCTTTCCTTCTCCTTCTCCTTCTCCTTCTCCCGCTCCTTCTCCCGCTCTCTCTCCCTCTCGCGTTCCTTCTTTTTCTTCTCCCTATCGTCGCTCTTAAACCACTTCCACCCAGTTGACTTTCCTCCATCTGCCTCTTCACGGTCCTTCGCCTTTTTATCCATCTTGCGGTCGTCAGACGACAAGGTGGGAATAAATGTGAGGCTGTCCGTTCTGGTCGAGCCGCTTCCGGGCAGCGACATCGGGGCCTGGGCGATGTCGTTCAAAGTTTTATTAGGTTTGTGATCGGCAGGCGGCGGCTGGGAGGAAGGAGGCAATTGTTGCTGTTGCTGTTGCTGTTGCTGTAGCTGTTGCTGTTGCTGTTGCTGTTGCTGTTGCTGCTGCTGCTGCTGCTGCCGATGTTGAAGCTGCGGCTGGTGCTGTGAGCCCTTGCTTGTCGATGGCCGCTTACTCGACCTCGGTGGAGGCTGCTGCTGTACCTGGGCCTGGGGGTTTTGTACACGCTGGTAGCGATCGTCCTGGATTGGCTGCCGTGACTCGGTCGGCGAGGTTGGCTGTGCTTGTGCGGTGTCTCTGGAATCACCAGTCTGAGAAGAAGAGCGTTGGGGGAATGGGCGAGATTGCTGCAATGCGCGAGGGTCTGTTCCTCCCTGAGCCTGCACGCCACCCGGACTGCGGACAGGCGATGTCGGGTCATTTTGCGAACTGCCTGGCAAAGAGCTGTCCGATGCGGAAGTGACTGGTCGCTCGGAAAGGCTGGCGCTCGATCCACCGCCCTCTGCCGTGGCCATCTGCTGGCGGCGATTGGCAGAACGTACAGGACGAGAGAAGTTCTCGGGTGCCATGGGCTCGGACTGGGAGCGCTGCAAAGCGTGGCCAAAGGGCAACTCAAGATCAGACGTTGGCGACACAGCGGAGTACTCGTCGCCATCCTTGTCTGCATCCTGCTGGGCCTGGCGAGCAGCGTTTATCCGCTTCGATAAGTTCGTGCCGTGCCGTAAACTGCCTCCTTTACGGTATGTTGTTCGCGTAGATCTGCGCAGACCCATGCTCGCAACGGGCAAAATGGGCTTATCTTCATCAAGGCTGCTTGTCTCGGAGCCATCCGGCTGTCTTTGATTGTCCAATGCTAGTCGCTGGACAATGGTGGTCGGATCGCTCACAAGCTCTTCAATGTTGACCTCGGGGGTACTTTGCATGCTGCCAGCACGGGATGCCCCCCTTCTAGAGCGCCAGTTGTTCACCGGAAGCGGCTCGTTGTCGGCAGCCCTGCTATCAACCTGTCGAGACAGCATAGACTTTTTTCTGCTGAGGCCGCCGGATTCGTCCCGCAGTTGCTGGCTGTCGGGCGCAAGCAAAGAATCGCTCGAGCGACGCTTGATGGATTGTACGCGTTTTTCCAGGAAGTTTTTAAACTGATCGGGGGCTAGTTCCGGATGGACCTTGGCCGGCACCCAAAGCAGCCGTGAGATATCGCCCTCGTCATCTTCACCAGACGGGGCAATGGACGGCATGGACATCAGAGAAAGGCCCTGGAATGGAATGAGGTCAGGATCTGCAGAATTGCCGACATCCATAGACATTCGTCGGAGTGCCTGTAGGTTGCTCAGTTCCTGTGCAATGTCATTGGGGTTGTCGATGTTGGTAAGGGGGAACTGCGAGCCGCCCTGAGAGTCGGCTTGCACATCGCGCAAGGAGAGAGTAGGCGATAGGGGCGATGATGGCTGATGAGGAGACATGTATGGATCAAAGGGTTGAGCACCGCCCTTGTCGCTTGGGCGCCGGGCTGGTAGCGTCTGTGCCTTTTTCAAATCCGAGCCGAGTCCGCCGTCACTTTCGGCGCTGTTTGAGGGAGACTTTGTGATTTGGGGTATTGTGTCGGACATGGTCCGGGTGAACTTGCGTCGGTCATCGGGCTGAGTGCGGTCGTCGACTTGTGTGTGGTTTAGTAAAAGCGACTGTGTGTGTAGCGGTGGCAGATTAAGTTTTTGTATTTGTTCGCCGCCATATGGCGAGGCTACGAAACTGAGAGGGCGGCTGTCGTGTCGTAGATCATGAGTTGAGTCGTCGTCGCTGTCGCCGTACAGGGTTCCTATGGCCTCGGTGACATGGTGGCTTGGGTCAGAGATGGACAGCTGATTAGTGTGTCCTCGCCGATTCGAGAAGCTCTCGCCGGTGTCGCGAGGGCGGGATGAGGTCTGAGACAGGTCAGCAGGGGGTATAACTTATATAACTTATAAGGAACGTGGGGAGAAGCAGGAAAGAATAGGAAGAAAAAAGGAAAGAAAGTTAAGAAGCGAAAGTACAGGAGGGAGGAGCTGTCTTTCGTGACAAGAGGCATACCATCATCGAGGGGTGTGGAACGCGGGCCAGGAACGGGGCCTAAGCCGGCGTTCCTTGTCTTTCTTGAAGAAAAGAAGAGGACCGTTGTCCGAGGAGCTCAAGAGAGTAGAACGGCGTCCCTTTGAAGTCTCATGGGGGGGGGGGGGGTAGGCGGCCTCGTGGGTCGGATAGATTGTGGATGGGTAGACGGTCTAGGATTTTGATATTTTGCCTGTATGGTGTGTCGAGCAATCCGATAAGGAGTGAGCCGCCGGAAATATAGGCCGAGAGGGAAGTGTGAGAGGGAAGTGTGAGAGGGGGGGGGTGTGCCGACGGCGGTCTGAGGGCTTTGTCGAGTCGGAGTGGTCAAGTCGAGGCTGTCGAGGCGAAGAGAAGATACAGTAGGAAGAAGTGGGAGGGTTGGCGGACGGCAGTAGGCAGGATGAAAAGGCAACAGAGGGCGAGACAGGTCCAGCAAAGCAGTGAGAGGCAGTGGACGAAGGAGGGGGTGGGCGTCGATCAGAAGGAGGGAACAGTGAGGTGTGGTGTGTCGAATAGGAGGAGTACGGAGCGGCAGGCTGAGTGAGGGTTACAGGCTGAGCCCTCGCAGCAGTCTCGGGCTGACTGAGTGACTGAGTGACTATGCAGAGCCCCTCGAGGGGTTTGCGGCAGACGGTCGGGGTGGGAGGAGACGGAGGCAGGGAGGCCGGCGTTGAGGTTGGCGGATGTTGAAGAAGTTAAAGGGGCACGGCGCTGGGTATCGACAGACAAGTCGAGATGGTCGGTGGACGACGAGCGACGAGAGCACGCGGGCGAAATGTCCGGGGGTGGAATGAGTGGGGAGGTTGTATATGGTAGGCTGTAGGACTGTCCTAGGTAATCAGGGTGTACATAGTACTCGGATGTATCTTACTGCAGTTTGCAGTGCTGCTAAGAGTGATCTTCTTACGGAGTACATATCTTACATAACCACTATTTACATAGTACGGAGAAGGAGATATCTTACAAAGTGGCAGTGGAGGAGATTAGGGGCGCAGGTGGACTCTCGTTGGGCGCAAGATAGGAGACGATAGGAGACAGCATGTGGGTAGGCCACCGGTAGCGTTGATGGGGCCGATGGGTCGATGGGTAGACTGGAAGTGGATGATTACACTGTTGCTTACATTATCCAGCAGCACAGAGTAGAAGAGGAGTGAAAGGGGTAGAGGGGCCAGTCAAGACCTACCGGATTTGGTGTGCGGTGTACTATGTAGGCGGTGGCAATACCAAAGTATACTCGTAAATCAGGTATGGCGGGATGGCCCAGAGAACAAAGAAGGCGGGAGCGTCAAAGGCCTACGAGGCCCAGGGCCACTACAGTGGCCAGCTAACGGCAGGAGCGGTACAGGCACAGGCAGGAGAACTTATGGCATCACAACATCTTTGACTCTGTAATTCACAATGTTACATGTACGGAGTATTAAGCCAGCTCCTTGGGCGACTTTGCGGTGTGTCTGATATATCACGTGATATGATTAATTGGGGAAAGTTGGAGGCATTGGTACTGTAGCTAATAGCTATGGAAACGGTGATGCAATGTTGCAGGCGTATACCGGCTTTCAATCACATACAGTGACACATATAAACTGTAATTGATGCATATAATAGACGATGTACAATCAGCATCGCCGTTTGAGTTTGTGAAATTCTGTAATAGTAAATTTATAAGAGTAATTAATGGCTTACTGTATCTAAAACTTGGAAGCTTAGAAACCGAGTCACAGAGTTAGAAACTATTAATAAATTAGAAGGAAATTATCACTGAATCAATTTTCAATGACACAAATTTAAATTAACTTAAAACTGTAGTACTAGTGCTATATCAATTCTCCAACCAGTGACTTCCAGTTCTGAATTAATAAATGATGAGAATGCAACAGTTAAATTATGTGAAATGGCAGTCTTGAATGATTAAAAAAATATGAACTAATACTAAAAAGAGCAAAACCAAGTAGAGCTAATTTATTCCTAGAAAGACAGTAATACACACATTTAAATTAATCCCAATTTGGCAGTTCTAGACAGTAAGTAGTATGACAATAGTACTAGTAGGATGAGGAGACAGTATACACTAATATTAATTAATTATTTAGGTAGCCTGTTAAAATTAATTAAAATTAATTAATTATTCCTTAACATTAATTCTCATTAGTATATAAATTATTATATTAATTAATTATTTGCTAAACCTTAATTATACGTATAAGCTCGCTTTTTTTTTTAGTTTAGTTTAGTCGGTAATATATAGTTCATTCAGTAACTACTAACTATAGTTTTACATTTAGCTAGTCTTTATAACGGTATAAGTATACTATATAACTAAACTACTTACTAGTACAGTGCCCCACAAAAAGTCTAAGCCATTTTCTACACGCGACGTGATTTTTCGCGAATTCAAAAGTATCACTACTTTACATCTATAGCTTCCGACCGAATCTCGTCGCCATGAGTACGCCTCTACGTGTTTTTAGCACCGAATTAACGGCAAACCGGCAATTTAACTATAAGCTAAGTATTAAAAAAGAGCCGCTATTTTAATAGTGAGAGAGTGTAGCGAAGACCGGCGCATTATTATAAAGCGTTTTAACGTTTCGCGAGGTGTTATACGGTCGACGGAACGACGTTTTTTATAAAACGAATAAATTACTTCTTTACTTCGAATCGGGCGTCCTTTTATTTTTTAAAAACGGGAGATTCGGAATATTATTCGAACGGTTAAAAAAAACTTAGTAATTAAAATATATAAGCTTTAATAAACTACCATTACGGTTTTATACGCCGTAATTATTAAAACCGCGTTTATGATGGTTTTTTAAAGGGCTTGTTAAAATATTTAGTTAATATCAAGTAATATAATGATCTCAATTAAAAAACTCTTTAAAACAAATAACCAACTATTTACACAAAGGGAACTGCTTTTATAATGGTACCAAACAAGTAAGTTCGAAAACAAATTAATTGATATACTAATATTAGTATATTATTAATAATAAATGCCAGGAAATAATTAATTAATTTCAGGGTTAGATAACTAATTAATTAATATTAATTATTTTCCCAACCCTAGACTTATCATACAGTGTAGAGTATCAAAAATAACCCAAAATCACTTCAGTTTATGTAGACTGTTTCATAGCTACAACATACAAACAAGAACAATATAAAATGTTTTAAGTAGTCAAAAGTAATTAATATTAGTTAATTATTTGGCTAGGCTAGTATAGTTACGTATTATAAATAAATTATCTATTCTTACCGGCACATTTATATTGAATAATTAGTGGGGTGGCCTGTCCTTAGAACTAGTTATTTAATTCTTGTTATTAACTATCATTAGTATACTAACTAGTGTATTTAACTAGTGTATTAATTTACTACTTTTTTAACCTAGGAAAATACTTAGTTAAGTTAACTAAAACAGTTAGTAAAATTGAAAGAAAACAATTAACTAGTTTAGCTATACGATAATCAAGATTTTGTTATATATGTTTCTTTTTAATTTAATCATGCTACTGGCAATAGTAAAATATCACACTAAAAATAAGTTGTTCACCTTGTAAAGGACGTAGACTTAAGATTTTTGATTAGTTTAGTACATTACTATTTATTTATTAAACAGTTAACCGAAGTCTTCGCCGCTACATTGTATCTAGTTAGTTTTATAATTATTAATATCATCAAATCAGTTTTAGGGGTGTAATTACTTGTTTAACGTTATCAATTATTAAAAACGTACTACTAGACTAAGCTTAATTAATAAGTTATACGAAAAGAAGGAGGTGGATACACTTTTAATTAAATTATCTATACTATTTTACTTTATATTTGTTTTTATTATTCCTATGCTGTTTCTTATAATATAAATAGGTATAGAAAAGTAACTAATTAATATCACGGGTTTAAAAAAAATAGTATCTTATAATTAATATTAATTATTATTTAGGTGGCCTGTCTTATAGCAGAGGCATCCAAGACTTCTTCGCCGAAAATGTCATTTAGATTATCGTCAAAGCTATTTTCAACAGAGAAGGCAGAGCTGGTAGCCGGAGGGGCTACAGCCGCGGCGGCAAAAACCGCGGGGCGAACAAACATAACAGCCTAACCTACGACGGGAGCTTTTATAGTAGACTTAAGACTAGAGCTCTTAAACTTCGGAGCGGCGGGGGACTGTTATTAGGAGAAGAGGCGACGGGCAGTTTTCTTAGGACTTACGCGAGAGGCTAAGTTAGCGCGTAGTAAAGACTTACGATGTTTAAGAAATAGGGCGGAATGCTTTTTGCTAGACGGTGGAGACGATCCGCTAGGCTTACCGCCGGAGTTTTTCTTAGGATGAGACATTCTAGTAAAGCTGGTATTAGTAATGTCAATATTATTATAAGATAGAAACGAGGAAGGAAAACGTGAGGAATTTTTGTTTTCTTTTACTTAGGCTATTAGCTATTGTTTAGCGGATTTTTAACTATAATTATCTTATAAATAAATAATATTTTAGTAACTTTACCGTTTATACGATAAATATTATAAGTTTGTTATATATTTAAAAAAATACGTATTATAAAAAGAAAAAGCGACCCTTAAAACTAGCGATATTATCGTTTTAGGGAATATTAAAAAACTTATACGGAATATAACGCTAAGGAACTAATTAATAACTAAGCCGGAATTTTAGTAAGATTTATAAACTACTTAAAGCCGTAGAGTTATAAAGATTTTAATGAGTTCTTTAATACTTACGTATCGCGTTTTATTTTTAAAGTTTTTAAACTTTATAGTAAGAGTAACTCTTTTCCTTTTAAAAGTTTTACTCTTATTACGGTTTTTTTTATAGTAGTTTTTACTAAAGACCTTAATTATTATTTACGGTCGGTTCGAAACGAACGATTAAAAGAGGGGGATAATTATTCTACCGATAACCGCTCTTTTACTATAAATTCCGACGGGGATCCGTGCTTTACATATAACCTGTGTCCTTAAAGGCTAAAACTAGTCTAGAGTTACGAAACTCGGGTAAAATAGTTACAAAACTTAAGGCGTACGATATATACAGGACTAAGGACGCCGTAGTAGATTACGAAGTTCGAGTCTTGGAAAGTTCCTATAATATTAATTATAACACCGGTCTTAATATCTTAGTACTACGGGACTCCCTTTATCTTTACTTGACTATTAATTATAACATCTACGTAATCAAAGATAATAAACTTAAAAGGACTTTAAAAGGAATAGTCTATAAGTAGGAAGTGTACCTTCATTATTCCGTATAATAAAGGGCACGCTTTCCTTACCACTCTGATACCTACGTTCTGACAACTACGATTATTGACTGTGTCCGTCTTCTGTGATTTCTTCGACCAAGCTTAGAACTAATTGCCTTACAATTCTATTAATTTCAGCAGGCCACCCGATTAATGAATCAATCAATATTAATTATTCGAGTGAATAATACTCTTTTTCCCAACTCTGGTGCACGATCGATCATATCCCCTTACGGCAGAGCTAGGAAATGGTAAACAACAGATTTTGAGTCCACATTACTGTTTATTATTAGTTTACAAGTTGATATTCGTATTTATGAATTTAATCAGCAAATCTGTCGGGTAGTATGAGTGTTTTTCAGTCTAGTAACTAACATTGTAGATGAATTTAGACGTGTGTAAGGAAGGTTAGGAAAAAATAGTTAGTATTATGTGTTTCTTTCTTCGAATTAACTATCATTAGTATTAGCCTATTAGCGATGGGAAGTAATTTATTCATATAATACGCTAACTAATATAGTAATGATAATCTATGTTAAGAAATAGTTAATTAATATTAATTATTCAAATGATTAGTTTTTCCTAACCTTGATTAGTACACTTGTGTAGTATGTGAATTAGATTTTGCTAACCCCGGACGTAAGTCATCTGAATGTTAGTTGGCGAAATAATATATTGTTCAATTATTTGGGAGGACTCCTAAAAGTCTTTCAGATTAATAAATTATTTTCCTCGACCTGATTTTACATATGGCAGTTTTAGCTGTAAAATAAATAATCAGCGCCAAAAAGGATTCATGTATAAAACTCATATCAGCCGTTATAAATTAAGCCGTAACTTAAATACAAGTGGCATTCATATTGTTTAAAGGTATTAAGCTTTGAAGGTAAGAAGACTGTGACCAAAACCATTAGTCAATTCACAATTAGCATCATGTAAAACAATTCTTATATCTAACACATCACATCAATTAAGATATCTACTAAAACTAATTTGTACGGTTTGAGTTATTCTAATCAAGAAGCCTTTATTACAAAACTAATATAGACCGGAAGGCTGTTTAGAAAGTCAACTGGCAGGGTTAGGAAAATAATTATTTCATATGTTTTAGTACTAGAATATATATATTACTTAAACAAGGTTGGGAAAATAATTAATTAATATGCCGCAGTACAAATAATTAATTAATATTAATTAATATTAGTTAATGCTAAGAAATTTATTTATTTATTTTATTACACTTATAAACCGCATTTCGCAGTGTGAAGTACATCTATAGTAAAGACAGTATGCTAAGTACATTGTTTTTAATACATGATGTGGGCTCTACTATAACACATCGGTACTCCGTATGGTATAGGTGGTAATTCGGTAACCACGACCTAGTTATTTTATAAACGGTGATATAACTGACGCCTTTTTACTACTTCACGGCTAGTTAAACCGGTGTACTTTTTGGGCATTTTGGACGTACACCTGTTCCTCAGGTTCAACGGCGACCCGGTGGGATTCGAACCAACGTCCCACGCCAGGCCTACGACGACTCGACCACATCGCCATGATAATGCTAAGAAATAATAATTAATATTAATTAATTTTAGTTTAGCAGGCCACTTAAATAATTAATATTAATTAATTATTCGAGTAATTAATTCTTTTTCCTAACCCTGTACATAAATAATAGTGTTTCAAGAAATATTTAGTTATATATATTAAACCGAGTTAGTTACATTCTGTCTAATAAAAATACAGACAAGTCTTACAATATTGTGTTTTGGTATCAAAAAAGATATCAAAGTTTTATAAAACGAATAAGAGCACACTTTAAGTTTATAATGCTCTCACAATATAATATGTAAGGTAAAAATTCATAAAACTTTAGATCTTTTACCCGATCCTTTAAGTCGGATCTTATTCATATTTATAGTAACTCAATCGAGTCAGTTGGTATAATCTATAATTTGAGGGTTTTAGTTTTCTAAGGTGATAGTTTCATAGTTTCATAGATACATGCATGATACATCATTACCGAAATTCATGGCTGGGAAAAATGACTAATATCAACTAGAGTTAATTAACTATTCGAATATTTCAAATATTTCAAATAGTTAATAGAAATAAATTAATTATATGTGGGAGGTGTTAGGTGTAAAAAGAGGTTGTATTAAATCAACTTTTTAAGACACTAAAGAGTAAAAGTATAGGAAAACACTTACGTAGGGGAAGGCCTATTCTAACCCCCTTTCCTCCATAGCACAGTTGGCACTTATGAAAACAAAGTAACAAATAGCTGACACCCGCTTTTAGTCCAAACTTCGTTGAAACCCTTTCAGAAAAATAATAAAAATACTGAGGAAAAGAGTAATGGGTTGATCACAGGGAAGGCTTGTTGTTCTCTTTGGCCACATTTCAGGAGATTCTTAATTGCGGGTATGCAGCGATTTGTTGTTATCTAATTGAGTTTTCGTTGAGGTAAAAGGAAGCGACGAGACGAAAATAGATTGTAAAGATAAAAATAAGAAATATTAAGGAAGGTAAAATACAAACATTCGTCGAATTAAAATTATGACAAAGAAAATGTTCAATTAATAAAAACAGAGGTTCTTAATTGGTAAGTAAAAAAGTGATTGTATTAGATTAAGTTTAAAGACACTAGAGACGTACAGTGGGGTCTCAATTAAACTAAAACACGTCGCGTCGCGTTTCTAAAAAAATCTATCCTCCTTTTCATTATCACCACTTCTTTAAAATCAAATAAAACAACAATGCCATGCTCGATTTGAACGAAATCAGTGCCTTTTTAACGGCCGATCGACCGGCTAAAGGCCAGTTATCTCCTACGGCACGGGCGGTTATTGTTGCGTTTGTTGCGGGCGGTAAAACGCAGTCGGAGGTAGCGCGCTTTTTTAGCGTTAGTCGGAACACCGTGAGCGTCGTTGTTAAACGATACTTCCAGTACTATACCTTTGATGACTTGTTTACAAGAGAGCGTTTTATAGTTTTTACGAAGCGGAATAACCGTTTTTTTTTAAAAAAAAACTAAACCTTAACTACGGATTTTATTTAAAATGTTTACGTAAAGTTTATTTTTCGAAGTATCGATTACTACGGTACGCCGTTACTTTAAATAATATAATATCCGCCGTTAAAAAATAATATAAAGAAAATTTTACTATAAATACAAAAAACGGCTTTAATTTATACTTAATTAAAACGATAAAAAATAAAATTAATCCGGGTATAGTATTTTAAAAGTTAATAATATTAAATATTAAATTCTTATTAATCTCGTTAAGATATTTTAAGCTAATATTTTTAAAAAAGGCCGTACTGTATTAATTTTAATAAAACAAAACTTTAACGTTAATAAAAAACGGTTATACTACTTAAAGTTATCGTAAAGTATTAAAAAAAGTCTTCTACCATTCTACGACAGTATATGATACTTTTAATAAAATAATACTACTATATATAAAACCGAAAAAATGATAGATTAGTTTGTAAAAAGTTAAATCGAGTTACTACCTAGCCCGCCTACAGCCCAGATTTAAATCCAATCGAGCATATTTAAGCTCTTTTAAAGCAAAAAAGACATAAAAACCATCCAAATATCTAAGATTTACATAGAAATAAACTAAATATAGTTTATTTAGAGTCTATGATACGGGAGTGTTAGTAGGTAATACTACAAGATAAAATCGATACTTTAATCCATTCGGTACCGACGCGGTTAGAGGCGGTACGTAAAGCGCGAGGCTAGTATACAAAATATTAGCTTTAAGTACTTTTCTTTTATCTAATATACTTTGTTTTGCTATAAAATCATTAAAAAAGTCGGTATTCGTTGTTATGTCAGATAACCTCTTTATACCGTAGACTAAGAATTAGGTGGCTAAGCTTTTATCCGAATACTTTTAACGCGGCATTTTATCGATAAAAACACCTATCTATATAAGGGAATATATAATACTGACGGGAAGCCTAGTAAAACTAAATAAATTAATAACTATTCTTTTAGTCGTATATCTACTAGCTAGTAATAATTTAATTATTTTAACTTTTAAAAAACCTTCTAAACTTATTAGTCTTAACTCATTTTCACCTTCTTTATTTAGCATTTTATCGTAATTATTTTCCCAGTAACGCTTTTTGTAGTGTTAAGTAATATCTTCCATCGAGATAAGTAGGGTATAGGACGAGTAGGCTTCTAAAATAAATTATATCTAATCCGTAAGACGTTCGTTTTTAATTAATTTTATAGCGTGTTATAAAAGTTATTATGTTTTACTTGCCTTTATAACGTAGCTAAATATATTCTATTATATATATATATTTTAACTTGCTACATATATAGTTAAAAATAAGGTTTAAGAGTATAGAAGTAGACGTTAAGACAATTATCTTTAACTATCTACGGAGGTAATAAACGTAATAAAGCGCACCCTCATCAAGTACCCTTTTGAAGCTAACTTTTCAACCTTACTTATTTAAGTTAACTTAAAAATCAATCAAAAAAGAGGACTTCTATCATTTAGTATTATTTTCAATACTTTTCTCTTTTTCATCGAAATCATCGTCATTATAACCCGTCAACTAACAGTCGAGCAACGCACTCGATCCGTACGTTATTTTTCGACGCTTACTTTACGAAATTAAAAATCGTTAATATACTAAAAATACAATGTACTAAGTCAGAAATGCTATCGTAAAAACACACTCTCCTCGCTCCGGTCGACCGTCGAGTATATGTTAAAAAGAAAGACGAGTTTATTTTGTTTATTTCTAGTTCGATAGAAAATAAACAAATAACATATCTAGAGCTATCAATCAACTTATTCTAAACGCGATTCAGCAAGTATATATACTATTCGATTTACTCTTCGAACCCTTAATACTATCGTTGCATTGCTCTTCAACGGCATTCTCTTTCCGAGAAAAATAAACAAGTTCGACTCGGGTTTGCTTTATAATTTATACATTGTATAATAGTAAACTAGGCTCAGATTCTTCAAATAAAATTGCTTTCTAGCGGCGGATAATATATTATTTAAAGCACTAGTCTACCGTAGTTATTGATACTTCGAAACGGAGACTTTACGCAAGCTTTTTAAATAAAATTCGAGGTTAACGTTCAGCTTTTTTAAAAAGGAACTGTTTATACCGCTTCCTAAAAATCATAGGACGTCCTATTCCAAACAAATCATAAAATATAGTTCTTGAGGTATCGTTTAACGGCGACGGTCACGGTGTTTCGACCATGGTTGAGAAAAATAATTAATATTATTTATTATTTCTTCGCCTTAATTAAATAATGCCAAGCAATACTTACCATTTTTTTACTAATTATTATATTAATTATTTATTTTCATAGCCTTTCTTTTTAAATATTTACCTGGGAGATATCATAGAACCCGATTAATGTGCGATCATTGAGTGGAAAGTAATTCTATAAAGCTACTTCTAACTTTTTATCGAGTATACTACAGTAGTTAGGGTCAAGTACATCATAAATGAAATTAAGATTAACGGTAGGTATTTTCAGTAACTATTGCTCTAGTTTTTTTGGAAATACATGAATGAGTATTATGTCATGGCCAGGGTTGGGAAAATAATTAATTAGTATACTAATTAGTATACTAATGATAATTAATGCCAAGAAATAATTAATTAATATTAATTAATTTAAATGGGTCATTCGAATTAATTAATTAATTAATATGATCAATCAAAAAAATTAATTAAAATTAATTAATGCCAAGCAATAATTAATTAATATTAATTAATTTTAGCAGGCCACCCGATTAATTAATTAATTAATATGCTGGGACAAAATAATTAATTAATAATAATTAATTTTAACAAGCCTCCTGATTAATTAATTAATTATTATTCCCGCGACGAAATAATTAATTAATATTAATTAATTTTAGCAGGCCACCCAATTAATTAATTAATTAATATGCCGCAGGACAAATAATTAATTAATATTAATTAATATTAATTAAAAAATAATTAAAATATATTAATCGTATTAAAGGTATTAAATTTACATAGAAAAGAAACACTTTATTACAAAATTTAACTCATTAATTATTCAATTAATATTAATTAATTATCGGACAGCCAAATAATTAATTAATATTAATTACTGCTTGGCATTAATTAATTAATTATTATTCTTCGAGCAAATAATTAATTAATATTAATTAATGCCAAGAAATAAATAATTAATAATAATTAATTTTAGCAGGCCACTCAATTAATTAATTAATTAATATGCGTCCAGGGAAATAATTAATTAATATTAATTAATTTTAGCAGGCCACTCAATTAATTAATTAATTAATATGCATCCAAGGAAATAATTAATTAATTAGTATTAATTATTTTTCCCAACCCTGGTCATGGCTGACGAGAACGTACTTTTCTGTAGCGATACATAACCCTCAAAAGTATCTTTCAGCTAGTGACTTTTAATATGTTTCTTATGCTTTTCTTTAGAATTTTATGAATCTTTTTACACAACTTCTTAGTGTTATAAAGAGAGAGATTTGTTTATTGCTTCGTTTATTTCCTCGTTTATTTTTTGCTTATATCTCCTTTTTCAATTTATTATAACTGTCTTTGCTACTATTTTATATCTACATGGTTTTTATTTTTATATATGTCTTAATATCTTTGCTATAGAATTCAAGAGATTCCGAATGAAGGTGTTTTTAAAAGATTCAACCGAAAACACGTTGAAAAACACGTTGTGAATGTCATTTAAGATAAAACTTTTTTATCCCTGTACTAAAGGATGCCTCTCACTATACTGTACTAGCGAAAAGTGGCGTTTTCCGTTGTATAGTAAGTACCTTTTAGGCAAATTTGACATTTTTACTCGAATAGTTAATATTAATTTATTATTCGGGTGGCCTGCTAAAATTAATTAATATTAATTAATTATTTCTTGGCGTTAATTATCATTAGTATATTAATTAGTATACTAATTAATTATTTTCCTAACCCTGCTATTAAGGAATTTTATCGGGAGGTAGTCGTCGTTTAATATTTTTTATAACGGATGTGTTTTTAAATAAATTCAATATTAGTATAGTTAATATACTAGTTTATATTGATAACGTTAACGCAAGTTTAAACGCGAAATATGTATAAAAAGTTGGTTAAAAGCGAAGGGAAAAAGCGTTATATAAAGATATTAACTTTATGTAGTTTATTACTTTAATACCGTCTTTACGGCTACGTAATAGTAATAGTTTTACGTCGTTAAATAGTTTATAGTTTTTTATTTTTACTTTTTATTTATTTATAATAGCGTGTCGTTGATCATTTTACGATTATTTCGCGCTATAGCGACATTTTTATACGTATAATTAAAATATTTCGTTACTTTTATATTATATATCTTTCCTACTTGTAATTGATACGTATATTACACTAACGTTAATAAACACGTCGGCATTACCGAGAAGCCGCGACGGTATCGATGAACTACTACGTCGCTATTTCTTCGAGCGTGTAATAACCTTTTCCGTTTTATAGTTTAGTCGGCGACGTCGGTAAAAAAAATAGTAAGCTATTTAATATACTCGTTTAAGACTGCTAGGCTAAAAGCCACGACGCGGTAGAGCCGGGGCGAGCCTAACTTCTAAAGTTTTTCGATGTCGAGTGTCCGCTAGTTCCATCCGGGGGGGGGGGGGGTCGGTTTTAGTTTTGGCAGGACTCTATACTTTAGAAAGGACGGCCTTATACTCGCGGCTGTTATCTTCGTATGGTTTATATTAATTTCCCTTAGCTTTTTATCGTGGGCTTTGTATTCTATAATTTTATATATTAAGTATTTTGTTTCTTAACTAAACTTTTGCTTTAGAGCTTGTCGTTAAAACCTTTAAGGTTCTGATCGATCCCCCTTATTCATGGCGCGACTTACTTAATAAATTAAAATTACCCGCTCGCGTGTCTGACTAATACATGACAAATCTCTACGACGATATAACTCTTTGGTATAACTAGGGTTGGGAAAAGTAATTAATACTAAATAATTAATTAATTAATTAATTATTCGGGTGGCCTGTTAAAATTAATCAATATTAATTAATTATTGCTTGGCATTAATTATTATTAGTATACTAATTAGTATACTTATTAATTATTTTCCCAACCCTGGGTATAACCGCCGGGCCATCGAAACAGCCCGGCGCAACTCAGTAGTGTAGTGTATTATATTGACCCGTCCTATTCTATAGTACCAGCGAACTTTACGCGGGCTTGCGCCGAGTGTTAACATAGGATAAATAAATAAATAATACCCGTGTCCGCCCCACTTATTCGGATATATGTAAACACGTATTTTTATAAGATGGTGCGGAACACATTAATAATTAAATGAGCCTAATAATTAAAAACTCAGAAAACTTAAAAGGTTTATTAATTAAATAAAAGAATCCGAAAAAAAAGATTATTGTATTAACTTTAACCTCTACGTAAATACCGACTATCCTTTCTAGTTTCTAAAATTTAATATGGCTCTAGTGTACTATTTAACCTCATTGCTCTTGTTTTTTTTACCTCCTCTTTAATCTATTTTTTAATAGACCTTTTGTTTTTTTATTAGCTGTTTTTACGATCTTCTTTACTTTTTTAACTAAATCTTTTTAGTATTAAATAATAATATTCTTTGTAGTTACCTCTAAAGCCCCTTTGGACTATAAATATTGATTTATTTTGCTTCGTTATTAACCTTTAGCCGTTTAAGCTATTTAAATTTTAAGTACGGCTGAGATCTTTCTTAACTTAAATTAACTCCGCGGCAATGAATTATACTTTATTGATTTAGCGTGAAGTAATCGGTGTATTAAAAGGCGAAGATATAATATTATTACGTATAAAGAATAAGGTACGTAACGTGACATTAACTTATTTATTAAAGTATTTAACACTACTACCAGGTTTGGGAAAATAATTAATTAGTATACTAATTAGTATACTAATGATAATTAATTCCAAGCAATAATTAATTAATATTAATTAATTTTAGCAGGCCACCCGAATAATAAATTAATATTAACTATTCGAGTGATTAATTAATTAATTATTTATTTATTTATTTATTTAGTATTAATTATTTTTCCCAACCCTGACTACTACTATAAGGTTAAAAAGATAGGTTAAAAAGATAGATTCCGGTTTTTTAAAAAAGCGTTTTAAATTATTGATGGTTTAAATATTCTACTTCGAATATCCTCAATAATATTAAAGAAGTCTACTTTTGCGAAGTTTATTACTCTATCTTTTATAAAAATATTGAAATCTTTAGTATAATATTATTTATATAACTAAATATAATAACATTTAACGGTTAAAATAAATACGTTAATAAAAGAAGTTTAAAATTTAAAAAAAGACGATGTCTTTATCGATATCAAATTAAAATTACCGTGTATAATAGAAACTGTAGCCGTTTAATATTAAAAAGGATGTTTACTTTGAACGCGAGATTTTTATAAGTATTATATAAAATGTTTAAGCTACTTAATAGTAATAACATTATTAATATTAATATTTAATATAAAACTATAAGTAAAACTATTCCAAGAAGTACATTTATACTATATATTTTAATAACAACGTTTAAATAAAATTAAAAACCTAAGAATATAACTAGTAACTACTAAAATATATTTAATTACTATACAGTAGCGTTTTAATTAAACTAGGACGCGTTTCTAAAACTCTATCCTCCTTTTTATCATCACCACTTCTTTAAAATCAAATAAAACAACGATGCCATGCTCGATGTGAACGAAATCAGTGCTTTTGTAATGGCCGATCGACCGGCTAAAGGCTAGATATCTGCTACGGCACGGGCGGTTATTATTGCGTTTGTTACGGGCGGTAAAACGTAGTCGAAGGTAGCGCGCCTTTTTAGCGTTAGTCGGAATACCGTAAGCGTCGCCGTTAAACTATACTCCGAGCAGTATACCTTTAATGATTTGTTTAAATAAAGACGTTTTATAAAGCGGGATAAACGGTTCTTTTTTTAAAAAAACTAAACGTTAACCACGGATTTTATTTAAAAAGCTAACGTAAAGTCTTTTTTTAAAAATATCGATTATTATAATACGTCGTTATTTTAAAGAATATAATATCCGCCGTTAAAAAAAATAATATAAAATGTTCTACGTTTTATTATAAATAAGAAAAAACGGCTTTAATTTATATTTA
The DNA here is from genome assembly GCA_022392935.1 of Ophiostoma cf. undulatum. NCBI lineage: Eukaryota > Fungi > Ascomycota > Sordariomycetes > Ophiostomatales > Ophiostomataceae > Ophiostoma > Ophiostoma cf. undulatum. The sequence continues at coordinate 1,736,720 of JAKRGL010000055.1, read as the reverse complement.
ATAAAAAAAGAATGAAGTAAAATTAATATAGGTCTAATATTTTAAAAGTTAATAATATTAGGTTTTAAATTTTTACTATTATTAACCTTTTTTCGATAGAATCAATTATTAAAACGCCGTATATATTTTTTTTAAATATAATAATATTTCGTAACCGGCGTAGAAATACTTTTTTAACTTCCGTTAATTTAAAACATTATAATAAACCTACGATTTCGTTAATGTTTTAGGCTAACATTAAAAAAAAAGTTATACCGAACCAATTTTAATAAAACCGAAAAGATGATAGATTAGTTTATAAAAATTAAATCGAGTTACTACCTACCTAGCCCGCCTATAGCCTAGATTTAATTAAACCTAATCGAGTATATTTAAGCTTTTTTAAAGTAAAAAATACGTAAAAACTATTTAAATATTTAGGATTTATATTTCGAGTTTATAATACGGGAGTGTTGGTGGGCGATACTACAAGATAAAATCGATACTTTAATCGATTTAGTGTCGACGTGGTTAGAGGCGGTACGTAAAGCGCGCGGCTGGTATATAAAATATTAGCTTTAGGTACTTTTCTTTTATTTAATATACTTTGTTTTGCTATAAAATTATTAGAAAAAGTCGGTATTCGTTGTTATATTAGATATACTTCTTTGTACCGTAGACTAAAAATTAGGTGGCTGGGCTGTTGTTCGGATACTTTTACCGCGGCATTTTAGCTAACTCTTTATTTTCTTAGTTACCGAGATATTGTACCCTTTTTTTTTAGTAGCAACTAGCAACCAATTAATCTTTCCCGATGTTGATACGGAATCCCGTTTCGTCTATATTTTAAATATATTTTAAAACAATCGAGTGCTTTGTAATATACTTTATAAGCTTATCGAAATACTTTTTAACTCGATGGATATTTTTCTTCGTTTTTTTTCGTTTACGGTCGAGGTTTTATTGAGTTAAAAAGTAGTTATATCGACGTAAAAAACGCGTCACTTATACTAAAGTAATCGGAGGGAAGTCGATAAAGTTAATTCAGGCAGTGATAATTAAATTTACGGCACGATAATAAATTGTTTTTAGACAGTAAGATTTACATACTACTATAAACGGTCGATATATCGTAACGCCTACTCCTCGGCGTCTATAAACCAGTTATTCGTTGCCGGCCGACTATACCGTGGTCCAGTGCCGCAAGACGTCGGGAGAGTATAACCCAGGAAACAGCGAAATCTCGGGCTACAGATGACATAGAAAGATCAGGATTATCGGCACAGATAACGATGGCTTTGTATGAGGCTTCTTCCATAAATTATAGTAGTGTCGATTTCTAAAAAAAATAACAGTGATTTATTTCGATAAATGTGTTTGATTTTTTCAAGGGTGTTTTTTTTATTTTTCTGACGTTTAATCATTAGGCTGATCTGATCATTAGGGTATTCAGCACTATCTTATGATAGTACGCGTTTACGTGTAGCCGAATAAGTGAGGCGGGCACGGGTATTAAATAATATTAATTGATTATTTTGTTGGCATAATAATTAATTAATTAATCGGGTGCCCTGCTAAAATTAATTAATTAAGCAATAATTATTATTAGTATACTAATTAGTATGCTGATCAATAGTTTTCCCAGCCTTGAATTAATAGATAGAGTTTTGGTCGAGTTTTTTCCGTAAACAAAGCAATATAGAGGATATTTTTAGGTATTAAAGAGGTTAGTTAAAGCATTAATGTTTATTTATAAATTAGAGTGTATATTCTTTATATATTTAAAATACTACGGAAGATAAACTATTAATATAAATAAACATTTAGTATAGATAAAGATAATAAAAAACTGGTTTAGTGGCTTTAAGTTTTATTTAAAACTTTATATATTAAACTTTTATTTTATCTTTATCGTAATAACATAATAAAAATAAACATAAAATTAACTATTGTTTTGATATTTTATTTTATTAAATTAATAATTACCGTTTAATTCATTTTATTTTAAACGAACCGTTTTTTATACAATATTTATAGTTATTACCAGGGTTGAGAAAAATAATTAATTAACCGAAAAATTAATATTAATTAATTATTTGAGTGGCCCGTTAAAATTAATTAATATTAATTATTATTTCTTGGCATTAATTAATTTTAATTAATTTTTTTGATTCATCATATTAATTAATTAATTAATTCGAATGGCCCACTTAAATTAATTAATATTAATTAATTATTTCTTGGCATTAATTATCATTAGTATACTAATTAGTATACTAATTAATTATTTTCCCAACCCTGGTTATTACTTAATATACTTTAAATATTTTTATACTTTTTGCTTCTTAATAGTTAAAAAACAATTACTATTTTATTTATTTTCGTAATTATAACTATCGGTGTAAATATTTACTTTTAAAACTACCTTTTTATTTTACGTTCGCTAATTTTTAAGATAGCCAACTTTTAAATTTATAAAAGTAGACTACGCACGACAATTCTTTCAGTATATATCGTAAGTTTAATAATTAAATTAATATTACTAGTTATATAGTATAAATTACCTTATACTAATATTATCGCATCGGTTTTATTCTATATAAATCGAATTTTAAATATATTTTTTAACTTTAAAAAGTATCGAAAATATATTAGTAACTACGTTTAACGGTATTAAATTTAACTTTAAAGAACTAACTAAGGCTTTAATAATAAAGTAAAAATCCTATACGATCTATATAAAAACAAATTAAATATAGTAACAATATAACTAAGGTATTATAATAAGTTTGAACGAGTTTTTATAGTTTTAATTTAGTAGATAATAAAAGTGATGAAGAAAAAAGTTAAAAAGGAAGAGAAAAATTTCGACGATAAAAAAGGAGGGGGCGCGCGTATTATACCCGGCAGATACACCGGTCGCACCTACCGTTTATAACGAACGCGCCTTCCGGATCCGGAACTAACAAAAGATTAGTATACCTAGCCATAACAATCTACGCTGCTAGTACGTAGCGTGGACCTAAGTATGGGATCATACGAACAGATGGGCAGCAGCCCACGCATACATTCGAATACCTAGCGACAACGCAGCTACCGCCCACAGAGGCCGCAGTAGATAGAGTTTTTCCCCTTTAGTACTAGAGTTTTTTACTATCTTTACTATAGACGTACTTTACACTGTATAATACGAGGTTTATAAGTGTAATAAATAAATAAATAGTTTTGATTCTTAAATACTTAAAATCGTAGAAGAATAAAAACTGTTTAAAAAAAACTACGAGTCAATAATTTATATTTTATAATAAATAGTACTATAGACTAAAAATATTTTAATAAATAATAAAGCTTTGTTATAAAGAAGACACTTATTTAACTTAAGGTTAAGAAATTAATTAATTAATATATTAATTAGTATACTAAAGATAATTAATACTAAGAAGTAAATAATTAACTTTAATTAATAACTACTCCCTTCCTCTCTCTTGTCTTTTATTCCTTCATCATGTCTTTTTAAGGATAGTCCTGCCGTTGGCTCTACCGCGCCGGTCGGTAGCGGCGGCGGCGCCGCATCGTCTACTGTTCCCGTGATCCATTAATTGGTATTGTTGGTTTTAATAGCTATTTAATTAATAAGTTTTAGCAACTTAACTATACGACTACCCGCTTATCTTAGCAATTTTAATGTATATGTTAAAGTTATAATTATATATACTTGTTTATACACTAATGATATTATATTATTCTTAGGGGTCGCGCCTTTATACCTATTATATATAGCCGTAAAATTATAACGTAGTACTCTACCTATCTTGTCGATATACCACTACCAGTAGTGTCGATATGCTAGGCTGGGTCCTTTCTATTGAGGCCCGCCAGATGCTGTGTAGCAGGGTTGGGAAAATAATTAATTAGTATACTAATTAATATACTAATGATAATATTAATGCCAAGAAATAATTAATTAATATTAATTAATTTAAGTGGATCATTCGAATTAATTAATATTAATTAAAAAACAATTAAAATATATTAATCGTATTAAAGGTATTAAATTTACATGGAAAAGAAACACTTTATTACAAAATTTAACTCATTAATTATTCAATTAATATTAATTAATTATCGGACAACCAAATAATTAATTAGTATTAATTACTGCTTGGCATTAATTAATTAATTATTATTCTTCCAGCAAATAATTAATTAATATTAATTAATGCCAAGAAATAATAATTAATAATAATTAATTTTAGCAGGCCACCCGAATAATTAATTAATATTAATTATTCGAGTCATTAATTAATTATTTATTTATTTATTTATTTGTATTAATTATTTTTCCCAACCCTGCTGTGTAGCAGTCATTTCCCTTGGTGTCCCCGTCTTATTATGTAGGGACTTGTATATAGTTGCAGTCGTCGTTTTAATACTATAGTTGATACAGTGTGTTCTACTAAGTTTAGCTAAAAATTTAAAATTATCGCGTCTTTTGGTGTTTTACATCGACGCGTCTTTTACTACCTCTACACAAAAAAATATTAAAACCTCGACGAACTTTCAAGCAAATAGCACAGGGAGTTAAACTGATATTTATAAGCGAGGCCGGCCTGTTATAGCTAGGTAAAGAAAGCGGTTAAGTTATCGTTAAATCGTTATTTTAAAGGGAGTAAACGCGACTACTATCCACGGCATTATTTCACGATATTATAATTAAATAAACGGCTAGTTACGTAAACGTATAAGACGACCGAAGCTATTAAATAATATAACTGTCCGTTATATCGTTCGAGAGGCTAAGAGCACGCCGTTTATACAAGCTATTGATTGTATTAATTTAACGTTTTCTCTTTATTCAGCGTAAATAATTAATAAATACTTTTACGTTAACGGTATCGAATATAATAAAACTATTTAACGGCCGAGATTATTACTTGTATACGTTTAAAAAAAACTTGAGTTTACGTTAACGTTTATTAACTTTTAAAGTTTTAAAAAACTGAATGTTTTATAAACGAGATGTTAGTCGTTTTAAACGATAAAAAGATTTAATAATAAGTTTATTATAAATTAATAAGTTAACTTTAATATTAAATATCTTTATTAATTTACTAATATAAAGTTAACGACTACGTCGCAAAAATATCTAGCTAAAAAAAGAACCTAATACGCTGTTTATAAATGTTTATCGCCGAGATTTTATAAAACGGCCGTACCGAACTTTTTTTTTCCAAAGACCCGAACTCGGCGTGTAGAAAAGTTACCGGTACAACGTTATACTAGAAACAAAATATTTATAAAAATAATAGCGGCTTAAAGCATCTCCGATCTAACGCATACTCACTTGCTAGATTAAATAGACAAGCGGTGATTAAATAAAACGATATTCCGCAGACATACTTTCAGGCGTTGATTGAAAGTTTGCCGCGTCGGTTAGAGGCTGTTATCGTAGCCGATGGCTGGTATACGAAATATTAAATAATTCCAGCGTGTAGTCGATTTTAAATATCCTGTAATTTTTCTAATTAAACAATACGTATACGTGTTTTGATGATTTGTGTTGTTTTGGTAAAGTTTTATTATGGTAAAGAAAATCGGAAGCCTTAAGCTAAACTTATTCATAGTCATCACTGCTATGCATCAGCTAGTCTCTAGTCTGTGCACTGTGCGGTTGACTGGTGCCGGCTACGGACCTGTCTGGGTTACCCACAGTTTATCGTTGTTGTTGTGAGTTTACAGTTTGGTTTACATTATTTTACCTAGTTGTCTGTGGTCGGCCTATCTCGTTTTCTGCGGTCTGCTATTCTTGGCATGCCATGTTCTTTAGCTGCCCGAATCTTTGCATGTTTACCTCTCCTATGAGTCTTATCTACAGCGCATTATTTGTTGCACTGGGTAGTGCGTGCATCGTGAGGTGTGCAGGGGCCGCCCCGTGGTACTCCTGGGTGATTGCACAGTTTGACTATCACGCGTATATGGTCTTGAGGTAGTAAGTGTCATGTAAATGTATTGTTCTGGCTTTCGTACCTCTGGTTTGGGGCGAAATGGGGTTTCTTCCGTGTAAGGGTGGACATCGAAAGTCTCTTTCTCTATGTTGCGGAAGTATGTGCAGAGCTATTGGCGGATCCTCTCTTGTGGTTTTTCCCGTCTATCTTATGGACTGTTGTTGAGTATGGTCCCTGTGTGGTGTCAGTGTGTGCCTTGGGGGGGTCGTTATGTTGTCTTTGCTTCGCGATGTAGGGGTGCGTTGGGTCAAGCAGGTTAGGTACATGGACGTCTATCTTGCAGTTCATATAAGACCATGCTTCTATGTATAATACGGTTGGGGTCCCTCTTGATTCCGGCCTCCTTGCCAACACATTGGGTCGTGTGATCTGGTTGTATGTTGTCGAGGGTGGGCTTTACCTTCGAGTACGCCGCGGTTCGGGTGAGGTGGGCTATGGGGGTGCCTGCTATGTGGTTTGTGGTGGCGTGTAAATTTTACTTTGTTTTCCTTCTTGTATCGGGATATTGCCGGATTTGCTTTTACTGCCATATCCTTCTGTATCGATTTCTGTAATCCGTGGCAGTACTGTTCAGTGTTGCATGTTGCCAGAGGACATGTTTTACCTGGTGGTCGGGTCTTGGAGCGGTCTACAAAAGTTACCACCAGCCCTGTTTTCTTGTTCTGTATGACTTATTGCTTGTTTGATTTGTTATGTTCTTGTTCTTGATCTTGATTCTTCTGTATGCCAATGTTGCAGCCTCTCTTGTGCGTATATGAAAGGGTTGGTGTGTATGTCGGTGTGCTTTTTATTGTGCTTTCCTGTTGGTAGCATGGTTTGTTCGTGGTTGGTTGTCTACATGTTATATGTAGTTTTGGTTGTCTATAGAATAGATATTCAGTTATATATTTTCACGAGAACATTACATCATACTTAAAAATATTAAAAATAATAAAATATTACCAATAATCAAACTTATGAATCATTACCGCAACCGCCGAAAACCACCAAAAATACATTGAAAACTGTACAGGAAATATATATGCAGTCTGTAAATCAAATAAGAAATACATAAAAAATAACATCCGTATACAAGCCTAGAAAAGTAAGAAATCACCAACAACAAATCAAGCATTTACGAATAAGCCAAGTACACAAGGCTGCGGAGTGGAGGCACTGCACGTGCAGTGTAATCAAGCCTCGCGCAACAAGTTACATAAGCAAAATATAGACCCACAACTGAGCCAATCTGACATATATAAGCTAACCAATTGGCCAGATTGTGCGCCAGGCACCAAGGCACCAATCAATCCGAGAGCTCCAACCCCGGCTACACCACAAAATTCCACCATACCAAAACCACATCGAAGCATATCAGCACCGCGAGATACTGGCTTATTCCGTGAGCATAATTGTCCACCACCAGACCAAGAAAGAAAACGGTGCGGCACACAGCGGGAGATAACGACCCATCGCGAAAAGGACCGGACCATCCAACTGCAACACAGCCAAAATGTCGTCAAGACAGGCTGCAATGTGAGTCTCCCAGAGGCTGGTGACGGCGACAACAACAGCAACGGTAACGGTAACGGCCAAGAATGCTAACACAGCCACCAATAGGTCGCTCTACCGGCGGGCACTGAAGCTGTCTCTTGACTGGGCGGTCCACAGACACCTCTGGCGCGGACAGGCGCTGTACATCCGGTCCCTGTTCGAGGCGAACAAGAATGTCACAAGCCCGAGACAGCAGCGGCTGTTATTAAAGGAGACCGAGAAGCTGCTGGAGAAGTGGAAGCACCCCGAGCCATATGCCTTCCCAACGGCGCCCGGAGGTGAGTAGTCACTGGAGAATGGAGGCAGATGTGAAGCGACACATGCGAAGAGGGGATGGCACAAACGCGAGGAGAGAGAAGAGAAGAAGAGGGAAGCGAAGAAAGAACGGAGAGCACTGCTAACATGACTGACAGGCTCAAAGTACGAGAGAAACCTGGAGGCACCGATCATCGACCGTGAGTACCCCAAAGCGGACATAAACAATGCCGGCCTAGGCCGGCCAGACCGGGTGACCAGGAACACAATACTGACATGCATATTAGCACCACCACCACTCAAATTCTAGGCCAACCCCCGAGCCAGCGAGCCATACCACGGCACGATGACGACACGGAACATGGGACATGGAAGGGAGGACGGGAGGACAGCCACGCATGCATGGCGTGACGGGGTGGGCATTGGTGAATTTAGACGCGAAGCATTTTCTTGATGTACATAGTCAAAGAGCGGACAGGTCAGAAGCGCAACACGCAATACGCATACAATATGTTAACTGTCATTGTATAGATGTGCTGGGTGAGATTATTTATTCAGGCTGGAGACAGACTATCTAGTACCGACTTCCACCCGAGATGTTCATCGCCTATCCATCACGAACTACGAAGGTGGCCGCCCGCGACAACCACAATCCATATCACGATATTCATCGAGGCCAAGCGCCGCACGCGCAAGGTACTGCGCCGACATTTGCAGAAACAAGATGCGCCAGACCGGACGCACCGACAAGACACAAAAACAAACAAATCATCGAGTAAAGCAAGCCGAGACAAAGCTGCAGAAATTATCTCCTCAATTCATGACCATGTGCCGTAAAACAGAAACAAAAATAGAATAAAAATAACAGGCGGGGCTTATTGTACAACCCGAGCATAAAAAGACAACCAAACCATTGTGAATCCGTGACCCCTTTGTGATGACACCCAAACAATCCCGAATTAGGATAAAGAAACTAAAAAAACCAAAACCCATCTACAGCTCCTGGCTGGCGTTCTTGCCAGTCTTGCCGGTCTTCTTGGGCAGAAGGTCTAAAACGCGTTAGTTGATACTCAAGAGACAAATAATTGACAGGAGAGAATACATACTCTGGTGGATGTTGGGCAGAACACCACCTTGTGCGATGGTGACGTGTCCCAGAAGCTTGTTCAGCTCCTCATCGTTCCGGATAGCCAGCTGCAGATGCCGGGGAATGATACGGGTCTTCTTGTTGTCGCGAGCAGCGTTGCCAGCCAGCTCGAGAATCTCAGCAGCCAGGTACTCGAGGACAGCAGCCAGGTACACGGGGGCACCGGCACCGACACGCTGAGCGTAGTTGCCCTTGCGGAGCAGACGGTGAACACGACCAACAGGGAACGCCAGACCGGCCTTGGAGGAACGACTGAATTGTTAGACCCAGTAGAGATGAGATAAAAAGCGAGGAAGAGTCAACTTACGTCTGCGAGTTCTTGGAACCGCTGGCCTTGCCGCCGGACTTGCCACCGCCAGTCATTTTGATTGATTTGGAAAAGGGGGTTGGGGGTTAAAAAAGTAGAAGGGTTGCGTGAGCAAAGAGATGAAGTCTGGATATGCTGTGGTGGGCGTGAGTAGATGATTGAGAAGAAATGAGAATGGTGAGCAGTGGAAGACTTGTGGTGGTGGGGGAGGATGCTTTATAAGTAGTTTTCGCGCAGTGAATCGCGTGTACACGGATCAGCTGCCCGCGACTTGCCACTAGTCCCAAACTGGAAACCGCACCAGAAAAGACACAACAACAAACGAGGAAATGGCTGGACTCCTGAATGCACTATTACAGAGTGGCCAGTGCACTTTCTCCAGCCCCAGCAGCGCAATCTTAAAGTGTTGTCCGCTTCTGATGTTCCAGGTAGCCTCAGTATCCTACTATGTATCTTATGTATCTTACTACGTACATAGTACTGTACATGGTGGCCGGTCATTGGCCGGCTGGAGATCAATGACAATGGGGAGGCTGATAGGGATTGATGGTGCTCTGAATATCTTCTGATGGCCTGGTCGTGCTCTATCTACGGTGTAAGATACAATACTGTGTAGAGATGCAATACGTGCATGGATGGCTGCTTCCCTGCTTCCTGCCTTGTGGTATTATTCTGGTATCCGGGCTGTTGCTCAGTATTGCCCCAGCGATTACCAAAGCAGGTGCTTTATATCAGCTACACTTAGTTATTGCTTGCTCCTTCCCAGCCAGGTATCTTACATCCCCTTGCCTTCCCATTTCATCTCTTTCTCTTTCCCTTGCTATTATATCACACTCCTTCAAAGGGCGACGCAACTCAGTCATTGTTCAGATCAGCCCGACTCTGGCTTGCAAACCACTCCCTCTTCTCCCTTTCATCGACGGGGATCCCATTCTCTCTCCTTTACACTTTTCATAGATTGCGTACTTGCACTCTTGACTTGCGCGAGATTTAACACGATGCCACACATCTAAACTACACTTTGAGCCACTTCACCCTTGCTACTGCGCGTAAATGACCTTCTTCACGATAATGGGGTTTCTTAATAATACTTGGTCCGAGCTAATACCCATGCAATTAAGACCCATCAGATGCATCCGTCGCGGTGCTCCATAGGAAACGAGTCACCCCAGAACATGTAAACATGTAGATGACAGCATTCACCAGCCACGACATTATGACTATGTTACAGCGTCTCCTGCCTCGTCTGCAAATCCACGTGATGGAACGAGCCAACGAAACACGATAGAGTTAATACGCAGTAGAGAGCCTCTGCTCAAGTCTCAGCCACATCCCCATCAACACTCGGCAATGGAGGGGCTGGCTCCACGGCTGAGATTGCAATGGCATCCTATGGCGAAATGCAGGACAATCGTCAATGATGGATCAGAAAGGCAGAAAGGAGAAAAGAAACCAAAAAGGGCCGGCATTGGTGCGCGTATTGGACAAGGCTGGACGTGATGGGGCGACGCGCACTGGCAGCTTGAGAGTTTGACGCGTCTGGCGTGCTGGACAGACAGTGGAGGCAGCAGAGGGCCCCACTACTGATACCATCAGGTTCACCCGAATGAAATGATCAAACCTGCTAGATAAACTGAATGGGACTGGACTCTCTCCAGTGCAGATGACTAAGAATTGCTATCATGCCAGGGACCAAATGGAGATTTATGATTGGTCTGTTGGAGCTGATTAAAAACAGTCCTTTGCAGCGGGGCCCGTTACGCCCTCGCCACCCAATAACGGCCGTCATACATGAGACCCACATAATGTGATTTGTTTTCTTTCCCGCGACGCATTTTCCAAGGGCAGATAGAAGACGATCCACTCGAAGCTCTCTGGCCCCACCTGCCCCGACTCTCCCTCGTCCTTACGCCCACACGGTCCTGAAGCAGCAAAAGGCAAAAGGCAGCACAGACCGCCCTGGCTAAGCTACCGCCGCGCGAAATCAGTCACGCCTGCGACCCAGACTAACAATCAGTAAACACACGCACCTGTCGCGTCCAGATACAAATAGGCTGGAGCCCCCCAAATTTCTTCAAGTCTCTTTTTCCCATCAAATATTCTACCATCAACGCATCTCACGCAACAACTATCAACGCTTTCATTTTCAACTCTCTTCACGCATCTTTTAAAACCTTTTCCCACCTACCCCCTCAAACCACATTCAAAATGCCCCCGAAGGCCGCCGACAAGAAGCCCGCCTCCAAGGCTCCCGCCACTGCCTCCAAGGCTCCTGAGAAGAAGGATGCTGGCAAGAAGACCGCCGCTTCTGGCGACAAGAAGAAGCGCACCAAGGCCCGCAAGGAGACCTACTCTTCTTACATCTACAGAGGTATGTTTTCCGATTCTTTCCGCGCCCCCTGCGACTTGGTGGCCACGCGATACTAACGCATCTCCTACAGTCCTGAAGCAGGTCCACCCCGACACTGGTATCTCCAACCGTGCCATGTCTATCCTGAACTCGTTTGTCAACGACATCTTCGAGCGCGTCGCCACCGAGGCCTCCAAGCTTGCTGCCTACAACAAGAAGTCCACCATCTCCTCCCGCGAGATCCAGACCTCGTAAGTCCACACCACACTTGACACGTACTTTCACATACACCAACTAACCACCACAGTGTCCGTCTGATCCTGCCCGGTGAGCTGGCAAAGCACGCCGTGTCGGAAGGCACCAAGGCTGTCACCAAGTACTCCACCTCCACGAAATAAGCGGTGGTTACTGGTATTTGTCATTTCTGTTCGTCTATTTTGCTATTCTTTTTTCTCCCCTGAGGATATGGGTTTGCTTGGCATTTGGGTGTCACGATGAGGCTGACCGGGGCAACCATTCCTCGGAGTCTTTAATGCGTTACGGAAGGGTCTGCTTTTTTGTTTTTATTTATTTCCAAGGGGCAATGTTTCCACGGGATCATGGGGTTTGCGGCTGTACATTACCAATATCAAGTTCTGATCACTCTCGACCTCTTATGCAAACCTTCTATGTGACTTCAACTCCGAATTGCACCCGCTAATATGGCATATGGCACTGACGACACTACTGTATGGCTGCAAGATGACGCAGTGCTATCTGAAACCTAATACGAATGTTATTGTGGTTTGCAAAATTGGATGCGTCATGCATCTGGTCGACAACTACGAGTCACAACAAAATCGAGCTCCATGGAAACCAAGGAAATATTGCGAATTGCAGATCATCGTGGAAATTCGTACTTTGTGATGAAGATAGCCTCAGAATTGAGAAACGCTCTAAAATGTAAATTGAATGTGATTGTTATATGCCTGGCTGCCACAGATGAATCTTCCTCCGGTTATCCCAGACCCGCCTTGGACCGCTTTACAACGTGCTGAATCGGCTGCGTCATGCCCTTGTTGTCCATTGCACCAAGAGCCATGCCCTTGCTCCAGCCCATCTTCTCCAGCATCTCCCGTCCCTTGTTCGTCGTTCCAATCTCCGGTGCAGAGCCACCCACAACCTCGCCATTGCGCACCTGTGCTGCTGTTCCACCAGACCCACGTCCGCTGGCAACATTGGACGGCCGAGGCCCGCCTCTCTTACTGTCAAGACGGGGGAAGAACCGACGCCGGTACTTTGCAAAAACACCATTGAATTGGTCTTCGTTGTACCGCAGCGTGCCCTTCTTTCGTACTAGGCTGGGTCGTCTCTGGTCACCTGAACCAATGGACTTGGAGTTGATGTTGAACCGATAGGCAATCTCATGGATAATCTTGCGTGCATGAGCGTCCATGGGGGGGAGTGCCACACTAGGGTTGTTAGCAGACTAGATCATGTCTTAAGGACCAATAGACCAGAGTAGATGGGAGGATTGTGGCCAACTCACGTTTGCTCGTGTCCCATCAGGAACAGCTGGAACTCGGTCTTGAGGTCGTCAAACTCCATGCCGTTTGCATACTTGACCCGCGGATCGTCTGGATTGCCAAACTTTCCGAGTAGGCCCTGAGCACGCTGCTCCTCGCGCGCCTTCTTCTTCTCCTTCTTGTGCGCCCTGTCCTTTTTCCATGTATTTTGCAGCGATGTCTCCAACTCCGAGTCGGACAGTTCAAATTCAAAACCACCGCGCTTGCCTATCAGCTCCAGCTGATCATATGCATCTGCAACTGCCTCGGCACTTGGGAACGAGCCATCGGGGCCGCGAACACTACCGTTGAGCAATTCCTTCCATGCCGGTGCAGATTTAGAACGTTTTCGCTTCTCCTTCTTGCTCCTATTTGATGACCCGGCTGCAGTCTCGTCAAAGAGAATTAGCTCATCTGTGCCCATGCCAAGCTCTTCCTGCTTAGCCAGGAGCCGGGCAAGCTCTTCGTCGTCGATGTCATCGGGTAGCGGCCAATTGTCGCACAGGTTGTCGTCGTCGTCGTCGTTTTCATTGTCGTCGGAGTTATCACTGCTGTCGCCTTCAATGCCATGTTCTTCAGCATCCCAGCGGATGTAAGCCTCCTCATCTTCTTCGCCACTCTCGCCGCCGTTTTCTTGGTCGCCGTCATCCTCGCTGGAGTTAGGGTCTTCCACCACGATATCATTGTGCGTTCCGCCCAAGACGCGGCGGTTTGTCCGGCGATTACCGCCAAGATACTTGAGCATGTCTGTAACCTCGTCGGCCTCCATATTATCAATGTAGTCATCAATAACAGCGTCACTACCGCCATCATCGTCCGAGTCGACAATTAGGTGAGCAAGGCGGTCGGCTTCAGGAGCTGCAGCACCTGGCGGCGATGGTGTTTGTGTGGGTTCTGGAACGGCAGATACAACAATTTCTGGCTTGGCTCCTAGCAGTGTTGCCGGGCGAGAATGATTTTCTTGAACTGAGGGCACAGGCTTATCCTCGAGGTTAATATTGCGCATGGCCTGCTCTGGGATCGAAGGCACTCGTGCTACTACTGGCCGGGTAGCTGTAGGTTTGGCTGTGCCTCTTCCCTTGAAAAGAATGACTTCCTCGCTGCTATCCGAGGCGGCACCGGCATCGTCCAGGGTTTCTTGGATGTCTTGGGCATCTTGTCCTTGCACATCCTCGAAAAACTGATATTGGAGGTCTTCATCTTCTTCATCTTGAGCTTGAGTATTCCCATCGTCCTTGATGGTCTGGACAGTCTGGACAGTCTGGTCGGTCTTGATTACCATGGCGACCTCGGCGACATCAACAGACCCCACAGGCTTGACGTCAACATCGGGAACATCTCGGTCTACTGTGACGGATGTGGCCTTGGCGGCCTCAACCTCAACGTCTCCAGCATCCTCAATAGCAACATCCTCAATATCATGGACCATCACCGGGTTCTGTTCCACCGGCGACTGTTCTTTGGGAACTGCTTCTGGCATATCTGGGCCATCAGGAAGGTCGTCGTTGGGCACAATGTCAGTACTTGTGGTTGGCTGGGTCTCGTCTTCTAGTTGGGTGTCAGGCTTCGGCTGCAGGATGCTCTGGAGTTGCTTTGCTGGCTCGATGAAGCCAGCACTGATAAAGATGACGGGTTTGTCTCGTAGGCGAGTGATCTGATCCCAATGTGATGTGTTCTTTCTCGTGTTTTGTGCTTGCTGCATCATGGCTGATTGCTCTGTAGGACATACTGGTAAGTCTCCAAAAACACAATATACATACACTCTCCTGCCAGTCCATACCTCGTGGTGAATCGTCCATGTCAAAGTCGGCCGCCCGATTATACGACGCCTGTGGGCGCCGTTTGTTGCCGGCATAGCTGTTCTGTGTGCTCTTTTGGCCACTTGTCGCCGGCGATGATGCAAAGTTGCCGGGGCCTTTGTACAACCCGCCGCCTTTTTTGCCAAAGGGTCCCTTTTTCTTTTTTGCCATGTTTGGCAACCAGTGCTGGCTGTTTTGCCAGTCTCTGGTCGGGGCTGTGAGTGTTGGTGAAAGTGGTGATGTGGGAAGGGCGCAGAAGAGAAGAACTGTATGTCTACATAATTTGCCATGATTACCCCATAATAAATTCTAGGCTGCTGTTGGGTATCCCCAAGATGCTTGATTACCTAAGATGATGCCGTGTGGGGCCAAGCCCAGCTGAGCGCTGCACTAGGCAAACGGCGGGAGCAAGTAATACTAAGTAGGGCGAGTCACACGTCACTCCCCCCCTCTGTATTGTATCTCTGGCTGTGGCCCAGAGGTCAAAGGACCTGGAGTCTCTTTCCGACAAGCAGCCATCTTTGACCGCACAATCTTGTCTGTGCAACGGCATCTCGACACCTCGACACCTCGATAGCACATACCACACGGCCTTGACCACTATTCCCTTCGCTTTGATCTTTCTCGCCTTTCTCTCACATTGCCTTTCACCACTCCTGTGATATCCAGTGGATACTCTCGATAGCTCAACAGCTCTCTCCACCAGCTGCTCCTCTTCAGCATCGGCACTGAGACGAGCCATCTTATCAGTCCTGTCACTTTGGCCGTTGGCAGTCATATCTGTTTTACCGGATTTGCAACATGGATGTGGCTGTTGCCGGAGCCGCGGACTTGGGCCGCTATGGCCGTCGCATCGTCAAGATGATCTGGGATCCCGAGCCGACAAATAACAAAGCCGCCAACCAGCCGGTTTGGTGTCTCGGGCGCGACTATGCCCTCGACCCGACCAAGCCGAAGAATGGCGAGGCCGCAGAGTCCGGCTCGCAAAAATCACAAAAGACAATTTCCAACCCCTCGCCGTCCAACGCCCCGTCAGCTGCCTCACAGCCACCTCCCCCTTCGCCCGACACGCCTCCGACTTCTGCATCAAGCAGCTTTAGCTCGTCATTGGCATACGATGACGACTTTGATAACATGAACGGCGGCTGGCCCACTGCATTCCTAGACGATTTCGAGTCACGTCTGTGGATGACATACCGGTCTGGCTTCGAGCCCATTGCTCGTTCAGCCAACCCTAATGCCACCGCCAACTTGTCTTTTGCGATGCGGCTGAAAACGCTTGGAGACCAGAACACTGGCTTCTCCTCGGACAGTGGTTGGGGCTGCATGATCCGTTCTGGTCAAAGCCTTTTGGCCAATGCATTGTCCATGTGGAAACTGGGTCGTGGTAAGTTATTATTGGCTATGATGGCCAACAACCCTCTCTCCTACTTATCTACCGTTTACTTTACTAACTTGTGCAGATTGGAAAACTTCTGATGGCGGCTTCACAGAACAGGAGATTATCTCCTTATTTTCCGACGATCCAAGAGCGCCCTATTCTATTCACCGGTTTGTCGGCCACGGCGAGCTGGCGTGTGGAAAGTACCCGGGCGAATGGTTTGGCCCTTCTGCAGCCGCCCGGTGTATCCAGTATGTTTTTCATATTTTATTCTTATTTGGCCATGAAACGCTACTAATTTTTTTGCCTAGGGCGTTGGCCAACTCACAGCCTGACTCTCTCCGGGTCTATGCCACAGGAGATCTACCCGATGTCTTTGAGGACAGCTTTTTCAAAGTTGCGAAACCCAAGCCCGACGATGAGTTCCACCCAACCCTGATCTTGGTCTGCACAAGGCTTGGAATCGACAAGGTGAACACGGTGTACTGGGAGTCTCTCACGTCGGCCTTGCAGATGCCACAGTCAGTGGGCATTGCTGGGTGAGTAAATGTTTTCTGTATTTTCATCTTACCATCTCATCAATGACTGACTCAACTATGTAGTGGCCGGCCAGCTTCTTCGCACTATTTTGTCGGCTGCCAGAGGTCGACAGACGACCAGGGCTCCTACTTTTTCTACCTGGATCCCCATCATACACGTCCAGCTCTGCCGTATCATGACGACCCTGAAGACTACACGCGCGAGGAGACTGCCTCGTGCCATACTAGACGGCTTCGCCGCCTTCATATCCGGGAGATGGACCCCAGCATGCTGATTGGTTTCCTGATCAAGGATGAGGATGACTGGGACAACTGGAAGAGTGCGGTCAAGCATGTCCAAGGCAAGGCCATCATTACGGTGTCCGACCATGACCCGGCTGGCGGCATGCCATTCGGCAGAGAAGGGGCCATTGACGAAGTTGAGACTCTCAGCGACGATGATGACACGGAAACGGACATATTTTAGACTCGCTGAAGGCGGTCTGTTTCTTCGGAGGGCGTTATGGGTTTTTTTTTTCGGATTCTATGGGACGGATATCTTTTGTTTTGGGTTTTCTTGTTTTTCTGTTCAAGTTTACTATTGAGTCTGTTCTCTTGTCCTCCTCTTCTTTTGCTATACTTACTATTGCCGACTTCGCCATGCATGAACAGGGCATGGTTTATAATATGGGATATACAAGAATTACGAATTACACTACTATTAACTCGAACTAATTTTGGTATCGCCCAGGGGCATACATACAACAATAATAGCCAACAGCAGCAACAGCAGCAACAAAAACAAAAACAAAAACAAAAACAAAAGTCTATACTCTATAACATTTAATTAACCACAAACAAAACCAGACGTTACTCCTCGTAAACCTTTACTTTCTCGGCATACTGCCGAATATTGCTTACGACATTGTTTTGGACAGCAGCACCGTGCCCTGCTGCTACCTTGAGGATCAGCTCGTTGAGCATCTGTCTGCCGAGAATGTCGACATGGTCAGCCGTGTTGGGGCCACCTCTGGGGTTGAACCGTTCTGGCTCGTGAGGCATCTCAACAACCGTCACCTTGACTCCCGCCGGGTTGTATCTCTTAAAGTTCCACCCTTGGTTGCACATGTAGCCTGTGCTGAGCAGATTCACTGTGCCGTCACCCTCGCCCATGATAACGCCGTGGTCAATGCTGTCACCCTGCGTCAGGGCGGTGTCGATTGTGATGTTGAGCTTGGACGAATGGGGGAACTCGGGTGGCCGATAGAAGTAAGAACGTTCGGTGGGCTTGCCGACGCCGTAGAAGCAGTATATTTTGAGGTTGGGTGCAAGAGGCAGGCGTGTCTCGAGGGGGTTGATCCATTTGCGCGGATCATGTTCGTTTGCGTCGACTTCGGCAGACGTGTGGGCAATCCCATGCGAGTAGCTTGACAGGACTTGCTTCTTGTACCAATCCTCGGAGGTGTTGAACAAAAACTCCAGCGCACCATCCACAGTGAGGTTCTGATGAGGCTCGGTCCAGTTAGCACCCTTGCGGAAGTTGAGAAGCGAAGCAAAGCTCTGCTCCTGGCCAGGCAGATCGTCAGGCGCGCCGTCTTCCAGGTTGCCCCAGACCGCGTCACCGCCCAGCGGGAGCATAGACGACAGGCCTGGCATTGCCCGGAAAATATCTGCACGCTCTTCCTTGCTAAGGAACTTTTCCAGGCCGTAGACGGCAAACGAGTTGAGCTGAGCAGTGTCACGCATTTCTCCGGAGAGGACAGCCGTCAAATCCTTGACAGCGCCCAGCATGCAGCCGCTGACATTGATCCACGAATCGACGTATTTCTCGACCCAGCCATCACCACCATTTCCACCCAAGGGTGACGCCACCCAGTGGAAGAAATAGAACAGGACCTGGCTTCCCATACTGTGTGACACGAGGACCACTTTGCGCTCCGACGTCTTAAAGGCCATCTCAATGTACATCTTGAGCCGTGTAAAGTATTGGTCGCGCACTTCGAGGTTGGCATACGATAACCGCCAGTCGTAGGCGGCCGTGAATGAGTTGGCCGGGTCGTAGCCCAGGGAGGCGAGATTCTCAAAGACCTTGTTCCATATCCAGTATCCAGTGATAAAAAAGTCGGTGGCATCAAAGCCTTGGGCAGCGCGCAGTCTATATCCCGGAGGATCGAGGCCGGTCTGTTCGTCCAGCATGATATGTCTCTTCCAGTTCTCCTTGTCCAGGACGAGTGCACGCATCATGCTCCAGCTGCCCCAGAGGCGCTTGCGAAAGTACTGCCGCGAGGCGTTGGCTGTGCCCCAGGACTCCAATCCGGTGGAAATAACGCCAGGAATCATAATGACGGAGTGGTTGACGCTAAGGCCTTCGTTCTTGACTTTGAGACCAACCGAAAACGCATCATAGCTGTCTAGGAGGTCACGCTCACCGTTCTATATTGTCAGCATGTGTCGGCGCTGTATATCCTTGAAACTATATAGACTCATAGAGACTCACCACAAGGTCCCGCATGTCTGTCACCAGGCCGGCGGGCAGCACATCAAAGAAGCTGTCCATCGAGAGGTCTCCGAGCTCGGGGAAGTCAATGAGGTCATTGCTTTTGGCAAAGAAACCAGCAGCCACCAGGCCGAACAAGCTGCCAAGAAGGAAGATCAAAGTGTTGCGCCGCTTCTTGCCGGAGCTAGAGATTTCTGCAGCGGGGTGCTTGCGCGACTTTGCGGACGGGCTGTCTGCGCGTGGGACTGGGTCTGTTGCCGAGCTGTGGTCATCTTCCGGCTCGGCGGCCGGCTTGGCTTTCGGGCCGCGTCTCCGGACGTTGTTACTGGACATTTCCCCTTTTCTCTTCTTTTGTGATAGTATATATGTTTAAATCCGTCTCTAGGTGCGCTTTTGCGCTTGTCGGTTCGCCTCGCTGCCCTGTTGCCTCGTTGCCTAGTGGTCTTGCCCGGATGCTTCGGATGCCTGGTGCGAGCTGCTGCTCGTAATCGGTGCCGGGCTATGAACGCGATCGTTTGCGAATATGCTACCACAAAGCTGCTCCAATTCACTAGAGCAGCTGGGAAAATGAGCGGGCGAGTCTTTGTTGTGGTCAGAGGTAAATATACGCCGAATGATGTATATAATCTGGTAGGAGGGGGATGTCGATCAGAGGAGTCGATTTTGCAGCTGGATTCAGCGGTCTGCCTGTAGAAATTGTGTGTATTTAGGTCTTTGCGCGACTACACTGGAGTGCGTAGCGTCAAGTAAGCCATTGGCATTTGCCGTGTTGGGAGGGAGGTGTCGATGTCCAATGCTGTCTGGAATGAGGGATAGCAAAAAGCAGGCCGTTTTCCTGTGTATTTTTTATTTATTTCCTCTGGCCAGCTCCTCGCTCACGCTACACAACAAGAAAGCAATGACGAAAGTCGTATTGGAGCTGTGGCAGTGGGCCAATTAAGGGGTCACGTTTGTATCCATATGCCCCACATCCGGATCGCTCTTGCCCAGCGTATTTTCCCATTTTCAACGGCGGGCAGAGCAGGAGCAGTCGCTGGCATGTGACGACGCTGAGAAGCTCGTCCCTACTTTGTTAGACGACTCCAGCAGGCCACCTACAACGACCATCACCAAGTATATGACACGGCGTATCATTGGCGACTCAACGGCTACACGACTTTACTAAGACGAACTCGACAGGAGGAATATAAAGCCTAGCTAGTTTGTTGTTGCTTTTGCCACTGGTAGATCTGTTCTCCCGAAGAGGCGAACAAACGCAACAGCCGAAAAAAGAAAAGGAAAAAGACGAAAGACGAAGAGACGGGGAGAGAAGGCCCGGCGACACCAGCACCAGATCCACACGAGATAATCTGCATCTCATCTCGCATACCCTCGAGCTAGGCAGGGGACAGCGCACTTGGCCTGCACATTCTTCCAACAGTCCGGAGCGGAGGACGGCTATGGCGGCATCGGCACTGGTGCCATCTGTGCCATCTGCGGCCCCGATACCAGCCCTCCTCCAGGCCTCGGAGCTGGAATACATCCGCTATGAGCACCGGCTTGAGCAGGCGTACCTACCTACCATCCGAGCTCTCATTTCAAAGGATCTGAGCGAGCCGTATAGCATTTATGTGTACCGGTACTTTCTCTATCAATGGAGTCACCTCTGCTTCATGGTGCGTTTTTTTTTATATCATATATCATCATCGGACTGGCATAAGCAAACTGCTAACCTGTATACCACTTACAGGCCCTTGACCCCAATGACTCGTCTCTGGTTGGCGTCGTCATTTGCAAGCTGGAAACACATGCCTCACACAGCCCTCCCACACGAAGAGGATACATCGCCATGTTGGCAGTTTCAGAATCGCGGCGTGGCCATGGCGTAGCCACTGCTTTGGTAAAGAAGGCAATCGATGCTATGGCCGAGCGCGATGCAGACGAGGTGGTTCTGGAGACGGAAGAGACGAACACGGCTGCTATCCGTCTATATGAGAGACTCGGCTTTTTCCGCTCCAAGAAGCTGCACCGCTACTATCTCAACGGCAACAGCGCCTATCGCTTGGTTCTCCTACTCAAGTCGGCCGATCCCGACTCTGCCACTGACCTTGCACTCGGTGAGGAGGACAGGTAGATCATCACGCAGCCATAGTAGCAGACACTTGGGTACTGTGCACGGTGCAGAGTTAAGCCATGTATTTCTTGCTTTTTTTCTGTTCTCTGTTCTCTGTTTTCTGGTCTTTAATTTCTTCCATATATTTTATTCATTAGTTTGTGGCGCAGTCTATGTTTGCATCATCTCAAATACATTCATGTTTTTATGGATATCTACAACACCTTCCCGTTATCAGCCTCCCATGTGCAGAGCAGCTTGTCGTAGAAGCTTGTCGATATACACAGCAGTGGCTCCTTGAGCTGGAAGTCGGAGCCATAGTTCATGCTCTTGTGCTCTTCGAAGCGTGAAGCCACAGATATCTCGCAGAGGCCAGTCGTATCCCCCTTGATGTCAACCACCCGGGCGCCAGCGTGCATGCAGGATGCCAAAACTCTCAAAGCCCACCTGCCGTCATCCGTGTCCGTGTACTGGGAAACCAGCTTCAATCTCCAGACACCGCCACCGAGATTAAGGTTGGCAAGGCTCTTGGCACGGCGCATGCCATACGTTTGGGACGGATCCACGATAGAGAATACCCGAATATTGTCATCGTAGCTCCCCGTCACAACCACCCGCCCGCCGTCGGCTATTTTAACTGTCGTAGGTAGGATTGCAGTCACGCCGGCCTCGTGCCCGGTGAGCTTGCATGCGTTATATGGTGTCTGGACTGGCTCGTCGCCATCGGTAGGGGAGGGCCAAGATTTGTTCAGCAAACAGGATGTGTACCGCAGTGAAGAGTCATCGCCACCCGAGTAGATGGTCACCGTTGTCTGCTTGTCATCGTCGCCTTGGACGACATCGGGTGAGAAGACAACGGTCCATGCCTCAAGATCGTGCGTAAGAACAGGCGTCTCTGTGACGAATTTGCACTGCAGGGACGAGCCAAGACCGATCACATAGACCTGGCAAGTGGACGTGGTCACAGCAAGCAAGTCGGGGATCGTCGGGTGCCATGCGAGCGAGAGAAACAGCACATCGTCGTCGATATCATCGATGCGAATCGTGCTGAGGTGCTCGATGGCGCTGGACTTTCCAATATTAGCCGGTGCCAGCCGGAATATAGAGATAGTAGCCGTGCTAGAAGCTACAGCAAATACATCTTGTCTCTCATGTGTCGGCTGGAAGTGCAGGTCCAACAAAGCCGAGGGCTGGACCACGGTCTCGACAAGTTGTCTAAAATGTCAGTATCTACAGCATTCTCTGTGGAGTGACATGTTGCTCTTACGCTTTCTTGTCATCGACCTTGAACACAAGTATACTTCCATTTCGGTTCTGCGGCCGTGACGTGTCGCCCTGGGCCCTCGCCTCGTCCTTCTCGAGGTTGTAAGTGCCGACACAGAAGTAGTCTGGGTGTGCCGGGCAGAACTCGATGCAGCTTGGCGGCAGTTCGAGTGTCTGGGACTCAATTGACAATATGGGTTCAGCCATGTTTTGGGGATGTACTATGTGGTAGATGCTCTGCAATGGTGTCTTGGTGGTCGTTGTGGCGGTGTTGATCTTTGGAAGGGTGAGTTTTGTATGCCATGAAAATAGTGCAGGCTTTTTTCTCAGGGTGCGCTAATTGCACTATCGGTATCAGAGTAGCATCGTAGCGTGTAAGCAGTGTATGTATACTTTTTGCAGAACGCATAAAAAGTGTATTTTTATGCGATCTTCCTCTTCTGTCTTTTAAAGTAGTTTATTTTGGCTATCATTATACCTATAGTCATTGAACCCGATGTTCTGGCACTCCCTTCTTTTACCACCCACCTAATCATACTGTACCATTCGTCACTCGTGCCAAACATATCCCAGCCAGTCCCAGAGCACCTCCCTGAAATCCACCAGTACCAAACCACGTCAAGTCTGTACAGAGTACTATACATATACAAAGCAACCCGCGTTTGTGGTATGCCATATCCAGCCGTGAGATAATGGAAGTCGGATCCGACTCGGACTCGGACTTTTATGGTGAGTCGGTCCACCTAATCCAATTGAACCCGGGCATGAAGATGGCGACTAATTAGCTAGGCCCTGTCGGCACGGTGTATAAGCTGACAAGGCGCTCCCGGGCTAGGGAGGAGCCAGCTAGGCCTCCCGTGGTGGAAGTGAAGGGCGAGGTAGAGGGTGAGGATGCTGGGGGGGTGAAGGATGAGGAGGTCTCTGAGGGAATGCTCACGCGTCAGCTTCTACGGATGATACCCCCTGCTCCAGTACCATCGCCTATGGCCCAGCCAAGCCCCCAGAGTCATGTTGACAACTCGCGACATCGACTTGGCGTGCCACGGTTGGGGCCATACGAGTGCCAGCCGGGAGAGGACATCAGCATGTTCTTGCGCAGACTCCCTCCCGCTACGACGATGAAGGATGAACGGACGCCGTGGATATATGTGCGCAATCCATCAATCGGGCGCCCGCGGAGGCCGGGGACAGGGAGCCAGCTCGTTCCGGGCTGTGAGGACGAAGGCCCCGAGGCCGAGGGGTCACACGTTCTTCTCTTTGTGACGGCAGCGAAGGAGAGGTTGGACCTGCTACGGAGCTTCCTCGACGGCATCGCGCGCATGGGTGCCCCGGGGACGGCAGCTCTGCGTGATATGGACTCGGCCAGGCAGTCTGCTGCCAAGGACATTGTAGGCCTTGCTGGCCGCTTGGGCGTTACGTGTGGAAAGGTTAGTAGGGTGGATGCTGCTTGCTTGTCAACTGCTAACAACACCTCTAGTGGATGTTGTTTGTCCAGCCAAAGAGAGTCAACCGGTCATGGGAAGCAGTTGCTCGAGCGACACACCGGGGCGATCTGGGAATTGCAGCCAAGGTTGCCCCCAGAGATCCAGAACTGGCGCTCGACGCAGCGGGAGAGGCTAAGTCGGTCCGTCTGGTCTGTATATACACGTCGGATTTCCGAGACATTGACGACATCACCCGTGTTCTGCGGCGACTGGAATCGATGAGGCTTGTCACGCGAGGCAGAGGCCGAATATACTACAAATGCGGTGAGTGGCAGCCCCTCCATGTTTTGCCGCTTCTCTTGGAGGCCACGGCTAACCGATGACTGTGCCAGACGCATACACGTATCTGGGAATAGGTGCCAATAATCCGTGGGGACTCAGGGCATCGCTGTTTAGTTCCGACGATGTTTTTGCCCGTCTCGACTCGATGTTGGAGTAGTGGGTGAGACTGGCAGTCCTGGTATGGGTTCGGCTTGGTATTTGATATTTGATATTTTATGTTGCATTTCCTTTGTCTTTTGTGTTTAATGAAATGGGTTGCGCGGCGGTAATAGCGTTGTATGCTAAGTGAATAATGTAGTGATTATATAGAAGAAAAGGCAGTTTATAATATTAAGATATAATTAGACACACCTGAATTACAGGAAAACACAAATAAATCAAGCAAGGTGCAATTAAAATAAAAAAAACCCAAAGAAAAATCCAAACAAAGGCAAGAAAAATAAATCATACAAGAAAATAAATCATAGACAATAAAAAAAAGCAAGTAAACAAAAGACGGTCACAGGCTAGCTTGGAAGCTCCAAGCAAACAGGCTCACGGACTAGCTAAATCTAAGGCGCCATCTCCCTGTTGCTCTGAGCTTTAAGGCTTCGACAGCAGGATAAAAGCAGAGATTACCATGTATTCAAAATAAGATCAAATTGCCATAGTATCATATTAGTAGGGTCAAGCACAAGTAATACGCGGCAGACAAGGTCTCAACACAGACAGATTACTAATATTATCACATCGGCCGAGTCTATAAGCAATGGGCCCACATATGGCATGTTAGAGCCACAGGCCTGGTGTGATTCGTCCAGCCCCTGACACGTTCTGCATAGCGCTGGAAATGCGGTGTGATAGTGCTGTGGCAGCTGTTCATGAATCTATCGAATTGATCAAGCTTCCATTCCGTCATATAGCACATCGCGTCCGCACAACACCCGTTATCTGTGTGTTGAC
The DNA here is from genome assembly GCA_022392935.1 of Ophiostoma cf. undulatum. Taxonomy (NCBI): domain Eukaryota; kingdom Fungi; phylum Ascomycota; class Sordariomycetes; order Ophiostomatales; family Ophiostomataceae; genus Ophiostoma; species Ophiostoma cf. undulatum. Next base: position 1,711,342 of record JAKRGL010000055.1, on the reverse strand, counting down.
TGCTTAACTGCCCAAGCCACACCAGAACGCCAAAAAGGCGAAATTCAACGAACCACATAATGGTTGCTCAGAAAGCCTGGCCGGCTTCGGAACGGCATGTTGGCTCGATATCCGGTAGCTCCGGCCGCGCGCAAAAGATCTACCCGCTCATGGAGAGGGAAGAGATCGAGTCGATGATTGCAAAGGGCCGTAAGCTCATCATCGTCGATCAGCATGTACTCAAAGTAGATGCCTGGCTGCCGTACCATCCGGGCGGTGCAAAGTCTATACTTCACATGGTTGGCAAGGACGCCACAGACGAAGTCAACTGGTTTGTGTCCCTGCCGGCTTGGCAATGTGGCGTCCAGGACGGCAATAGCCGAAGAGAAGATGCCCAGCACACGCGAGACCACTGCTAACTAAAGATAGTCTACACTCGGGTGAGGCCCGGCAGAGCATGGACAGATACCGGATCGGCCGGATCGAAGGGACCTGGAAGAACTTCCTTCCTCCGATTCAGGGCGGCACATTCCGCACCAATGATGGAAGCGAGCCGGCACCCGTGCCCGTCAAGTCTGCACCACCGATAGACCTGTCATCGATATGTTCCGGCTCCGAGTCAAGGTCTCGATCCATCTCCCCAGCGCCTATTTTCGACGAAGCCGACGGGGCCCAGGCGTCTACCCGGAGACGACACACCGTCCAGAGAACGGGGTCGCCCGACACGTCAGCATCATCAGCATCTGATGCAGAAGATGAGCCCAAGAAAGACTCACGGTCTGGGGCTGTCGACCAAGAAGAGCTGGACCGGGTAGCAACCTCGTTTCTGGATGTCAAGACGCGCGAGGAGATCAGCCTCGACCTGGAGAAGTACCCCTCGCTAGACGCACAAACACAGCAAAATATCATCGTCAAGTACCGCGAGCTGAACCAGCGCATCAAGGATGCCGGTCTATACGACTGCAACTACACCGCCTATGCATGGGAGGTGGCCCGCTATACGCTCTTGTTTGTGCTGATGGTTGTGTTGCTGCGCATGAAGTGGTATGCATTGAGTGGCTTGTGCCTGGGCATGGTCTGGCACCAGCTGGTGTTTACAGCCCACGATGCTGGCCACATGGGTATCACACACAACTTCCACGCCGACACCATCATTGGTATCATCATTGCCGACTTTCTCGGTGGCCTGTCTATCTGCTGGTGGAAGGACAACCATAACGTGCACCACATTGTGACCAACTCCCCGGAACACGATCCTGATATCGAACACATGCCCTTTTTTGCGGTGTCCCACCGGCTGCTCGGCAATCTCCGGTCCACCTACTATGACAAGATCATGGAGTACGACGCTGCCGCAAAAATATTCCTGTCCATCCAGCACTACACGTACTACATTGTTCTGTGCTTTGGCCGCTTCAACCTGTACCGGCTGTCCTGGATGTATATCGTCATGGGTCTTGGTCCCCGGAAGGGGCCGGCGCGCTGGCACCGCTGGCTCGAAGCCATCGGGCAGGTCTTTTTCTGGACATGGTTTGGTTACGGAGTTGTGTACCGAGGCATCGACAACAATTGGAGCCGCTTCGTGTTTGTCATGATCAGCCACGTCGCTACCATGCCGCTGCACGTGCAGATCACACTGTCGCACTTTGCCATGAGCACGGCCGACCTGGGACCGCACGAGTCATTCCCACAGCGCATGCTGCGCACAACGATGGACGTGGACTGCCCGCAGTGGCTGGATTTCTTCCACGGTGGTCTGCAGTTCCAGGCCATCCACCATCTGTATCCTCGCATTCCCCGGCACAATCTGCGCAACACGCAAAAGCTGGTGCAGGAATTCTGCAATGAAGTCGGGATTCCTTATGCCTTGTATGGGTTCGTGGATGGCAACAAAGAGGTGATTGGGCGGCTGGCTGATGTATCAAAGCAGGCCGCCATTTTGGCCCAGTGCCAGCAGGCCATCTTTGAAGGCAGAGCTTGAGCAAGAGAGACTGCGCGAGAGGACTGTATCGCGGCTTGCAGGGGCACGGCCGCTTGGGTGATGGCGTGGCGGAGCGGACGGTGTGGCGTTTTGGTGGTGGCACAATCGTTGTCCAATGCTGGACGACTTTGGATCGATGCGCCGACTACCTATCTGTGGTCGCGATCGTGCTTCTGATTTGGAATTGGGCTGCGGAGTTTGTTTTACTCTGCTGTGTATTGTATGGAGACAGCTGTGATGTATGATTTTATACGAATTAATATGATTTAATATGTTTTGACACGATTCAATCCGGTCGACCCCAGGCCCCGGTCGATATGATCTCGGGCAATACCGCAGGTGCTCACTCATGCAAAAGTACTATGTTTTTTTATCTTATATTTTTTTTTTATTAACCGCATACCTGAACTGATGTCTTTCCATACACTTATCGGAAGCCTGCCTTTGGGTTTTTGGATTGGGAGTACCCAGTAGTTGGGATTGGCTGTGCGACATTTGGATGAGTCTTGTGTCTACTCTGTATTTAGAATACCTTCGTATCGTGCGTGTGGCGTGTCGGTGCTGGGTTGCTGACCGTGATTGAGGAGGTGACCCAAGACGCGTATCACATAGCGGTGATAGGTGCGTGCGTGCCACCCCTTGCTCCTCCCCTGCGCATCTCTCTGCCCATCACTCTTTTGTTGAGTCGGTAATTTCAGAATACGGGAATTCCATACGGATATATCGCTGTTTCCATTGTATCTATGTATGCGGTGTCAACCCGGAAAAGCAAAGAGTAAATTAACGCGAAGAGAGACGTCAGTTGCATTGGCGCTGCTTTTCGAACCTAAAACGGGCTTTCTTTTGTAAGACATTGTACATAATACATTATACACGTAGTTTCGTATCAAACCCTGCAGATCACTAATCGCTGAGTGCCATAGCGCCGGGTTTATGTGAGACATGGTCGATATAGTTGGTCACTGTTAATTTGTGGCTGCAGCTGCACACTTGGAACAGTCTTCCAACCAACTCCTTGGACGAAGAACTGTTTCGACCCGACTATTAGGAGACGATGTGAGAGGCAGTACTATGTAGTCATGTGGTGCATTCTGTGCCAACAAGGCATACCCAACCATATTATATTCGTTTGTTGTGCAACCGTCACGGCCCGTGAATCCAAACTGTGCACCAGATACAGCGTACAGTGAAGATAAGACACAATACCTGCTTTCCTGCCTTGCAATGCATGCGACCTCCCGTGCAGCCAACACCACACGCACGTACTATGTACGAATATGCCTCTCTCGGCGTCTTCTGGGCGAGCTTCTTGGGATCCTTCTCGGGATTGGGCCTCTCTGCAATGTTTTTCTTTCTGATTCCTTGCATAGTGATACATCTCAGTATCTGTTGTTTCTCCCCAGGAGCCCCCTACCAAGCTCCCTACCAAGCACCTTGTTCTCTGATCGCCATCCCTCGAATGTGGCTCCTCCGATCGACAAAAGACAACCCGCCATCCATCTTGCCGGGCTAAGCGCTGGCACATTACGAATAAATGATATTTTACGTTGTACAATATGCCAGAATAACACAGAGATAAACTAAAAGACTCTAGCGAACCCAACTATGCCATCGCTTAAGTGTGCTTGGCTGTCCTTTCTGGTCGCTACATAGTACATAGTATTCTCTCTCCGATCCATGCTCCGTCGTCTTTTCTCTCCTTTTCTCGACTCCCGTTTCTCTCCCCCCTGTCGACTTTTTCGGACTGGTTCCTCACTTCTTCCCACACCCCAGTGCATCCATTTTATTTCCTTTTTTGAGAGAGCGGTGTGTGTTTCGCCCAAGCCTGCACTTCGCGCCATATCCGTTCCTGCACAGCTCAACTAGCCAGCCATGGAGATAGACTCAACCGTTGCAAGTACATAGTATATACATCACCAGTGGAATAGGTTCTCGCTCCGTCCAACATAGTTTAGATGTTACCATTATGTGGTATCTGTATTGTGGACACTTCTTCCAAGCTTATCGGACTGCTCAATGGCTTGTTCTTAAAAGTGACAACGGAAAGAAAAACAACCAAAAAGAAAGGAAAAGAAAAGGAAACCCAACTGCCACCTCTATGTAAGAAGGAGGATTTTGGGTCTCACCAACAGGCCTCCCCACCGTGACCCCATCCCAATCAATTCCGTACACCCCTCCCCTCTCCTTGTGCGAGCTCGGCTCCCATCTTTCGGGTCAAGGCTCGTGGCCAGCAATACTCCGCAGACTGTCCAGGATACACCCCTGCCACGGACAGCGCCACCCCATTCGGTTTTGTTTCTTGGGCCCTTTACCAAGTATCCCGCCCATGCCCATGTCCGTCCATGCAGCTTGCAGCTCACCCTCTTCAGCTTCGAGATGGTCAATCCTATATACTCTGTATACGTCATTAGTATTTTACCCTGTTACAGGTATCTGTGAGATATATTCTGCCTCTGCTTCTCTGCTTCTCTGCTTCTCTGCTTTGTGATATACGAAAGAGTCCGATTATCCTTTTGATTTCAAAATGCTATAATACGAGAACAAACTGTCCAGCTTTGGTATCTCCCAGCTTTCCCTTGTTCGACGGAGCAGCCACTGAGGAAAGCAGTCTCACTCGACAAAACTAACCACGTCCTATTACTAGCACACCCCATCGTGTTGGTGTCATCCTCCCGGATGCGGTGAAGTTGGAGGGAGACAGAGCTGGGTCTGTGTACATTAACTTACGGATGGACGGAGACACAACATGAGAAATGGTCTTGAATCATGCAGACTAAATAGTATTTGCAATTTTACGATACCAGACAGCCCGACCCGGAGGATAAAATCAAATAAGAATCAAATAAGACGCAGATAGTAACAAAACTGCGGACTAGGAGTATTATTCTAAAAAGAAGCACTCGTTCCTTTTATTAATCTAGTTCATTCTGCGGCCCGGATTCCTGCGTCTTCCCCTTGCCACTTACTTTCCCACCCACCCGTCTTGTCTGATGGCGCCCATTTTCTCGTTATTCCATACGCCGAAAGGCTGCTGGGCAATGCCCAATGACCGTCTATCTGTATTCCACGTCCACAAACAGAGATGTAGACTAATACATCCGTACTCAAACCCTAGGAAGAAGACGGGGCCTGCCTGACCACCCACCCCTTACCCTTCCCCTTCCACTTTACATTGCAGGATGAAAAAGACTGTCCTATTGCATATGCGTTGTCACTCCGGGCTTGTGTAAATCCAAGCCCTGCTTTGGAAGATCAGCAGTCGAGAAGCATACCGTCAGATATATAAAGCCAGCGAAATCCCACGATCCCCAGCAGTCATCATTACCATTTGCTCCATGCATTTTCACGCATAGTCCTCCCGTCTACTCATTTTCTTCATTTCATCGTCGAGCTTGCTGTATCTCCTCCACGACGCCATATCATCATCTGTTGCAAAACATCATCATCCTTTTTTTTTTTTTGACACCACACACCTGTTTTATTCCACATATAACCCGACAACAACGACTTCATATTTTGACTGCAGACTGCACTCGGACGAAAACATTACGCATAGTGCCTGCAGGCGGACAAAATCGCATCCCCACCCATCACATAGCTGTATATTTTTGTCTGGAATAATGGGCCGAGGCAAGATGGACGAGGCTGCGGCTGCACGGATTCGCAAGGCCAGAGGTGACAAGGTAAGATATTCCGTCTTGCAAACACGCGACGAAGGACTGCGGGTATATATCCGATACATTGAGAATCACCACACTACAGAATGCCATTATGCCACTATCTAACACTACAACGCATGTTTAGGACGAGTTTGCACGGCGAGCGCAATTAGCAGCCATGGCAAACAAAGATGCTGGATCAAGCGGTGGTCAACAGGCCGGCCACAGCCAAGGGGGTCAGAACGCAGGGACAAGTGGGAGCAAGTAAAACAGGGCGAGTGAAATCGCGATGATCGGTTGGTGTGATAAGGTTCCAAGACCATGGGCCATCGCCGTCCTGGAACAACCGAGGCCGTCAGGATGGAGGCTGCAATAATGAGCAACGACAATCAGGGTATGCAAGCAAGTTTGGGGCGGGGGCGTGGCAATATCTACTGGGTAGTATATTTTCTTTAATTTTTTTTCTTTCTACTTTAGTTGTATTTTCGTCGTGTTTTCTTTCCCCGGGTAGCCTGGTTTCTGGGCTGTTTATACATTGCTAATGTATGTATATTCTCACTTTATAATCCCTAGCAGGGCATAAGCACAAGCATACGTTGGTAACCTGCACCTTTGGGTTTAACTATTTCTACTTGGCAAAACCGTCCGCCTAGCTTCATGCAGGCTGGATACATAGTATGTGCATATAGGCAAGGAGGCAGACGCAGATGCGGAGGCGTAGCTGAACCAGCCAGTCGGCCAGATAACAGCGGCAGCTCACCGTCGGCGTCAACGAAAAAAGAGGAGAAACGGCAAAAGGCCCGCACCCCCATGGATGCCAGCGTATGATATTGTGACAACAAATAGACTTGGGCTGAAAGAGGGATGGCGGATTGTCAGACCATCGAGACGAGACTGCGGTCTGCGGCATGGTACCCAAGGGAGCAGCCGAGGCGGGATGTCTTGCTTGGGTCTGAACGGAGTGGTACTGAGCATAATAGTATCATGTGTACTGCAGTTACGGGGTATTGAGCTGTTCTATGTAGGGAGCTGAGGGTCTGTTGCATGTGCAAATATGTGTGAGTGTGCGATGATGACTGGAGATGTGACACTCTTGTACATCCACAGAATAGCTCCGTACTGAGTACGAACGGATGATTGTACTGGTGAAAGCAAGGCGAGCCCGTCAGAGAGGAAGCGAATCACCAACCTGAGATAAGCGAACTGCAGCCAGACAGAGGAGGAAGGGAGAGCTGTATCAGATGTTGGACTTGGAACGTCTGTTGGAGGTACGTCAATGTCTGTTGGAGAGAGAGATGGGGGGGATGGAGGGGATGGAGCGGAACTCGCCCGAGGCACTGGTGACGGCGACGATGAGGGCTGGAGAGTCTTGGCTACGTAGTGAGACATCCCCGAGCTGACGTGGTCTGATATATCTTGTCATTTCCATTGTAGCCTGAGTTTACATCATGTCCGGAAACACATCTGGAACCGCTGGCTATATTATAGACGATAGACATCCGAACATGACAAGAACCAGGCAAGCATCAGCAGAGCCCAACCAGTGCCATGTGTACAAGAATATATATCTGCAAAAACAAAACAAAATATAGTAACCAAACTGCGACCCAATGTCAGACCAACAATACCAAGCACCCCTCCCGAGCACCTGGGAATGGCCGAGAAGCCCGAAAACAAACCAGCGGGACTCTCTCTCAAAACTGCACGTCTGCGTCACAGGGGACACAAGCATCAGGCCACTACACCACCCAGCATCCAAGACACTGTCGACGTCGCTTACCACTTGAGGGGCTGTACAAGCCACTTGGAAGGCCAGGCAACTGCGACTCTACAACCTCTACCACCGCTCCGACCACTGCCACCTCCACGACCGCGACCACACCACTCTGCCACTCTCATCGGTCCGTCGGGCAGGGACAAGACAACGCGCCTGCAGTACAAGATGCAACAGATGCATCTCGCTGCATGAAGCATCGCATCTATTGCTCTTTTTGGCCTGGGTTCTTCCTTTTGTGTCGCTGCTGTATGGTGCTGTAGGTTGGTGGAGCTGCGTTGGCTATGCAGGAGATGCATACAATGTCAAGTGCAGAAGAGCTGCTTCACATTGAGACAGCGTCGTGAGGTATTACTTGTTTTCTGTGGCGAGAACCGGCAGTGTGTGAGTGCACCGTCTTACGGGGATCAACACCAATTTCCACCTAACCACCATGAAGTCGTGTTAGTCCACCGGTAAGATACTGTATGCGTACATACATAGTACATACACCCCTATTGCATATGCCTTCCTCTTATAGAATATGCATGTAAGAGAGGTCCAAAGTACATCCGGTACCTCCCACCAAGATGTACCCCGACCCAGGTCTTAGTGGGACACCCCGCTTTTATCCAGAGCTCGCCCTGCCGCCAGCGCGCGTACAGTACACACTATGTAGGGAGCACACTGTGCGCTATCTCACTCTCCACTGCACAGCTCAGCGAATGACTTCCAAGCAGCACTGGGTGAGTACCCAAGTACCCGTTGATAGCAGCAGCTCGAGCACCTTGCCTTACGTCAACACGGCTGGACTGCACGACTACTCGACGACACGACACGGAGCCTGCCTCCACATCACGCCGCAGCACCACCCGTGTTTGACCGACATCTACCTGCTTGCCAGCACGGTCCATTCTATTGGCTGCACACCCCCCAGCCGCAGCTACAAGCTCCTGCACGGCCGCATTCGTCGACATCGCCATCCCGAGTGCCGCGGCTGTGAGCTGTGACGCCGTCGAAAGCAGACCAGAGACCGGAACGGAAGACAGTCTGCCTCGCCGCCATGGACCCCAGCATCCAGCGTGCGCTCAACGAGAAGCTCTATGAGAAACGCAAGGTCGGCGCCCTCGAGTATGTCGTGTCTTACCTTGCCGAGTACTTTTTCAAGTGCATACATTTGCATACCACGCGATACTAATCAACTTACACTAGTCTCGAGCGGTCTATCCGTGACCTCGTCCAGCGCAAAGACACCGTTGCCGTCGAAGCCATCCTCGACCAGCTCTGCAACGAGTATGCCTATGCCGTGCACCAGCACTCGCGGAACGGCGGTCTTATCGGACTGGCCGCCGCTGCTATTGCCCTCGGTCCGGTATGTTCCCACAAGCCCGGTTGTCCCGATTATAGGTTGCCATTACAGCCGTCTAATCTAACTATCTAGGAACTGCCTCGATACCTAGCCATCATCGTACCGCCCGTCCTCGCTTGCTTTGTTGACCAGGACCCCCGTGTGCGCTACTATGCCTGCGAGGCCATGTACAACATTGCCAAGGTGGCAAAGGGCGAGATCCTCATCTACTTCAACCGCATCTTCGATGCCCTCTGCAAGGTATGTCTTGGCGATTTGCGGCGGCCTTGCAATCATACTATACACGGACTAACCGCATAGCTGGGTGCCGACTCCGAGCTGTCGGTCAAGAACGGCGCCGAGCTACTCGACCGTCTCGTCAAGGACATTGTCTCCGAGTCTGCCGCCACATACATCTCCGTCCTCGCAAGACCCGACAATGGCGACGGCGAGGACGAGCAAGATGATATCGACCTGCCGACCGCCTTCTCGCTCAAGCGCTTCATGCCTCTCCTCAAAGACCGCATCTTCGTTCTCAACCCCTTTACACGCACATTTCTCGTTGGCTGGATTGTGCTGCTCGACTCCATCCCAGACCTCGAGCTTGTCGCCTACCTCCCCGAGTTCCTCAGCGGCCTGCTGGCCTTCCTCAGCGACATTAACCGCGACGTTCACATTGCCACTCAAAACTGTCTGGACAAGTTTCTGAGTGAGATCCGCCGCATCTCCCGCATCAAGAAGGGCATTGCCGAAAGCAGAAAGTCAAAGACGCGCGACGATGCCAAGCGTAAGCGTGCCAGGGCCGGCTCTCTGGATACCGCTAGTGCGCGTGACGTCTCTGGAACACACCAGCCACAAGAAGGTGACGACCGCGACCGCAACGGTGCCGCCAGCGGCGACGACAGCGACGACGCTGCCGACGATGAGAACGGTTATGACGAGGACGAAGAGAACGACGACGACGACGAAGACAGCGAAGACGACTGGGTCCCGGGCCAGGATGTCCACATCAACTACGCCGATATCTTGGTGATCTTGACCGATACTCTGGACTCGACACAAGGAGAGGAGGTTGTCGAGAGCCTGCGTTGGCTGGTGGAGTTCCTTGACATCTGCCCCGAAGAGGTGCTCCCCTTCACGCCCAAGATCCTCGCCCATCTGCTGCCTGCAATGGCAAGCGGTATCGAGACCATTCGCTTGGCTGCTGTTCGTGTAAACAGCGCGCTTATGAACTATGTTGTTTCGCTACCTGTCGACCAAGAAGCTGGAATCGCTACCAATGCTAGCACCGCCACATTACCAGTCCGTGGCTCTGCCGCGGCTGAACGCCAGGACGCAAACAGCGCGCGCGCCTCCTTGTCAAGCTCTAGGGAGCTCGACACGACAAGCCCGGCATCCTCCTCACTCCTGCCGACTAGAGCCGCCTCTGGCGCAACCGTCGCGTCAACCGTGAGAAGGTCACCAACACCTGCCACAGTAGCCTCCACTCCAATCGTTGCTGCACTTGCACAGCAGCCAGACTTGGACTATGCTGCCGCTGTGAGCTCGCTTACGCTATTGTTCCTAAATGACCACGAGGCGACACGTGTGGCCGCCCTGACGTGGCTGATCATGCTCCATCGTAAAGCCCCGCGGAAAGTGCTTGCCTTCAACGATGGCACGTTCCCGGCCCTTCTCAAGACTCTGTCCGACCCTGCAGAGGCTGTCGTCACCAAGGATCTGCAGCTGCTGTCACAGATTTCCCGCAACAGCGAGGACGATTACTTCTCCAACTTCATGGTGAACCTCTTGCAGCTCTTTTCTACTGACCGCAAGCTGCTGGAGACGCGCGGAAACCTGATCATCCGCCAGCTGTGTGTCAGCCTCAGCGCGGAACGCATCTACCGCACCCTTGCCAACTGCATTGAAAAGGAAGAAGATGTTGAGTTTGCAAGCATCATGGTGCAGAACCTCAACAACAACCTGTTGACTGCGCCTGAGTTGGCCGACCTCCGCAAGCGGCTGCGGAATTTGGAGACCAAGGATGGCCAGACATTCTTTGTCGCCTTGTTCCGTTCATGGTGCTACAATGCTGTGGCAACGTTCTCCCTTTGCCTCCTTGCACAAGCCTACGAGCAGGCATACAACCTTCTCCAGATTTTGTACGTTCCCCGTCGCGGCTCCTGACGCATTCTTTGACTGCTGCTGTCGCTGTACATTTGCTAACAAACAAACAATAGTGCCGAAATGGAAATGACGGTCAATATCCTCATTCAAATCGACAAGCTGGTGCAGCTCCTCGAGTCTCCAGTCTTTACTTGTGAGATTTCAACCACCTCCTTTTTATTTATCTGTAGTGACCATGAACATGCAGCTAATTCTTTCTTTTTCCAGACCTGCGACTCCAGCTGCTTGAGCCAGAGAGATTTCCTCATCTATACAAGTGCCTATATGGTCTCCTCATGCTGTTGCCCCAGTCATCAGCCTTTGCTGCTCTGAGAAACCGTCTCAACAGCGTAAGCTCCATCGGCTATCTTCATACTGCTCCAAGACCGTACGTTTATCTTTTCCCCGCCATCTTTTTACACTCGGCATATCCAACTAACATCTTGTAGAAACACAACTTCGTCCTCCAGCTCCAACTTTGATAGGCCCAACAGGCTTAAGGGCAGAGAAGATGGCATCATCCGCTGGGGCGAGCTGCTGGAAAAATTCCGCAATGTGCAGGAGCGTGCAAGACGGTCGCAGCGGGCTGCTGGTGGCCCGGGCGACTTTTTCGATGATAACTCGGCGTTTGGACTCGGGCCCGACTTCCGTGTCAGTGATGGTCTGGGGGGTATTGACAGCGGTAGAACCGCTGCTGCTACGCGCCCCCCGGTCCCAGCCAAGGATGCATCGGCGGCGCCAACCCCGCAGACAAAGGCCAAGTCCAGTCTCGGCAAGCAGCTAGGCAGGTTTGGTGGCGCCGTGTCAGGGAGGGTCAAGAGAGGCCATTAATAGGCATGCACCAAGCATGCACCAGATGTGCAACCGATGTGCAACAGACGTGCAACCGGTCGTGAAACTGGATACAGTATCCGGGCTATGGTAGCGTTTTTTTTTTCTTTTCAATATCCTTTCTTTTTATCTTTGGAGTGTTAAAGCATGTATTTGTGTAGTAGCGACAAGAAGTAAATATAGTGCCGGAACTTACAGTTTGGTTGCAATTTTGAATGTTCAAATGAGAACAGAGAGGCGTGCGGTTGGCTAATCATCTCTTCTTCTTTGGTGTTGCTTTCTCGACCAGACCTTCAAATACAACATCCCGCTTCCGTGTCGCCTCGGCAAGTTCCGACCGGAGTGCCTCGAGCTGCTGTCTGGCCAGGTTCCTGTCCGGTGGCAATCCTTGAAACGACTTGATCTGCTTGTCTAGGACCTTTTTATATGCCAGCAGCTTAAGATAGACGGCCTCTTCTTCCTGGATCTGCTGCACTGTGAACTTGGGCGCCGAACTCTGTGCTGATGTGCGTTCCCTCGTATCCTGAAGACGAGCCGTGCCTGCCTTGACCTTGCGCTGCAGCTCCAAGTTGAGCTTGGCCAGGGATGCGGCTGGACGGTAGGCGTCACTCCCCAGATCCTTCAAGAGAAGGCGAGACTCTGAGGACTGCTCTTCTACATAAGCCTGGAGAACCTGCATTCGTGCCACAGCCTGCTCGAGCCGGAACAGCCGCGTTTGCAGGTCGGTGATTCTTGAGCCGATGACTGCGGGGTCTGGATAGGCAATACCAAGCTCAGCTGAAGTTGAAGCCAGAGATTCGATAGCTGCACGGCCCTCGCGAGACAGGTCATCTTCAATGGCTGCAATGACGCCCTCTGCAACAGCTTCCGGCGATGCGCTCGTGGAAGTGGTAGGATCTGTGCCCGCAGTGCTTTTGGACAGAGTCTCGAGTGCAGACGATTCGGCTTTCCACACCAGCTCGCGGTCCTCGTCGGCGCTTTCATTTGAGGCTGCCAGGGCCACGAGCACCTTTAACGTCTCTGGGTTGCGCTCAAACGGCGGAGGAGCACGACCTGGATACTTGGACGACAGCCAGTTGTCAACATAGCTCCAGTCCTTGGCCGCGGAGGATGCCAAGCGGGCTACAGAAGGAGAGAATATGGCTGCAGTTGGCGGGATATGTGCCATTTTTGGGGGGATTTGCGATGACTTCTTTGATCCAGTATGTTGAGCAAGATGATCGATGTTGACGAGCTGTAGGTGTGCGTGCACTGGTGTATTATGTAATAAAGTCAACATTCAGGGACATAGTGCATAAATAGATATGCACTGTATCCGATAACTGGCTACGCGCTAGCTAAGCCGCTTTGTGTCGCGTTCTATGACGCATAAAGTGTGGTATAGGCCGACAGGGTCCTTAAATACACTGTATATACTATGAGCTTTAGCGAGTCGGATATAGTGCATATATCAAAATGTAGCCACATGTGAAAGTGTACAATGTCGTTATCGATAGTGCTAGTGGAAAAGGCCAGGCTGGCGGCACCACCCCATGGGTTGCCGTCCGGGGCGATGTTCATTGACACTTTGTTCTTCTGAAGTTTAAATTTGCTTTTCTCCTCCGCCACCACTTTCACCTCTATTTCCTAACAAAAGTCACTCGCTTATGAAACACCAGACTGCATGTCTACGGTTGTAACTGACATCCCAACCCATCGAAGATATTAACGACGCCGATCCGCACAGCCTCGAGGCTGTATCATCCCGGCGACCTTTGTTATCCTTATCAGACACCCATCACTGAATTAAACGTCTATACTTGCACACCATCAAGATGCGCATCGCGCTATTGACTGTAGCGCTCGCTGCTGGCGTCGCCTCAGCGCTGTCGACCGACGACATCCCTAGCGACACCCCAGTCTCGGCTCTGCTTGCCTCGGCCCAGGGCCATCTTTCGCGCGGCGAGACCAGCGAGGCTCTTGTCTACTACGATGCTGCTGTTGGCCGCGACCCCAACGACTACCTGACCTACTTCAAACGTGCCACAACCTACCTCAGTTTAGGCCGCGCATCACAAGCGACCGATGACTTTACAAAAGTGCTTGCGCTACGACCTGGCTTTGAAGCGGCACATCTGCAGCTGGGCAAGATTCGGCAGCGTGTTGCCGACTGGGATGGCGCACGCGAGCAGCTGCGGCAGATCAAGAGCAGCACAGCCGAGGCTGATGAGATGCTGGCGTCGATCGACGAGGCAGAGAACGCGGCGAAAGCAGCTGAAGCGGCCCATGGCAGCCAGAACTGGGAAGAGTGCGCAAACCAGGCGGGCGTGGCCTTGATGGTGGCGTCGCGCGCGGCATCAATACGAAAGATCCGTGCAGTATGCCGGTTTGCACGCGGCGAGGTCGAGGAGGGCGTGGGTGACCTGCAGCACGTGTTGAACATTCGGCCGGGTGACATCACACCGCACTTGATCATCTCGGCCATCAACTTCTACTCGCTAGGCGACCTTAACAAGGGCACCGCACAGGTGCGCAAGTGCTTGCAGTCCGACCCCGACTCGAAGCCGTGCATGAAGCTTCTGAAGAAGGAAAAGGCGGCACAAAAGACGTTTGCCAAGGTGGAAAAGGCATTCTCCAAGAACCAGCCATCGACGGGCACAATCCACCTGATCCCATCCGGCGAGAACCCGGGCCTGATCCAGGAGGTCAAGGACCAGGTCGCCTCCCTGGTGGCCGATGGCATTCTCCCGGCAGCAGCCCCCAACGGCTTGGTATCTAAGCTCACCAGCATGGCCTGCCAGGGCTACTACGATGTACGTTACTTTTTATCTGAAACAAATGTACAAACTCTGTGCATATACTGTACATGCAACGACACTAACACCTACAGATGGGCAACGTCAAAAAGGGCAAGACTTGGTGTGAGCAGGCACTGCAACTTGACGAGCACTCTTTGTTCGGCCTGCTGCAAAAGGCCAAGGCGCAGCTGGACGATGAGCTGTACGACGCAAGCATCGAGACTCTGAAGAAGGCAAAGGAGGCACACCCCGACAAGCAAGAGACAATCAACGAAAAGCTCAAGGAGGCCGAGGTGCTGCTGCGTCGCAGCAAGGAGAAGGACTACTACAAGGTGATTGGCGTGTCGCGCGATGCCGATGGCCGCCAGATCAAGCAGGCATACCGCAAGCTGTCCAAGATCCACCACCCAGACAAGGCTGTCAAACAGGGCCTCTCCAAGGAACAAGCTGAGAAGAAGATGGCCGAGATCAACGAAGCATACGAGGTGCTGAGCGACCCCGAGTTGCGTGCGCGCTTTGACCGGGGCGACGACCCCAACCAGCAGGGCGGCGGCGGCGGCGGCGGCCACCACCAGGGCTTCCACGGCCATCCATTCATGTACCAGCAGAACGGCGGACAGCAGTTCAAGTTCCAGTTTGGCTCGGGCGGCGGCGGCGGCGGATTCCCATTCAGACGGTGATCTTGTCTATCTTGGTCTGCCACTCAATTTATTGCTTTTCCTCCGTCTATATCCAAATGTCCAGCAGGACGTCTTTTGTTTATGTTTTTAATTGCATTGCCTTTGTAATGAGCCAGTATGTACGATATTTGTGTTTTGGAATCGAGCGCCTGTTGCTTCAAAGAGAGCTTTTACAAACAGATCAGTCTTGCCATCACGTATCATTCCAACGCCCGTCGAGACACCATTGTTGCCAAAGTTACCAGATGCAAAAATCGTTGTCTTCCGAATACCGTAATCAAATAATACACAAAATAAAAAGTAAATATCAAAGACGCCCCGGCTGTGCTTTGAACCGTAGCTTTATGCGTAGTTATCAAAAGCATAGCAACCCAAATCAGACCAAGTAGAAAGAGACGGCCATGATGAGATGGCTTCCGTACTCTTTGTATTTTTCCGCCTCCCGTTTTCTTGTTTCTCACCCGTTCTCATTTCTCTTTGCCCCCCTTCTTCTCCCCGTTCTAGTATGTACCGCCCAGAATTACCGTGCACCCTTCCGTGTCCGTGCCCGGTCGTGTATCGTGCATAGCACATCTTTTTTTTTTGGCATCGTTTGTCGTGTTTGCTGCTATCGCGCTGTCGTGGTCAAAAAGAACAACAGTTAGGCCATTCCAGGCTGAGCGTTGTCTTGCATGAAAGCCGCTTCTATATATACAAGTACTGAAAGTTGAAGATAAAAAAAGGAATTGCGTGTTTATCGTGTTTTGCGTGTTTAATATTGAAACTCTCTCGTCGGCTGGATACCCGACACAGTCGGACGAAAGGAGCCAATGCTCAATGCAGATGTGAATCGTAGATGGGACTGAAGATCGCTGTCTCGTTTCGAAATGGATGGCTGTGTGCTTGGTTGTGTACGTGGTCGGCGCAAAGAGTGGCATTACTGGCCGTTGGTGTTCTTGCTAATGAAGTAGGCCCTAGAGTATATTGTTAGCAATCCATATCCATGGTTATACATTGACATGCTGGCGAGCAGAAAAAAAAATACATACTTTGACGCCTCGTAGGCAGACCAGCAGATGGCAGTGCTAGGCATGGTAGTGACGACTCTTGGGCGGATACCCTTGAAGAAGCCACGCGCGCCCTCGCGAGCGTAGAGCAAACGGCAGCCAGCCATGAAGCTGTTGACCGACCGCAGCTCGGCATCAGCGGCGGAACCACGGGTCTGCAGCATGGTCTTGATGACATCCATGGGCGTTGTCAGACCAGCGGCGACACCACCGGCAACGGCACCTGCCAGACAGTGGGTGATGGGGTCGTAGCTCTTTGATGGGTTCATAACGGTAGATATGGACTCGTAGGCAAGGAACTGGAGGGCCGTAAAGGGGACGGTCATGGAGAGAGTGGTCGGGTAGGAGACGTAGAAGGCGGCGACACCCTCGTTGCGGTAGACGTACTTTGCGCAGTCCATCATGGACCGGTACATCTTGCCGGAGCCTTCTATTTGCATGCGCTGCTTGATGACTGTATAGGTTAGTAGACGAAGGCGTGTAGGGTGTGCGCATGCTGTCGCAGAGACTCACCATCAAAGGGGTTCATCAGGGCATCGCTGGCAATGGTAGCGCAAGCACCGCTCGTTGCTATGAGCAGTTAGTTTGTGTCACATAAAACCATAGGGCAAAAGGACATTAGGTAGAAGAAAAGACGAACCGGCAGCAAGCGGGTGATGTGTGCCGACCTTGTTGCCGCCCATGACATGCTTGACGGCTTCGTAGGTGGCAAAATAGACGGCGTGTGCGGGGCCGGCGCCGACGACGACACTGGACATGCCGCGCCATAAGCTCAGAATACCCTCGTGGGCAGCCATGCGATATGTGCCCTGCACCAGGCCGGTGTAGGCTGGGGCGCCGCCGGGGCTCAGAATCTGCATGCGTGTCTAGGCTGTTAGCTGCTATTGCCTATCGTCATAACTCTGAGAGAGCTAAGAGGGTACAAGCTAGTCGAGCAGACTTACCTTGATCGCGTCAATGGGGTACATGACAGTGTGTTCTGCAATGCCGGCAAAGGCGCCGGCCGCCATGTTCTGGACGAGGGAGAAGTTTGGTGGCAAGGACTCGTAGCTGGTTGACATTAGTTAGCAACTGGCGAACAGGCCCAAACAGACGCAACAGACTTAGCTAGACGTACTCGTAGTCCTCCGCATCCTCGATGGGCTCGGCATTTGGCTGGGCCATTTGGGCGGCTACAACAGACGATGCGCCGCCCAAGGGCTTGTCTTGGAGAGCCAGGGTGGCGACGGGGAGAGGGTGGGTGGGTAGATGTGAAAAGACGGCTTAGCAAGCAGTCTTTTCAGCGCGAGAATCCGGCGTGTGCGAAAAGATGCGCTCTTGAGGTTATCTTGAAAAAGCTTGTGATATAGAGATGCCTTGAGGCTTATGTGGCTGGAGACTGGAGGAGCTGTCGCGCGAGCTCGATCTGGAGAGGTATAAAGTCGTTACGTCGTGTCCTTACGGATGCAGTGGCCGTATTCGTAGGGTCGTCCTGGCTGGTTGGCTATGCGCAACGGTCAATTCGTTGTTGGCGGTGGTATATTCGAGGAAGCCGAGGGAGCTGAGTCAGAAATCGAGAAAGCGAGAAAGCGAGAAAGCGATCGCGGGGGAGTATGGCGGAGGCACAGATATCAGATCTAAATAGAGGGTCAGCAAGCCCTACTGTGCGCGTGAAGTGCAGCTGTAAAGTGCAGGCTGGTACATGCGAATTGGAGGTTGCAGCGAGCTCTTGAGACGAGAAGGGATGCAAGGGTTCGAGGAGGAGGAGGAGAAGAAGGAGGATGAGATGCGAGGCTGGGGTGACGACGAGGGAAAATAAAGTCAAATGGCAACGGGAGGCAATAGTCGAGGAAGGGAAGAGACGGGGTGGCCAAAAGAAGGACGACGAGATGATGACCGAGGGAGGTGAGAGTGAGGCCAGAGTGAATGGATGGTGAGACGAGAGTCAGTGAATGTATGCGAAAGCCGGGGAAGGAAGATAAAAGGCAGAGGCACACACGCAAAGGACAGGACGGAGACAGCACGGCCGGAATGGAGACTACACGTCGTGACCAAGAGGGAAGGGGCGACACAGAAAATGGCAGCAAGGCAGGAGCCAGCAAAAGGGAAGGAACGAACCTCGACGAAAGAGAGATGCGATATGTTGGCGTTGTAAAGCAGAATGGACGCAATGTAGAGGTCGAGATGGAAAAGAAGAGCAGAGTATAAAGGTTGAGAAAGGCCAAGGGACAGACAGCAAAAGGAATAAAAAAAGAATAAAGCATAAAAACGAATAAAAGAGGAACTCGACGGTGCGAGGGAGAGCAATGGGCGCCAGGGCAGCCGAGTGTTTCTTGGTAGCTCAATTGCTTCGTTTCTGGCTTTGTTGTGCTGACTGGTATTCTGCCTCACTGAATGTGGTATTCTTGAAATTCCCGATTTTCCTACAGTTTCCTACGGGTTTCTGAATATCTGCCTCTATCTGCCTCATCCTCTTTGAATCGATGCTTCGTCACTGCGATTTTTTTGCCCGGTGCTCCTGCCCTTTCTGTCGGATCCAATTTATGTATTAAAATGCAATTTTAATTATTTTATTATTTTCCCCTCGGGGGGTTCCTTGGTGGCTAGGTTTTCAGATGCTGCGTTGTCGGCTCTGAGTGCGGGTGGAGGAGGGCCTAAGCTAGACCCAAGAAATAAAAGTTAAATTAAATAGAAATTAAAATAGAAAATTCCCACCAGCAAACAGCGCAAAATCGCTTTGGAACCGTACATAGCATCTAATACTATCGAGTTTCTAGCGCACCCCAAGCGTCATACTCTTGACAACGTTTATCTCTACATAATACTATTTCCTTATTCTACTCTCGCTAATTGCCCCCAAAGCGGAGCACCCCCGGCGCGTGAACAGCGTGAAATACGACGACGACCACCAAGAGGCAAGCCAAGCTACAGCGGGGAGAGGCCAATCGGAGTTTGAAAAATGCCTGTAGCGGCCTGTTGCAAGTGTCCGGCTGGAACTGCCAGAGATGGGATGGGACTTTACATCGTACATCTCCTACGAAGCACAGAGCCCAGTAAAGTACATGTAGCTTAATAATCACGCACAATGGCTAGTTTCTGAGATGCTGAGTAGTGATGCTACTTACTACTGCCTTAGAAAAAAGAGGAAGGAGCTCAGGTTTAGAAAAGGGAAGGAAGAGAAAAAAAGCAGGAAAGAGCAACCAGTTACAGCCTCGGCGCTAGCACGGCGCGGAGCAATTGGCGCAGTATGCCGAGCAGAGTATGGGGCAGTTGACGAGCCAATGTTATCTAATGGAATATGTAGGCAGAGAATGGGAGAAAATTCTACAAACACAAAGATCCATGAAAGAGGGCAACCAGGGCTACCATTGCGTGAAAACACGAGGAAAAGACAATTCTGGTTTACTTTTTACTTATGGGTGCGAGAAAGGACGGACGGTCGCTCCTGCCGTGCGCAATTTCGGTTGACTATATGCACGAGATGAGCCATTAATAGGACGTCTGGGGAAGCCACTGCAAATGTTATATGTAGAAAATGTGTCTGTCTAATGCAATGGCAATATCAAAGGCGAGGAATAGGCAGAGATTTACTTGAACCCATACGCTCATGGCAGCCCCTCCCCTCTCTCATTGACCCCCGCCACGAGTTTGCCGCACACCTGCAACGGGAAATGCAGCCATAAACTCGGCCTGATGATGTTGCAGGTCAAGGCGCCGACGAGGTGCCAGGTGAGGTGGACAGATAGACGGGTAGACAGATATCTTACACATAGTAGATAGACACATAGAAGGCTTGGCTTACACCGACTGCTACTGCGTGCTACTGCACACGCTACCACCCGTCTGGCTAGGCCAGCCAACTATTTGGCGGCGGCTTGCCGTGCTCTATCAGATGCTATCTTGTCTGTGGCGAGACCGAGATGCCTGGCCGTTGTATTGACAAACTGGCTAACGACTGACTGGTTGAGAGACTACTCTGTTTATGACGCCCTGCCATCTTTATCTCCTCTCCGATTTACTATCCCCGCTGCCGAGCATATAGAGTTCCGCGAGCATACGCCGAGTTCATGAGTTTATTACGCCCATGTGCCATTCTATTCTGTCTCACAAGACAACGCACAGGCAAAATCCAATACTGACTTTCTGTGCCCTGAATACCCCGAGCCGGTCGCCGTAGGATGCCGTCATAGTCGCGAGTCTCCGATCGTATGTCCGACAGCCAGTCATGCTGTTTGTTGAGAGTGCGAATCAACTATTCCCTTGTAAATACAGAGGACCGACCTCATTATGACCAAAACCATTAATGCCTAGGTGGTTAGTATCATACACAGCAGCGTATTGACAAACCAGCTGCCTGGAGCCGGCACCACAACTTCGGACCCCAACTATATTTACAGAGTACATCGTACAAGATACAAGCTTTTTGATAAATCTAAACTACACTATTTTAAATCTACTTTCACAGCCTGTGTGGGTTCGCCTTGTCGGTATTACAGACTATGTACGGTGTGCAAAAGAGTAAGTCAACATCAACGCAGGGCAGCCGTGATGGACTCCAATATAATAAGTGAGAAAGGGGGGACTGGTCCAGGGCTGCCGGCATTTCGCGGCGTTGCTGCTGATTGACTTTTTGACTTATGATGAGATGGAGTTAGCCCCTGCTACCTAGTACTATAATAAGACTATACGAAGTTCTACTCCGGTAATACTTCTGTATTCCGCAGGATAGGCAGCGAGTTGGCGACAATCTCGGTGCAACTGTCTATGGATGATTCGGTATGCAATCTTACATGAAGACAGAGTACAATCTGCGCTGTATCATTTCAACGGGCTCGGAATGCATCGCGTTTGTATCGTTGTTAGACATAAAGGCATTGCCATCCAAAGGACCAAGAAAGACAAAACATATCTTTGACATCCACACCAGTCAAGTGACCATGTGCACGGAGTAGAGTAATATAAACGGCGGGGAGAAAAGAGATGAGGATGATTATAAAATACTGTGGAAGCTAATACAGGGTCTACGAAAAATTATCAGATGGGCCGGCAGCCGTTGGTGTGACCTCGGATCTCCTTGCGTGTGTAGCGTAGCATGCAAAACAGATCTTCCAGCTATCAGGGCCCAGCTATCAGACCCTTCTCTCCTTTTTGGAGCCCATCTGCTCTGTACTGAGTATTTCGTCGAGTACACGAGGACACGAGTACACGAGGACACGAGGGCACGAGGACACAAGAAACAAATGGGAAACGAGGCTAGAAAACGGGAATATAAAAAAGAACAGAACAGAGCAATCAACGCTCGCCATACTGAGGACAAAGACCTGCCAGCAAGGCCCCCCTGCTCGCAATCGGGCTTGGACGGGTTTCGTCGGTCGTATATTTTTGATAAAGTGGTTTTCTCATGGGCTGGCCATTTTCATTACGCCATAGCAGATGCAGCATGCAAGTGTGACTGTTGCAAAGTATATTTCGGTTTTTTTTTTCTTTCTTTCTATTAGATAATTACATATTTCACTATTCTCAAACAAGATCTGAATGCGTCCATCTGATAATATTTGGTAAAAATCTGATAAAAAAACTTGTCCGTTCGGCTCCGGGATCGGGCATCGTCTCGTTGGTGCAACTTGTGACTGTCCACCATTGCTCTACACTTGGTAGCTATTACTCCATACCGACTTCTTTGTGATGCTATTTGATGCTATTCCTGGGATATGGTGCTATTTCTGATTTATTGTATGCAAATTTCCAGGTCTGGCCGGTTGCAATGAGCTTAAACAGAAGAGGGATAGCACAATGCTAGGAGATCTGATAGATAAACTGAGAACTGGCACTAGGCAATTCTCTGATCATGTCGACAGCTAGACCAGCCCAGTGTGCCTGTGCGGACGGACTCGCTTTGGACATTATGCTGGCGGTGTGCAACTCAGAAAGCTTGCCAAGATGGAAATTAGAGATCTGCGAGCGGAGACGATGACCAAAACAACTACGTGATTCCCCAGATGCACCTACGTCTCTCCAGATAGTTGTATCTTAATCTTATCAAGAGAATTCTGCCATCTTATCATCTTGCACACCGTCCCACATATCACAGTATTCTGCCTATTGCAGCTATTATTATGAGATCCAAAGTCTATATATATATACGTATATGCAAATAGTAAAACGAGAGATGCAACGCAAAGAAAAGCAAATGCCGAGCAAAAATATAATGCTGGTAAGAGGCCGGCTAGTTGTGTTGTGTTGTGTTGTGTTTGCTGCTCATGTTCGTAGTTGTCGTCGTCGAGATGCTGATTCACCACACACCAACCCTACAACACCAACACGCGACATGCGTTGCAAAAAAGAACAAAACAGATACATTTGTGCCATGCTTTCCCGGCCGTGGTATATTACAAGAACGGCCTAAAACCAGCCACTTAAAACTCGTCCTTCATCATCATCTATCCCGTCACACCACACTGCCCCCCTCCAAAAAACATCTCTTGCTTACAAGAAACGCTTAGAAGTGGATGGCACGGTTGTAGGTGGCCATGGCGGCCTCCTTCAGTGCCTCGGACAGAGTGGGGTGAGCGTGCGTTGTGCGTGCAATGTCCTCGCTCGATGCACCGTACTCCAGAGCCAGAGTACCCTCAGCAATCATCTCACCGGCACCGGGACCGACAATGTGCACGCCCAGAAGGCGGTCCGTCTCGGCATCAGCAATGACCTTGACCAGACCCTCAGAGTCGACGTTGGTCTTGGCACGCGAGTTGGCAGAGAAGGGGAAGGTGCCAACCTTGTAGGCGACACCAGCAGCCTTCAGGTCCTGCTCAGTCTGGCCGACCCAGGCAACCTCGGGGTGGGTGTACATGACACCGGGAATGCAGCCGTAGTTGACGTGGCCGTAGCCCTTTTTCAGGTACTCGACGACAGCCAGACCCTCGTCCTCAGCCTTGTGGGCAAGCATGGGGCCGAAGGTGACATCACCAACGCAGCGAATGTGGGGGTGCTTAGTGCGGTACTCCGAGTCAATGACAACGCGGCCGCGCTCGTCAACCTCGAGGCCAATGTTCTCCAGGCCCAGACCCTCGGTGTAGGGACGACGGCCAATAGCGACAAGGACAACCTCGCCCTCGATCTATATTTGTTAGTAAACCAAATATCGCCAATCTAATCACCACTATAATTGCCGGTATAAAAGCTATCAGTATCCAGAACAAAACTCACAGTCTCGGGCTTGCCACCCTTGGCAGCGTCAATCTCCAGCTTAATGTTCTGGGCGCTGGTGTCACCGCTGACGACCTTGGTGTTGAGCTTGAAGTCAATGCCCTGCTTCTTCAGGATCTTCTGTGCGGCCTTGGCAATCTCAGTGTCCATGCCGGGACCACCAATCTGGCCCATGAACTCAACAACCGTCACCTTGGCACCCAGGCGCGACCACACGGAGGCCATCTCCAGACCAATGATACCACCACCAATGACAACCAGGGACTCGGGCACCTTCTCCAGAGACAGGGCACCGGTGCTGGTCACGACGCGCTTCTCGTCAATCTCCAGGCCAGGGAAGGGGGTGGCCTCACTGCCAGTGGCAATCAGGATGTTCTTGCCCTTCAGTGTCGCCTCGCCGCCGTCGTTGAGGGCGACCTTGACGGTGTGCTCATCAACAAAGGTGCCGGCACCCTTGTGGTATTCAACGCCGTTCTTCTTGAACAGGAACTCAATGCCCTTGGTCAAGCTGGACACAGCGGTGTCCTTGGACTTCATCAGCTGGCCAAGGTTGAGCTTGACGTCGCCGACCTCGATACCGCGGGGCTTGCTGTCGTGGAGGATCTGGTGGTATAGGTGGGAGTTGTTGAGTAGCGATTTTGAGGGAATGCAGCCGACATTCAGGCAGGTACCGCCGAGGGTGCCGCGCTTCTCGATACAGGCAACCTTGAAGCCCTCCTGGCCGGCCTTGATGGCGGCAACATAGCCGGCAACACCGCCACCGATGATGACGAGGTCCTTCTCCTCACTGGCCTCGGAGGCGAAACCGCGGGCGAAGCGAGCAACGGGGAGACTACAAGAGAGGTTGTTAGCTTGTGCACCTTCATGAACATGACGCTTGGTATCTGGTATCGAGATGCAGCTCGCATTTGCAGCTCGGAGTCCATGGCCGATCCCTGTATCCATCCCATATCTAGTCCACCCAACAAAGAGCCCCAACGGGCACCGAACAGGGCATGGCAGGAGTCCCCGACCAGCACAAGAGGCGAAGCCACAGAGAGAGGCGCCGCAGAGGCCGAATGTACTGTAGAGATGCATGCTACTCACGTTGCCTGTTTTCGGAGAGCTGTCCGGGCAGCAGTCCGCGATATTAAGCGTGATGACAGCATTTTCGAGATTAGGGGGGTAGGTTGGATTGGGTGGGATAAAAAGGTAAGAGAGGTTATAAAAAAGATCGATGTCGAGCTGGATAGACAGGAAGAGCTATTAAACACTGTCCTGCGGGCGAATTGGCACAAACTGCGTCGTGGAGGCAAATTGCAAGATTGTGTGTGTCTGGGATGTTTAGGTGCGTGTTTTGTCGATGATGACAATTTGACAATTTGCGTTCCTTAGTCCGGGAGCTTTCGGATAACGGCTATACTGGGAATGAGCGAGCGAGAGTGCGAAAAAAAAAATGCAACAAAAAACTGCACGCTGTTATGGAGACCTGGCCTTCTATATTTCCCCTGTACACCCCTGGACAGAGAGAGCTATTTTGGTGACGCCGCCTAACTGCCCACTGTACTGAGTACTTTAGCGGTGTTTTGTGATTTGTACGGAGTACGACCGAGTTATGTAATTATGCATTGGTCGCCCTTTCCTGTTTTGGCGCTGTCCAGCTGCCTCCTTCCACTTTTTCTCGCTTTTTGTTGACCCGGCGCTGGCGTTTTGGTGCCACCGGGAGACCAAGCTCGGTACAGTTAAGGGGAAAGGGGAAAGTGGAAGAGCTGTAAGAGCCTGAAATGTGAGGCACCCCATAGCACCTGCCCAAATGCCCCATCAAAACTGCCCCAAACAAAATGCTGCCGTTGAAAGACGATGGTAGCCGCAACCACATTCCCCAGCATTCTGGACAGGAAGTTACAAATACGATCGATGCAAATTGAGGATACGGATCATTGATCACATGACTACGCATCTCTCACGAAGTCACAAGACGCGATGCATCACGACACAGCAGGCGGCGTACCATCTTGACACCAAAGACGTGCCGAACAAATTAAAACAACGATTTGTTTAAAAATAAACACACTTTTTGTTTTACGCTCTATATGCTGTGACCATTAATGGACCGAATACACTATATACAAGACGCAAGTAATACAAAACTCCATCCCGTGCTTTTACATAACGTCTGAACCTGACGATATCTGATGATATCTGCAGACAACTACTCCTCAGACTCACGAAGAGCCTTTTGGGCGCGGTCGCATGCCCTGGAAATACTCTTCTGCTGCGCCTTTTCCACAATCGCCGACTTGCGCACCACCTTGTCGATAAAGTACATTAGGCCGCGCCGCAGATCGTCGCGCTCCTTGCTTATTGTGAAGCGCTTCTTGATCATCGTCGACGTATCCGAGCCGCCGGCCTTGGCGGTCTTTTGCAGCTCCTCAAATAGCGAGATCAGAAGCACCTCGACAAACATGCGGATCTTGGTCTGCAGGCGGATCAGCGTCAGGCACTTGAGGCTATCCAGGCTCATGGCGCCGCTGGCAATCAGGTAGCCGTAGAGCTTGGCCGTGTTGACAATGCGCCGCAGACTCGTGGCGTCGTCGCCGGTGACGCTGTTGCCGTTGAGGTCGTCATTATCGTCCGCCTCGTCGCCCGAGTCGGGCTCTTCGCCAAACATTTGCTCGCCCGCGCGCCGGAACAGCTTCCACAGCAACGCCTGGAAGACCCAGCTCATGCGGTGGTCATTGATGCACACCTGCCGCGCCACGAGCGCATAGTAGCGGTTATACGTCTGCTCGGAGCCGACGCAGCGGATCAATACGTTGACAATCTCGCGTCTCTCGTGCTTGTTGAGGCGCAGGCGCAGCAGCCGCGCGTGGGCGTCCTTACTGTCGGCGGCAGACAGGAGGGACACAAAGATGGACCGACGAGCGTCCGTGTTCATGCCCTGCTCGCGAGCCAGCAGATCAAGCTCCTCGACGTCGGCAATATCGTTGCCCCAAGAGCCCAGGACGTCATCGTCGCTGCTGTCCTTCTTTTTGGATGAAGTTGGCTTGGCGGCCCCCTTGCCATCCTTGCCGTCTTTGCCGTTGGAACCAGAGGCTTCCTCCTCTGTAGCCTTCTTGGTCGCGTCTGCCGACGGGTCGTCACGGCCAGCCCAGCTAGCACCCACCAGCCACCACTTGCCCAGCTTGTCCGACTGCTCAATATCAGACAGGCTTACCCGCAGAGGGCCGGCGGCCTCGACCTTTCTTGACGTAGGCAGGTTGCCCAGCACTTTCCGGATGCGCTCGGCATGTCCAAAGCCGCTGGACTCGGCGTCGCGCGCCTTCTTCTTGTCGCTCTTCTTAATATCAGTAATGCGCTCAATCATGTGCCGTGTGCGCACAGACAGGGTCTTCTCGCCGCCGGCCTTGGCTACAGCAGGCTGGACCAGCGACACGATATCCTTGAGCGATCTCGGGTCGTCCTGACGAAGACGGGTGCCGCTCGTCTCAAAGACGCGCAGCAGCAGCTCCGTGTTGGTTTCGGTTAAGCTGCTCAGAAGCATGCGGATGTAGTCGTAGATGAGGTTGGGGCCGATCATGCGGAAGTTGTACAGCTCGGCCATCAGGCTGAACAGGTTGATGGCGATCTTGGATGTCGGGGCCCATGCGTTCAGGTGCTCGGGGTCGCGCGCGGCCTGCTCAGCCTCCGCCTTGAGAAGAGCGTCGTAGTGCTGCTTGAACGCAGTGGCGTTTTGCTGGATAAAGTGAGCACCAAAGTCGGTGCCCTTGACCATGTAGACTGCAGTCGCGAAACCAGCAATCAGGACAGTGACGTTGCTGGAAAGCGCACCGTCAATCTGGATCTGCTCGAGCAGCTTGTCGGTGACGGCGTCGGTGACGTACTGTCGCGGGTTCTCGGTATACAGCTTCTCGACCTCGCTGAGGATCGTCAGCATGTTGGCGTCGGACAGACGGGCAATGAGGTGGTGCGCCTGGCGCCGGACACGCGAGACGGCCTCGGACTCGGAGTCGGTGCCGTGTGCCATGGCACGCCGCAGTGCTGGAGGCACGTATTTCTGTGGCGCAGATGCGGACACGGGTGCAACGTAGGGGTTCTCTCGTTGCCGTTTTGGCTCATCTTTTTTTGATTTTCTTGGGGCTGCATCCTTGTCGGACTCGCCATTCTCGTCGTCGGTATCGTCAAACCCGCCAAAGTCGTCATCGTCCTCCATATCGTCGTCCTCCATACCGCCGTCCTCGTCGTCGTCCTCGTTGTCCTCGTCGTCGCCCTCACTGCCTTCATCCTGCTGCTTTGCCTTCTTCATTTGCTGCTCGAGACCTAGTGCCTTTTGACGCTTGGCTTGCAGCCACTCATCGGCCTCTGCCTTGCGTTTGCTCTTCTTGACAACCTCTACGCTCTCCTCTCCACCACCGCCTCCGAGAGACTCCAGAATATCGCCGAGACCATCGTCCTTGAACGATTGTGGCAAGTTCTTCCGACCCTTCATGCCCAGCTTGCGCTCGAGCTCGGCAATCTCGGCATCGTCCTGCTCCAAACGCTCGCGCATCCGGCCAGAGACCTTTGGTGTGGCTGCTGAAGGTTTCTGTTTGTCGTCGTCGCTATTGTCATCCTCGTCTTCGTCTTCGTCCTCGTCCTCGTCGAATGCATCCTCGTCGTCGTCACCCTCCATATCATCATCCTCGTCGCCCATATCGTCTTCGTCATCCTCATCTTCGTCGTCGTCCATGTCATCCATATCGATGTCATCGTCAAAGTCGTCCGAGTCAAGAGAGTCGTCCTCATCTTCCGGATTTATAACACGCATCGGTGCAGACTTGCCCTTGACTGGGCCATTTGCTGGTGCACCGGCCGACTTTGCTGGCTGCTGCTTGGCTTGGACAGGGCGGTGTTTCTGTGGCCGATTTGGCTGGCGATTTGGCTGTGGCTTTGATCTGGCTTCTTTGCGCTGGTCTTTGCGGTTCTGCACACCCGTGTACTTCTTGCGACCCTGGCTGTCCTTGGCCTCGACACCGAGGTGCTTGAGGAAGCCGGCTGACAGCGACGGCCCTGAATTTTTCGGCGCCATATTGTCGAAAATGTCGCAAATGAGCTTGTAGGCTCAATTTAGACTAGATTTGTGAATTGCCGATGCTTGGGAAAATACACGTCGAGGCCTGGTATTTTGTACTTTGTGGTTGTTTTCTTCATCTTTTCCCCCCAAATTTCCAGATAAGATAAAAAAAAGTTTTAGATTGACAGCCTCGCCAAATGACTAAGCACTCACGCGGCTGAGGCCGATCCAGCATAGTGCATTTAGGAAAGTGCTATGCGGGGCAGACAACAGGCGCTAGAGGCAGGAGGAGGACAGTCTGGAATCGCTGTCCAAAATTGGCCTGCTGACGACTTGACGAGACACACGACACATTTCCGGAGCCTCGCCCACCACACACGCAATCATGGGCTACCTTAGCAACGACGAGGTTTGTCTACTCACTTACTCACGCAATGCTAAATCTATCCGCTCTTTACTGACTGTCCAGTTCTTCTCGCGCCTCGCCGAGCTCTTCACAACCCAAAAGTCAAAAGACCATGGCGCCATCTACCTGAGCCAACGGCGACGTACGTCATTAACTGTCGACCTCTGAGATTCTGAGAGTCTGGCAGTACCTATTACTAACATCTGCAGTGGCCCGCGACGAAAAGACAGGCCTTCCACTATCACCCGACGCGACGTCAGAAACACCACAGCCGCTCATCATCCGCGCCAGCAACGGCAAGTCCAAGAAGCACCGCAAAGACAAGATCCGGCTATCGACGACAGTAGCACCCGATGCGCTCGATTCCTTCTATGCGCGCTACGCAGAGACATGCAAGGCTGGCATGACATTGCTGAAGCCGCGCGACAAGAGCAAGAAGAAGCTCAAGGCAAAGAAGAAGAAGGCTGCCACGGCAGCATCCGGGCCATGAGCGGGAGGATTCACGACAGCGAACGAGGGAGCATGACGGGCTGTGAATCAGAGGTGTCGCAGAACCACACGATATGCCCAAAGAATCCAAAAGATTATGTGGCTTCAGTGCTCTACCGGGGGCTATATCTGAACATATAGCCCGGCCTTGCTGGGGTGATGGTGCGTTCTACGAGACGTAACAGTTTTCTTTTTCTGATTTTACGACTGAATACCATTTATACGAGGTACCACGAGCAAGAAGAGACGTGAGGTGTAAAGTGTGAGGTGTGCTGGGCCTGGAACAGTGATAGTAAAGCAATCCTGGGCAAGCTTTGTTGTTTGAAGAATGTGCTTGGTCGACGCTGGCGACGCCTTACCCCGGACGACCTCATACTACGCCATGCACATGGTATCAACAGCGAGCTCATTGTCAGCCTCCTGCTTACGATTATTTATGATATATTACGATATTACGATCAAGCCGACTCACTAATATCATGGTGTTACCAGCAAACATCACCGACAAGCAATACAGTATACTGCTGCGATAACTAGCGGCAGACAAGCGCCGGAAGTCTTGCAGCGTATCCCCATGGCCATCTCTTAACACCTACGCCTGTTCTGTCTACCTGTACCATCTACCGCCCAACAGACCTCGACATGCCTGTTCGCTCCATCACCACCAGACCATCCCTTCTTCGGTAAACCATATACTATTTTCGAATGTCACATCTACATAAAGGGGTAGAACTAGACAGTCTTGGCCATGTTAATATGACCAACGTGTGTCTTAGAATAACCATCCTCCTCATAGATGCCATATATGCCATAGATGCCATAGGTGACCGACGAAGGAATGAAAACAAGAAATGCAAAACAGAAAGGATACCCTGCAAACAAGCCATGGCCTGGGAGATCTGAAACAAATAGACGAGCGAACAGGTATCGGGGAGATAAAAGAGACGTGGAAGAAAAAGCAGATGACTTTTTGGGTAACAAATCTCCTTACATGCTGTTCAAAGTGAGTGCTGTGCACAGGCCATATTCCTCAGGTACAGAAATGATGTGACCATTCTATATCGAGGCAGGGCAGGAACAAAATGAGAACAGGGTTTGGGAAAACAGAAACAAAGATTGAATTGCCATGGCTTTAGAAGGCTTGGTGATAGAATATTGCGAAGATAAAAAAAAAACAGGAGAAATTGAAGAAGAAACTGAAAAAAATCAGCAGGAAAAATGATTAGAATGAGAAGTCACCAGCGTGCCTATAGATCTAGTCGCCCATATGGCAATAAGACAAGAAGCGACATGCCGGATAGCCCTTCATATTTCAAGTTCAATCCACGAGTGGGATTGGAGTGACCAGGAGTGGCCTGCATCAGACAGCGCAGCACGTAAAGCGAATTACATGATCTGGTCCTGGGTCAGGCCCTGGCTGTCAGTGTCCATGTTCTCGGCCGGAGCGCTGGGAACGTGGTTGTTGGAAGTGTTGGGTGCACCGCCACCAGGAGTGAGGTACTTGACAAAGCTGAGGTTGAGCGGGCGTCCGCCGTATTGGTAGCCCTGGAACTTCTGGATCGACGTCTCCGCAGTATCGGCTGAATCAAACCGGACAACGCCCGATCCGCGAGAGCGGCCACTAACCTCATACTGAATCTCAGCTTGGTCGACCTTGCCAATGGTCGTAAAGAGCTCAATAAGATCCTCGTTGCTCGTGGACCAAGGCAGCTATTGTTTGTCAGTATATCAGTATTAATGGCTGTATACAGAGCCATGTTTGGACACGTTAAAACTCACGTTGCGAACATAGATGGTCTCGCTTCTCTCGTTGCCGCCGGTAGCAAAGTCGGTGAAAGGGTTGGGTGCGGGCGCGGGGGCACCAGGGGGTCCGCCGCCGGCGTTGTTATCAAAGTTGCCGCCGCCGCCGCCGCCGCCGACAAAGCCACCACGGCCACCAAATTGGCCACCGAAGCCACCACGGCCTCCAAAGTTGCCGCGACCGCCAAAGTTGCCGGCGAAGCCGCCACGGCCACCAAATTGGCCACCAAAGCCGCCGCGGCCACCGCCGCCTCCGGCAAAGCGGTCCTCGCGAACCTCGATGACACGGCCTTGCCAGTCGAATCCGTTGAACTGCTGGATAGCGTTGCGAGCATCGTCAGGGCTCTCGAAAACAACGATACCTGAGCCCTTGGATCTGCCATCGGGGCCGACATTGATATCAGCTCTGGCGACGCCAGCTGTGCGGGCTATCAAGACACCAAAATCAGTTCCGTGCTTAATAAAGGCTGAAAGCGTGGCCCTGCTGCTTGTCAAAACTTACCAGCCTGGCGGAAAAGATCCTTCAGGTCCTGCCATCCCACAGTAAAGGGGATCTATTGATGATTAGTATAATGTGCCCTGTGCCCAACGGTAACAACAAAGTATAATCTGCGTGGCAACTGCCTAGTAGTAATCGCTTGTTGTAAGGAAAAGGATGAACATACATTTGCGACATAAATCTGTCTGCCTCCACCACCGGCGCCAGGGCCAGCGCCAGGGTTGAAGCCCATCGGGCCGCCTCCAAAGCTGGGAGGGGCCATCGGGCCGCCGAAACCGCCTCTGTTGGCGGATTGGTTGAAGCGAGGCTCGGCCTCGCGGTCCTGCAGCTGTTAATAACCAAATTAAAGAGATTTGCAACATAGTAGAAATGCAAAACATACCTCGCGGACATAGACAAGGCGGCCCATCAAATTCTGGTTGCTGAGTGTCGCGACAGCGTTCTGTGCCTGATCCCGTGTTGCGTATTCCACAATGCTAGTCAGGTTAGTATCTGTAGCAAACTTATGAGTTGATGAGACGATGAGACTTACCCGCATCCCTACAATACCCAAGGAACAAACGTTCCAACCCGTCAATCCAACCATTCCATCAAAATCATAAAGCTGAGGGGGTGAAAAAAAGCCGCAGAAAAGAAAATAAAGTAGTCCAGCCAAGACTACTCATTGTAGTCGCCCACCTTCGACATTCCGTTGGGAAGTAGCAGAACATCCGCAAAAATAACCTCGCCAGCTTTTTGATTAGTTTTTGATCTCCCATTGCACATTGACTTGTCAAGAATGACTGCATACCTTGGCGCATAAAGTCCTTGAGCTGGTGCCATTTCACATCGTACGAAAGGTTGCCGACATAGACGCGGCGGTCCTGCTGAGAAGAGTCGCGAACGTTGGACATCATGTGGTCTCTTGCTGCTGAGCGATCGTCGTGAGAGCGATGGGAGGCGTTGTTACCACCACCGTAGTTATTAGGCGCACCGGAACCTGACTGCTGGGCAGCCAAAGGGGACCGAGATCTTCTAGAACCCCGGCGGTAATCTGGGGTGCGAGAACGGTTGCTGCGGGCGGAGTGCGAGCGGCGATGGCCACCTGTTGCGCGACCAGGACTCCGAGAACGACCACGACGGGGAGACCGTTCACGCTGTAGCAGAAAGTAGAGTAGTGATTAGTATTCGGCTTCGGGGCTATACGGCTATACCTTGGTAGAAGACCGAGTTCTACAATGACCTTTGAATATTGATTAAACCAGCAACTTACAGGTCTGTAGCTGTCGTCGGCTGTGTCAAAACTGAGTTAGTACTATTGGCGATCCAGGCTTGAGTAGACAAACCGAGCAAGACGAAAATAGAAGTCGGGGAACGGGAAGGAAGAGGAGAAAGAAGAGAACGGGGAGAACGGGGAGAACGGCAACGATCGAGCGCAGCAAAGCAAGTGTAAAAAATAAATAAAACAAGATGGCACTAGGGCCGAAAGGATAGAGAATAGAAAGATGGGCGCAAGGTGTGGCTAGGATGAGAAATATCGGGAAGAGAACCGGGAAGGGAAACGGCAAGGATATATGTTATATAGGGCAAAAGACCACCTGGAAAAAATGCCGTGCATGAGGTGGGATGCGATGTGGGATACTCGCGTAAGGAGGGGGATAAGGGAGGGGGTGTATGGGAGAAGGAGAAGCAAAGGTAGAAGGGAGAGCTGCGCTTGCATGTGGGTTGGCTGTGTGATGTAGACGCGGTGCTTGTGTATGGCCGTGATGGGCACATGTACGTTTTGTGTTGTGCTTTGTGCTTTGTGCTTTGTGTTTTTGTGTTGTGTGTGCCGTTGTGTGCCTGTTGCATCGAGAGCCCAGAGGAGAGAGGGCGGGTGAATGCCTTTGTGTCTTGAAGCATGCACACAGGCGAAGATGCTCAGTTTCCACGCATTCAACACACTCAACGGATCAGTCTCGTCGGCCTTGTGTGTAGTCACAAAGCAAGCGAACATGCTGCAGTCGACCCTTTTTGTCTACCGTTTTGACGAGAAACGCAAGCCATCATGCACGCCGTTGGCTGAAGACAGGCCGTCTTCCCAGTTCAAGAACAAGCATGGACTGTAACTGGACGACAGAGATTCCAGAACCCACTCAAAGGCACCTCTTGATGCAGACGCCGAAGCACATGTGTGGGCTCGAGTTATACGGCTTGACTGGGTGGAGAGAGAGACAGGTAGGAACGGTGGCAGACGTATGGAGAGGTCTGCCGTGGAAGGGGGTGTAAGGATGCAGGAGCACTGTGTAACGAGCGTAGCATGGAGCAGCCGGGTTGAGGGGGGGGGGGGGGGGGGGGTGGGGGGGGGTGGGGGGGGGGGGTCGGGGGCGAAAACAGGGTGCCGAATTTGCCCGGCCCCCACGCAAGCAAGTGGTTTTTG